>CM017557.1:36550765-37190660 GCA_007844125.1 Sinonovacula constricta
TTTGTTGGTTGTTGATATTTTGTGTAAACATATGGCACACAGAATAATTAATTATATACATGGAAAGATGTGAAAACTTGATTGAAATGACGTCATTGTTTGCTAAATTATACACGATCGGCGACGTGGAATTCAGCGCCCCATAAAAATCTTTGGTTCTAAAATTTGTGCCACTTAAGGATTTCTTTTGCGATTTTTTTTAAATTGTCTCGAACCGTGGTGCATAATTATGACTTTATGACAGTGTAATTGGATCATCATCATAAGTAAAAAATGTTGTCGCAGCTATTATAGTCTAGCTAAATTATTACAAATACTTATGTATAATTGGTTAAAGCTCGTAGCCTTATTACAATGTAAAGACGAAAAATTTTATTTTATGCTCGAACAAAATAATTAGCATTAATATTAGATTTTCCTTTGATTATTGACTTTTTAGCCGTTTAATAAAGCGTATGCAATAAAAGGGTTATTAGTTCAGTAAATGAATAAGGGCAATTGTTCGAGTCGATTCTGACTTGCGCTGGGTGAGATCCGGACTGTCAAAACTCAACAGAAGCAAATCCAGCAGTCCGTTTTGGTTCATTATACCTATATCTCCTTTATAGGAACTTCGGTCATTAGCCGTTTCGCCCTCAAATCTGTGTATGCACATACATTCTTCCGGGCGTCAAATTGTTTTGTTTACAAAATAGTCAAGCTACAAAATAGTCAAGGGAGTCTTTTTATAACAAATCAAATGCACTTATCCGAGAGAGCTCTTAGTATAAAAGAAAAGAAAAACATGACCATATTTTTATAGTTCTACATTCATGACGCAATTATTTCAGCAAATTTTATATTAAAATCTTTTAATAATTTCTTAACATAGTCTGCTGTATTTCGGGGATCTGAGGTAAATCAAACGTAGTTTTCTATTAATAAAAAGAAGAGATTGGTTTGTCATAAAATATAAACATTTCACCAAAACAACTTTGGGGTTTTATCTCACACTTTATGCTAGATCTGTAAAACACCTTCTATATGTATCTATTTTATTTTTATTTTTACCTGCTGCGGTAGAATGGGATCGTAGCTGTTTTTCGATAAAAGAAATTGTTGACCGATAGGCTATATCGTTGATATCGCTATGACTACTGTCAAAAATGTGACAAACAATGCCATTCCGCTCAATCCTTCTCTTATTACAATTTCCAACCTCGAGAATTTAGGAAACGACAAAACTTTAAACAACTATATTTTGTTGTTGCATACATAAACAACGTATGATACACTACAGATCAACTTCGAGTTCGCCGCGACGAAACGATCTTTTCACTGTATTGACAGCTGTACGTCCGGAAGTGTTTGTGCGCATGCGTTGATGTTGACCGGATTTGAGCCGTACAGTTTTATCACAATAATGCATTATAAACAAGGCTAAGGTGGTAATTGATGTCTTTAGGTGTATGGTGCTATCTATTTTGCATATAAATTAATAAAACGCTTGGAAATTAATTTATGTGTGGAATATTATATATTACTATATTGCAATATTTCCATCTTTACAGCAAGTCTGCAGAGCACTCGGAGGCCATCTAGTACAGGTCAATTCGATTGCAGAAAGTCGCTACTTGTCTTCCCAGATCAAAAATTTGGGAGGTGGGTGATATAAATTATCGGTATAACTTTGAAAAAAAATATAATAATATATTTGTATAACTTAAAAATAAAAATTAATCAGTATAATTATATATTGAACATTTAATGATCAGTTCAACCAAGACAATCCATAGATATTTGCGACACAATATGATATTTCTTGTGAGAATAACACAACTCGCGCCTACACACGCACGCATAAGACAAACATCCTCGTGTGGCATTTGCGGTAACATGCAAGGTAACACTAAAATACACACCGAGCGCGTTGATACACACACGAGCACGCACACGAACACACGCCGCAGCACACACACCGCCGCACACACGCACACACGCGCGCGCGAGCACACATGCAGTAACATACACATTAACACAAACTGAAACAGGTGTCAATTTACACATTATCACGTTTGTATTATCATACAGTGTGTTGGATAATCGATGGTTCAGGAAATGGCGTGTCACAGGCGACCAGACACTGAACTTTAAACCAAAAACGTATTTCAATTATTAAGTTACCGTAAACTATGACCGACGGCCGCCTTTTTTACACTCTATAAGATGAGGGTCGCATGCTTTAATTTGTCAACTCTTTTTGATGCTGACATTCGACCTACACTTGAGACCGATACATTAAAACAGGAGAATTTTTATGCGTTAGACAGTTTTTCCGCCATATATTAGATTCAACAGACATTACTGTTAACAGAGTTAAATAGGTAACTTAAGTTAGGTACCTGTTAGGGACCCCATTTTGGACATGTCTTTGGCAAATGCGTTTGAGCCAGGGCTGGGCAATATAGCGGGCTCACAACTGTGAAATCTGGATGAATGCGACGACCCTCATGAATCAAAATCATGTGTGCATGACCATGCGTGCGCGTGTGTGTACGTGCGAGTGCGACGAATCAGTGGTATAAACACGCTACTTGAACGAGTTCGCCTATATGGACACTCGCATCTGTCTGGCGAAGTGCTAGGAAGTTTGTATGTAGCGGATAACCTGCTCGACCATGGTCAATCCAATAATGCTTTATCTCAATAGGTCACTTCTGGATTGGGCTAACAGACCTGCAAGAAGAAGGTACATTTAGATGGATGAACGACAATACGATACTTGATCCCAACCTGTCGTCACTATGGCTCATAGGCCAGCCAAATAATGACCACGGAGTTGGAAACTGTGTCCATTATTACGCTGACACCGACGGATGGGCGGACACAGTTTGCGGCTACACGCCAGGAATTAAGTATATCTGCGAACAATCTGTCACGTAAGTCAGAGGGTTATTTTTCGTTTTATAAACATTCCGGATATGAGCATTCATAGTGCGGCAAAGAGGAGTTGAAAGTGTAAGACTACGATTCCTTTGAACAAACAAAAAAAAAGAACACTAAAGAACTATAAATGGTCGGTTAACACAAAGGTTTATAGGTATAAAAATATAGGTAAATCATTTTAATATTCTCTTCGCTCTGAAAAATACCATGTGTTATAGTCACTTAATTTGGATCATATATTAATATGATCAGTTCAAAGTGTAACTTTTTTGCAAATTGAATCCAGATGGATGGATGATGGTGCCTAATTTGCATATTAATATTAACTTAGATTGAGCGTGCGCATTGAAGAAGGAGTCCCTTATCTTGAATAATTAAAATGAATTGATGCTGCGGTTTGCCGCTCTAGACTTGCCATTTCAAGAGTAAGATAAGATTTGGGGGGTTTAATCTTTGTTTACATTGTAGTAGTATTCGGACAAACTGACAGAAAGTAGCAAAAATAATTGAAAAATATTTTATTGTAATTATATGTTCTCACATTAAGTTAAATTGATAAAATTCATTTATTCATATAATCCATAAAAACAGCATGATTGTTTAACATGAAAATCGTTGAAGTCTTAAGTAAAGTATTTTGCTTTTTTTCTCTTATGATTTCGTTATAGCCCGTGTGTATCTATTTTGTTTAACCGAAGCTCTGATAATGAAGTTCACGTAACTGATTGACGGAACCTTTGTAAACTGTTATTTATATCTACATATTGGTGCACGACTCCCTGTGAATTACTTTGAAATTTGACCGAATAAACGCAAAAAGCAATACTGTAAAAGCAATTTGTGTTTTTATATATATATGCATAACAATTATTTATGAATATCAACACAGTAGGTGCGTCGTCTCCAGGTACGGGAGGCCCCGGGTTCGATCCCGGGCCGCGACATACCAAAGTCGTTAAAAATGGTAGGGGTATAGCTCCCTTGCTAACGCTCAAGCAAATATAAGGGTAGTTCCACGACGGGTTGGCCCGGTGTCAGGATAATGTGACTGGGTGTGGTATCATGCCAGGTGTTCACGGCATGCTATACACAGTGAAGGCAGCACTATATCTGCTTCAAGTGGACACCGTCTCAAGATAACTGAAATACTGTTGGTGGGACGATAAACCCAATAAACAAATAAACACAGTAGATGTTTATCATTTAAATATAAGAATTGCATTGTGAAATAACACTTCTCGATACAATTAAAGAAATGTCATATCATTCCCAAGCCTAAACATAGCAAATCCGCCATGATAATGAGTCAACACTGACATTTTACAACATCAATTTTATTTGAGTTTTTTTCAGTGTAAGAATAAGATCAGGCTAAATTTATGTTCTCTTTTTTCAATTGAAGGCAAAACTGTTTGTCATGTTACGGGAAAACAAAAATAATCCTCTACTTAGTATTACTTTTAAAAAAGATAAAAAGGCTGGATTTGTCTGACTTGTAAACTTGAAGTGTGAGTGTAATACAATCATTGCTAACTTGTTCTGGTTACATTTCAAAGACTGTGTCCAAAAATACTATAAAGACAGTTGTGATTAGATTTCTATCGTCAATCCATTTTGATTGCAGTCCACTTATATTCTCTGACACGGCTCGACCTGTATCCACCATGTGCCATTCCCATAGTACCATATATATTAGACAACAAGTGTTATTAGATCACTAATCTGCTCTAAATCTAGACAAGTGCGCATATCTAATTGAGATTTGTAAAACCTGTGTTGTAACATGTTCGAACTCATTCGTCTTTTTTTTAAACATGACGCAACTTACTTTCAGTCTGAATATTTTAGATGCTACAAAAGTATCTCTGGGTACGGTTGTTTACTTTTATATTTTGTCGCTTATAATTTACGTTGTATTCAAGAAATGATTCTCCTGTAAATACACATAAGCCGACGAACACACACTCACACGCATGTTCATAAGCGCGATTATGGACACAAATAGACATTTAAATGCTGCACTTGATATTTATGGATCTATTTCTTTAAGATCAAGATATTTAACACATAGACAAAGTCACAAATATATCATGTCAAAATGCGAGGACGCGTTTTTCTGAAACTATTGCTTTATTAAAACGCGCTTTCTTAAAACGTACTATATTTTGAACGATTTAAAAGTATATGAGATACAATATACAATACATATAAAACTGGACGGAGACGAAGATAAAGCTAATATAAAAAGGATGTTATGGCTCTATACTTATTTCACATATTAGTTTGTATTTGGGAAAAAACAGCCTAAACAATAAAGCAAACTAATAAAACATAAGTTATGGATTTTACCCCGAAAATGATCCAATATAGATAGATTGTAACATTAAGGAACGTCAGATTTGGGAAAATTAAAAGGCACATATGTCTAGAAATGACTGCTGCAGAAGATTTAGAACCAATACAGAATCCTTTTTAATTAATCCTAAAACGTTTGGATGATTTAATATGCGTATAAAGAGGATTAATTGTTTGAATGTTTGTATTATTACATTAATATATATCTCAAAAATAAGTATATTTATATAAAAACTAACTTTTGGTGAGATTGGACAGCGACGAATAAGGTTTCCTGTCAACAAAGTTATAAGAAGATACGTGCAGATTATTTATAATAAGATTCATGTACACTAGAGAGATGCTATTGTATTTTTCATGTATGGGGTATTTTTTAGGGGAATTATTTTTTGCCTTCAACTTACAAGAAGTACTTGTTCGTTTCTGTGTTGGCTTGAATGTATGTGTATATTCTTGAAGCTGTTGGCATTAAGGACATTATAACTAAATGTCATTCGTGATAGTAATTATGTAAAAAAACTAGTATTGTAGCATATAAACAACAGGCGTTGAGAAGTGAAACTAATCAACCATTTATCAGTCCAATTTTAGATTATAGCTTAATTATTATTAAGTGTAACTGCTGGACTAAGGAGCATCAACATCTATAAATAATTCGTAATATATTGGAATTTATTTTAACAAAACTATTTATGTAAAGTAAAAATGAGGTAGAACCTGATACAGAATCCAGAAGAACACCGTTTCTACAACTTAATAAAGTCAATTAAACAAAGAGAGTAACGAGAGAACAACAATCAGATAGAACGATTAGTCAAAGAACAGTTCGTATGTGACGCTAGCAGTCTTGATCTTGTGAAAAAATTGATATCACAGTAATCTACCCTTACATTTTACCAGAATATTTAGTGTTTTTATATAAATTGTAGAAGTACATTACTTGTGTCTGATAATTTGGTGCAAATCAAGGCTGAAAAGACGAAATAGAATCATACCGAAAACAATAAATGGCGTCCGCGCTGAAGCACGGTCCCTTTTATGGAATGCGTAAGAAATGTGGTATAAGCATTCAGGTAATGTGATTGTGATATTATAGAGAAAATATGCAGATGTTATTTAAATAAAAAAAAGGAAAGAAGTCTTACAAGCATTGCAACATATACTAAAATTGAAAGGACAAAGGGCAAAGGTGTACAATTCAAAGCCAAATGTAGAAGTAAGAACGCATCAGCTGAGTCATTAAACAAGCAGAGCCAACCAAACAGTAACCTCATTGGAACGACCAGTCGGCAAAAGGGACCTACTGGAGTGCTTAAACAGGTTTTACGGAACTCTAACCTCGCACTTCCAGGGGGGTTTCTCGAATGCAAACAATAGAACAGAAACCCGATATATTTGATTAAAAATGCCCATGCGCTGAGGTTTTCTTAGATAAGCTATGACGCCGATAGCAACTTAATTGAAAAATAACGTCCGCATGGTACCTAGAAGAGAGGGAAGTATCATTTCCATTAGATCAACTAAAAAAAATGGCGATTGTAAATTAAATTATTTTTTACTCAAGGAAAGAAGAAGTGTTAATGATTGTAGCATTCTCTTCATGTGTAGATAGAATTGAGGAACCAAAGTCCAATACTCATGTATGCTACATAAAAGTAAGCTAGCATCTCGGCCTTTGGAAAGCCATATAAAACTGTAGCAAATGCTGAAACCATTAAAATAGCTGCACTTCCACCATAACTGCTAATACAAGGTATTTTCTTGAAAAGGTATTTTCATGACGGGTAAAAATACTATAATTAATGCCTTTAATGAACATTTTGCAAGGACACTTTGTCTTTTTGATTAATTTTCAAAAGGTTTTCGGAGCTGAAAGTTCACATAGATTTTAAACGAAACAATATGTATTTTCAATTTAATTTCATAACATCTTTAGAAGTTAAGAACACCATTTTAGGTCTTAATGTAAATAAATCTACAGGTAACTATAATATTTACTCACGTTTACCGCAAATAAGCGTAGATCAAGTTCAATCACAAGTATAAGCATTGCTAATAGTATCGTTCATTAATCTTTAAAGTAGACATGTGTTTATCCGATCTACAAAACTTGGGGGCAAAGACAATTCGTCGAATTATAAACAAATATCCATACTTAATACTTTATCCATTATATGAGAGGGATTTGCCGGTATTTTGCCGATACTGTCCAGCGACATTTCTATCATTTTAGCACAGGGGCACTTAAGAGGTGCCCAGGGACTGAACCCGGCCGGTCCATTATACTGACACCAACGAGTCAGGCGTAATGCTGTCCCCTTAGCCCCGAGTGTTAGGAGGGAAGCCACTACTACCAACTTTAAAGTCTTTGGTTTGACCCGGCCGGGGTTTGAACCCACGACCTCCTGATCCGCAAGCCGGCGCTCTACCACCTGAGCTATTGCGGCCGGTCCATTATATGACATCGCAAAGCAATTGCAAAACCACATGTATTTTACAAATCTTGTCAAACTGCACTCATATATCTGTTTAATAATTGGATCACTGCTATTGATAACGTTAATCTAATAAGTTCTTTATACTTAGACTTATCTAAAGCTTTCGACATGATAGACCACCGAATACGTGTTCATAAATTGAGTATCATTTTGACATGTTGACTGTCGATTGGTTTCGTACTTCCCAACCGACCATAAATAGTTAAAATGAACGGATGCAAGTCAACAGCTAGATTACGGCCATCCTAGGCCCGATATTGTTTCTATCTATATCATTGATATGATTGGCCTTAGTTATATATTATGATAATACAATATAGTGTATATAAGAAGATCTTTATACTGAAGCTTACCACAGTATATAACTACACAGTAATTACACAGAACTAATCCTACAAACGGACATTGGGAGCATCTTTAAGTATTCAATTAATGTAAGCGTTATTTTGCATAATTATATATTTATAGAATGTGTTCGTCTGCTCGACAATATTCACTGATATAAAGATCAGTATAAACATATTCATTCACTGTTATACCAAGATGGACCCATCGCAAAATATTATATGTATATTGATTAATCGTTCTTTACAGTATTGATATTTTATACATTTTTCAGTTGCTTTTTATATATTTATTTTTTTTGCGTGATAATGTATATGCATTGTGTTCGCTGATAAATAAATCTTTCTTGTTTCTCTTTATATTTATGCTATTTATAATTCTGAACTATTTTCAGTAAAACTTATTTACTTGCAATGATACAAGCATGATATTCAATAAATGTAGCGAACACTTACATTATTTATTGACATTGTATGTATTGCTGTATATCTGTTCTATTACATTTGTTGATGTATGCATGATGATGCATGAAAACCAAAGATAAACTCTGGAATTAATTTAAGTTTTTATGTTGCATTGTGTTGCTTGTTAATCATTATTTACGTTTAGTTTTAATTTTATTCGTGTAGTATTTGTGGTTTGTTTATTGGGTTTATCGTCCCATCATTAGTATTTCAGTTATCGATGGTATTATTTGGGGTTAGAAGCAAGAATGATTATAATAGTAATAGGAAAGAGCAGTTCTTTCTAGACTCACAATATTTAGACATATGTAGCCAACGAGCAAGAAGGACTACTTTGTTTACGTCTCAGGAATGGAAGTTGGGAGGCAGACAGATTTTCATACATTGATAAATGGGGCTATTACAATCACGTATTTAGTGCACAAACGGACTTAAACGGGTTTATGACTTAAAACGATATACCTATGCTCATCACTTACAAACGTCAGACAACAAGGTTTGCTGATGTTTCGAAGGTTTCTTATTAGACAAAAAGTACCACTGAACAACAGTTCGACGGCAACCTTCGATGCATCGCATCAATGATTTTATATACGTAAAAGTTATGTATTTTTGACATTTCAAAGCGTTGTGTCATATGTATCAAATATCATAATCTTATTATCATCAGCAGCATAAGTAGCCGCATTATACTCATCATCATAATCGCCATTGTCACCATAATCGTCATCGTCAGCAAAACTATTATACCTTTAACATATCAATCAAATCTCCATTATAAACCAAGTCAGTCTTAAGATAATATACAAATTTCGGTCATTTCAACTTAGTTGTACGCCAGAAAGCGCTTTATCTTCATTACTACCAAATGGCATAACAAAACTCTCACAATTATTCTCATTATTCTAAATCACTGTCATTAAACATCAAGATTGCTTGGTTCATAACACTTGTAAGTATTTGTCTATTTTCGTTGCAAGTACCAATAGCATCTTGGCAACACATTAAAATCACACATTGTTTAGAAATACCATAGCTTTGATAGTTAAATGTTATGTTTTAACCCATCAGATCATTTTTTCACTATGAACGAAATAATTGAAACCTTAATTTCAAATTCTTAAGGAAACAGAAACCAAGCTGCTAATGTTTGTTACTAGATTTGAAGTTTCCTGATGGATAAATGATAGGGACGTGTGCATTATCCGTCATTATTTGGAAATGTCATGTATATAACGCGTCATCATTTTGAGAAAATGACATTTAATAGAGGGTGATGAATTAAACGAACGCTTTATTGATTTATCGTAACACAAAATAGAAATCAAAATCATTTTCATGTTTTATGACTGGGCAGTATTAAAAACTTTTGCTAATTCTATAAATATTTAAAATAATAAAATGACTATTATGGACAGACAGCCATTATATATGTCTTGATAAATATATTAAACATTGTTTGTTTGTTTTATAAATAATGTTGCATATTTAATCAATTGACATATTTCTCTTCAGGAAGAACTAACATATATTTTCGTATCACATTAATAAGTATTCTGAGCCACCAATCAACACAACTGGCCATGATGCACGTTTTAATACGTTCGACAATGCTTTACCAAAGTCAATATGCCTCTTACATATATGTATTTGTTATTCACACGAAACACATTTTTCTATAGTAACAGCATGTTATGATTGATGGGGTTCAACATGGCAACTCCTGTTACCATTTCAGCCATGACATCGAAACATGGCCAGGAGCTAGAGTAGGTATAATAATGTTTTTTCTAAGACATACAGATAGGTTCTGTATTAACCGAAGAACATGTCACTAAACGATGCTGAGACAAATCCGATTCTCGAGGACTTTAGATTTCTTTATAATGTTTGAATCATTTTTAGTGAACACAGACCTAGAAAAATCTTTATCAAATCATCGGTTTTATGTAATTGTTTAATGTTTCTGTTGTTTTCCTTTTTTTCATTCTTAAGATATTCGACAAATAAATCGCGCTTAAATTTTGTTGTTATTTATTTATTAACAACAGAAAAAATATATAATCATTAAATGTTAAAATGTGAGTTGTTTGAAAAATAAATTGGATCGACAAAAGTATGCTATAAATGAATACTAATACTATGTGAATATAAACATATGTATTAATTGTACAGTGTAGATTGTATAAGTCTATAATAAATACACCGCAGAGAAAGTTTAATTACATATGTAATGTAATTTCCTTTTTCTCAATTTAACTAAAGAAAATGGAAAATAGAGATTTAGTATATATAACAGAAAACCCCCTGATGCAACCTCCAACCACAGAAATAATGTATAAATATAAACCTATACCTGTAGGTAGCGTGTATTTTGTATTATATTTGCGCAGACAACTCTAAGCAAACTGAAAAAATGCTCACTATCTCTAAATAGGTTTAGAACAGCGTCACGAAAAACAATTTAAAACGCTTGTAGCTATTATAAAGTTACTTTTGAGAGTTCAAGTTCAAGCTCTTGTTAATGTGCATTATTGTCCAGAGTCACAAGACGGGTACGAAAAAACAGCAGAATGGCTTGCCAGTTGTTTAAACACTTATATTTCGAATATATCACTAATTTAAATAACACAGTGGAGTTCCAACAACTTATAACAATGGACAGTCCATTACAAATATATATGACGTGTCTTCTAGAATCAAGGAATTCCTTCTATATGCTACAGAGTCACAACAGCCTAATATATAGCAATCTGCCATAAGAAGCCAAATGCTTAAGCAATAAATTATGCAAATTATTAATTATCAACATTATTTGGGCTTCCTTTGATTTGGCCCAACATGCTTCTTTATGATGTAATGACAGATATATCACCAGACAGGTTCAAGCTGGTGACCAATGCACAGCACACTGAGCACAGCTAAATGACTCTTAGATTTTGCATAATTAACCCCAGACTCAGCAGGTGGGCATCATAAAATGATTGTGAAGCATCCATTTGGACAGTTAGTGCTTTACCCAAGATTAATTGACTTAAGAAATATCATCATTTGGACATCCAAAATATTATAAATAAATGAACATTATTTAAACTACATAGTATAGCAATATAGGTAGAATATTTCAAATCTACATTAAATGACTATCATTTTGATATCAAACACTAATTTCACATGTGCCAGATTATTGAAATACATTGTTATAATGCAAAACAAAGAAAGGTACAATAATACTTACGATGCATTACATAATTAAAAGAATGCATCATAATATTACTAAAAACATTAGAAACAATCTAACCAAAATATGGATGCCTTGTAAAACAAAAGCTATAATTTCAAAGATAAAGTTGGTTAATGATTGTTTATCACTTAACCATTCCCCCATCATTATACACTATTGACCTCAATTACCAAAGTCACGACATCTAACAGCTTAGTATAACATATTTGAAGAATTATAAAAATACAAAAAGGATTTGGTCCTATAAGTAAAGGGTATTTTAACATTTGACACAAACCAAAGGTATTCGGAAGCAAGTGAAATGTAGAAATTACAAAAACTGGGACAAAACAGTACATTAAATAGAGCAAAACCAACATAACATCTACCAAAATATTGATACGCGTCAACAACGAAGCTAAGACGGTTTGTTAAGTCATCGAGAACAATGTCAGCATACTTATGTGAATATAAGAAATAAAAATATAAAAGAATTTAGTCATATCTTAATACTCAATACCATTTTTTCGGCAAATTTGCGCGACACTTGGTGGGTATGTTGCACAAGTCAATTCGATTGCAGAAAGTCATTATTTGTCGTCCCAGATCAAACGTTTGGAAGGTAATTAATTTCTGGATTTATATCTATATTATAATACGATCAATCAATTATTAATCAGTGCTTATTCCGTTCAATGAATTAGATTATTTATAGATAATTGCATCACTACCTAGCCTTCAATGTACTATATGTACATATAGGCGTGCGTACACGTTCGGACGTTCGCGCTTATAAAAATGCGTTGCAAATAACCAATCTACCTTTTTTTACATTGTTAAATTACATAAACCCGTTTGAAAGGCTAAGACTAAAAATTACCACAAATAAAAGAATTATTTATTGTAACACATTTACTAAGTATGTTTTTTTTAATTTACAGTACACATTCTTTCTCATAATTTTTCAATTTTTTGCTTTATAAATATGTTGTTGTTGTTGTTATTTTCATGCATAATCTAATACTAAACATTCCCACCTATACATCCTTCATCCACAGTCAATATACTGTGAATTATATCATAAAGATAAAACGATACAATTTCAATATTATCTGAAATTAATACTAATACTTAAATTTGTCTTTTTTTCCTATTTGAGATAAATGACATCGAATAATATATGATATGTTACCTAATTGAATTCGTTAACATAGACGACGTATAACAACTTATTTATTTATTAGTTAACGCCTTTATTAACGGAATTTCGCTCTGGGTCGAACAATGTTTCCCTGATTTCACACATTGAACTCTGGAATTAAACATATCTTTGTAATGTGATCTATGATATAGGGCAATGGAAATAAAAAGGCACTGTTACCTTTTTAAAAAACTTTTGGTATTACAGATATATCTGCTTTTTGATCGTATAGAAATTCGGATTTATAGAAGATTCAGGAATTATTAAACAAAACTTTTTGATTGTGTCCTATATGCACAATGATATTATTAGGCGGCAGTCAAGTGACTGAAAGGAGACTTTGCCATCGTAAACTGCGAAGTCTCAAAAATACTTATTATACGAGTCTTTCGTTGCAATACGGTCGATAGCTTTATGATATCGTTTATTGTTGTCGCAAAGTTTAGGCAGCTGAGAGGGTACTTTGTATTAACAATTCAATGCGAACATATTTAGATTGAATCTAATAAACTTCTTTAATGACATTAACTGAGTTTTATCATAAGAATAAATGCATTTTTTGATAATGTAACTCCTATTAACATTATGGCTGCTGTGATTATTAAAATAAACAATTATTATTTTATCAGATTAAAACTCAAATAAAATATTACACTTAAACTATTACATAATTACGGAAAGAATCGCTGCTCTTATGAGCTGATCTGTTGACAAGATCCTTAAAATAAATCCTGCTGTCTGTTGTTGTTTTTTTGTATGATTAAAAAAATTCAAAGCTAATAATGCTACTATCAATATGGTTAATTTGTTTTATTATTATGTTGTATGCAAGTACAATTTAATTTGTTATTTATCCGATCATTTTGATGGATATTCGAATGTCGATCAAAATTTAACCGACACTGAAGTGAACTTGTTAACACGCATATTTAGATTGCTATATCAACCAATTATCGCCCTTTTGATGTATGTATGTTATAATGTAACCACATTGACACATGCACAAATATAATGCGCGTTATACGCTAACGAAATCGACGTGATTGACCACGGCCCCTCCAGCGGTTCTTTGACATACACAGGTATGTTCTGGATTTGGCTAACAGACCTGCAAGAAGAAGGCACGTTTAGATGGATGAACGACAATACGATACTTGATCCCAGTCTGGAGTCACTGTGGAATAGTCAGCCTGATAATTACCAAGGCATCGGCAACTGTGTCTACTATTACGAACACACGGATGGATGGACTGACGGTTTTTGCAACTACTTTCCCGGTATTAACTATATCTGCGAGCAACCAATAACGTAAGTATCTTTCTGTGTTTTTTTTAGATTTATAAATTTAATCGTTTGCATAATGACTAAAAACCCTTTATATACGAAACAGTCTGAACTAACACTCATTGGAACTATTTTGAAGCTTTTCTTTTGTTTATGAAATGGTACCTTGACAGTAAAAATATAAATATATATGTGTGTGTGTGTATGTGTGTGTGTGTGCGTGCGTGCGTTTTGTAAATTTTCAAATTTTCTGCGAAGACAGTCTCTAGTTCAGATCCATATTGCGCTATGTTGCCTGACCGATATATTATAGTGGCATTATAAATGCAATGGATTCCGGGCACAACTAAAACTTGCTCAAACACAACCTGTTCAATTATTTTGATCACCACAAATCTTTAAAATCTGTGTGTAATTTTAAACTATAAAATAATGACAATATTACAAGGAACTATGAATAATAAAAAAGCAAGATTGTATAGTATTTGCAGCATGAGTTAAAATTCAAATTAGCACTAATAGACAGAGATATGCACATGTATGTTTTATTTAAAAGTGAAAAAAAACACTGATACGAGACCATACAAAAGAAAGAATCCAAGAGCAAATCAATTAACATGCCTATAAATTATTATTACATACAGCAGTAATTCAGACCTGCTCACCTAAAGATATTGTAAAAAAAATGTAGTGCTTATTTACACGATTTGTAATAATAAAAGTACAGTGCTGTGCTGTTGAAAATCTACCTTTGTGTGACTTTTGATTATGAAACCGATGCGTTTAAATGCCTTTGTCGATGACCCACATTCTAGCGTGAAACCGAAGCAAAAAGTGGATTGTCCGCAAATTCCCAAAGAGCCCCAGTACAGTCGAGAAAAGTGTAAAACATATATGTACATGCACAATCTAGATCTATATTACGCTACGTTTTTAGAAAAAAAATGGTTGTATTAACCGAAAAATATTTCTGGTGAAAGAAATTGACGTTAATAGACACTTAAGACATTTAAAATGTAATATAACCCATTTACATGGTCTTTTATCTTATGTAGAAAATATTAGGATTAAACAGAATAAAAAAGATCTAAAATAGAGAGATTGTCATACTATCACACTTAGTTTCAGTAAGGAATTGCCTATTTCTGTGTCAGTAGTTGTAATTGAACTGTGGGACAACTAAGGGACATTCAAAAACGGGGAAAGAATATAAATTAAAAATATCTTTACTTTCGATTATTACCTTAAAAAAACAAAAGTTAATTGCACAAAATAAATATAATATACGTATATCCTGACGTTAGATAATTTTTATAACTCGTGTTATATTCTGTTTCTTGCCAATAAAGCTAAATATCAAATGTCAATGATGTTATTTTATTGGTACGTATTCACAGTGAAGCTGATTCCATTACTAAACAAACTCTGTGCCATGTTGCTTATATTTTGATCCTATCTTTTTTGGCCACATGTTGATATTCCCACAACGCTAAGATTTCACATTTTGTTCCAGTGGTGAAATCTTTGGATAACTTTGCAATGAGGATGGCAGAACCATTTGAATGTTCCAGAGAATATCTACAATGAACTTCGAAATTGCAATTGCTTGAGTTGTAATAAACACAGACAATATTTCGGAAAGCCATACTGATAAAATCTTGTTTAATTTCGCCTCTCAAGTCACACTTATGCTTTAGACAAACGTAAAATTTTATATGCTCCCTATTTTAATGCATATTTTAACTGGTTTATTGCCCTTTAGATATCAAAAGAGTTACTGGGGGTGGTTCCAGGAATCATTCAAGTTACCAACAAATGTTTTATAAACTGGAAAAATGAAATTGTCAGTTTTTAATAATCTAAGTTTTATTTAACAAATATAGCAAGAATCCAAGAATCCTATATAGTTGTGCGAATGAAACTCTAGATTGACGATCCCACCCCTTGTCCTCTAAACATTTATTATTCATGAAGATGATCATATACGTGTAAACATATAAAACTATACTTGTGGATATTAATCATGAACAGGTTACACGATGACGTTGCGACTCGAGGCAAAGAGACTAGGGGTGACTAGGACTAGGCAGAGAAAATGTATATCTTGTTATTACCAGTAATTTGTTGAGGAACCATCAGAAAATATGCACATTTGTCATAAATGAGAGTCGCCCGTTGACGGGCCTCACATATAAGCTGTTTCTCATTACAACAAATATTATTTAATAACATTAAATCTAATCAAAACAAATATTAAATTTTATGTAGAATAACTTCAAGTAAAACGATCTTTAAAACGTTTCTCATATGACTGAAATAGTATATATATAACTTAAAAATAACATTATTTTTCGATGAAATCAAAATCAACCATTAAACACAGTCATAACATATATGTTACCATAAATAATAAAATGTGAGATTAATGTTCAGCGACTCTGCTAATACATGTGTCAGTAGCACTGTAAGAAAGTCGAAGCAAACACAGTGGGAATCTAAATTGTGGTTCCTCTCTGTCGGTTAACTCGCTGTCAAATCGTTGACCACATATCACGCGTATCAACTGAACAGGCGATGAAAAGTTTATAAGCGATGCTATTCACATCAGGTTCTTACTAGTATCGTCTTTGAAACATGCGATGCCATTTGGAATATATAATACAGATTTCACATGTATATATGAAATTGTTGTGTCATTTTTATTCAATAATTGTTTTCTTTTTCTCTGCAGTTCTATACACATATCACACCGACTAATTGAGTTTTGTTGGGTCTTAATAGATCAAAACTACTTGTGAAACGAGAATAAAATGTGTACATGTACATTAATATTATTAGATTTTAAAGTTTGTTATTTATAAACCTTTATAAACCGAACAAAGTGTCTTCAATAGATACAGAACTTTAAAGCCGTAGAACCATTTATATAAATTACATGTATTTATACGTTCATTGTCTAGATAGAAAGCAAATTAAACATTTTTACTCCGTACAAAGCTCTAACATGCTTTCAATACGCAATATGATATAACCTCATATCCACTAATATGTGTATAGTTATATTAGTAAAACGATGATAAACGCAGAAAAAAACATTTAAAATTTGTTTTTACATTTTTGAGATTGTTTATCTATTTTATTGCATATAGACTTAAGATAAATAAGAATCCAATCGAACCCTCTAGCATAATATCAACATATATTAAACAAGTTATCAGGTTGATTATATGACCCAAGACAAGGTACTGGCCAACTAAGCTTTTGTAAGCATGTGTCTCTCCTTCTGACGACACGTCTCTGCACTTTGATGCCTTTCAGAGCTTCCGTCGGAGTCGTCTGACTAGTTTTTATCTCACATAAAACTGTTTTCAGATGGCGCATTCTTGTCAACACACGAACTCAATAAAGAAGAAAAAAAAATAGAGTCAAACCTGTTAATTGTAAATTGCAACGGACAGATTTGTTGTTGTTGTTGTTTGTTTTGTTTTTGTTTTGTTTTTTGTTTGTTGTTATTGTTGGTTTTGTTTGGGGTTGTTTTTTCTTGTGGGGGGGAGGTTGTTTTTGATTTGTTTTGTCTTGTTGTCTTTTGTTGTGTTGTTGTGTTTGCTTTACTTTCAATGCTTGAAAACTTACAATAACGTTTTTGATGTTTACAAATTGGTGGTGCTCTACTAGCAGTGTACCTCAATCACACAAACGAAACTCTTTGGGAATTGGTCTACCATGACAAATTCCTGCTATGGGAATAAAGTAATATCAGTCAATACGATTTCGGTTACGATATTCTTCTGATCAAACTACACACCACTTACACGTATTAAATGCTTTCATGTAAGTAAATAAAGATCTAAATGAACGCTACATACGCTGTGTTGGTCAGCATTGTTCAAGGGAGAAAGATGAGTTAGTTTGGATAGTAAAAGGAGCCCTAACATTGGGGATAAAAGAACGATAAGAACCAGGACGATGTGAACCTAATGTGCAAGAAGGTGTTCACCGCTTGTGTGACACGATGTTAAACTCATATTTATCAGATTTGAACATTATATAAAATATTTAACTGTTTTGCATTGAAATCTGTTCAACGTCTTAATTTATGGTAGACTTAATAAACTTACTTAAGTACGATCAACACATATATAACATTTGTGAAATAAATGCTGAAAAAATTAAGCCTTTAGGAACTTGCTGTTTTTGGAGCGCTCTAACCTCGCACTTCCTGGAGTTTTTTTCAAACAGTGTGTAAATTACAGTATCCAATACAAGTGAGACAACTAATGGTAAGCACCTGCATCTGGAGTTAAAACTGATAAAACGAACTTATATACAGGCAAAATAGCATGTGTACATAATGTACAGTAGATAAAAGCCTCGGCAACCTGAAAATTCCAAAATGAAAGTGTAGTTTGAAATAAAACAGCCCGAGCGTCGATGTAAAATAAGAACTATTTAATGACGTCATACGATAACAATGTCAGGCGTTATATGTCAGATGTGTCAAAATGTGACATTTGAAACACACGAAGAAAACCATCAAATTTTAGAAAAACACAAAAAACCAACAAAACCAATTGTAGTATTGTTAGGAGTTTAAGTAATGGTAATGAGATTCAAATATTATGTTATAAAATGCATAGAATTTTAGTTGCCAAGGTAAACAAAATTGCCAGTGTTATACCTACTGTGCAATCTCACGTAAAGGGCATGTAGACTGCTCAAGTTGTCTCACCTATAAAGGGCACGACTGGAGAGATGAAGAGACAGACATCCATCAGTGACTGTCATTGCGGTAAAATAATTTTGAGAACGCCTTCCCTTATTTGTGAAATCGAAAGCCTTGCTGTAACATTTAAAAGTAACAAACCCGTTTCTAACATTGAAATTTCTACTTTAGTACATACACGTGCAAACCTTGTAAATTGGGATATGTAAATACCATAGGAGGTAGCACGAGGTGAATCACCATCAAGGTATGGATAGTTCACAATACTGAAGATGAAATCGTCTCTCTTGTCATAGATTTTAGTAGAAACGTTGTCATTGGAAAAAGCGATCAAGTAAGTTCTGGAGGGTAAATTAGATGGTTCATTTGAGAAAAGAAAGGATTATCTATAGTAAAAGTATAAGATATCATGTCATACATTTAATGGGGCACGTAGGAATACTAATTACTTGTCTAAATTACCGCTTTTTATGTAAATATTGTCTAACAGGAAAAATAGTGCTTCACAGTGCTTCACAAATGTCCGTACAAGTCCATATAGTAACATTTTCTAGGAAAATGCTGGTAAAAAGAGGTATTACTGTCATGACATGCAATGTATAGATGTTGCTTTCGAGCAAATGTTTTTTTCAGTAAGAGTAATCAATTCAGTCTTTATTAAATCATGAGGTAAGGAAGTGTATAGCGTAGATAAATCGTAAGTATTAACTGTAGAGCAATGAAACATTAAAGTACAAGACTTCTGAAGAATTTCTTATAGACCAAAATGTTAATTCATGAATTTTCATAAACTTGTTCACAATATTTAACAACGATTTATTATGAATGGCAGTAAGGCAAGAAGTAAGTAAAGTAAGTAGTTTAGATATGTGATTGGTGGAGCTAGCGCTTGAATTAGCTATGAATCGTGACTTGTATTGTGTTTTGTGAAGCTTATGGATCCAGAAATGTTTTATGTGTTTCAAATGATAAATAGCTTTCTTAATCTAGAAATGTGGCGTCGGTATATAGCAAACTTCTTCTCCCAAAGATGATATAACGTATTGTTTGGAGTTTTTTTTTATTTCTAAAAAAAAGAGGCACATAAGATACCAATTTTAGAAGAATACTATCCAAAATTTCAAAATGGGATGCAGGGTTTTCTTAAAATTTGTCATACACGTCTACTTTAGTGTAAATAACACATCAGTTGTGTTTACAAATTCGGTATATTTACTATTGCACTTGTTTTACCTTAAAGCTATTATATGATGGACAGATACGTTTCTTTGCATTGTCTTAAACAGTATCATGTGGTTTTGGATTAAAATTAATTCGAAAAAGCTAAATGGACTGTGATAATTAGAAACAGTAAATATTAAAAAAGAAGAGAGAATACAAAAGTATTAAAAAGCGAAAATAGGTCTAAGATTTGTAAAACTTGAACCCGGGACCTATTGGGAGATAGTCCAGTGCGTTTCTGGCCTCGCTATTGATTGCTGATACGTGCGTTTTATGTTGTTACTTTATAAATTGCAAGCGGAACAATGTTTACATTCAAATTTCAAGATAACATATGTTAGGATTTTGATGTGTTTCAACCATCGCTTAAGGCGTCAATTGTTATTATTTTGGTCAGAATTCTGTGCCGATCGCCAAGATTAGTTTCGTGCCGACAGACACTGAACTATCAAACAAGAAATTTGATAATATCCTTTTTTCGGCAGCTTTGCCAGTGATGCGCCTGGTACTGTTAAGTTTGGTGAATAACACATATAAGACAATGAACACATAGTATGCATGAAACTTTCTTCCTGTTCTTGCGTCCTCACATTGAACCATAATTTGGATCCGTAGAATAAACAAATTTGGGATCTATACGTTGTTAATTTCATTGAATGATTTTTAAACTGTTTTCAACATAATTTCCAAGCAAAAGTATTTAAATCCATGTGAAACTGATAAAATTACTCCAGTTGTCGGAGTTGTCAAATGTACCCATTTGGCCATGTGTATAAGAATCAGGCTGTCTGATTGGTCGGAACCCAGGGAATAGTTATTTTATGTCGTGGCTGTCGAGAGATAAATAATTTAACTTTACGCAAATATATGTAACTTAGCTATTCACATTAAATGTCGAAATATATGCCCTACCAACACACGTTTCATTATGAACAGGTATACGATTTCTTTATTTTGTCTCGATTTCACCACTACATTCTTCTTCTTCTCTTTGTCTATATTCTCTACAAGCAGACGGTTCATTGATGTGCAACACTGAACCAGACGTCTTCCACAGAATTGACCTCTTTTTTATGTGTCGTTGTTTTCAGCTTTATCTTATACTGGCCCATGCGACATAAGTAGGGTCAGCAAGTTGAAAAATGTTACGTCTGCATAAATATCTTATCTTGAAAATGCAATATTCTGTTTGAGAAATGATTTAGGCGTCACAGATTTCTCTTGTCAGTATGATGCTAGGAACTTGCCGTGCTTTAGCTACCGTTGTTGCAGTTTATCTGGGTAAATATGATTTACTTTTTCACAAGTTTTCAAATCTAAATCTATTAGTCTATTACATTAGACCCTATTTTTCTCACGTTTTGTAGCTTCGAATAAATTTAACATATTAAAGCCTGAACTTGGATTTATTTGCTTTGGACGTCTCGATATGCAGCACACAGGTTTATAAAGATCGTTACCATTTTGGACCTAAATGATCAGAACAATAATCATTGCCATTCTTCTAGAATCATGTTAAAATGAATATCAAACCATTTACGACATTTAAGTAGATGGGACGTTGTTTTCTATCGAATTGTGAGGTGAGAAAAGTCACCAATCTTTTCTGTATATCTTCTTGAAATCTTTATATTTTACTAGTAATATTTTCGTGTTTAGGTATGTTAACTTTATGTTTGTTTCTGTATACTACTTTTTCGATTCCTAATCTCAACCCGCTTATTTTGAAACAATACATGTTAACAATAAGTATATTGAGAGGTAAACATTTTATATCAATATATATCGACAGCTAATGGTAATTTTACAAACAAATCATCTTAAGTGCATAAACAATTTCAACAATATAAACACCGTTTTCCAAAGACCAATTTTTCAACAAGTGTTTAATAGCTATCGCATTAGTTTAGCACGCCTGACAAATTTATCAGGAAGAATCTTTAATGCTTTACTTGGTACTTTTATTACTTTAAGGGTTGCAATATTAACAGCAGTCCATGTAAATAGTCATACTTTATTCTGAAAGACGGAGGATCAGTGTACGTATTAATTGCTCATATGTTTATATGTTTAAAAGAGAACAATTACATTCACAACAGTCCAATCGACTATGGGTTCTGACAAATACACGCTTGTAATATGGTTGAGTGTATGAATGTGAGAAATGTGCCATGCGTAACCCTGAAGATATATTAATACAACTTTTTCACAGTTTTACAAAAGGAAACCATGTTTTAATACCATATACAATTGTTTCTTTTTAAGAGAAATACAAAAACAACAAATTCATTACTTATAAAATGAAAATTTGAAATCCGAAAAAAAAAATATCAAAAATATCTTGATTTGTCCATGTGTATAATGCTGTTCTTTTTTCAGTTGTTGTTTTTTTGTTGTTGCTGTTTTTACCCCAAAAAAAGCTACCAACCGTTTTATACTCATTTTGTAAAAGCTACGGTAAACTTTAATCTTCGCCCAAATTTATGGCATAGGGATACCATATGTCAAAAGCTGCTACAGACTTCACTTTGCTTCGAATTCAATCAATTGAGCATTGCCTTTGTAATTCGGCTACCTATTTGAGTTGCCGGGTCGAACCCGAAAGGAAAAATATTTTTTCGCACCAAATGAAATAATGAATCTTTATTTGTTTAATAATGATTTATTTCTTATTTTGTGACTTTAATTTTAATGTGTATAATCTTTAATTAGCTTATACACAATACACAATCAAAAACAGCTTAAGACGTTTAATATTTCACAAAATTATTTATCGGCGTAGAATAGAACAGTTTTTTTAACAAGGGCAACAATGCTTTGCACATGCTGGTAGCGACAAGGGACAGCCTAAATCAAACAAGACCCATCAAGTTATCGACGAATGTTTTTGTTTCCCCTCGCCTTTCATCCGTACGCATGGTGAGCAGAATCAAGTTGTCCATGTGTGCCTACCTACAGGCAATACCGCTTCCTGCGTTAAAACCTATTATAGACATATATAGATATACATGTTTTTGATGTTGACTTTACCATTACCAGTATAGCACAACGTGACTGTGAATTTTAAGGGTTTGTATCTCACAAACTTCTGTACCTTGACAAAACGTGGTGGCCTATAAAGAATCCATGGTAGAAATAGCGATAGGTTAACTATGCAAACGATGCCCATGTGTGGGGTCATCAGGTTAAATCCTCAAGTCCAAATTTAATTAAGCAGCTACCCAATGGGCTGTCATAAATTGGCTGCCTTAGGCAAGTTGGATGCTAAAATCCGACATCCTGACGTGTAAACTTTTTTAACAAAAGCAATTATTGTTACCTTAAGTGATTGTGCTTTATTTATAGATTTGAGAAGAATGAACACTTCGAGCATTTTCACGATGTGTACTGTCTTACAACTAAGGTGAAAGTCAAAATCATGTTCACTATTTCATAAAGGCAAATTGTCAGATACCATCTTTCAGGCAAAATATGACATTATTGTGTATTTACCTTTAACAAACATGTTTACAAATAAGTATTAATTAAATAGTAGATATATTGCAAAGTACTGTTCTAGTAAATATTTATTAATACAAGTTATTGCTTTAGACAAATTAAGGTTCAGAATATCAGGAGTTTGTTAATTAAATTAAAGACATATTGATAATTATTACTAGACTGACCATTTGTTCACAGCATACCTTTTTACTTAATTGAACGTGTACCAAACTCTTCTTCAATTTGTTGTTCGTTAAAATGTCTAAAATGTATATATATTCGGAGGTGTGATTTTTCGGATGGTACGTGCTTTTAACTCTTCTACAGCTAAAGCAGTGCCCTATTAGACCAAGTAACTTATTTGTACTTTCTTTTAAACAAGAATAATATCCACAAGAATCGAAACTGCAAACTATAATGTGCATATAGTCGAGTTAGAATTTGTCCATGTGTGTATACAACATGTTAATGAATCTGCTCATAAATCAGCACATCTGCTGCCCATATCAATACTGCATATGCTGAATTTTTAGGACGCAATGTCATAATATGGCTATATTGTATGGTTCTAGGCTTTGAAATAAATTATCTCACAAAATTATTTTTGTTAATTTACGCTAATTTCCATAGTGGCGGCATGTCCCGATGGTTGGATTCACCATAGCAACTCCTGCTACCATTTCAGTCATGATCTTGAGTCTTGGCCAAGTGCTATGGTAAGTTAAAATACGGCTGAAATGAATACTTCTTAGTGAAGAATACACTCATAAAATCTCTACACATGGGAGCATCGCAGCATCTCACCAAACAAACATACTTCATCCTTAGGGACGATAAGAAAGGTTTATAAGGCTAGTAAGCGTCCACTTATGAGACCGCCAGATCCACTTGAACAACTCCGAAAAGATATGTGCTGATAAGACATTTATAATGTAACTTTGACATGTAATTCTAATCTGGAGAGAGAAAACTAATATTAGCTAACTTATTACACAATAATAACACACAGAAATGCACTTCACTAGTGGGTTGACAAGTAGATTGATATTTTATAAGAAGGCCCTTCGCTAGCGCAGATAACAAGGTTTATAGTGTTCGTGCAGATGTGAGAGTTAAAAGCAGAGTTAACACAGTTAACAATGCTAGGACATGGAAGTGAAAAGAAGGAAAGGAAATGTACATTATATTTAACTCTGAAATTAAAGAGGCTATCTGTAACAAAATACACAACGTAAACTTTCATTAAATACACTTGTGCTGTGTTTCCACCAAAGACCTATTATATCTGCATAAATACGAACTTGCCCGGCATATCTTTGGTTACTGGCATCTAAAAACCACGCTTTTTCAGGCAGAGCTATTTTGCCAAGTGATATATAGTATTGTAAAGTGTGTATATGATGTTTAAATACTGTTCTCTGTCGTAAAAATAACAAATAATGAAAATGTTTACTTAAAAATATATGCAATTTCGTATCACAGCTATAAAATACAATGTAAAGGTTACGATCTTTCATTTTCATTGTGTAGAATCTGTTATTTTGTCAATTAAGGCGGGTTATCCTCACAATACATTTTACATGACACCCAAAAACATATGGAATGAAAAAGTATGCTCTACTTTAACTCGCCAGTGTTTTTTTTAAACTGGTCAGTAAGGAAACTTGTAAAACCTAATGACAATTAAGCAATTTTCTTCTTTTAAACCACAGTATGTATATGGCATTTAATAAATTGAATTAAGATACACATCTTTACATTATAATGTTGTTGTTGTTGCTTTTTACAATATACTTTTCCACGTTCACTGAGCAGCTGGCTCTTCTCGAAACTCATGTCAATGCACACGCTTAATATTGTGTGTGTAATACATCATGTTTGAGGAGCAGCGTTTTCAAAATACAAATTCGTTGGCTTTTTTATTAAAAAAAATTACTAGAATGTTAAAATTTTAATGGCG
Source organism: Sinonovacula constricta (assembly GCA_007844125.1). Taxonomy (NCBI): domain Eukaryota; kingdom Metazoa; phylum Mollusca; class Bivalvia; order Cardiida; family Solecurtidae; genus Sinonovacula; species Sinonovacula constricta. The sequence goes on from CM017557.1 coordinate 36,576,445, forward strand.
GTATACATGGAATAATTGGTGAGCAGCTGAGATGGTACATGTCCGGCCAAAGGCTCAACACACAAGTATGGCCCGCTAGGGAAATATTTGGTATACAGGTTCTAGTAAGTATTTTTAATACATGTATGTGACAAGAACAGAACAGAAATTTTATTTGTACCTAAAGGCCTTAGGCCCATAATAAAATTAACATAATTATACAACTATACAAAACACGAGTTATGTTATTATCGTTACATTTCTCTTCATACAGATGAAGGTGTATTTCACACACATAATAAGATAGTTATTTCAATACTAAATCATTGTTTGATGTCATCAGGTTTTTAAGATTTATTCTATTTTTACTCACTTTATACCAACTAAGTAATAACTGATTTCTAGGTTCATCGTATCTTGCACAGATAAACATTATATGGAATTCATCTTCAACAAAATGTGCGTTTAATCTTTCTAAACAATGGTAACAATCTTTCGCTACGTGGTATATTACTGTGGCGTCCAATTTCAATTGCATATTTGTGATTGGAGCATCTAAATTTTGCATACATCTTTTTGAACTGGAATGGAATGGAAAGAGATAAATACCGCTCTGGATTAAGTAATGTTTTAAACTCTTTATACGTACACGCCCCTGTTTCTTTGACCATGCGTTCCCCAAGCTTTCTACGATGTAGCAAAACCCGTTCCGTGAAATCTTCACGCACTGTGCAATTTGAATCTCGTGTTAACTTTTCCCTAGCGCGCTTTAAGGTCTGTTCCCTATCCTTGCACCTGGTAAGTTTAACTACGATCGGGCAATTAGTGTTTGAGCGACTCCCCGTCCTATGAGCCCGTACAATGTCCACATTTCTTAAACCACAGGCAAATCCAAGTCAATATATATAAAGTTCCGCACTCGCTCCTCAGTTGCAGCCCATGTTTCCTTTGCATTGCATTCAATCCCTAGAATACGGATGTTGTTACGGCGGGAATAACGCTCCAACTTGTCTAATTTTGCATTTAGAGTACACACCTCCTTTTTCATCGCAACGCTTTCTTTTCTGAGTGATTCATTTTCCTGGTTTAAAATGTTAATAGAACTAGAAACATCGCTAATTTTCATGTCTATAGCTGACATACGTTGGGCAATGTCGTCCTTTATCTCCCGTAAAAAGAGCATTACTTCAGAATCATTCTTACTTGCACGTGTCTGCCTACCTCTGACTGGTTCTTGGGTAGGGGCTCGAACTCGTGCTGGTTGTTGAGTCGCTGGTGTAGTCGGAGAAGCTACAGCCTCGGCCAAAGAAAGTTGACTCTGGACTAGCCTCTGTTCTCTAGGGCCTGGATTGAGCTCCACATCCCCATCCAGTGTCGTCAACACAGCGAGAGCGACTGCAAGCCTCAATAACACACTTACGAAACTCCCGCTGACACACAATGTCTGCAATTTCATTTTTATTATTATTATTAGTGATAATTTGAAAGCCTAGAAAGCCACAATCTGTGCGCTAAACAATACCATAACCATAATTATTTACTTCACTACTCTTCACTCTCTGTTATTTTGTTGTTTAACAGTTTTAATGACTGAATTTTAAACCTCTGCATTCCTCGGTAAAACAATTACATCGGTACTCAGATACACAGCGCAGGAACATGTCTATGATTTTTGAATTACGGAAGGGTCTGCACTGTTGTATAATTACATGCAGGAACTACACATGTATTTATTCTCATTTATGTTGTTTTGCATTTAAATTATACTAAATTTAGCTAAATAGGCTTAACATATCTATATTAACGTTTAAAACATGTCTAGACAATACTAAAAAGGCTGTGTTCAGACCAATATTTTCGTGTGTCTCTTCTCATTATTGCCAACTTTACATCGAATAAAAACCCGATGCTTAGCTATCACTGTGATTTAGGACAAAGCCCCAAAAATGTGCACTTTACGTCTTATGAATAGTTTTATTCAAGAATCTTACATGATCGTAAACACTAAATGTAAACTATTACATTTTAAATTCCCCAAAAATCTCTTACATAAACAGTATCCCGTAACGTGCAAAATTAACAGTGTCATCGAGATTAACGGATAAATAATGTTGTTTTTTTTTCAGGTTGTCTGCAAATTGCTCGGTGGTCATCTAGTGCAGATTGATTCAGTAGCAGAATATCACTACTTGGCGTCGCAGACCAAATTATTGAGAGGTAGGGCATCTTTTTGATTTATGCACAAACCTTTAGATATTAAACGATCCAATCGATTTTAAACAGTTCTCTGAAGAAACACATATGATCGGAATAAGTTTAATTCAATGTTTAAAAAAGAAAAAAATAGCAAAACTATTATTACGAAATATGTGATTGCATCTAAACTTCATTTATTTTGTGATGCATTCTGGCATTCCTTATACAGTGCCAATTGTTAGAATAATATACATTTACATTGACTATAAAATAAAGTAAAAGGAAGAGCATTTACATCAAGCAATATATATAATCAAAACATTAGTGGCAAATGGAAGTGTGATGTTAATAAATGTTTACTCCACACTGATGTAACGCGTATGGCTTTGATTTTTGCAAAAATAGCTAATGTCAGTTTGTATGTGTTAACGAGTACAAGTTATGTTAAAATGTCAACAAAACGCGCCCGTGGCTAAGCGGGTAGAATTTTCGACTTGGAACTTCTTAGCACCTAAACGCGCAAATTAGGTTCCGGTTGGGACAAAGACCTGCTGTTGGTCTTTAAGATGACCTAAGATGCGCCGGCAGTTCGACCCAGCCACCTATCTGTGGGTTTATCCCCGCCAATAGAAGCATAGCGTCGTTATAATGAAACTAATTGCGAAGTTTACAACAAACATCGGAGTGCAATATTAAATCAAAGTGAACAAATACATACTTGATTATTCACCTTTAAACATAATAAACATATGTATTTTGTGAAAACCAGTTCAAAAGTTTTAGGCACTGAACCAAATCTGACGAAAACAATATCGAATCTCCCTTCATATCGGCCCCCTTTCATACCATAAGTTATGTTGAAACGATTCATTAAATAATCAGATATCACGATTCACCGACCAGCCAGTAGAGAAAATGACTGTCATACAGGGCTTAAATCCGGTTAAAAACCAGTCAACTTTTTAATAATTTCTTTTTTACATTTACCTTTTTTTGAATTCTAACAACGAATCTTTTTTGTTTTTTTTCCAATCACCGAACTACGATCGGTAGGTCAAAATGTGTCTGCTAGCGGTAATGGGGCTTTAAGACCAACAACATTATTTAAAGATATTTGGCCGAGACTATCCATAAAAGATATACTGGAATGTTTGATACTTTGATGCTGGTGAACGATGCCAGAACATACCCTCAGTTCAGACTTCAGAACTGATCAGTGTGCCTTCGGCAAAATTGTGCCTGTGAATACTTTGGAATACTTTGGCTTAGAGAAAATCTCCCCTCAGGCAAGTTCATTTTTTTCATCTTTATTATCACAACACTACGTCCTAAATGTATGCAGTAGTTGCAGTACTGTAAATCAGTTATCTGTGCCGCCATATAAAGGCATTATACAATTCTGTCACACAGAAGACAGAGTGTTGTTAACCAATAGAGCGTAGCGAAGTGAAATAGAATAATAACACAATTCTGTATTTATGTACAGATATATATATATATATATATATATATATATATATATATATATATATATATATATATATATATATATATATATATATATATATATATATATATTGCTATGTAGAGAAAAACACTGAAAAAATAAATCTTAGCATGATGAAGCTAAATAGTTTGACCTCTAACGTCAATGTGTAGAGTAAAACCTAAAATTTAATGATATTTAAAAACAAATGTTTTATTAGTTTAAAAAATAACCAATTCAACCCCTGGCATGTTTGCTTTTTTCAGATAGATTCTGGACTGGGCTAACAGACCTGCAAGAGGAAGGCACGTTCAGATGGGCAAACGACAATACTCTTGTCGATCCCAGCCTGTTCTCAAAAGAATTGTGGATAAGTGGCCAGCCCGATAATGAACATAACAATAATAATTGTGTCCATTTTGAAAACACAGGTTTATTGAACGACGGACATTGTAACGACCCACTCCTGAAATATATTTGTGAAAAAACAGTTACGTAAGTCAAATTATCGAATTGAGGTTAAGCGTTGTGGCAAAATCATGTATACATATATCACACTTTCTCATGGTTTCGTGAATTTTCGTGTTTGTTTTTTTTAATTTTGCTACGACGTATGACGCAATTTAGATTTTCTACGCGCCGCTTTGAGGGCGAATAATATAGAAATTTAGCCAGACTTTATACTAAACCTACAAATTCGGCAAAATACGAACGAAAAAGGTAAGAATACACTACAGATGCTTATAAGTTGCTAAAAGTAACATGTGTAACCACAAAATGCCATAAAAAACGTTAATTTCTCGACAAGTATTTGCGAAAACTGTGACAAATTGTCACATTGCTCATGTGTCAATTCGATTATGGTCACCTGACCAAAAAGAAAATCGATATCTACAGCCACTTTATATTATAAGGCCCTTCTAGAGGCGGCGTTTTACTATTTGCGTCAATGAAAATCGCCTCAATAAGAAATAGCAATTCTATGTCGTTTCAAATTTTGCTTTCATTTGTTTCTTTTTTAAACGAGCGAAACCAAAGGAGAATTGTGGAAAGTACAGGAACTATGATCCTGTAAATTTAAATTAGCCTCTGTTGGACACTAAGATGAACATATTTTCCATTCGCAAGATTGTTATTTAATACGTAATTTCCTATCAGACTCAGCGAGACAGGGTGGCTGGAAAAGTTGTCAATGAGGATCTTAGAAAAATGACTGTTTTCACGAAAGAAGAAGGAAAGCCTAGTTCAACATGCCGAAAATTCTGTGGCGCAATTAGGATACGGACTGACGAACACGGGATTACAATTGTTGGGAGGGGAAAAGGTTAGGCAAGCGATCTGAGGAAAAACTTTTAAGCAACATCTGGCTTTATGGATTCCTCTGACGATGGAAGCACGGAATAGCCTCATTGTCACTGTCGGTACTTAACGCCAACTGATCGGAGCACATACATCAAGCCATACATCACAAAATCTTGAGACGACCATGACATATCTTGGGCTCCATGACAAGCCAGAATTAATTTTAACATGGACGAGACTGGCATCAGCCCTGAGCACATACCTCAAAATATAATAGCTCTCACAAAGAATAAAGCCCAAGCAATAACTTCACGATTAGAAACTACAAAAACAATCACGTGTGCATATGCTGCTGAATCTCACATACCTCGATTCTTTATTTTCAAAGGGAAGAGAAAAAGCGACGAGCTCATGAATGGTGCATCAGCCGGAGCCAGTTCAAAGATGTCAGATTCTGGGTGGTCTTCCGCTGCCGTCTTCTAGACATATATAGAAACGCATTTCCTTAAACCTGTAAATCGAGGAGCAAATGATCAGCCAATTCCAATGATTCCAATGATCCGTGGACATTTTCAAACAGGATACATCTTTTGATACTACCAGCAAAAACCTACCACATCCTCCAGCCTCTCAACGTGGCAATTTAAACTCTCATATTACGGTGAATGTGCACGTGTTATGAGAGACAACCTGGGTAAAGTTGTTGCTACTAAGTAAGACTTTGCTTGCATGGCATACTTAAGATCGATGAGTCCATGGAACATCGTGTCTGCATTAAGAAAGACATTGATCTATCCTTTTGACAAGGTAGCCGTTCCAAAAGACAATGTTGCCATTCCGGGACATAACCCTTGTACTTAATGCAAAGGTCATACTTGTGGGAAAAGAGACTGTTGAAGAGTGCTTCCAGTCTAAAATGGAATGGGAGTTTCTAGAATGTCCAATTCCCAGTCAGACTAAGCAAAGGAGAAGAGACAAACCGAATTGATCTGGTAGATAAATCACTGCTTCGGTATACCTTAATGAGCTCGAAAAATATGCTGTGCAAGAAAGGAAATACACCAGCATCATCCAAGAGGGTGTTTAAAATAAATGACAAGGTGACCGTTCAAGATAGTACTAACACATCCACCAATGAAAAAACGGTACTAGATACTGACGAATCGGACTTTTTCCTCTTCAAATATTGGTACAAAGCCGCATTTTAAGATCTTAAGTTGGGGAAAATGTGACAAGTGTGGACATGTATGTGGTTCTAAATTGTGTTATTTTTAATTATATAGTTATAATACAGTTACATTGATGATTTTTTAAAAATAAATTTCATATTTTAATGTTAAACGGATTTTAGGCAATTTAAATCAATAAGTGCCTTGCAACTTAACAGACCTCGCCCCCTCTAGAACCCCATCAAAGCCAATAATAACCTTAACCAATGAAATTCACGAAACCATGAGAAAGCGTCCGCATGAACTAGTCTTCCGCCTGCCGCTAAATCAAACGCTAAATGCTAAGTTTATCACTATCAAATTAAGATTCGGTGTTTGTTTTACATTAGTAATAATGATAAACAATTAGTAGCATTAAAAATGTGTCTTTTCTTAAGGCCATATAATGCGCATGCACAAATATCAACGCGTAGGTTCACGAAACTAGGCAAAATAGTGTATACACATATTTTGTTTTGTATACACCACATACGATAAGTAATGCTTACTAGCACAAGTACATCAGACCCATTATTAATGTTGATAATGCGGAAACTGCCAATACTCCAGCTAAGAAATAAATTAAAAATTAAAAATAACACATTATTGTTGTTTGGTAATGGTGACAAATGTCGTAGTTACCTTAAGTATATTTAATACACACTTTGTACATTTTATTCGAGTAAACAGTTCAATTTCAATTCACTAGAAAATAGTGTTTACATGATATGATCAGTTTACACTACAATGTCTTGGGTTTTTGATAAAAATTGATTCACCATGTTTTATAATGTTTATATGATTTTACTTGCAAAAGTTATCATGAAATTTGTTCTTATATATATTGCTTACATCTTGCTCGCTGAAAAGTTAGATCATACTGCTTATACTATTATCCGAATAATGCTTTTGACAATTTGTATTGATTTCAGGGATTCGAGTCCACAAATCATTGGCTAATATCACAGAGAAGACGAACTAAAGCAACTTCTTAAAAGGTTCAGAAAAATGTAGTGGCTGTCAATTTACTTTGGTTGTAAGGATTCGTAATAAACACATTTGCTATTCCGTTGTTTAAATGGCGTTATAAAAGTCTTGTGACATAGAACTGTCATCCGGACATCTGGACAATGATATGAAATTTAAAATATTTATTTCCTTTTTATATTTCACAAAGATTTAAGAGTTGTTCTATTTCACAGAGATCATATGAATCAGATGGGGTCAAAATATGTGTTTGGATCGAATAACCCGTTTCTTTGTTCATAGGAAAGCATTAAAGAGTCTTTTAAAATACATAATTATATTAAACTTCTCTCTAGCACCAGACAGGTCACAAACACACAAGTTAATTGTCAAAGTGATAAAACGTCGAGACGAGACATACCAAAAATCAAAGGTCAACAGTTACGGTTTCTGTACAATAGATTTTTTTGGAAAGGAACTACATGTATATGAGGCCCCTAGGCGTAAAATATTAGTTGTTTAGCTCTCTTGCTAACGTTCAACCAAATATAAGGGTAGTTCCACTACTGGTTGGCCCAGTGTCAGGATAATGTGACTGAGTGTGTTATCATGCCAGATATTCACGGCATGTTATACACAGTGAAGGCAGTACTATATCTGTTTCAGATAACTGAAATGCTGTTTGTGGGACGATAAACGTGTGTAAATTGTCTTGTTGGTCTTATTTTAATGATAGACAACACATGTTTACTGTATTCCCTCGACATTATAAAACAACAAGAAACCGATTGTTGTTTATATTATTATGTAAAGAAACTACAGCACAAGAAACGATATGAAGTGAATTGACTAACGAGCGTTTGTCTAAGGCAATTACAATTTGTTCTTTAGAAAACTAATTAACTGGTCACAATAGCCATAATAATTTATGGAGGTACACAATTATCTTTTAGTCGTTTGCATGACGCCGGACTTGTCTGATAACTGAATTTGACAGTTAAAATATCGTCAAATATTTTAACTCTGTTCAACACTTCAATTGCACACTTATAATGATTATACTTGATTCATAACATATGTCTATCATAGATTGCAGCACTGAGATATATAAACGAGGCACGTTATCTGCAACTTTTATAACTGACTTTTTACCCATTTATAAAACAGTAATATACCGTATCATATTGTACAATTGTAACTGGTATGATGGCATCGTTAACTATTGCTTCCCATGAAGAGAATAATGATACGACCTTTCTTGAACTGAGGAGGGATGTAAATTGTAACAAACATTTTATTAAACATGTTCATAATAATGTGAATATAGCAAGTTACTACGATTTTTCATTGTACTAACAATCGCTTATACTCATTTCCCCAGATTTAAGGCGTTAAAGGCTTTATTCGAATTATGAGGCTGATCATGCATTTGCAAGCAAATCTCATTCCACGAACATATTTGTCATATTTCATACAATCATGCTTAGTAAACAAAAATGCAAAATAAAGACCGAAGGCATACGGGATTTCATCTGAATCGCGTTAAATATCACTGATGAACGTTTAGTTACTGAGCAATTACCAAATGCAGAACTTTGAGTTCTGAGCGTTTTAATCGCTTTATTAAAGTGAGACAACATATGCACTTTGATACAAAAATCCCGTGATGCCAGGAAACAAGATAGGATTTTCAGAGACAAATTGCATACCCATCTTCATCTGCATCGTGATTTCATGGTGTTTAGAAGTATTTACACACTTACCGTTTATAAACAGGCAAGACATTACTAAATCTAAACAATTTAAGGTATGATAATCAGTCATCAATCAAGGCTCAAAATATCCCGTTATAACAGGTCAAAGTCGCTATCATTAAAATTGTTCTTCAGCTAATACATTGGCACCTCTAAGTAGAGTTGTTAATTCCCTGCTACGACTCTTGTTTCGGACAGCGTAAACGTGCTGACTTGAAGGTGCGAATTAAAATCACTCAAGAACTAACCACCCCTTTTTAATGCAGCTGCTAAAGGATAGAAACCAGAGCGCGAGATGTGACATCGGAGTAAGAAGGTTTCAGAAAGGATTAATTAAATAATATTAAGTAAAAAACAAGTACTATTAGGCAATGGTCACTATAGCGATTTAATATATTAAAAACATAAACTCATGTAATGGAGTTGTGACAGTCGTTTTAACTTATTTAAATAGTGTCATTAAGGAACAGAAACACGGGGTAGGCCATAAACATGAGCATATAGTGATATAAAGCAGAGGACCATGTTAAAGACCTGCTACTCGTTATATTTCTAAATTATTGTTGAACTGGCGTTTCATCTGTGATACTTGTATTTCTAGTCTTGTAGCGTAATGCAACTCTTTCCTTTTTTTTATTAAAGATCGTCCAATGTCTTGTTCCAAAGAAGCCACTAGGTATATTAACTACAACTGATGGTTAACATCACAACGTCGTCCCTTTAATGTCGTCATTGTTTGTATACATTTCGTGACTAAAGCATGAGAACACTGTTCTACTAGTAAGCGCCAATTTAACTGGGCCCAGAGAATCAAACATAAGATCGTTGTCCTTCGATATCTTTTGACGAACGTGCAAGGTACCAGTGTAATACAACTTTGGATTTTGAGTCATTCTAGCTTTATGTTTTATCATTTGTCCAGTGTTTTAGGTCAAACAAGATACTAAATTGAATGAGTCCAATTATATGTCTTCTACAAACTAGTTTAGCACACACTTTGTTCAGTTTTACAATATTTATGCCGACGGAGTCTCCATACAGAACGTACACATTGTTTACATATATACTTTAAGATCAGATTTAATGCTCCACCTGGATCCTAAAGCGACTTATACATAATTATAGATATCAATTGAGTTTGCATCACTTTTTCATTTTCGTTGTGCATTTGTAAATGATATTAATAATGGGCATCTGTCAGGTCAAATTTTAAGGCATTACACCGTTTTAGGGAAAGATAATATAGGTCTAAACTATTTGACTAAACATTTTGGCATCCAAGATATCCCTTTGTGATATATCTAATAATTCCTGTTTTATCTAGCAATGAATGAAACCAGTAAGTGTCTTTATGAACAGGGTAGAATTGTTCCTTATTCCTAGTCCCGCGATAATTGGTGATTTGTATCATCAATGACACCGATGGTCACTAGAACGCTTGGCAAAAAGTACATGAAGTAAAGTCATTTGCAAACACTAAGCCATTGTAAGTAGTGTGCCAAGACTTCTAAAATCATATATATATATATATATATATATATATATATATATATATATATATATATATATATATATATATATATATATATATATATATATATCCTATGTGAAGTCTACATATTCAAAAGGCAAATGCAATAGGTTAGAGCTGCTCCTGTTTTCTTGTTAAATAAATCATTCTTAGAGGAAGTTATATACTTTCTTGTGCTGCCTGAAAGTTTTCTTTTTTAATACTTAGTTTAAAAAAACAACAAGTGTGTTCAACTATAATGCCATGACACATGTTTAATTTCGAATCAAACATTTTTATTCAGGCGCCACTACAAGGACATACTTTTCTTTATCTCAAAATATAAGTTTCATTAAAATATATGTTTGATCAACCCTTGAAAACCAATTCAAAAACTTATACCCTAAGTAAATAAGTAACTAGTGTCCGAAAAGGCGACGTCATCATAGCTAGAAAATAACGTTTATTTTAGACATCTTCTGTTGTTTCGAGTTATACTACAAAAAAAGTCAATGTTTGCAAGTGAGGAGCAAAGGTTACATAGATGGAATGGTAATTTAACCAGCTTTAAAGCGATGTAGTTGTTGTAGGCATACCATGTCTAATTTTTTTAAAATACAAGAATAATCGCAATGACGATTCCAATCGGTCTCTTTTATGTACACCTTTTAACGTCTGTCTGGGGATGCTATAATAAGTGAACTTCACGTTAAGAAAGATAGTAAGAATTTTACTATAAACGAATATTGAACGAGAGAGAGAGAGAGACTGTATGCTAACTTAGTATTTAATAAATAGAGAAGATAAATAAGTATCAACACAGAAAGGGAATGAAAACGAAATGATAAATAACACGTAAAAAAATCTGAAATATAAATATAAAGATATACAAAGGCCATAAGGAATGTAAAAGAAGCAAAGTGTCTGATAAGTCGCTGCAAATAAATAGAACTGAGCGGATTCTGATGGAAAATTGTTGTGCAATCGTGTATTATATGGACTAGGTTAAATGGAGAACTGAGCAGCCGGAAATACTTCTCAAAGAGAATGGCGTCATTCCTACGGATATACGCAACCAAACTCTACCCATGCTTGATTACCAGTTGTCCCATTTTATTCTAGAATACAGTCAAAAAGACAACAATCCGTATTCTCACACTATTCATTGGCGCCTGGGAGAGGAGTGCAAAAGAGATGACGTCAGTCTTTTCGACTAGAAACAGCCAGCTTCTGCCGAATTCAGACGTCAGCTTGACAGCCGCATGAAAGACCTTACAAATACTGACATGTAGTTTCTTATCATCATCACCACTACCATCCTCATCAAAACCATGTTTATCTTTGTCGCTGTCACAGTCGTTATCATCATTATTGTTATTATTATCGTCGTATACGTTGACTTAAATGTCAATAATTTTCATATAACTCCTTTCATGTAATCGATTATATTTTATATTTCAATCGTGTGTTCTTATTGGCAGATTGTTTTCAAATAGTCTGAAAAATAAGACATCCTCGTGACATAAGGAATTTTCCCTGTAAACAATACTAAAGGTTTGTTTTGGCGTAGCTGTCAAATCTCACGTTTGTGCTAGATATAGATGTTGTTCTTTATTCCAGGCTAAACACAACACATTCTTCTTAAGGATAGCATGCTCACATATAATATTGCGATCAGAGGTAAATTTTATTCCAGTAGCCATTGTGGTTCAACATAGTGCTGGTTTCTGAAACAAGAAAAATGACAAAAACGCACATTTAATCAACTGTGAACAAGCCGCGTTAATATGTTTTCGCATGAAAATAACTGACTAACAATTTGTAAATATTCTGTTGCAAGCCTCTTCTTTTGGTTATGTAAAATGATTTAATTATATCAAATAACTATATTACATAGTGTTAATATTTATTTTCATTCGCAAGCACCGCGCATACCCTGTTACTGAAGATGACGAGCTAACGCTTTGGGAATCAGAAACAACGCGAACAGACAGCAAGTACATTAAGCTACTGTGTATCTTTTACAACTGTAAAGTATTTAGATTCCGTAGTGCTGACGAGCATCGAAATCTCGAGATGAGCCAGTATGTTATTAAACAAGGTGTTCTTATTTTCATGGATAGAAATTCAAAGAATGTTCAAGTGGGGTGAGGGCAACGAAAAGTTGAACCGAATATTGCCAAGCACTTTGAAGATCAGCAGAATCTAAGATGCGTCGTCAAGTTGTTCTACTATTACCTTGAGGCAGTACCAAGCACTGGATTTTTTTACAGAATACCACAGGACAATAGACACAATGGTTCAGGATTTTTGTTGTCTTGGGTCGTGGGCGAAACACACTAGGACAATACATGAAAACATGTTTTAAATGCTGGTATCGGTACCGATGTTCAAAACATCGACAACCATTCTGGTAAGGTCACCTTCGGCACAACACTGTACCAGAACGGGTTTGACGAACAAGCCATTATGACGAAGAGTGGTCACCGTATTACTGCAGTTCTATGTTATAAGCTACCATCCTTGGAACTATTGCAGAGTATTTATTTGAATAATAAAGAACAATCTTAATACACATAGTAAATAAAACTAGGTACAGAAACAGCTTAGTATGAAAATAAGAACATTCATCACGCAAGTTACATGCCTTTCACATTCAAAACTTCTTTATTTAATTAAACGCCTATTTTTATTTACACTAATTCAATGGCGTTGTACATAACATTAACATAAGAACATGTAAAAATTGCACATTTAAATAAAAGCACACATAACTACTTAAGAATCATTAAAACTATTATAATAAAACAGTATTAGAATAAATGGAGATAATAAAATATTAAGAATTAACATTATCGATCTAAAAAGAATGCGTAACAAAACTTAAAATATAGAACATTAACACGACAATGGCGATTTTTCTTAGAATACTCACAGACAATGTCATTAATAAATTTTAAAATAACTTAAAGAAGTCTCTAAAATAATAGGTCTTCAACTCTTTCTTAAAAATATCCAATGTCTCAGATTCCCTAATTGCAATTGGCAATGTGTTCCACAGTTTCGGCCCCACAGTACGAAATCCCCTAACCCCGAAAGTTCTGCGTTTATTAAAGGAACAGAGTAGCTCATCGAGGAGTGGTCAGATGATCTCAGTTTTCGTGTCGGTATATGGTGTGACAACAGCTCCATCAGGTAAACTGGTGCGTTGCCTCGAGAACAGTTGTACATTTATGTCATCATTTTAATTCTATCCTCGCCTTTACGGTCAACCAATGAAGGTCGAAGAGCGCTTGTCTCGAACTCATACTTTTTACGCTTGAGAATCAGTTTTGCACACATGTTTTGAATCCGTTGCATTTTGTTGAGATCGTACTGAGATACACCATATAGCACAGCATTACAATAGTCCAAGAGGGAGATAACCAACGACAAACAGAGGATCTCAGTGGCTTCCCTTGTGAGGTATTTACGTATACTTTTTATTTTGATATACTTTTTATTTTGAAGAAGTTCAAAATAACAGTTCTACATTTGCGTTTTATATGTTCTTTGAAGTTAGGTGACTCGTCAAGAAAAGCTCCAAGATAACGAATGCACTTTTGTTTTTCAATGTTGTCATTTGCCCGTTGCCCACGTTGCGGTGAACAGTCCGCCCAGCACAGGGAAGACATATGTCCTAACCCGCTTAAATGTGAATTGTTCTGGTGTAAAAAATCTATTCGTAAACGTAGGACGGCATTAAAGCAATTTGATGTTCGACCTACCGATACAAATCTTAATAACCTTAAAAAAGAACGGGCTCAAAGTCGCCGGACTATTAAACATGCCAAAAGATCATCTTGGCAAAAGTATGTTTCAAAAATAAACGGCAAGACTTCCATCAAAAATGTTTGGTCTGCTATTAAAAAGATTAGCGGTAAACCATTATATTTAACTGTTTACCACCTTAAAGCAAATCGCACCGTAATAACAGATAAACAAAACATTTCGAACACACTAGCTGAAAATTTTGCCCAAAATTCCTCATCGGCTAACTACACGCCTCAATTTCAAACCTTTAAACACTCTGCCGAAAGGGAAAAGGTTAATTTTAAATCTAATAATAACGAAACTTACAATCAATCCTTTTCCTTGAAAGAGCTTAAAGATGCTCTAAATAAATCGCATGATACCGCTGCTGGTCCAGACGACATACCGTATCAATTCTTAAAACATTTACCAATTCGATCTCTAAACTTACTTCTGTCAATCTTTAATGAAATTTGGATATTCGGTAAAGTACCCGATTCTTGGAAAAATGCCTTCATTATTCCACTTCATAAACAAGGTAAAGACCCAACAGAACCTCAAAGCTATAGACCTATTGCTTTGACGAGCTGTATTTGTAAAACCTTAGAACGAATGATCAATAATAGACTTGTCTGGTATCTTGAGTCCAACAACTTAATTTCAGAATATCAAAGTGGATTCAGACACCAACGTAGCACAGTCGATCATCTTGTTCGTTTAGAAACACTCATTCGTGATGCCTTCATCAAGAAGGAACACCTTGTAGCTGTGTTTTTCGATCTTGAAAAGGCTTATGACACGGCTTGGAAACATGGGATTTTAAAGGATTTAGGTGACCTTGGTCTCAGGGGTCGTTTACCAATTTTCATTGACAGCTTCCTTTCTGACAGAAATGTTCAGGTCAAGATTGGGTCCACCTTGTCATCTGTTCATAAACAGGAACAGGGTGTCCCCCAGGGTAGTATTCTATCTGTTACCCTTTTTAACATAAAAATAAATAATATTGTAAAAACCCTTCATGAAGGGGTTGACTGTTCACTTTTTGTGGACGATTTCGTTATTTGTTACCGCTCTAAAAATATGAGCACAATTGAAAGACAATTACAACAATGTCTTAATAAGTTGCAAAAATGGAGCAACACCAACGGTTTTAAATTTTCTCCAACCAAAACCAACTGTATACATTTCTGTCAGAAACGTGGTCTTCATGTTGACCCCGAATTGTTTTTAAATAATGTTCGCATTCCCGTCGTCCAGGAAACTAAGTTTCTTGGAGTCCTATTTGATAGGAAACTGACTTGTCTTCCACATATCAATTACATCAAGAAGAAATGTCTCAAGGCTCTTAACTTGCTTAAATATTTATCCCATACAGACTGGGGAGCCGATAGGAAAACATTGTTACTTCTGTACCGTTCCCTAATTCGGTCTAAATTAGATTACGGAAGCATAGTCTATGGTTCTGCCAGGAGGTCCTATCTCCAGATGCTGGACGTCGTTCACAACCAGGGACTTCGTCTAGCTCTAGGAGCGTTCAGGACCTCACCAGTGCAGAGCCTTTACGTTGAAGCCAATGAACCATCTTTATTCTTGCGTCGCGAGAAACTTTCTTTGCAGTATATAATTAAACTGGGGTCTAACCCCAATAACCCAACGTTTAATTGTGTTTTCAACCCTAAACATGAGGAGCTTTATGATCGATCACCTAAAGCCCTCAGACCTCTTGGTTTAAGGCTTAAAGATAGCATAAACACATCAGGTATAAAACTCGAAAACATTTCTGAAAAACCCACAATTGAACATCCACCATGGCAACTCCGTTCTCCTGATGTGAATTTAGAACTCTGTAAAAATAAAAAGTCGAACACAGATCCTTTGATTTTACGATCTGAATTTCTCGAACTCCTTGACAAGTACTCTGATCACCTTCTATATATACTGATGGTTCAAAGACAGACACTTATGTTGGCTGTGCTTCCGTAAGCAATAGCCACTGCATTAAACAAAGACTTCCTAACAACTCGTCTATATTTACCGCTGAAATCCAGGCTATAAATCTAAGCCTTGATTTCATTTCAGAACATTCGAGGAAAAATATGTTATATTTTCAGACTCATTATCTGTATTGCAGAGCATAAATTCACTGAATTATTCAAATCCACATGTTCGCACTGTTCTTGTCAAACTTCAAAGTTTATACGACACTAACGAAATCTCCTTCTGTTGGCTTCCTAGTCATGTAGGCATCCGAGGAAACGAAGATGCTGACAGGGGTGCAAAATCTGCCTCAGCCCTCACTGAGACAGATCTTTGCATCCCACACACTGATTTTAAACCACTTATTTACCGACATATTTTAACCAAGTGGCAAACAAGTTGGGACAGTATTGTTTGTAACAAATTACACGTAATTAAACCTAACGTCGGTGCCAATGTCTCTGCTTGCAGAGAAAGTCGACGAGAAGACGTAGCTCTTACCCGCTGTCGCATTGGACATACTAGGTTAACTCATTCATATCTTTTAAAAAGAGAAGTTCAGCCTGTATGTGTTCCTTGCCAGGAACCACTGACAGTCAGCCATATTTTATTACAGTGTATCGACACAGACCACATACGGTCGAAGTATTTTAATGTCCATAACATGTTCGAACTATTTAGGACAGTGTCGGATTCTAAACTTGTTTGCTTCTTGAACGAGATTGGTATTCTTAATAAGTTATAATTTTTTAAACTGTTTATTAACCAATCGTCATACTTTTTAAACCGTTTTATGTGTTGACCTGTTTTCAATTATAATTTATTTTTTTACCTGATAGTTTTTATATTTTTCTATATTTTACATGCGTAGTTTGGTTTTAACCTGATTACGCTCTATTCACATTTAACTTTGTATTCGGCGCCGTATGACCTGTTAAGTGTCGGTGTGCCGTAAAACCCAAATAAATAAATAAATCATTTGCAATGTTTATAGAAGTAGTAACGCATTTGTCAAGCTGTTGTCGACTACCGAACATAATGAATTCTGTTTTCGAAGCGTTCATTTTCAGTTTATTTTCATTCATCCAATCGTTTATAATCATAGGACACTGTTCAAGCTCTTGCATAGCGTTCCTTTCCGCCACAGGATTTGGACGAAAACGCGTGTTTGCCGTATGGTCGTCAGCGAATCCATACACTGTTACTGATGGTGGAATGACGTCGAAAAGGGTCCCAGCGTACGTCAGATACAACCACGGCCCTAGACAACTTCCTTGAGGCACAGAACATTGTAGCTGGCGAAGCGTTGACGTCGATGAGCCTACCTTGACATAGCAGCTGCGTGGACGTAAGTACGAGTCGAACCAATCCAACGCCGTACCGCAGACGCCGTACTGGTTCTCAAGGACGTCAAGCAAGATACTGTGATCCACTGTATCAAATGCAGCAGATAGATCAATGGCTATGAGCGCTGTCACTTCCTGCTTTTCCATGCCGTCAAGGAGATCATTCACAAGACGTAACAACGCTGATTCACATGAGTGATGCCGTCTATAAGCCGACTGGTTCTTTGGCATAAGATTACTCTCCTCAACGTGTATATTGAGTCTATATAGTGCGGCTTTCTCTTCAAATTAGACAAGAAGGACAAATTGCTCACTGGTCTATAGTTTGAGAACTCGAGTTCAAGGCCAATTTTCTTGATTAAAGGTCTGACAATCGCCTTTTTCCATTTAGACGGGAATACGCCCTGTTTCAGCGAAAGATTCACCAATTTAGTAATAATAGATAATAGTTCATTCAAATATAATTTCAAAATATTTGTTGGTAACTCATCTAATTCGCATGATTTTGTCTGTAACTGGGTTATTAGCTTTCTAATGTATTCAGTAGTCAGCTCTTGAAATTTGTCAAAGATAGGTGTGTCTTTATAACATGGCTTGTGATTGTCAAAATCTTTCAAGGAGTCATATTCATAAAATAAAATAATCTGCAAATTTTTCAGCAAGAGTATCCTCATCTTGTTCAATTGGCATTGGATTTTCGGAATGCTTTCCAGTCATTTCTAATATAATCTTGTACAATTTTTTAGGATCACCTTTAGAGTCAAGAACTTTCTGGCTTAAATCCGCACACTTTTCTTTATTTATTTCATTTGTGTATTTATTACGAGCTTCTTTGAATTGTTCATGTAGATGCGGATGTTTATGCTCTTTCCAAAGGCTCTCTGATCTGCGAAGTTTCCGCTTTAGAATTAAAATGTTTTCTTTAAACCAAGGTTTAGGAGCTCGGCTAATGATTCGTTTTTCTTTTTTGTAATGGGGCATGAATGTCAAGGACACTTTTAACTTCGTCTTCGAATTGTTCCACGAAATTATCAACATTGTCCGTTTCAATTGGTATTTCCTGAAGATCTGCCGCAAAAGCATCTTTTTTCTACATCCTTAAAGTTTCTAAAAGATATCGTTTTGCTACTAACAAAACAAAACATTTAACAACTTTTATAGCAATCATAAAGAGCGGATGATTGACATAGTAGGCTAATGTATCCTGGAGAAAATTCGTGGAGCCATCAATTTGAATTTGAATATACCCGTCGGACGTGTAAAAATAGAGGAATTGTTTTATAATCTTGGATATGAAAATGGCACAAAGTTGATAGTGGCGCAAAGGACAGCAGAAACGCTAGCTGTGAGTAATTGTGGGTACTTTGTGGCTTAGTGAGCAAGTTTGTGTTTTGTGTGTGTGTGGAGTGTGTCACCATAGCATCGCACAGTTTCGATAGATAATCAATGATTTGCTATGCGGAATTTTAAAAGATAAGGGATAGCTTGCTATTCTGAGATTTCAGATAATTTCCAAGCCCATCATAGACTTTCATGAGTAAACATAGTTTACCTTTGTTTAAATGTATTATCAAATTACCAATTTTGCTTTAGCTGATCGATCAACTGCTCAAATAAATTGTTTATGTACACCTTTTTAGTTTGTTTTAAATTGGTTTATATATATATATATATATATATATATATATATATATATATATATATATATATATATATATATATATATATATATATATCTTGGCGCCCAATTAGCTAAAGTGTTTTTTTTTTTAATTTTATTTTGCCACTTGTAAAAAGTGTTTATCAGACATTGCACAAACTTTTGATCGGGATGGAATATCTTGCCTTAGTAATACGACGTAGAACTTGCTGTTTCAATCATTTTAAAATCATCAAGCACAAAAGATTCAGAGCCATACTGAAGACTAGTGAAGACAGGAGAATAAAAACGTTTTAGAATCACGTCAGCTGTTAGGACAGGGTGTTGTATTCTAGTGTAGATAAGATTAACATGTGAAGATTTACATCTTTAGGTAACTAAAAGGTATTGTGTCAAACAAAATGCCGTATCAAAAATAATTTTAAATTTAAACTGGAAAATATATGTTTTATGATATTTCTTTTTTTCAAAATCAATTTTTAAATTCAAATATAAAAGTTCATATTGTTCAATCAATGTCACATACCATCCGATATTTAATCAATTTTCATTCAAGCGACAACAACTTGGAACAACTCTAAATAAACCGTCTTGAACGACATCGTTTATTTATTAAATCCACGCGTATGTTCTTTACACATTCACCTGAAACTGTATGTGAATTGGTTGTGAATTGAACACCTGAAGTTTTATCTTATCCGAGATAGCCGTGCTACATATGGTAAGGTCAATGTTTTATGACTTGCATGTAGTGTTCTTCTTCCACAAGATGTGTGTTATATTCAGTCTGTTAGCTACAGTGATCGTTTCTTTGGGTAAGAATAAAAAGCCTGTTTGTTTAAAATAATGGTATAAAAAGATCATTAATTGGCATGTATTTGTTGTTACATTTCCACGTCGTAGCACACATTTACAACTTATGTCCAAATACAACATATATTCAACTATTCAATACTGTTTAATCAGAACATTGGCTAAAATAATAATTAACAAATTCAGGATAAATCGGATACATTTGGATAAGTCTAAACGCCTACATCGGTGTCAAATTCTGTACTTGTTCGAAGCTATGTAGTAACTAGTTCCTTAATTATACAAATACACATGTAATTATATTTATCCTGCTTTCACGCGTAAATGTGCAAGATAAAGCCTTGCTGGATAAACTTATTAATATCCAGTCAATAGATCATGTGACCAAAACCACGCGTATGAATACACTGTTTACATTAGTTATGTTCACACGCTCTTAATCAATCGTGTAATTAATGCTTTTTCGCCGATTTATCCAATCATTCATAGATTTTTTTTAGATTTAGAATAAAGAAGGAGTAAAGCGGTTATTTTGTTCCATTATTTTTCTTCAATCTTCCTCGTTTATTTACCGATTTCCTATTTTTTAATATTTTTTTTATTTTTTCATATAAAAGATAAATCGAATACATGGTTGGTGCCGAGAATGAGAACGTTTATCTGGTTCGCTATGGCTCGCCAAGATATATGTTTCTCGCTCACCAGTTAAACGTTCTCATTATCTCATTATCGGCACCAACCATGTAGTCTCTATATTTCTTTAAATGTGTTCGTATAATATTTTTGTGTCCGTTTTAACCGTAAAAATTGTTACAGTTGCAAAATATCATTGATAATGAAGAAAACGAAAATAACATCTGTTTATGCAGAACCCTAATTATAAGATATGAGTTTTTATAGGTTTGGAGTTTGTTGTTTTGTCTAATATTGTGTGGCACGTACGAAGCATGACACTCCACTGATGTACGTCACTAGTAATGTATGTGATTACGCAGGAAAGTAAAGATAACTGTTAAGTACAAACGAGTTCGTAAGTGATGGAAATATTTCGGGATGCGATCTAAATTGGTTGGGTCATTCACAATCCGCCGAGTCAAAACTTTTTCTGATTTTCAGTTTTTCTGTGTGCTTTAATTATTTGAAACGTGTGTCAATGTTATATTATAAATTCATATAAAACATTCTAACGGAAAAACAGTCTCACAGCAGTTAACCATCAAGATACATTGGTGGACGGCGGATAATCTTCGTATAACGTATCAGCACAACGTGTGCTGACAAGTTGACCCGGTTTAACTCCAACCTGACTACCTTTCCAATTTCTTTTTAAGATTTGTTCGCAGCAAATGATTATCATATCCGTCTATAACGACAATATACATCCTTATGTCAGCTAAACCTGTGGTTGTATGTTAACGGATTTGAAAGTACATGTCAACAAATTATGTGCTTTTGACATTTGACAGAGGGTTATATATATTATAAATGTATCATGCATCAAGATATAAATGAAACTTTAACTCGAGCAATTACATGAAATTTCTGGTTCATTTACAAGTTATCTTGTGTATCTTTCAAAGCCATATGCTGTTTCAAACTTTAAATCATCTATGTACGTATAAATGCTGTCCACATTCATTGTAACTCAGACCGGAAATATCTGTAGTAATTAACATATCATTTAAAAAGTTGGTTTACATAATGGTTATTTGTGTGAAGGTTCAATTAAGTTTTTTTGTTGTTTTTTGTTGTTGTTGTTTTCAGAAAACGCTGGAATTATTTGGGTTATATAACTGTAATTAATCTGCATTACATTTCGATCATTGATGAGGGATAATTTTGATACTAACAAATAGCTGAACTGACCTGCCGGCAAACCTGCTTCATAATATGCTACATATAATGATATAACTCCTGGTAAAAATAATTAACACAAATGCTTGGGAAACAGTTTTTTTAGAATTTACGTTATCTAGTCAAATACGCTGTTGCTTGTATTAGTGTGTTGTCCTGTAATTTCCTTAGTAACGGCGTGTCCCGATGGATGGGTTCAACATGGCGACTCCTGCTACCACTTTAGTCATGACCTTGAAACGTGGCCTGGCGCTAAGGTATGGTATGCTTTCTGCTTCGAATCATTAACACTTGATGAATTATACACACGCACACTCACATAAGAATACACGCAAAATCACGCACGTACACAAAAGGCATACATATGAAAAACATACGTCACAAGCATCTGTGACTCCTGTAGGTAACAGATAACAAACTATTAATATGGAAATCCTACAACGCTGTCAGCATCCTGAGATTCCTTTTCTTATTCATTTCTAACCAATACAGCGTAGTCCGGTTCTTATTTATCACAAATACAACACTTGCGACATATCCGACAATATCAAACAGTGTCAATTAGGTCCAACAACCTTTTGTTATAACCATAACATATTGTTTTAGAATAGGAAAGCATATTATACTTATGTACTGTGTTAAAAAGGTTTGGCTTATTTTTATATTTTAATTTTTACATTTACTTATTCTTGTCAAGCAGTCATCTTAGTAAAATGAAGTTAAACCAGGTACAACGTGTAATGCATGCAATATATGCCAAACTGTGTTCATATACACATGTTTGCGTTGATTTATGTATTTATTTATGTATTTATTTATGTATTTATGTAACTGGTATCTAATTATAACTCACGTTAGGTAAATCAATGTTTACATGTCATTTATTGTTGATAAATAGTATAAGCTAATCGTTGGATTTAAAATGAGCTGTAATGTATGTGTCTTTATTATAGAAAACACTTAACTTTCTGTCAGTGACAGTCCTGCGTGCAGCAGCAAATTAAGACCAGAGTATCTTGATCTTTTTTATGCATTTATTTACATATTACTTTTTATTTATATTATATTTATTTCTGTAATATGCATAAATTCTATGTATAACATGTGCTAAGAAAAAATAATTATCACATCGAAACTAAATGCTACTTATCTTTGATAGCATAAGAACAGATTAACTATAATATTCAACTGTTCTTCTTTTTTCTTTCGCTTGTTCTTATTGTTTCTGTGAGATCAGTAACGATACATATTTGCTGCTGTTTCAAGTGTTCATGCTGCATACACCTGTATTCCCATCCGCTATGTTCTAGATGCTTTATGTTATAAGTATTGCCGCATGGCTCGTACGACCTTAATAAACATAAATCACAAATAAACAAGCAATGCAATAAACATTACAAAACTGTACGATGAAACACGCTAATATACATACGAACCTGACGACATATTATGCGCGTTTTAGGCTGAATCACGTGTTTATATTTACATGAAGATTATTTTAATCGTAAAATGAAAGGTGAAAAGAATATTAAACCTGTCCCATTTCAGATAATTTGTGTAGGACTCGGGGGTTATCTAGTGCAGGTCAATTCGATTGCTGAAAGTCACTACTTAACGTCACAGACTAAGCTAATGGTCCCAGGAGGTATGTCAGGTTTGGATATATTTTATTTTATAAGGAAAAATTTATGTAATTGGCAATTATTTAATAAACATATTTAGGCTGTTCCTAAAGACCTATCTGTAAGGCATGTTGACGTCAATGAAAAGAAACATCGCGTGCAAAAAGACGATTTACAATCCGGAGACAAGGTGAAAGTACTACTATGGCATGATGGCGAAGCTAAATCAAACATTTGACAATGTGTTCGGTTTTTGAGGGGAAAAACGCCCAAATAACTACAGTATGCCATGTTAGAGGTAACCAGGCGAAAATAAAGTCGTGAAAGCAAAGATAATGAGGATATTTTTTCGATTGTGTTGTTTTTATTTTTAAGATGTGCTAAACAACGGAATACTCGGCAACTTATGTCTCAATTGTTCAAAAAGTTGTTTTATGAACGATATAAATTAAAATGAATGTTAGAATCACAAAGTTACAATCATTAAAAAGCAACAAATGTTTAGTTTTCTAAGATCAGCAGTTTAAATGATTTAGCGATTGTATTTTCAACTATAGAACTAAATAAAATACGAATCGCACAAGAACACAGCAATCCAGTATTCCCCAGTAAAATATGACAAGTGGGACGTTGCTTCAATATGGTTTCTCTGTTGCGATAAAGTATGGTTAATTTAGGTTCTTGTAACACCACTTTTAGACCTAGAAATCACCGTTTTCATGTTTGCTAAATAGCGACAGTTAGTTTAAACAAGACAACTTTTACGAAGATATCCGAGGATACCGGAGATTAAAACAACACGGAAGTTCCTAAAATGACACTTTGATATACGAATAGTACCATAATTAAGTCAAGATAGTTTATGCAGAAAATGGTTTATATTAACATTTACTATTATAGGAGGGTTCTGGACTGGCCTAAATGACCTGCAAGAAGAAGGTGTATACCGATGGACGAATGACAATACAATACTTGACCCCAGCTTGGCGTCATTGTGGCTCAAAGGACAGCCCAATAATGCCAACAACAACGATAATTGTGTCTACTATCCTGACGACTCCGATGGATGGGATGACGGTATTTGCGGCTATACACCCGGTATTAAATATATATGCGAGAAGCCAATAACGTAAGTTATGTTTCTTTTATCTATCATTTTATGAACAGTTTGGAACAAAGCACGAACAAATCCGATTTTAATGTGGTTTCCGCATTTGACGCTTCACTATATATAAATAAGTGCCTATTGTAATGAGATTATGCTAAGATTTGATATTTTTTGTAGTTTTTTATATAAAAATATTGATGAATTTTCTTAAACATTTATGCAGAACATATGCGTTTCAAGGCGCCTTGGATGACAAACACGCATATAAATTTCATGTATTTATACTATCAGTGTATACGTGCTTACATTTGTACGTTTGTTTGTTCCTATACACACGATCTGAGCCCATTTTACTAGCTGACAAGTTAAGCTATTGAGGTTCTGATTTAATTATATTTATATTTGTCAACATACTGATATTCGGACCGCCTTTAGATATCCCTTCTTAATTTTAGGGAAACAAGTCATGAAATCGTTGGATAATATCACACCGATGACTCGTTGGGGCGACCTTGTATTGATCCAGAAATAATTTACTGTCGTGAAAGCTGCTACCCAAATAAGCTTTAAATGGGTCCATAATAAATATATATCGTAAGTCAGTATACATATTTTAATTATTTTTTCTTTCCAGAGTGCCATATAATTTTTCAGTTATCAACTTAACTTTACTGTTTGAAGAGTAGTGAACAATCAGTTTTAGAAAAAGACTACTAAGTAATACTGAGACAGAGATGTCGCCAGCCAATGTAACTACACAACTACACTTGTTTTCTTGTTAAAGCAGACTATCGGGTATTTAGCAGGGATAAATAGTCATAGGTAAGAAAGTGTTGTCAAACACTGCAACGTCTCATCATTTTTAATATATTTAAGACGCAATGGGGATTTCTACTGTATATAAATTTCTGTTCGGAAAAAAAAGAAATAGATTATATATTTCTTCATCGTCATTTTTTACATGTAGACATAAAGCCTAATATTGCTTTTCTTAGTTCATCAAGGTGTTTATCTCCAAGCTGTTTCAAACTCCAGTTGATTGGTTCTTAAAATAGCTGGCTTACTTGTGTATGGACAAGATGCTAACTGAAATCAATGTTGTACTCCTAGAAAATATAACTCTTTTCACATGGTTTCTGACTCTAAGCGACGAATACAACCTTTAAAGTTCTGGCATTATATGACTAACCGAAGTGTCAATTATAGAAATCTAGCTCACGGTAGATAATTTGCATTAAAATTGCGACGATTAGGCATTAGCTCCATCGTACATACATGTATAGTGGAAAAGATGCACTGCGCAATCATCACATTATGTTTATGTAATATATTAAATATAACATTTGTAATTTCTTCCACTGGTAGTGAAAGAATGACACTTGTTTAACAAGTTGATCTGGTCATAATGCATAACAGGCGTGCTTGAATATTCATGCAGTTCATTCTAAACTACGTGATCACGTGATTGATTGTATATCAATAATAAATTCAACTAAAATGCAATCAAGTGCTTAACGATCTTAATAATTACAACGTCGAATAACTTCAGACTCTGTTGGAAACGGGAAGGTGATTCCATTTCTGTTCACGTTTGTCCGCAGCCATAAATTCTTACTTTGTCTACTGATGTCCGAATTGTTATTGGTTAAGTAAGCAAAAGGATACTAAATGCGTGATAGAATGTCCGAACGCCTGAACTGAAATAGTGTTTTCTCCCACACACTTAACTACCATATGATATTTAACCTCTAAATGGCTCTAGCTTACCTCTGGAACTGTTACATGATACTAAGTGTACATGTGGATAAAAACGAACCATCTGCAGCTCTTATCCAAGCTAGCAGTGTTATTGATGCTAAGATTTTTGTCATGACTTTCATACAGTTTTTTGTTCGACACAGTGCATGTTACATTTAGTCTGTTAGCTGTTTCTTTGGTCAAGAATAAATATATTTTACTATCTATATTATTTAAATAAGATCGTCACAGTTAGGTGGTATATCAAAACAATACTCGCATCCTGTGCGATCAATGAAGAATTTGACTCTAAAAAATTAAAACGTGTATTATGCTTTTTTCAACGTTTTGAAATAGAATATATGTAAAATAGTACTGATAGCAAAACCTAAAATTTAAAACAAGTTTAAGAAAAACAATAATTATTATTAAACTTGTGTATTTTTATTCTACACATGCATTATATACTTCTCAAAAATGAAATAACATGTTCAGCTTCAGAAATAAACACAATAACCAATAAAGCATCCTCGTTTGAAGAGTTCCCGTCCTTAATAGAAAGTTCTGACGACCAGGACAGCGATGTGATCCATAATTCAAATGGAACTGTGATTTCTTTTGACTTATCACAATTTTAAATGACACTGTAATTAGGCGGTCGGTAGAAATTGACCTGAAGAAAACTTTAGAATGCAGAAAGACTAGGGCATAACCGTTGTCTTATTCAGAAATATTTCCTGTAGTCGTAGTCATGGCAACTACTTGCACCTGAAGAAACAACGACCATCGCCACAAACAAGCAGCCATGGCTTTATCATATACCGCCAATCTGTAAACCAAAGAAATAAAAGTTTTAAAAATTCTAAACCAATGGCAGATTAATCGTGGTAAGCTCTTGATGGGTCGATATATTTTACTACACGCATATATCTTAGAATGCCTGCAGCAATATCGGCATTGTTACCATTACTTAGAGAGGAGTTACATCCAGTGGCTACGGTCAAGAAAGATTTGAATATCATGAAGCAGGATATCCCAACTAAAAGTTCTGGCTCATAACAATGAAGACCAGTTTTATTATTGTTATGCTACGAAAATGTATTGATCTTTGCTATAGGACTTGGAAATAGAAAGGTGTGTTCACATATCATGGTGCATATATTGAAAAGACAAATGCTTATTTCCTGTTAAACTGTTGATGGTCTACGTACATGTGCCACAATAATGTCATTTTAGTCATGTTTCTAACCTTTTGATGCATATCTTAAATTTATACTTCCAGCACAATACACAACTAATATTAAGTGTCTTTAGGTCTTTGCTCGAGAAAAAGTGGTGTAAGCACTTAGATATTTTGCTCGACCTACGACAGTGTCTTATTCCAACCGAAAGTGACTCCATCCCTCGAGTCGCTTTGTATTATCTGAGATAAAGGAGTGTCTTTACATCTTGGAATATGGTTATATATATGTAAACTGTTCAATCTCGCATTCATGTGCTATAGACAGCACCGTTGGAGCTCCCATTCCGCTAACTGGCCAGCTGCTAGTAGCTGATATAATAAACAGGGAACGCTCAACAATCTAAGTCAAGCCTACTATATTCGGATTCATTAGCCTGGGGATAAAGGCTGTTGTATACTTGTTATGAAAAGGTTAAATAATATACTATGAGCACATTCTTATTAAAGCTTATAAAATATTGAAACAAGAACCTACATTTAGATACAAGAAATAATGGTATGATTTTTTAAAGATCTGGGAGAGACAGGTAACCTTTATTTCAAAGCAATTATCAATTATATCCTATAACAGATTATTGTTTTAAATGTCATGGTATGCCATGATCCACAAATGCGATATGCTAGTTTCACACTTTTTTGGGCTGAGTATGGTTGTTATGTACAGTAGTACACCAGCGTTTAAGGTTACGCTGGTCAGGTTAAGGGTTGTTTACCGTTGTGGTATTGATGACGTAGCATTCGCGTAACTGCTAGAAAGAAACGATCATGCTAGAAAGTTCATTTGTTTATTTTTAACTGGGTTTCGAGAATGTTCTGGGTTTCGTGAATGTTCTAGAAATTCTTTGGGTCTATATACGGGCGTGTTAGCCGATTTAAAGGAAGTTTTGCTTAAGAGTTTGGATAACAATTTTGGATAAAAGTTTGGACATAATGTTTGAGCAGATAGTTTAGAAAACTTGCAGCTTCTGTATTAAACCTTTCTTTTTTTGGAACTTACGTGGATTTACTATATTCTATTGTGATAAAAATATTAAAGTGTTGGATTTGGAATTATATTAATAACATTCGTGTGTTGTTCTACCTTTGGGTTATTTCATCTGTGCGTATCTGCGAGGACATTCTACCGAAAACTGTTCAGGATTATTCGATGTTGGATTATTAAAGGGACACCTTCTAAAGGGACAAATTGTAAGCTTACATTTATTTTGCTTTCTCAAATTTTGTCTGATTTATTTGTTACAGTTTTATTACGCCATAGATTTAATTGTTAATTAAAATAAAACATTATTGTACTAGTTTGTTGCTGGCTTGTTTTTTCTGTTACACCATTTCGTCCTTTAGTAAACGTGCCATTGTATTAATAAAACTTATATAGCGACACCGGTCGTAACATGGTTAATAACGTCAACGTACTTAAAGAACTTATACATAATAAATAGCACAAGAATACTAGATATTAATCTGATGCGGAAGCTCTGTTCACAGGGGCATCAACGAACAGAGCCCTAGATGTTATTCACGAAGGGCTGATAAAATTGAGAATTACTACGACACAAAAGCAAATTATCAAACAGCTAATACCGCGCTGTAACAGCGCATATATATATATATATATATATATATATATATATATATATATATATATATATATATATATATATGTGTGTGTGTGTGTGTGTGTGTGTGTGTGTGTGTGTGTGTGTGTGTGTGTGTCACCCAAAGAGCGCAACCTCTATATGGAACATTTTGAAAGATTTGTACTGAGCCCAGCGCCCAATGTTTGTATGTAAATGGCACCAAACAAAACAGTAAACATAAGCAGAGCACTTGATGACACAGATCGCATATACTGACCTACGCATCAAAATTTCATTGGAAAATCGAAGGAAGTTGCTCATTAGCCTTTTTATACACGAACATAAAAGTGTATCGCACGTAAGGCAGCTCATATTTACCTGTATACATGGACATGAAATTACACCACCCAGTCCAGTCAAACAGCAATAACAGAAAATATGTTGTTGTTGTTGTTGTGTATGCGTGCGTGCGTGCGTGCGTGCGTGCGTGCATGTGTGTGTGAACATCCGCGTCGAATTGATGCAGACTAAAGAACTAATGTCACGTTGTAACAAGTAGCGTAAATCAGATATATTTAAGATTGAATATCTACATAGAGAGCTTTGTGTACCCATTCAAGCACAGCAAAAATACTATGTTTAACCAAATAAAATGAACAACCTTCCTATTGCCAGCTGGTTCATTAAAATGATCCGTACGTTTCTCACATTGTTACCCAACAAAAATATTACACTGCTTTGAATGTTAATGTTAATGTCTTGAAAGACAATTTATGATGGACTTGAATTTATTTTCAATAAATGATTAATTGTTCTGTTTGTTATTATATATATTGATATATCATTGGACAGGTTGGTGGCGCGTCCTTGCATGGTGGCATGACGGGCACAAATCTGGTGTCTTAATCGAGATCAGAACTTAACGATGCTGGTGCTTCATAACCTCCATGTTTTACACCCATTTTTACGGTAGTTGTTACAGATGCCCATCCGTAATAGGCTAAACATATAAGTCCCTGTGTATGCATGTACTGCTAGTACCTTACAACTGCGGTTGCTTTTTACAAGCTACACGAGGGTTGCCAAACTCCATGACAAAAAGAAAATCCGAAATCCAAATACAAAACAGTTTTGAAAGACTTGTATATGAATCATAAACAACATATGAAATTTCACAATAAAGTACATACGTAGAACAAAAAAAAATTACATAATTAAAGAACCAACCTATGCAGACTTGGTGCTCGCTATCAGTCAATGCAGTCTTGGACACATATGAGTCCAATCTAAAGTTATGATGCCATACTAAAGTTTTAAAACCAGTACCCTGTTTGACACCTGTTATATGTCAGCGTCCTTGTATTAGCTTGTCCCTACTGTTTAACATCTGGTTTGTTTCTTCGACGAAGGAACAGCTCACGTAAAAGGTTGGTACAACAGAAGATGGTCCCAACCAGGGGATAAAGAAAAAGTTCTGCAGTATCATGTAATATTCATTGTAATGTACTTTCTCGAAACTAGGATATGTCAGCGTTTGCATAATATCTTTTTACTAGATTTCGCCGCTTAATTAGTTATAGTCGCCGTGAGAGGAAACGGAACGTAATGTTAAATATTTAACATTTTAGAAATAATGTCGAATAGAATATCTGTCAACGGACGTGTTATTCTTTTGCATATTAATGTTTAACCATTCTGAGTATGAGCTGTCTTTGTGGTGTGTGTCTTTAAAATACAGAGAGATGTTTATAATGGATCATTTGTTTACCATAAAGACATTTTTTAATTTTTACCATGTATGCCAGGTACAATACACATGTTACCAAGATGTTAAAAATATATTTTTTAAATGGCGATGACATCCACAACGAGTCATATTAAACTACAATCTGTTTATGTAAGCATTGAAGGTTGTTTATGGGTGATTTACACTAATAATTAATGGCAAGCCAACAAACTAAATATAAATGGAAGTTTGCTCGAAATACCCTGGTGTCTCCTGTTGGTCTAGCAGACCTACACGAGGAAAAAACGTTTACTCTCCTTCATCCCAGCCTGTAGTCAATCTGTGAAGGAGGACAGCCTGATAATGACCACAACAATTATACCTGCTTTGTGAAACAGTATAATAAATTTGGCGATGGTATTTGTTGCTACACTCCCGGTCTTAAACATATTTGCGAGATGTCAATCTATAGAGTAACAGCAGACTTAGTTCATTGTTTAATCGTCATGGTGTTTGGTGTAAAATTCACATAAAAGCTGTAAAAGTAGACGAATGTGTACGTGATTCAGTAACGTTGATATGTCATCAACAGCATAGTTACTTTACAAGTTACAAATACAAAAAAAAATGGAAGTTCAATTCAATGGTTCCAGGAATGATGCATATGATTTCGAGCATGACTTACTTAAACACTTAGGATACTTGAACAGCCAAAGTTACATTTCTGCTTCGATCACTTATGTGACTTTATATAATATACGCATTATTTTGTTGATGCCATTGAACCTATAGTTTTTAAGTACAAATAGAAAAAAGTTGGTTATTTAAAAAAGAAAATATGTTTTGAGGATTTATTTAAAACTTCAAGTAAGAATTACAGGACGTGGTCCCTCAGATATAATTAATAAATGGCGGCCTATATTCTCCACATTTCGCTTTATTTGGCAATTCTGAACTAGCAAATAACAGAGGTAGCAGAATAAATAACGTGGGTTCTGAATAAAACCTAGCCTATACAAAGCCTTAACTCAGACCATATAGTGTTTGGATATTATTACAGAGAACAGAATTGAGAATAATTATGAATCAATATACCATGCACTTCTTATTAGGATGTTTTGATTTATGATAAATGTAAGCATTTATGTGTTACAAGTTTGTACACCTTTAAACCATACTATCACTGGTAAAACAAAGTAAATGCTGAACATGTTCAAAACAACACAGAAGACCGGGCAAAACAATTCAAATCATTAGGCGCTCCACATGGATAAGCGCCGGCTGCACACTGTCAACATTATTACTTAGGGTTTCCTGAAATCAAAAATGTTAACAATGTGGTGTTGGCAAATATTAGTGGCGAACTCAGTAGATCTGTAGACTACAACATAAGTCCCGGATTAACAATTACATTAAGAACATCACTAAGTATTTGTTTGCCGTAGACATCCGCTGTTAACGCGACAAAGTGTATTTTAGTTATTTGATCTAAAGCGAAAGTCAATGTTAAACAGTTGGAATTCCTCGAAGAATCACATGTTTACATTTATATGTCAAGAGTGTTTTACTATTTAACTAGACGCAAATATAAGTATAAAATACAACTCGAAATGAATACGAATTTATGTATAAACCATCCTTCAGACGGCGCTATGGCACAGCAACAACACTCTCCAAGAAAAAAACGTAGCAAGTGTGTTGTTACAACCACATGACAGTATTGTTCTCTCCTGTGGAAAAACCGGCCAGCAGGTCCTCTGATGCTCAGATAATTTAAAGGGGGTTGTTTGTTGTCGGAAGGGGCGTACTATTTGATAAATTTTGTACGACAGTTTAACATTGTCTTAACATGTTCGTCAATGATTACTTTAGCTGACATTATATTTTCTTGTGTAAATATGCATGGTTATGGAAAGCTTGTTTACTCCCAGTATTACATTTACGCGAATGAATAGGGTACTTAATCCATTTCTAACAAAAAAGGGGCACCTGGTTGACATCTGGTTAACATATATGAGAATGGTAAAGTTATTTTTGCAGTACATGTAATAATATTTCACTATATCTCACTTGTTATGTAAACATATACACACAGTTAACATGAACATAATCTATGACAATTTTAAAACTAATTTTGTTTTACTTTAAGCACATTTCAACAATATATAAAGATATGTACAAAGGATGCAAAATAAAAATGCGAGTATAATTGCAAGAACCTTTTGCTCTCTCTTCATACATACTTTTCTTTCATTTTTCTTTTTGGCATAAAAACCAACTACTGGATAAGGTCTTTTAAGCGACATGGCGGATATGTCCCTTTTCTTTGCACCGGCTGCCTATCATTTAAGTTATTCTTAGTTGAGAAATGTCACACCTGTCGTTTTATCGCAAATAAAATATACGGTCAAATAAAAGATACGGCAATTCTGTTCTACTCGTTGAACCCAACACAGTGTCTGTTTAACATGATGCAAGTTACTCTTTTTATATATACTGCGGTTGTAGTTTCTTTGGGTAAGTCATAGAGTGTTTCTCTCATGTCATCTATTTAAAACAAATCATAGTTGCTGTTATTGTCTATCTCGAATAAGTGTTTTATTAGCAAGCGGATTCTGTTTGCAATGCTTTGAATAGTGTTACACATTTGCTTTTTACTTTAGTAGGTTTTTTTAAGGAATGAAACATCAGTGGCCATTTCAGTCCATTACTATCGACTATGTTGGTCAAAAAGATACGCACATCTGCACGGTTGATGAAATATATCTATAATGTTAAAAATGCACTACCCTTGTTTCTATAGTTACAGCATGCCCCAGTGGATGGTATAAGCATGACAATTCCTGCTACCACTTCAGTCACGACCTTGAAAACTGGGCCGGTGCCAGGATAGGATGTGTTTTTGGCTTCATTCATCTAACCAATAGTGCTCTAGCTTTTGGAGACGGTCAATAATTCAATAGTAAATATTCTAAGATAGATACATAAAATAATGTAACCAAACATGTATGAAAAGGCACACAGATAAAACACACACAAACACAATGTAACACAGTCACACAAAGACGCAACATACACCAAAACCTCACAATAACCTACACGAGCTCGCGCACACACATTATAGATCTATAACGCTTTTAAATTTTTGAAGATGACAATAATTACCCACATTTCGGCTTGAGTTACATGGTTTCATTTAGCTTTAGGATTGTTTAAATTTACTGGCATAAATAAACATACATTTTAATATGTCGCTTTACAGGCAATTTGTATAGCGCTCGGTGGATATCTAGTACAGATCAATTCAATCGAAGAAAGTCTTTATTTGACAACAGAGATGAAATTATTGCCCGCAAGAGGTAGGCCATTGTTGGACATGTTGTATAGTTTTACATTCCAATCTACACAGATTGTATAAGTACATATGAAGATGCTTACTAAAGCCCTCTCGGCGACCTACTTGACATTTTGACCAACTTATAGCGACCTCCAGCCATGTTAATGGTGAAGGACCGCTATCGAATGTTTATGTAGAATCCCCGGCGCACCGCAGTTCAACTGGAAGACCTTTCCGCATGGGTATCCGACAGTTTGCCTCTATCAAGTGCATTATTCACTTTTGGGGTGGGTATACTTTCTGCATAATCTTTGCATAATATCTTGATTTTGTTCAAGTAAAGACGACTTTGAACAGCACCTACATTGTTAGACAGTACATATTGCGACAAATTAGCACTCTAAATGTTCTTTCTTTCCAAATACATAAACATGCATGATGAACAACAATTTGCAGGACCTTTTCAGATAACAATAAGTCTTTGGTACAAGCTGTCGAATACCACCTTTAAGTCATGCGCCCCAACCAGGACTCAAACAGATGCGCTGCGACCCTAAGAAGTTGCAAATCAGCGATTCTATCACTAGGCCACGTGAGCCCCAATTAACATGTTAGATAAGATGTAAATGCCCACATAAATTGCCTTTAATTATGCTAAGTGTTTAAAGGTTTTGCAGCTTCTTTCAGAACAATTTAAAAGGAAAACTGAAAAAAAACTTGATCAAATATATCACAGTACAGTGTTCCTTGGTATAAGTTTTGTAACATTTCTTTCTATTGAAAAACCATCGTTTTATTTTGTTGACCTAGGTCATAAAACTTTCACAAACAGGGAAACGGGGTCTTGAAGCTGGTATCATTGCCTATGCACTGATGCATTAATGATTTATATTTGTGGAGAATAAGCTCCGAACAAAAACTAAACGAAGATCAGCGATCACGACCTCCACACACGAATATCTATCTACAACTATCATTTATTTTAGGTGGGTACTGGACTGGTCTGAATGACCTGCAAGAAGAAGGCATTTACCGATGGACGAACGACAATACACTTTTTGATCCCAGCTTAAAATCTCTGTGGAATAGTGGCCAGCCAAATAACCTTAACAACAATGAGAATTGTGTTTTTTATGCGGACCATACCGATGGATTGCAAGATGGAGCTTGTGGGTTTTCACCCGGTATAAAATATATCTGCGAGCGGCCAGACACGTAAGTCGGTACACATTTTAACCGTTTATGGAAATTTGGAATATGCAAAGACAAATCTGGCTACTACTTTCGGGTATTTTTGTCCGAATTAATATTAAAGGACTGTGCAATTGCTCTATGGTGTCCTTGCAAGTTCTTTCCTCCGTGAAGTTAATGATATAACTATATATATATATATATATATATATATATATATATATATATATATATATATATATATCGTTATTGTTTGACCCATCTGTGCTCGTCGCACATAACTAAGTATATGGGCAGCTTATTTTCTACTGAAGCTCAACGCACAATAAAAATGTTCATTTTAAATGTGCGAATTCTGGATTTATTTGAAAGAAAGCGAGTAGGTAACGAAACCTTTATTATTTCTTAAATAATTAGCAATATTGTTGACGATATTTAAGAAAAAGAACGCCAAAGAAATATTGACCAAATCAATATTATTTTTGTGCCACTAACAGTGTATGTTTGCATATAATATTTGTATTCTTGTTATTAACCCTAGAACACCAAACCGGCCGCATAAGCTCAGGTGGTAGAGCTTCGGCTTGCGGATCGGGAGGTCGTGGGTTCAAATCCCGGACGGGTCAAACCAAAGACTTTAAAGTTGGTAGTAGTGGCTTCCCTCCTAACGGTCGGTTCTAAGGGGACAGCATTACGCCTGACTCGTCGATGTCAGTATAATTGACCGGCCGGTTTCAGTCCCTGGGCACGTGCCCAGGTGATATAATGTTAGAAATGTCGCTGCACAGTTTCGGCAAAAATGCCGGCAAATACAAAACAATCCTAGAACACCAATTCTGTTTTTTAATGGCCAATGTTCAGACACGCTTGATCCTTA
Source organism: Sinonovacula constricta (assembly GCA_007844125.1). Classification (NCBI taxonomy): domain Eukaryota; kingdom Metazoa; phylum Mollusca; class Bivalvia; order Cardiida; family Solecurtidae; genus Sinonovacula; species Sinonovacula constricta. Next base: position 36,612,706 of record CM017557.1, read on the forward strand.
CAGACGGCATTAGTACATGCATGCATGCGAGACGGCATTAGTACATGCATGCATGCGAGACGGCATTAGTACATGCATGCATGCGAGACGGCATCAGTACATGCTTGCATGCGAGACGGCATAAGTGCATGCATGCATGCGAGACGGCATTAGTACATGCATGCATGCGAGACGGCATTAGTACATGCATGCATGCGAGACGGCATTAGTACATGCATGCATACAAAACGACATTAGTACATGCTTGCATGCGAGACGGCATTAGTACATGCATGCATGCGAGACGGCATTAGTACATGCATGCATGCGAGACGGCATTAGTACATGCTTGCATGCGAGATGGCTTTAGTACATGCATGCATGCATGCGAGACGGCATTAGTACACGCATGCATGCGAGACGCAATAGTACATGCATGCATGCGTACTCTTATTTTCTATTCTAATTCTGTCGAAGTCAATACGCTATTTTTGCTATACTGCATGATCGATATTATAGAATGATGGCAACGTACATGCAACTATCTTGGGTTCCGAACAGTGCTAAAACTACAAATGTAATCGAACGCAACCTGTAAAATTACTCTATTATAACACTAATTTCGATACGTTGACGATACTTTGTCGTTAAAATAATTAACACGAATGGAAAGAAAACTTTACAGACAACGATTTCTTGAATTTACACTTGGCATGCTTACCAAACTAGAACAAAAATGTTTTCAATGTTATCAAATACTGCGTATAATTGTAGACAGATATTAGCACGTTTGATATGATTACTGTAAAAGTCATCTTTAAAAGTATCTTAAGTCGTTTTATAATCGGTTTGTTTCTAAGGCAAGTAAATGAGTACATCCTACTGGTTGATACGTTAAGCCATTTTGGTTCTAGTTTGTTGATATTAATATCTGCTCACATAGAAAAATTCAGACGTTTTGTCCGTTTTTATTAATAAACCTTTTTTTTCAGGGATGAAGGTCACGGAGTCGTTGGATAATATCGCACAGAGGACGTCTTACCATAATCTTTATATTGTGTGCTTGTTGACAACAAGTTGTTATCTTAATAATAAATGTATAATGTATGTCTGCATGAGTTTGTAGTGTGTAGCCTTTCTTCAATAATTAGTGTAATGGGATTTTTTTTCAATAATTTAATTGTTCCAATTTACCATAATAATTATGGCCATAATTGTGTCAGCTGTAATGTAACAAAAACAAAACAAAGAGTGTTTTGTTTATACAGGTACTGGCTGTTTACAAGTATTTAGTAAACCAATAAACCATGCTGGAGTATAGATTCCACTACATGGTAATGTTAGGTACAGTCATCAAACAAATATACAATGTCAATTAAATAAAGTTATTGATTATATTGTAAACATAATTTCTTGAACCAATAATTAACACACTACAACTGTGTGTTGTTTACTGGTGATTTCGTGATTATTTAACCAATAAGGCGTTCCTTGAAAAAAATATGCATATTAACAGAAATCCAAACACATATGTTTAATCCAAGTATATAGTAAACAAACAAGGGAAAATGCAATGATGAAGAACTAGAAATTAATAACATTGATTTCTGTCTATTAACCAAATTCTTGACTGGTATAATTGTGCTTTAAAATCACAAATCTCCATAAGTTCTTTGGTCTTATCTTGATTACTGAGTAAAATAGAAAGATAACGATTAGCCGTTCAGTAAGCTCAGTCAGTAGCATATTTGCATTGATAGCAAGAGGCCAGGTTTGAGGCTGGGTTTCATCCCCTTTTTTCCTTTATACATTGGCACTTGATGTGCAGTCGTGCATGAAAAATTGCTTTTGGAATTTAGATTGCCTGTCAAAATACTAATTGAGTGAACATTCAAGAATTATTTTACTTTTAATTCATTAGGTCTCTCTGTGACCAGACGGAATAATGAGATGATTTGTAAGCTGCCGGGCTCAGTTGTTAGATAATTGGTCATCTACAGATAAGGAACTGATCTTAAATACTGGGCTTTGTGTGCATATTTTTTATTATTAAATTGTGTCTATTTATGAACAAAATATTGTTGTTTTTGTTTCTTTCTACGCAAAATAGGGTATATCTGGAAGCCGAAGGCACGTGCGATCTTTTGGTGTATCACTACTACTTCTTACGAGACCTCCAATCCGGCATTGTCCGGATACCGCCGTTTAGTTACGAATGATGTTTAAATCCCATTTTAAACAACAGCATCAAATTATCAAAATTCATCATTTATATATTCAGCCTATTAAAGTGAGGTGCATACATGGTTGTTATTTAAAATGATCAACACATTGAAATGATAATTGTTAATGAAGCCTCGATCGTGCAAGAACTTAGAGCAAGTCAAAGCAACCCACCCATTCCCTCCTCATTGAAGGAAACGTGCGACCAGCATAGAGAGAGATAACATTCACTATTGCGGGACACTGGTTTTGCCGAACCTTCTACCTAATGTCCACCTTTCATGTCGTGTTTTATCTCTTTGATATTATCAGCATATCTGACACTAAAAATGTGAATTCAGTGGCAGTTTATCGCCACTGACTGCCATCACCTCAAAATGTGACTACTTTTCCTCCGAAGTAGGGAATACGACAGTGCCAATACTGGCAATAGCGCTAGGTTCTACACAAAGATAAGTTTATTGTGGCATATTGAAGATAATTGAAGCACCTTATCTCATTCGTCTTCTTGTTTCTGTCTTGATAATGTTTGTGTCGCAATAAACGTTATTGCCCACCATGGCAAAAAGTGCCCTTTGTGTTTTAGCTGTTCTGGTAATTTCTTCAGGTAAGAAAAATAACTCACTTGTTGTTAAGGATAAATAAATCCTGTTAGTAACCTTATACATGAGCCGTTGAATCGTTTCCGCTGACTTAAGTTCAATTGACAATAATTGATATTCATTTGTTTAAGCATGTTTTTCATATTTCGGGGAGTCAGATTATGTTCATTGAACAAATTATAGTATAGTTTTGGTCACATCAGCTAATTGTATTTTTTGAACGTTTGATAAGGATGGCTTTGATAAAAAATACTCTATATTTCCGATGTGTGCTGGATGCCCAGTATTTCCTTCTTCGCCATCGATTTTCTTGTCCATGTTAGATAACTTTGAATATTAAATACTATTTTGCGTATCATATAATTTTGTCAAGAAAGACCACAAACGAATGTCTTTGTTAAATCATTGTATAGAAGACATTGAAAATTGGAACGTGGCCTTATCTGGCTTCACACTGGGGTCACAATGGGAGGTTAATGGGGTGTGGGGAAGGAGGTTGGGGTGGGGTTGGTCAAGCCGTCTGGACAAAGCTCCAGGCTGCAGGGATATCAGGAAAGGGGTGGGGATTAAAGCGTTAGAAGTGGAATAGAGAATAACCATCCAAATGTGCGACTGGTGAGGTTATACTCTGTATTCGAAGTAATTACTATATTTTCATCAAAATGATAACAAGTATTGAAGTGTTTCAAATCCAAAGAGTAAGTACTGGCGCATGTAGAACATGAAATTACATACCAACCTGTACTAACTGTATACCCCTGGAATAGATCAATTACATACCAACCTGTACAAACTGTATACCACTGGAATAGATAAATTACATACCAACCTGTACTAACTGTATACCCCTGGAATAGATAAATTACATGCCAACTTGTACAAACTGTATACCCCTGGAATAGATAAATTACATACCGACCTGTACAAACTGTATACCCCTGGAATAGATAAATTACATACCAACCTGAACAAACTGTATACCCCTGGAATAGATCAATTACATACCGACCTGTACAAACTGTATACCCCTGGAATAGATAAATTACATACCAACCTGTACTAACTGTATACCCCTGGAATAGATAAATTACATACCAACCTGTACAAACTGTATACCCCTGGAATAGATAAATTACATACCAACCTGTACAAACTGTATACCCCTGGAATAGATAAATTACATACCAAACTGTACAAACTGTATACCCCTGGAATTAGCAAATTACATACCAATCTGTACTAACTGTATACCCCTGGAATAGATAAATTACATACCAACTTGTACAAACTGTATACCCCTGGAATAGATAAATTACATACCAACCTGTACCAACTGTATACCCCTGGAATAGATCAATTACATACCAACCTGTACAAACTGTATGCCCCTGAAATAGATAAATTACATACCGATCTGTACAAACTGTATACCCCTGGAATAGACAAATTACATACCGACCTGTATAAACTATATACCCCTGGAATAGATAAATTACATACCGACCTGTACAAACTGTATACCCCTGGAATAGATAAATTACATACCAACCTGTACAAACTGTATACCCCTGGAATGGATAAATTACATACCAATCTGTACAAACTGTATACCCCTGGAATAGATACATTACATACCAACCTGTACAAACTGTATACCCCTGGAATAGATAAATTACATACCAACCTGTACAAACTGTATACCCCTGGAATAGATAAATTACATACCGACCTGTACAAACTGTAAACCCCTGGAATAGACAAATTACATACCGACCTGTATAAACTGTATACCCCTGGAATAGATAAATTACATACCGACCTGTACAAACTGTATACCCCTGGAAAAGGCAAATTACATACCGATCTGTACCAACTGTATACCCCTGGAATAGATCAATTACATACCAACCTGTACAAACTGTATGCCCCTGAAATAGATACATTACATACCAACCTGTACAAACTGTATACCCCTGGAATAGATAAATTACATACCAACCTGTACAAACTGTATACCCCTGGAATAGATAAATTACATACCGACCTGTACAAACTGTATACCCCTGGAATAGACAAATTACATACCGACCTGTATAAACTGTATACCCCTGGAATAGATAAATTACATACCGACCTGTACAAACTGTATACCCCTGGAATAGGCAAATTACATACCGATCTGTACCAACTGTATACCCCTGGAATAGATCAATTACATACCAACCTGTACAAACTGTATGCCCCTGAAATAAATAAATTACATACCGATCTGTACAAACTGTATACCCCTGGAATAGACAAATTACATACCGACCTGTACAAACTGTATACCCCTGGAATAGATATATTACATACCGACCTGTATAAACTGTATACCCCTGGAATAGACAAATTACATACCAACCTGTACAAACTGTATACCCCTGGAATAGATAAATTACATACCGACCTGTATAAACTGTATACCCCTGGAATAGATAAATTGCATACCAACCTGTACGAACTGTATACCCCTGGAATAGATAAATTACATACCAACCTGTACAAACTGTATACCCCTGGAATAGATAAATTACATACCGACCTGTATAAACTGTATACCCCTGGAATAGATAAATTGCATACCAACCTGTACGAACTGTATACCCCTGGAATAGACAAATTACATACCAACTTGTACAAACTGTATACCCCTGGAATAGATACATTACATACCGACCTGTACAAACTGTATACCCCTGGAATAGACAAATTACATACCAACCTGTACTAACTGTATACCCCTGGAATAGATACATTACATACCGACCTGTACAAACTGTATACCCCTGGAATAGACAAATTACATGCCAACCTGTACAAACTGTATACCCCTGGAATAGACAAATTACATGCCAGCTTGTACAAACTGTATACCCCTGGAATAGATACATTACATACCGACCTGTACAAACTGTATACCCCTGGAATAGACAAATTACATGCCAGCTTGTACAAACTGTATACCCCTGGAATAGATACATTACATACCGACCTGTACAAACTGTATACCCCTGGAATAGACAAATTACATGCCAGCTTGTACAAACTGTATACCCCTGGAATAGACAAATTACATGCCAGCTTGTACAAACTGTATACCCCTGGAATAGATACATTACATACCGACCTGTACAAACTGTATACCCCTGGAATAGACAATTTACATGCCAACCTGTACAAACTGTATACCCCTGGAATAGACAAATTACATGCCAGCTTGTACAAACTGTATACCCCTGGAATAGATACATTACATACCGACCTGTACAAACTGTATACCCCTGGAATAGACAAATTACATACCAACCTGTACAAACTGTATACCCCTGGAATAGATACATTACATACCGACCTGTACAAACTGTATACCCCTGGAATAGACAAATTACATGCCAGCTTGTACAAACTGTATACCCCTGGAATAGACAAATTACATGCCAGCTTGTACAAACTGTATACCCCTGGAATAGATACATTACATACCGACCTGTACAAACTGTATACCCCTGGAATAGACAAATTACATGCCAACCTGTACAAACTGTATACCCCTGGAATAGACAAATTACATGCCAGCTTGTACAAACTGTATACCCCTGGAATAGATACATTACATACCGACCTGTACAAACTGTATACCCCTGGAATAGACAAATTACATACCAACCTGTACAAACTGTATACCCCTGGAATAGACAAATTACATGCCAGCTTGTACAAACTGCATACCCCTGGAATAGATACATTACATACCGACCTGTACAAACTGTATACCCCTGGAATAGACAAATTACATACCAACCTGTACAAACTGTATACCCCTGGAATAGATAAATTACATACCGACCTGTATAAACTGTATACCCCTGGAATAGATAAATTGCATACCAACCTGTACGAACTGTATACCCCTGGAATAGATAAATTACATACCGACCTGTATAAACTGTATACCCATGGAATAGATAAATTACATACCGACCTCTACAAAATGTATACCCCTGGAATAAGCAAATTACATACCGATCTGTATAAACTGTATACCCCTGGGATAGATAATAGTACTTTACTTTTTATATTTTTTGGTTCTGCATTTGTACCTTTATCATTCATGTTTCCATAGTAACAGCATGTCGCGATGGATGGGTTCAACATGACAACTCTTGTTACCACTTCAGTCACGACCTCGAAACGTGGCCAGGCGCCAGGGTAGGTTTTTAATGTGGTCTGAACTGTCTTACCATTGTTTGAAGTTTAACATAATTTATTCATATATGTAAGTAACGAATAGGGTCGGGCAACGATATCCATCAACTTACTAATTTGCCATCCCCTTAAAATTTAACAGCAACATTATACGACAAGGTTATTGAAAAAACTATGTGTTACTACATATCGTTAATATGAACATAATGAGGATCGAAATAAGCGACTTGAACTGGTTTTATTGAAATGAAAATGAAAAGAAAGTAACATAGAAGGTAAGCCGTCTGGCACCTAGGTCTACAGTAACATGATTAAAACACACATACAAATATGCTTTCTAACCCAGTTTGTTTAGGTTTCAAGTTCATACATTATCAGATCAATATTAAGGTGGTTCTGTTTTTCTTTCAGCTCATCTGTCAAGCCCTTGGAAGTCATCTTGTGCAGATTAATTCTGTAGCAGAAAGTCACTATCTGACGTCCCAGACAAAACTGTTAGGAGGTGGGCCATATTTAAGTACATTAAAATATACCGGTATTTTAATAATATTTATTATGTTAATTATATTTAAGGGAATCGCAACATGTAGTTATCTAGTTAATTATGCTGTTAAAAGCGCCACCTGTTGGATTTAGTCATAATGTGTACGACTCAACAAAGATATGACAGAAATCGAGTAATTATCATGTGACAAGTCAAAAATGAGCTCTCCTTTACTTTGTCGTTTTTGCTCGACTTTCAAGTCATGTTATGTGCGTTTTTGTCTCTAATTCAACTCTTATTGTTTGAAATAATACAATTCTATTAATTTAAACGCAAAATATGTTGACGTTGCGGTTCAATTAACTATTTCTCAGTTTTGTTGTTGTCATTTTCCCAACCAATGCTGCCACATTTGTATTCTATTAGTTTGTCCCTGGCTTCAGCGTATTGTTGCACCATGTCTTGTTGGCGCCGCTGTCTTGTTGGCGCCGCTCTCACCTCTTATAGAATGCATCTTTTGTAGGGGCGATAGTGTAGCTGGCAAAAACAGAAAATCGCAGTTGTTCTGTGAGACCTTTTTTTTCAGAGAAATAAACTGAGTATTCCGTTTTTAACTTTGTAGCTTGCAACAATAATGTGTAGCTGGCATTACAGGGATTCGCAGTTGTTTTGAAAAAGATTGATTAACAAAATGAAATCGAGTATACCATTGTTAGCAATGCAGCTTGCAAATACAGATGTAGCAGTAGCAGAGAATAAGGAAAGCGAGCAAAGTAGCAAACACTCTAGTTTCCACCAGAGTTATGGTTCGTTACTGTCAGATGTTATGTAATCAATCGACCATGTAAGAGAGGGTTTAGTTCCCAGGATGGTCGTCTTCTTGTTTTAAAGCGCATTCTCTCTATGGTGCCTTGGATGTCTCACATTCTTGCTCTGAAGGTAACATGTTATGCAAGATCCCGATTTCAAACGTCCAGCTAGCTCTGCCACAAACTTCAATAAGTCTTCGCAAATACATAATATGACTTAAACATAAACCAGCGATTAGGAAGGCAATTCCATTCATACATTGTAGTGCCAATACAACATTTTCTTTTTATTCTTGGTAGTAGCAAAAAGTTTATATAGTGTAAAACGACCTTATAGCATTTTTACTTTTCAATGCTACCACTTTGTATGTTAACTGTTGTAGTTTTTGCTTAACTCTTTCACTCAATCATACTACATACTAAATAGACGGTCGATACATTATAAAATTATTCCATCGAATTGGACGAAAGGATAAGGCAAACAATAAAAAGTACTCGCTTGACATATACAGGCCAGTTCTGGACGGGCCTGACAGACCTGGAAGAAGAAGGCACGTACCGATGGATTAACGACTTTACGCGTCTTGATCCCAGCCTGTCGTCACTGTGGAACAGAGGTCAGCCTGATAACAATGCCAACAACGAAAATTGTGTCCACTATCCCGACCACTCCGATGGGTGGAACGACGGTATTTGCGGCTATACACCGGGTATTAAGTACATCTGTGAGCAGCCAATAACGTAAGTCGTATAATCGAACTAACTGTTTTATGTACTTTTTGTGGTATGAAATAGCAACCTATATCATTCATTATGATCCCCAAAAGAAATCCGCCGTCCGTCCGTCATGCGTTTGTCCAGGCTATATCTCAGCAAACACTGGCTTGAATTCAAGGAAACTTTATGGGAAGTTTCACCAAAAGTGAAAAGCGCATATTGCCAACACATTCCGGTTCAATTTTTTCACGGAGTTGTTGCCCTTCTTAATTTCCTTATAATGTGGTATAGTTATTGGTCTTTTACTTTTTATATAGTGTCCACGTGTCGGTCTACATTCTGTTAACCATATATGCTCTAAAATATTCAACGAAACTTCATCAGAAGCTTCAGTAGGCAAGGGAAAGATAATATGTTCAAATCATTTTGACCTGTCTAAAAACATGGTCGCCAGGGGCTTGTACATTTTCCTAAATAGCTATATGGACCATATATGGCTATATAGTAAAACTATAAAAAAAAATGCCATAAAAAGACCTAGAGCTTTGATATTTTATATACATGCTCCTTGTGAGGCCTTCTATACAGATTGTTCAAAGAATTTTCATCCGTCAGAAAACATGGCCGCCAGGGACATAGCCATTTTCTATAAATGGCTTTCTAGTAAGGCGTTGAAAATCTTCTTGCCGAAAACCTGGAGCTTTGAGTATTAGGTACACAAGTTTCTTGTGTAGCTCTCTATCAAGATTGTTTTAAATGCCCATTTTCAGCTATTTTGTGATACCCCTTCACCCGGCGTGCGGCATCAACAATGTGATTGTGGACACTCTTGAGGCTACAGTTTTCATTCAATCTTCACTTGGTCAGAATATTGGCAATAATTCTTCGGACCATCGTCGGATACCTACAGTTGATTCTATTACGTTACTCTCCATTCATCACCCGTCTTCGGACGCGTTTGCGACTGAGTCTCTTGGGGTCAAAAACTAGGTCACTATGTCAAATCTAAGAAAAAACATTGTGAACCCACACTCACTAGGAGCCATATTTTGTGGTCAAATCTTCACCAAACTTAGCCAGAATATTTGCCTGCATGAAATCTTTTAGAAGTTTGCTACTGCGTCACGTGGGGTCAAAATGTAGGTCACTCAGTCAAATCTTAGAAAAGAACTTGTACAAAACGCTAGAGGCCACTTTTATGACCTAATCTAGACTGAGTCTCCATGTTTGTCTGCTATAAATTTTAGATGAATTCACAATTAGGTCACCTGGAATCAAAAAGTATGTGAAATTTAAAACAAAAACAACATGTGAACACACTCTTTGTAATATTTATGGCCAAAACTTGACCAAACTAAGCCATTATGTTTGCCTGCATTACATCTTTGACTGCATAAAACGCTAGAGGCCATATTTATAGCCCAAAATCTTCCCTAATCTTAGTCAGAATATTTGTCAACAAGAAAACTTTGTTGAGATCGTAACTGGGTCACGTGAGATCCAAAAGTATGCTACATTTATGTGCCAATCGTCTCCATCTTGACCGTAATATTTGCCTACATAAGCCCTGTTTTAGGTACATATAGTATATCTTCCTCTGTCCAGGTTATACCCCTTCGGAGCATCAACCGGTTCCACTTTTATCTTGTTAGATATCCGCAGCTCTTGAAGTGGATTGCATTACTTGTTACCTCCCCTGGGCGTGCACTTATCTAGTTATCTCTGAGCTTGCTACGCTTATTGTGTTTGAAAACAAAAGCAAAACAAGATTTTCAGTTTCTGCAGCCAGATAAACAATAGTTAAAAATACCCAGGGTTTAACATGCTTCGGGTAAATATGACGGTAAGATTACTCCGGTAAAATCGTTTGTATCAACACAGTAACCACTTGGATTAGGTTAGCAGTCATAGAAAACTTTACACCATGATGAATTAAATAAATAAATCACACAGTGCACAGCTATTGTGGCGTCACTTTCCCGCAAATGTTTGAAGACGAAAATTAAATTTTGATGAAATAAGAAAATAAGCTCAAAAACAAAAGAAACAGGCAGTGAAAGAGAGAGAGAGAGAGAGAGAGAGAGAGAGAGAGAGAGAGAGAGAGAGAGAGAGAGAGAGAGAGGGTGGGGTGGGGTGGGTGTCGTTCGCCACCAACCGGAAGCTCTCCTTACATGTAATGGCCGATTGGGTTTCAAACCTTTACAGTCGATAGTATTTTAATCTTATAAACGAAAAGAATCATTTGACTTTCCTGCATTCCAAAATTCCTGTCGTTTGCCGGGAAAACCCAGTTGCACAAATGCTGACAATAATCGTGGAAAAAGAATCTGTAACGTCGTCTCAGTTCTTCGTTGCAAAGATCATTAGGTTTACCAATGACTGGGTCGTCTGTGTGTTGTGCCGTTTATGTCAGACGTGTTTGTTTCGGTTACCGCTGAATTAAATAGTTTACCCACATATAGTCGTTTGATATCTTTTATCATAATAAAACAGGCTGGTAACTTGCGTATATAGTTTTATACAATCAACTTACAATGTATCTAGGCTAACATCAAATGTACCTACTATGGTATAATTTAACCCTTGGTAACATTATTTTTTACAATTGGTTGCAGCTAATTGGAGCTTTCTGATTTATTATACTAATTAACAATTGTGCCATTACGAGGCTTCGCGCTTTCCTGTACAATTCTTTTCTTCTCTGCCACTGTCGGTCGTACTCTTATATTATGCAGTATTTATTCACTTTCTGTTAGGTGTCTACGTTTTTAACGGTATGTTAGCATATCGTAGCTGCTAATGTCGGTTTTATCTTCTGTTTTAGATTTATTCAGATTTAGAACCAGACTTGCTATTTAAATGAAATTTCGTACTAAAATTCGGAAATACAATATAGTGGTGGGGAGGGTCATAGTGTATGTTGCCCATAGAGGCTTAATGACATTGACATGTTCCTATAAACCTGTTATCTTTATTTCAGGGATTCGAGTACAGAAATCATTGGATAATATTTACGGAGAAGACAACAACGGGCCATCTTTTGAATGTTATGAAATATTTCATGCGTTCTAGTGTTTACCAAAGACGTGGCTGCTATGTTTTATAATAAAGGTATTATATAGAAGTATGATGTTATGCGTCATTCTGTCTTCTATTTCTATTGCATGGTAATAGTGCTTAGACATGTATAGGATAGATTCTATTAAGACGTTTCTAAAGAAATTGAAAGCCGAAACAAGAGCAGCGAGTGCAGGCTTCTATTTTCTATGGAAACGTCTTAATAGATTCTATCTGACTTAGAAGTCCCCGCCTCACTTCTACCTTTCTACCAAAATGACATGTAATCCACCCCAAAAAACTATCAATCAAACTGAAAATCGTCTTGGCGTGTTCAAACTTGTCGTCACAAGTCAAGCCAGAATGCGTGGTTTGTTGCACATGCGCAGTTAAAAATAAAAGCAATTAGTAAAATAGATCGATCTGTTTTGTTCATTGTAAAATAGAAAATGGAAAGAAGTTCTATTGATATAAATCGCTGAGGAATTTTAATTTTCATATTTTACGTATATACATAGACAAGGGAAGTAATAAATACCACAAACTTTTATTGGTATTGCAGCAGTTACTTCCCTTGTCTTTGTTAATAGGTGTCACGTAAATTAAGTTGTCTATATTAAGTTGTACTATAACAAGTACATGTAAATATGTCGTTTTACCTGTTTATGTTTTAACATGTATAGAGTCAATTAACAATGGCAAAAGAATACAGCAAAATAGACTGAATCATGCACAATATTAGATATCAAAGGTGGCATCTGACACGTCATTGCAGAAAAAAAAACAGCATGTAAGGCAAAACAAATGTGATTTACTAAAAAGCCTGCAACGAGCGTCGTTTTTATATTTGTATAATATGTGGGATTTTTGCAAAGCTCTTAAATCCTACATTTAAATTTTAACTATCAAGTTCTATCAAGGGTGCCCCTTCTGCGTCCACTCACAATTTTATCTATCTACACGTTCTGGAGGCTGCACGGTACTCGTCTGTAGATATATGTAGAAGAACAAACTGGTAGAACGCATTTCCTACTGCGTAGCGGGAAGCAAAGCGTTGTCCTGCTGGCATCTCTTTGGGTGTGCTTTCTCTACATTCACAAGTATGTATCTTTGTCTTGCGGAAGTTGAAATTTTAATATCTGTGATATTTCTCATAGACTTTTTTGCACTTTTTTCTATTTAATATAAAAACAACGATTTTCTTTTTTAACGACGTGTTCTCTGTTAAACTTCACAATGACAGAAATGACCTTGTGAATCTTAGGACCTATTGAATCAAGTAAATGTGTATAACATCCGATTTGGACAATAATAGGCCTTCCGCCCAAAGATCAAATCCTGACCTCAGATCCTGGTTCGTCACTGGTAACTTGTTGTTCCAAACGAAGTGAATAATATTCGTCATACGCTTCGATTTGTTTTTGGGAATCTCAGTCTAACCATGTGTTTGCAGCACATCCGTGAGCAATATGGGTAACCCAGCGAGCACATACCTTCCGAAGCCAAAGTCATCCACGTTAAATCTTAAAATGTACGTGACGATTGAATGCCAGTAATGTCTCCTACCTTTGCATTGTATATCGCGCATTTTCATCCAATAATGATTTTACGACGGCAACATTCTTTTCCATTCTTTCGGAAACATACTTTCCTTACAAAGGGCAGTTGTCAAATGACTCCCGCCGATCGTCAATACTTTATCCATTTAAAGAAGAAACCTTCGACAACTGACTTATTGTAAAATAAGGTTAGTAATAAATTATATCATTAAGGTGAGATATTGACCATTTCAAAGTTGTTATTCTCTAACATAAGAAGCAGTTAAAATGTCTATGTCAAGAATCTGCCATGGACAGAAGTCATTATCAGGAACAACACATGCTGCCGTTATACATATGTTATTGTAGGTGTGTAAGTGTACTCTAACATCTTTAAAGGTGCTATCCGAAAGTGGGTCTATATCAATCCAGGTAACTATATTTTCACACTGTTTTGGGGACTATACGCAAAATTTATGCATGAATTCATACTGTAGTCTGAGTAAAGGCAAATTTGAAGACTTTCTCTATTGTTAGACAATACAAATGGCGAAAGAAAAACACTGTAAATGTTCATTCTTTCTAAATCTATAAATAAAAGTGATCTGATAAAATATATATCGATGTCAGAGTGGTCTACCAGTAGAGTGTTATCTTTGCTAAAAAAATTAATTAAATAACTTGTTCAGTCCTGAGTTTATTAATTGGCATCATTAACAACAACAATAACTAAAACTACTACATGTTGTACTACTACTAGTACTACTTCTACTACTTCTATTACTACTACTACTACTACTACTACTACTACTACTACTACTACTACTATTATTATTATTATTATTATTATTATTATTATTATTATTATTATTATTATTATTATTATTGCATCCTTCCCATAAAATCGTATTTAATAGAAGCAAATATAAGTGTTGGGCGATATTGTGTGAGCAATTTTATTAGACTTAGAATTGAGTTGATAAAAACACATGACGAATATAAAATTATACGCACTCAAAGAAAATAACGGAAATTCTTTCAATTCGATTGTGTTATATTTCTGTTTCTGTGTTTCTGTTTGGTCTGTTTCTGTTATTCACGCTATAATTCCCGTCTGTCTGGGTATAAGTGGACGGTTGAAATTATCCATTACTTTGTATTATTTATAAACTATTCGTTAATATTGTCTTCTACAATAATAAATATATAACACTTGATAAAACTACCCACATTTAACAATGTTAAATAATGTATTAACGTATGTCACGCGCTTTAGATATGAATCGGGTTTCCATGTAATGACTTAATATGTAAACGAACTTCCTATCACGTTTCTCTGTCATACAACATTTTTCCGGTTGACCTCAAGAACTTCCAGAACAAAGGGCATTGTAATAATGCGAATAACGTGTATTTCCTTGTGTTGCGTACTTCTATGTCCCAAAGTATTGTGGCATTGTCGATTTCATCAGTATCTGATTGATGCAGGTATTATACAGTTTCTGATTGATGCATGTATAACACAGTTTC
The DNA here is from genome assembly GCA_007844125.1 of Sinonovacula constricta. Classification (NCBI taxonomy): domain Eukaryota; kingdom Metazoa; phylum Mollusca; class Bivalvia; order Cardiida; family Solecurtidae; genus Sinonovacula; species Sinonovacula constricta. Next base: position 36,627,893 of record CM017557.1, read on the forward strand.
TGATTGATGCATGTATAACACAGTTTCTGATTGATGCATGTATTACACAGTTTCTGATTGATGCATGTATAACGCAATTTCTGATGGATGCATGTATAACACAGTTTCTGATTGATGAATGTATTACACTGTTTCTGATTGATGCATGTATAACACAGTTTCTGATTGATGCATGTATTACACAGTTTCTGATTGATGCATGTATAACGCAATTTCTGATGGATGCATGTATAACACAGTTTCTGATTGATGAATGTATTACACAGTTTCAGATTGATGCATGTATTACACAGTTTCTGATTGATGCATGTATTACACAGTTACTGATTGATGCATGTATTACACAGTTACTGATTGATGCATGTATAACACAGTTTCAGATTGATGCATGTATTACACAGTTTCTGATTGATGCATGTATTACACAGTTTCAGATTGATGCATGTATTACACAGTTTCTGATTGATGCATGTATTTTGATGCATGTATTACACAGTTTCTGATTGATGCATGTATTACACAGTTTCAGATTGATGCATGTATTACACAGTTTCTGATTGATGCATGTATTACACAGTTTCTGATTGATGCATGTATTACACAGTTACTGATTGATGCATGTATAACACAGTTTCTGATTGATGCATGTATTACACAGTTTCTGATTGATGCATGTATAACACAGTTTCAGATTGATGCATGTATTACACAGTTTCTGATTGATGCATGTATTACACAGTTTCAGATTGATGCATGTATTACACAGTTTCTGATTGATGCATGTATTACACAGTTTCAGATTGATGCATGTATTACACAGTTTCAGATTGATGCATGTATTACACAGTTTCAGATTGATGCATGTATTACACAGTTTCTGATTGATGCATGTATTTTGATGCATGTATTACACAGTTTCTGATTGATGCATGTATAACACAGTTTCTGACTGATGCATGTATTACACAGTTTCTGATTGATGCATGTATTACACAGTTTCAGATTGATGCATGTATTACACAGTTTCTGATTGATGCATGTATTACACAGTTTCAGATTGATGCATGTATTACACAGTTTCTGATTGATGCATGTATAACACAGTTTCTGATTGATGCATGTATTACACAGTTACTGATTGATGCATGTATAACACAGTTTCTGACTGATGCTTAATAACACAGTTTCTGATTGATGCATGTATTATATATCGAACATTGGTATGTTGTAATGCTGCTATATCGTCCAATACATATAACCTGTTACTTTTTATACTTTAGAGTGTATTCAGTTATAGTTAAAACAAATATTACGATATCAATCACCAAGAAATAATTGTAGTAAATTAAATTGTGATTTATATCTCATCGTTAACAATTATTCCATCGTGCTCTTGTGTGGCAATATTTGAAGATGCTAAAACTATTCTTTTGCATTTCCAAAATATCAAGCACAAAGATATATTCTATTTCGTGAAATTGAAAGCACCTTTCAATAACAATAAATATTGTTTTGTATGGGTTAGAAAATAATAAAGAAGACGATATGCTTTTTATTAATTATATCCATAAATATATGGTAGATTCTGGTAGATTCTCTTAAGTTTATGTATCCATTTACTCTTCTATATATTCTATATTGCCAAAATGTTAGGGGTGTCGGAGCGCTTACTCATATAAACACAATTTATTTTTATTTCATTTCCATTTCAATAAAATCTGTTTGATTCGTTTATCACAATCTAAAACATTTTTTATAAATCACATAAAATAACTTGCATTTCGATTCCCATAACCTGTAATATTATGTCGATGCAAAAAAACTAATAAGGGGAGGGCAAATTGTTGTTAGAACGTGTTACCCAACCTAATTCATGTAAATATTATTAATATATATCTAAATAAAATATGGTTAAAATAGATAAAAAGGGCACCTTGACCTTATGTGGTTAACTTTATCTTCAGGTTGATTGCACAGTCTATTGATTGAGTCTGTGTTAGCTTTGATCAATATGTCAGACAGATATTTTATTTACAGTCTTACTTCCATTCATATATACTAATTACTAATACTTATAAAGTATAGATAATTTTATCAAACAACTGATTGTGAGTTATGAAAGGCTATAAAACAAACATACATTTAATTATACATATATATTATTATACAATATACATTTAAAAGACAACAAGCTAGTTAAAGTATGAGATTTTAAAATACAAAACAAGTGATGGAAGGACTGAGTTGCTCAGCTCTAGTCTTGTGCTGATATAACCCGGGCCCCTGTGTTGCAGTCTTACACTTTAAGCCACCTAAGCATTTGTGTTCGATCTACTTGCTTTCTCTATTAATCTAACCTATATTCCGGTTAATAATGTCGTTACTATTAAATCACCAGAGGACGTTGCAAGGAAGTCGGTCGCTTCTATTTTGTTATATGCAGCTCGCGTTTGGTGACTTCTCGTATTTTCTATAATACTTTTTCTGGTGGTTAATTTCACCGTTCCATGTCGGATACTTCACTGAAACCATCATCATCAAATTGATCCGTTCACCTTCTCCTCCTCCTCCTCTTCAACATCATGATGATCACCATTATAATAATAATAATAATAATAATAATAATAATTATTATTATTATTATTATTATTATTATTATTATTATAATAATAATAAAAAATAATAATAATAATAATAATAAATAGTATATATATTGGAATAATCCCTTACACAAATTTAATTTTAAATGCACAATTTGAAAGTGTGTCCTCGTCATACTTTTAGAGCGGTTAAGCGGAAACTGCAACAATACGTTTTGACAGAACTACCTCTGACAAATTCGTGTGGAAAGTACATGCATGTACTTGCCCACTGACCTAATTGATAGTTTCATCGATTTTGGACATTGATAATAAAGATAACCCAGATTAATAGACTGTCGTGAAATCGAAAACGAAACTACGTTAGCAGTTCTTATGAGTTTCAGACTTGTAGGTTGTTGTTTTTCCGTTAGTCATGTTTGTACTTTTGTGCAAGCAAATGTAACTGATTGTTTTACTACGTTTTATGCTATGTATTGGCCATGAATGGAAAGTCCCCTAGCCTATTCATCAATATTTACAATTCCGTGAACATGCGCACAGATTATCCTCACAGTGGCCGGATATAAAAACCACTGTGACCTCACAAAGAGCTTTGTTTCTCAATTTCTATATAAATAATAGATTCAGACAGCTATACAACCCTTAAGGAAACCACACAAAACCCGGAAACGCGTAGAAAGAATGAGCGTAAACACGTAAAACTAGAAACCCATTTTAAAGAACATGTCTGTACATGTTAATGTGAAACCGTATAAGAGCGTTTATGTCGAGTATTGTTGTGGTTAGGTTATTATGAATCCGTGCATGACTGAATGTAAGCGTGCATACTTGCGTGTCAGTGTACGGGAGTGCTTTTTTGTGGCTATATGTTTTGAAGCAAACGCATGTGGGTGTTTACGAGTGGGAGAGACAGAAATAGGTGCATGCATCCAGGCTGGAAGGCAGGCGTACATGCCAATGGGTCATAAATAGATTGTGATATATATCAAAACATAGAAAAAGCTCAAAATGTACATACCACTCAGATAAGAGTTATAAGAGACCATTAATACAATATGTTTAAATAATAATTTCACATTTTCATTAAATACCCGCATGAACTTATAACTCGATGCTTTAAACACTGTCTGGACTTTTTAAAAAACCCGCAAACTGAACACCATTATCTACCGACAATTCTATTTCAATTAAGCAAAAGAATAACATATTGTTCATATCGTAACCAACTAAACGATGCTAAATTACATTAAAAGCTGCGATAATAAAAAGCTTTTAGCAATGCAACTTTAAAACTGCCATTAACAAAAAAAACAGCGAGACTTTGGAAACAATTTATGGAAAACTACCCCATTATCACGAGACCGGTATTGACCCATCACAAAATACTATTTCTTCAAGAGGTGAGAAATAAGTATTTTTATAACAACACCTTCGACAATATAATGTGGCTTTTACACACTGCGATGCAGTTATGTATATGTGTTGAAAACGTGGTTAAGCATGCATCCATCTCAGACATAACGCTGCAAAATTGTTGCGAAAGCACCTATCTGTAGTGGTAGAGGCATGCACATAGAAGCACTGCACACGGGTACTGTCATTAATATCATTATATTATGCAAGCAATAAAAAAACGTGACATTACTGATATTCCAGTAAAAAAACAGTCAAAAAGAAATCGTCGACACTTTATTTTCTGATGCTCATTCGATAATGTACACAATACTCTATAATAAATATTCTTGTTAATCTACTTAATCTAATGATTCATATATCAATCGTCTATACATGTATGTGTCCCTGATTCTTTTGCAATCCTTGGCGAAAGAGGATTGTCCCAGAAATTCGTAAAAATGGCCTCTTCATAGCTGGTATCCAACTAGTTGTTGAATGTCTATGATCATTTCAACCCTGAGAAATAAATACATAAAATGTGGACGCTGTTCATGAGATTGCTGAACAAAATGCTTCTCACGTTTCTTACATACAATGTTAATATTTAAGTCTATTTGGAGCTTTTTTAGAATATGCGGTTTTCAAAATGAAGTCAGCTCTATTAGGAAATTGTAGATAACGAGACGAGAATAATGCCAGTGATCTGTACCTATGTAAGAGCTTGAGGCAAAACTAAACGTTCTATTCTTAGTTTTAACGAAATACGTAAGCAAATTTAAAACTAGGTGTACAACAGCGTCTATCTCACCTATTGCTTATGTATACAGTTGATGATGCACTGTTTTTAGACTTGTAAACTGCGCGTACATGCAAGCAAATAACAAACTGAACTGTAAATTATAAATTTAGGATTTACAAGTTTCATGTCCCTTTTCATTCGAATTATAAACCTGGTCAAGATTCAACCACATTGTCAACAAAAAACTGTGTATGTTATTGGTACGTTACCAATCGCCTGATCAGATAATCGATCTGGCACATGAATAACTGAAGAGACAACCAAGTACTGTATGTTGATCGTGACACACACTCCCATATTTCTAACAATTTGTATTAAAATGTTTGGGCGTATAATAAAAGTGGTTTCCCTATTACACATTTGCAGTTGCATGGTTAACTTCCTAACCCAGACTACTATCAAAATAAAAGTGCACACCGCCTCCGACTTACCCTTATCGTGCCGATTTCTTTAATAAGCAAATCAAAACATCAATAATTTGCAACAAAACTTACATGCGCTTGTAACACGACACATTGCTAGAGACTTAGCAGCAAACATTGCAGGTCTTTATCAGACAGCTCCTGCTACTTTCCTAAGCCTGATCGATTCATGCTCAGTAGGCAGGGCGTTAACTGGAGACATGGGGTTGTACCGTGGCTTGCCACGAATCATGATAATCACTCACCCAATGTGGGTTATTCAGTTCGAGGCGATATTATTGCAAAGATTCTCACATCACTCGATAGCTTGAACACGATCAGTCACACATGGGTGTGCCTTTATTAATCATAGTGTTCTCGGCAAGTACAGAAAGATCACGGCTAATAAGCATATCGGTACCGTCAACACAGCACCGGTTTCCTCTCAATAAAACATGTGGATTTTATCTGAGCCACACAAACGATAGTTTTCAATCGAATAAATTCAGTGCCTTTAATAAAACATGTACCAATGAACACTGTCATGTGTAAGTTTTCCTTATTACACATGTTTCTGCATTTCTGGCGCACACCGTCCTCAACGAAGCTGCACAATGCCTTAAGCGGGGACATCGATGCGTTTATCAAAAATTCCTAAAGAAAACTGAGCATGCAGCTAGCATGCATTGAGTGATTATAATCTATCAATATTCTATTAAACACGTGATTACAAATAATAGGATGCTGATGCCCTTTTACAAAACAACAGTGTACTTTTGGTGCGCCTGACTGATTGGAAATAAAGGGTACCGGGACCTCCTAAAAGTTTTTAAAAATGGACGATACATTATTCATGTTAGATATAGTGAAAATTGTGCAGCTTCGTTCCGAACGATTTGTGGAAGAAATGGCAAAATAGGTGTACGTATAGAATAGTATGATATGGCAGTTTTACACGGTATAAGTTTTGTTAATTTAATATGCTTTCATTCATTGGAAAGCCGATAAAATCCACGTAATTTCATTAAGAAGGAATCGGTGCCTCGAAAAGTTCTGATATGCTTACGCCATGAAGATTGCCTTTAACAAAACAGCTTTTGAATTGTCACTGGTCTTCAATCACTGGATTTTGCTGGGTTCGGACATTTGGGTATTTTCATAACCATGACCTTTGCCTTACAAGTGTTGGGGTTATTATTCAAAAAGGATGTCTGACTGTTGCAAACACTAAGCCACTTTGTGGTAGTCCTCCATACAATACCTTTGACCGGTCTAACATGTGAACTGTGTTTGTCATTTACGCTATGGCTTATGCATAGGTCATACGAGTCTGACAGTTTCCGCTTTCTGAGTGTTTAAAAAAGTGTCTGCAATATGGTACGTGTCGGTAATTAATGCCCTTTGAAACTTCTTTGTCAGCTACTGTAGTGGATGTGATTTTGTAATTTGCGTATTTGGCAATACTCTATGTAAATGCCGCTAATAGAATATTTTAATATTTTCATCCGCCTCGAAAACAATGTGACAAGTTATATCATATTATTAAGATATATAAACGTTCGTCCAACATACTGCCTGGTACAATGAAAGAAACTTCCGCTGTGATATAGTCCATTTTATCCACTGACTTAACCAAAGAGTAAGGTATTTATTGTGTTATTTGCGAATTAACTTATTTTAAATGCTGAGAATATAACATGATTAAGCATGTTACCCGTCATGTCTATTTAATAGGCTGCACCGAAAGTGCCTATTAGACAAAAAATTCGGGTAAGTTTGTTGCTGTTTCTTCCTAAATGGCTTCGCCAATGGCGTTTACCCAAGTGTTGATAGGAGATAATATTACATTCAGAGGGGGGATCCCCATACACCTAGATAGGTTGAAGGAAGTTAAGATTGTAATTTAGTAAATATCGCATGATTGAATCCCATTTCGCTGACATTCCCGCATTATGAACGCAGGTCGACGTGCGGTAAAGTCAACTATCCTCAGTAAATTTCAGTACGAACGACTATAGTTGTAGTCTGTCTGATCATGCACATACATTATTGTCTATGTATGAAAACGAAACTCATAACAATAGAAATGTAAAACTACATGTTCTAAATTTCTTTCAGTAACAAAACATAATTAAACACTATTTATAACAATAAGTAGGACGTGTGTTTATCTGATAAACAAGCATCTTAAACTGGCCAACGTGACACCATTTCTACGCAGTTTCATTTGAAACAAGTAAACAGGATTGGCGAGTAAGGGCGACAAGTGCAGTTCGTTACTTTATCTTCATGGGCCAATAGTGTCCGTAAGGTATTAAATTGACACTCAGACAATGTAGTTGTATGTTTTTTTTTGGTTTATCGCCCTAACAACAATATTTCAGTTATCTGAAGACGGTGTCCAATTGAAGTAGATATAGTGCTGCCTTTGCAGTGTATAGCATGCCGTGAACACCTTGCATGATACTACACCCAGTCACAATATCCTGACACCGGGGGTGGGGGCAGTCGTGGAACTACCCTTATATTTGCTTAAGCATAAGCAAGGGAGCTATACCACAACCATTTTAACAACTATGGTATGTCGCGGCCCGGGATCGAACCCAGGAGTTTACGTACCTGGGGCCGACGCTCTGCCGATTGCGCTACAAGGTCCGGCCAGGCAAGGTAGTAATTGCATTATATAGAACGATAACAATTAGGAGGCATGGAATTTGTGGATAATTTTATTTGAACAATAGCTGTTCTTTAAAAATTTACTTAGATAATGTAAGCAAAATGGTTGACAAATGCTTGCTATCATGTAATAATAAATACCTGTATACTATTAAAAGACACGACGCGACTACTCGCATGAATTGTTGTTGTTGTTGTTCTCGCTAAGCGCCCATTTTAAAAAAGACATAATCCAGGGTACGGTCTGCTCTTAAATACTCATTCAATTTGTACTTGTAAGATAATTTGTGTACTTAAATAATATATTTCTTTTTAAACCCTCAGAGGACACCGATATAGTGTTGATATTAAAATGCATCTTTCTGCATGTTTAAGTCACGGTCTGTGAGGTTATTTGGCCACGTAAGGTTAACACAATAATCCGGAAATCAGATTAAGATAAATCCCATTCTTTCCTGAACGGCTTTGATCATTAATCTTAAAAGCAAAGACATCAATAAAAAATAAGTTGGTCATCTTAACAAAATTTATATCTTTTTATTTTCTAACAGTTTTCCAGCTAACATGTGGTGCGCCGGTGGTTCTACCCAGACGTAAGTCTTGGTACTTCCTCCACTAATAATTATCTGGACGTCGCTAATATGACCATAAATGTGTCGGTGTGATGTAACACACGACAAAAATAAACAAAAATGTACTAGGCTAAACACACGTCTGTCTATTTTAGTTGATGTTATAATTTTCAAGCTTATTGTATAGGTCCTTTTGATTTGTTTTTATCTGGTGTCATTGTTTTATGTAGACAGTTTTACATATCCATGTTTATGTTGGTTACAAACAAAGGAAAAGATATGTTAAGTAAATACGTTTTATGTTTGAACGATTATGGCAGTAAATTGTGAAATTACGCAAAATATCGTAAGAGAAATGTAGTTCTTAATGGGGCCTGGTGTGTATGCTCATGTTATAGTATTAAACTGAATGCAGTTTTATAACTGCTTCAAATGATCAGGCCGATCAACTAGATGCTCAAAGTTTCATCAAAGCAAATATGTTAAAGTTGATGCAGAGCATCGAACTCGCCGGAAAATAATGAAAAAATAGAATATTGTAAACAGGGCATTGAGACTGAGTTAAATTCAGCGCATGCCTATTCGCACCAATAAAAAAATGATTGTTTTATCAATGTTGGTAGTGTGCACAAACTGCTATTGATTTTCACCAAATGTTATCCTGCTGGTTTTGTTCTCGTTCTAGACAGAGCCGCAAGTACGGGTTTCTTCTCTATACTCTCTATACAAACGACACGACTATATTGATTGTCTTTTATTGAGGTCGAGAAAAGTGGCGATCGTGTTACAATCTCTGGACCGGGAAGTCAGATACAACCAGGCATGTCCTTGATGGGCGAGATGAGAACTAAGTAAACAGCAAAAGTACAAAGGACTGACGCTGGGGCAGGAAGTCTACCAGAATCAAACAGCAAAAGACTAGCTTCCTAATAATACATCTACTTGTTTGTTTAAAACGTCAACGTGCCCAATTTAATTTTTATTTCAACATTATTATACTGGTTTTACTACTAACCTAATCAGGACTAGTGGCCAGAGTCCGCCATTCTATTCTCTTCTCGTGCTTCTTTTTCGATAAATGCCGCGGTCTATCACGTCCTTCACCCCACAGTTCTTTCAACATTGTTTGTCCATATTTGCTTTTGTTTCATCACTTTTGTTGACATACTATTAGTTTCTTTTCTATACGTGTGTAAACAAGAGTAGCCTTAATTTGATAACCTCAATGTCCTCTACTTTATTGCATCTCCTCTAATCCCCACTTCACATGCTGAGTATACGTTCACTGTCAATGCAAGTTAGAATTGTATGTGGCAGAGCAACCAGTTACTGCAACCCCTGATGTCCACTCTGCTTCATCTTCCACCATTCTATACTGTTGGGTTACGGTATTTGGACCCAGTCGTAATAACGTGTCACCTTATCATCATTTCTGTGTCTAGGTTTCCTGCTCACAGTACCCTGTCTTACGTCAGCCTTTCTACATTTTCTATCTTCGCAAGCTTCTCTAGCGTTGTTTCGCATACAAAGGCGCATATGACCCCATTGTCTGCCAACATCATGTTCTGTCGTGCTTCGAGGGCGCCGTGGCCAAGTTGTGAGAATCAACGACTTGTTAGACCTTAGCCACTCATTTCACAAGTTTGAGTCCAGACGAAACAAAATATTTTATGGGAGTGGGGTCTAGTACGGCATGTGTTAGAGATCTTCTACCTCCAAAGGCAGCACAACGTCGCAAGTTCGACCATTATTGTGTCGGCGCGGTGTGTAAAAACGAAAACAAAACCATCCGATGTGTGTGTGTGTGTGGGGGGGGGGGGGGGGGGGGGGGGGTGATATCTGAATAGTTACAAGAAATGTTCTCGGTGCAAATCCTTGATTTACGACCATTGCTACTTTAGAAGCTTCCGAAACTTCTTTAATGTAAGACGTTTCACTACTTTTGCTCTTCGCTAGACCTATGAATATGCAGTGCACTCTTTGATGCCCGCTGTCTTCTAAGGTTTCGTCAGCCAGTTTATTCTTTCATCACCCAAACTTCTCCAGCATTTAACCGCGATTGTATCTAGGCCAACTACACTCTGCCTATCCAGTCTTGAAACCGTCGACGTTCACGATTCTTTCTCTTCGCTACTTGTTTAGCTCTGTTAACCCCTTCTGCTGATACAGGTCATGAGTGCAGGTCTTTATACAGATACTATGTTGCTTACGTGATATCCCGTTTAGGCCTTGATATACTCAGACCAGTCATATATGTCAGTTTTTGGGTGGCGTCGATTGCGCTACTGTCAGGAGTTATAAGAAAGCTGGATTTTGGAAGCACACAGGATTGACCCTGCATGACTTTGTCTACACGCGGTCCCTTGTTCATGCCTGAGAATAAGTAGTGCATGCACAGAACAAAAGTGTATGCCTAAGAAGACTAGACTTCTCAAATGAAATGCAGATTTATGTATTAAAAATTCCGCGTACAAATGACTTATTGACTAGAGGTCGGTCAAAATGGGTAGCGAAATGCTTTTAGAACAAGTGTTCCACTGACTACGCATTATCTACTAGATCGGGATATTTGAGTTAAAATGCAAAATCATATAGAAGGCATTTAATGTTTAACAAAATGATTCTCTTATCGGATATAAGTGACTTTGATGTGACTTTTGTCCTGGAGAATAATCTATATTTTAGAAGACGTGTTTCAATTGTAGCAGAGGTCTTGCTTGCTTACAAATTTCCAATCCGCAGCGCATTTGATTTACTACATAATCATTTTTACCATTGTTTGCACACCTGTCACCGCGAACAGGTTTAAACTTACACGGCCCAAACAGCGATTCGATTATTTTGATTTCTTGTGGGTGTCGCTGCCTCAGGATTTTACCACCTAGTTACTTCGTTTTTGTCTAACTTTGACTTGCCGAAAATATACCCAACTTTCGTTTTCTTAAGTCATCTCTCAGCTTTCGCCATTGATCATTTTGGTAACTGTTACCTTCCTGGTCTTACCTTTCTTTGGTGTTACGAAAAATATCAATTGGGGTGCTGCTACCTGCACCAGTTTAATGGATCCTCTTGCTTGTCGTTATATGTGATAGGTTTAAATTGGCCATTTTTATACAACTTTGTACATGTATAAACATTAACCAACGTTTCTGTTGTTGTTGATGGTATCGCGAACACGTTAGTTTAGACTTTAAATATTAATTTCCATTGCATCTATTTTAACAACTTGATATAGCATGGCTTGTTGTGTAGCATTTCTATAGTTGCATCTAAAAAGTGTCCTTACTCGCTTAGAACTGAACATCAAAAAACTCCGAACGCTTCATCTCCTTCGTCAATTTGATTAAAAGCAGAAAAGGGACAATACATATTCTTGCATTCTTTAATAAGCTTTTCGTGTAAGAACATTTTCCAGAAAAAATGTGTCAGAGCTTTATTATACCATTGCATAAAAATGGAACCTCAAATGATGTAGAAAACTACAGGGGTGTTTCATTGCGAAGTCATTTTGGCAAGATATTTACAGGAGTTTTAAGCAATAGATTGAACACATAGGCAGAAACCTATAATGTTTATGTAGAGGCACAGGCCAGTTTCCGCACAGACATGAGTACTATAGATAACATATTTGTTTTAAATGCAATTGTGAGTCACTTGTTAAATACAAATTAAAATTATACGTAGCACTGGTGGACTTCAGATAAATCCTACGATCTTGTAGTAAGAGATGTACTCTGGAGAAAGCTTAATAAGTACGGACTAAGGGGTAAAATTCTTAACATAATAAAATGCATGTATAATTCACTCAAAACAACAGTAAGGGTTAACGGAGAAGTCACAGATAGCTATATAAATACGTGCGGGGTAGCTCAAGGTGAGTGTCTATCATCATTTTTATTTTCCAGATACCTAAATGACTTGGAAGAGACACTAGAACTTGCGGGTTTTGAACGAAAGAGATTGATATGTTAAGGTTATTCGTTCTCCTTTATGCTGACGACATTATATTATTTTCAGATAGTGGGGAAAAATTACAAATAGTCCCAACATATTACACGATTATTGTACTGAATCAAAGCTAAGGGTGAACGTAAATAAAAGTAAAATTATGATTTTCAAGAAAGGTAAAGCGCTGTCAAACGAGAGATTTATGTATAAAAATGAAGCTTTAGAAATAGTATCATCTTATAAATATTTGGGTATTGTCATATCGTCAGGTGGAAGTTACAGACACACTTGCGATACCTTGGCTAGCCAATCAATGAAAGCAATATTTAAATTGAAAAAGCGCCTAAATAAGTTTGTAGACATCAAAGTATCTCATAAGATAGAACTCTTTGATAAGCTTATACTTCCTGTACTTAACCGGTGCTGAGATTTCGGGTAGCATTGAAGGAATGCAAATTAAAAGGATACACTTGAAATTCTGTCAATACTTGGTGTAAAACTTAAAACAGGGAATAATTTATTAAGTTTTGGAATATATATATATTCCAAAACTTTTATTTTTGTATAAAAATATTAATAAGTACCCTATTTAATTTTAGGTTGGTTATTGTACACATTATTAGAATAAATGTTGGGAAATACTTTGGGAAAGTAAAATTAACATAGTTGTAGTGTTTTCCGTGCTTTATTTCATACTTTACAGCTATAAAACAAGTGTTATAAAACAAAGACAGACATACATTTTAGCGAACCCGGAATAAGATAAAAACGTTGACAGAAGAATGACAAAATCAGGCTTTAGATATTGGAAAGGAAATGTCAGTTTATACACATTTCTAATGTTTTACGTCAAAAACGTTGTTGAGCGTGTTGTTGATTTTAATTTCTGATTATATGCTCGAATGCCAAACAATTGTCGTGAAGATGACATAACATACACTTAAGAGTAAATTTTGCAAAATTATACCATTTTTGGCATACATCAGAACATTGTTGATGTTTTTTAAACGCCGCGATACCGATTGTAATTTTTCTTTTTTCTGAAATACTTCTTGTATATCACATTATAGAGAAATACACGCACGAGATAATATATCACTAACACATACATATATTTTAACTTCCATGGTCCGCTATACTGCATTTAACACTAAATAATGTTTATGTTTGTGATTTCTGTGATTCATAAAATGGTTAAAAGTGATACGAATAAACTAATGCAAGAACACACAGAACTATAACTGAACAACACCTTTCACACATTATTCACGGAATCTTCCGAACATTACATCATATATTTGATGTTTCTGTTTAGTTATAGAACAAAAGCTTTTTAGTTGTTTTACTCAACTTTAGTAAAAGTGTATGAACAACTAAAAAATGTACTTTAAACTTCTACCGTACTACATGTAATGTGTTACACAAACTAAAAAACACAATAAAGAGATAAACTACATCTAACACATACTGTTGCTAGAATTGATTTATTACTCGGTAAATTCCTCGTTGGTTTATTTTAAACTTTTTCACTTGGAGTAAAAATCTAAGAACCAATTTCGACAGAAATATTGAATCAACAGAGAAGAATCTTAAAAAAATGCCAACAGCGGGCAGTTTTCAGTTTGTTGTTAACCATTATTAAACTGTATTTAAATAACCTGCCACTATAGTGGAAACTCCTAAAACTGCCTTCTTTCCAGCCCCATCTCAACACACTCTTGTGCGTTTCTGATACAAATTCCTTAACCGCTCGACAAACGCAAAACGCAACATCTTTATCCGCTGTTACACCTGATGTTTGTTAAAAATCAATGTATATTAACAAATCGGGCAAGTACACCGGACATTTACAATTGTCCTCATTAAAATATTTGCATGTTGGGATACTAAGTAACCAGACCCTGTTGTTATAGTAACATAATGAAAATATACAACGTCCATACATATTTTACAGCAAAATTATACGATTTGAAACGACATGCAACTGAACATTTTAACGCAGCATATATCATTTACTGTCGTGCCAGTGATGTAAGTAATGTATTCTGCAAAAAGATCGGTTCTTCTTGCTGACACAGAATATTTATTATGCTTTTTCTCAAAAACAACTTTCATTTTCCCTTTGCATATTCCGGTGTTTCCAGCTTTGGTTAAATTTCTGCTGGTCGAATACACTCTATACAACAATTTCGGAATTAGTTTCTAGTTTCGCTTTGATGTAAAATCCTTCTTTATGATAGTTGACGAAAACATGGGATTCTTGCAACGAGATATCGTTGGGTTTTTTGCAAAACGTTTAAAACGTTAATTAAACATTACAATTGTTTGCTCTTTCTTTGAACTCCTTGTGACTTATAAAATCTGTGACTGACACAATATTTAATTTGAACGGTTAACACAATTGAAAGAATGTGTCTTTCTGTAAAGAAATACAGATTGTGACCAAAATCTATCTTTCCAATGTAGTAACACTAAATCAGAAGGAACATACATTAAATACGAGTAAAATGAAAATGATTCAATGGGAATTATGTGTCCTTATGCAAAACCCACAGTATCTGTACAAGATATATTAGCGTTGTATTACATTAGTAAAAAGATGAGTAGTTCACTTTCTTTGATAATGAAATTAAGTCAGCATCGGCCATGTTAGGGGATCGTCCAAAAACTCCCAGTTAAGGCCGATATTTTAAGGATAGTAATTTCAAATAGAAAACGCATAAATGAAAAATGTAAATCCAAATGAGAAACATTATTTATAATATGGTGACTGATGAAAAATGATTCATAATTATGACCGAAACCGTTATGATGATATTTTAATATTAAGCTTTACTAGTGTTTTATAACACAGCATTAATATGATACAAATATTTCAGCATGTTCTTTTTATAAACTATTAATGTACCTGTAACAAAGACAAAGGTTGCACATTGTTTTGTTAAGGTGTGTTCAATGAGGCATCAAAAATTGTTTGGCCATTCGGGGAGGTCCTTATTCAAATTTGTGTAATTGACATTTATAATTATTTGCAAAAATTACTACAATATAATATTAGAACTGGGCCAAATGCTAGGCCGTGGCATATATGTATATTTTGTGAGATCGCAATGGCTAAAGAGCTTTAGAACATATAATAATTATTTACATGAGCAATATTTACAGTTGACATTAAGCATGAGCAATAATATAAACGCAGCAATTATTATTAGCAATTCTTATGTTATAAATGGGATCCAGTTTTAGGGAATAAGAGATACACTTGGGTTATCTTAAAATCAACCCTACCCCACATTCTCAAAAAAGATTTCCCATACTTCAAATTGAGCCCATGCAATAAGAGAGAGGTGTGTACAAGAAAGCAAATGTTATAGCTCTTACATGTTCCGATTTTCAAACATAACACTGTAAGTAAAGTTTGCCTTATTTACATTACAATGATAAGCAAAGTCTTCATTTTAAATTACTTGAAAACATTTAATTAAATCACTCCCTGAGTTATCATCCAGTCACGTTTTCAAACAATATTGAATGATTTTAACCAATCAAGACATTGCTGTCAACAAGGATAGCTCTTTCAATTGGTTGAAGCTTCAAAATTATCAAATCCAACTGAAGGTGTGGTGGTTATATTGCATTGTGTCACCTGCTTAACTAGCTGGTATCCCACCAATTTGGATATCATCTAATGAGTTGTCCATCTGGAAAAAAGTAAAAAAACCATTACAGTTTCCTTTCTGCAAGGAATTATGGATGGGTTGATAATTATTATGGCAGTTGGAATTATGAAAAATCTCTAAAATACAAGAAACTATACCTATTCCTTAAGATGTTTTTATACAACTTAACCAATGCAGTAAATTGTGTTTGTCATAGCTTTTAAGATTATATTTATCTTATCATAGGCTAAATAGTAATCATAAAGCCTTCCTGTCAAATGTATTCAAGTCAAATTAATGCAAGAAATGAGACTTGGTACTTTATAAGCATTGCTCCTTTATAATCATTAATGAGCGCTCTGATCTGTAGGCCAATGTATGTAGTTAATAAGGTTTAATTAACTATATACTGGATGTATTTACAACTTTAACAATATAATGGATGTATAAACCAGTTGAGTAAAATGAATGTACAAATATGTTGCAAGTAACTTGCAGCCTGAATAGCACAACTTGATTTGACTTATGCAAATAGTGTAGATTCAGATCAGCAAGTTCCCACGGGGATCCACACTATTTACTTTTAAGTCCCATCATCAATACGTCGTGTTACCTTTGCATGAAGATGTTAGGACATAACAATAAATTTAGTGCTGATTCCTTACAAAATGAAGGCTAAAGGTTAATTTATAAAAATGATAACAAATTATTCTGGTGAAACTTGTGGCATTTTGACATAAAAGGAAAAACTTCAAACCTACCATTTCTTCCTCATCAGATTCATCAGAGTACAGCACAGCACCATGTTCTTTAAGGGCACCAACAATAGGCCCATAACCCCGACCTTTAGCCAGCACAATGGGCGTCAGGTGACCATATGTGTATGCGTTAATGTCTAACTGGGGTTGTTTCAACAGGAAAAACAACAAATTCTTGTTGTCAGTCTCTGCTGCATAATGAAGAATCGTTCGTCCACTCTTTCCATCCTGAACAAGATAACAAGATATTTTATTTATGATTTGTTATGAGAAAGGTAAAATTCGTGCATAGGCTCTGCTTCAGCCTGTATTGTGTGGATTATAATGTAAAAGCAACTATCTTTGTGACACTCCTGGCTACCTACAGAACTGTTCAGTTACTACATATACTGAATAATTAGCTGATTTCTAGCTGATTTTCAAAACACCTAAGTGAACAAATGCAACTGCTTTGTGCCTCAAATAGTGACTGCATTGTTCATGCAATATGCTGAGTTTATGAGCATTCAGCATGGACAGTACCTAGTTTGGAAAATGCTTCCAGAGCCAACATGGCAAGGATTCAAGTGAAGATCTGGAAGGGGACTTGTTGAAGTTACCAGAGTGGCCAGTCATAAACAGTCAGTACTTTTACCAAGACAGAGTTGGCTAGGGTTGTCTGATAATAGGCTGTTGGATACATGCGCAGGCCATATTTTGACTTAAGGCAATTGACATATAGCATGAGTAATGACCCTATAGATGTTGTTTTAGTAAGCTGGAGAATTCTTTGGAAGTGAACATAGCTGTTTACAATAGCCCAAAAAGTAACGTTTATAGAAACTGAATGCAAAAAGATGATTTACAAAAAAGTCAATAAAAGATGATTTACAAAAAAATCAATAATGCAGGTAGTCTTTTCTGTTTTAAAAATCATTGTATTTGTTTTCTTTTAATTTGATAGTATAGTAGTAGTGAATATGAATCTAAACACTTAGTGTGGAGGTACAAACCCTGGCATTTATGTCGGCTCCATTGTTTACAAGCAGCTCCAGAATGTCAAGGTGACCTCGCTCTGCAGCTAAGTGGACTGGGGTCTGACCTGTGAAGTGGTTTAAACTTTATATACAAATACAGGTATTTACATGCACGTTTTTCAAATGAAACTCATATAACAATGACAACATTCTGCCTTCACATCTGAGACAAAGCATTAGATTTAGAAATTTATATACTCTCAAAATATTTTGAGAAATTTCAAGTTATTCAGACAAAAAACTTAATGTTTTCAACATTCTTCTTGTTAATATCTCAATTATTTTTAATATTTTACTACATATGAATTTACAGATTAAATTACCAGATAACTGGTGTTCCACATATAGTTCTTATAAAGAATCTTGGTTTATTTGGCAAAGAAAAAGGTTTTCCTACAATTAAGATTTCTTAACATATATATATATATATATAAATATTTAGGATTTATAAACTACATTTCATGATGAAACTAAGTTCCAGAGAGAAAATTTAATGAACTATCAGATAGATTAATAAATATGAGACATTATTATAACATAGGGAGCAATTTTATATAGTCCTGCAAGTGCAAGGCTTCAACACAGCATTCTATTTTTACAATCAAGACATGTGCTCTAGCAAGTAAGTGGGGGCAAAATCTGGGCTACTCATAAATTCGCTTAAAATTAACCAGCATAATAAGTAAAAGAAATTAGGAAAATAAATTATGACAAAATAAATAACAAAACCTACCATCATAGTTTCTGGCATTTAGGTCCTGTGGTATTTTACAGTATGGGGTTTGGTATTTTATGCCTGCTTCTCGTCTTTCCTCATATAAAACTGGCGTCAACAGGTTTCTGGCACAGTGTGTGTTGCCATGTTTCGCACTTAAGTGGAGAGCAGTGTTGCCACGGTAATCACGAATGTCCACTTGGCATCCTGCTATCATTAAAATCCGTGTCAATTTGGGCTGATCTGTTAAGACACTTAGATGCAGCGGTGTCTGAAGATAGTTATTTTGTATGTCTAGCTCACTGGACATAGAAACTGAGCTTATCAAACTAATGGCTGGCTCTTGCAGCAGTTGGATGATACACAAGTGAAGGTCACTGAAAAAAAGATAAAGGAATGTGTGATTATTTGAACTATACCATTATTCTGTGGGGATGGGTGTTGTTTTTGATGTAACATATGTTATTGATTAAACATTGGTGCTTCTGGTTAGATTTAGAATAAAGATTCCTATCCATTTGTTCAGGATTATGCATTAATTGTCTGCTCTGAAGATGAGGAGGATAACAACTAAGATCATGGCATCAAATGACATTACAAAATTAAAAAAAAAAACAAAAAAAAAAAACCATTAAATTATAAATAATTTCTCGAAAAAATCAATCATAGCTTAAAACGGACTTATTTTCCAGTTCCAAACTGTGAACAGTGTGATTAGATCTGATTTTCATACTGTTATAACAATGTATTGAAAATGGTCTTTTTTCAGCTTGTGAGACAAGCTTATAACCATCTAAGAAGAGAATAATTCAACATGGGCAACTGTGATCTGTCTGATCAGGATAAAAATTGGTTGCTTATAAGTCAGTTTAAAAAGTCTCATATTTTTGAATAAAAATGTTTTAAATAAAAGAAAATATAAAGTATGGATTATTTACAAACGTAAAAGGTCAAATTCCTATTATTGAAATAATGAAACGAAATATATAATCTGAATAAGGTGTGTTCCTCCAACAAATTGATTCACTTAGAGATATATACAGAGTTATCTGTTATTCAAAATGCAATCTATTTGCACTTGTCATTCTGAGTTTGTATTCTAGCTCACCTTGGTGAGCCACAAAAGTTCCTGGATGATTTCATTGGCTGACACAGCCTGACTACAATCCAGCTGACTCATTTACATAAAGCTAGCAAAATCCAGAACATCTAAAAATAAATCCAGCAAATATGAAAGTTAAGGGGAAAAAATCTGCAGGAAAGAGTCAAAAACTAGATCTGTGGAAATGATCCCATCAGGTTTTAATGCATGAGTGACTTATTTTTTTGCTTTTGCTCTGAAAATTAAAATTTATATAAGCCTTTAGTGACACTGAGAAACAATGCATGAACTTACGTGTCGCCTTCTTCGTCCTGTGCAAGTAACCGGATGTCATTAACCTCTTCAGACAACAATTTATCTTTTTCTGCTTTAATCGTCTCATCTCCTGATGATTTTCGACTTTTATTACGTTCATCGATTGACAAAAGTTCAACTCCTGATTCAATGCCAGTATTTTTTATCAAAAAATCGGAACTGGTCGCACTCGTACTTATGCAACGTCCCTCACTGAAGATGCTATTACAACTTGACAAACCGCTATGATATCCCGATTCACAACTAACAGAATCTTGTCTTTCCAGCTTGATGCATCGTAAATGATCATGAGAGAATTCCTGACTCGAGATTGGTTCACTACCCCTCGAAATTGGTTCACTATCCATTTCCAGATCGACCTCCATCTTGAATTTTCTTCTGGACAATGAAAATCACTCCGAAGAGTATTTCCTCAGTTGGTTATCTGGAAAATCAGGCGAATATGTTAAAGGAAGTAACAATAGTTTCTATTGGAAAATATTTCTAATATCCCTGAATAATACGCTTCGACTGCTTGACTGAATTACGGTTATCATTTTGTAAATACGTGTCGAAAATTTCAGGTGTTTTCCCAGTGTCTTAAAATAGATTTGGGGAAGTCCAAGTGGAATTTTTCTGTTGGTCCATTATCGGATACTACGGGCCTAATTTCGGTAGCTTTTTGAAGTTGAAGTATTTCGATCTCAGTTTCTCACCGCTTTATGTACAAAACCGGTATTTGTAATTTGAAAGACGCGATGTTTGAGAAGAACTTAGAAATGAGAATTTTAGAAAAGCTTATCTACAAACTACCTGCTTAGTGCCCTACCATTTATCTCTAGACTGTTGAGTTTAGTTACCGTAATCTTCATCGAATAGAATTTAAATAGCCAAATCTCATTAGAAAAAGTAACAAAAAAGCAAACAAACAACCAAAAAGATGTAAATATATTAAGCAAAGCAACACAATAACAAGTACTCCATGGATAATATTTTAAAAGAAGTCCGAGGCACACATATGCTACATTTAAAAATATAACTCTGAGCCAGCTATCCTAATAAAACTTGTGCAAATAGGTTAATCCAGACCAGCCAGCTCCCACTGGGAGTTGTCTAATCAGGGTCCACACAAATTGCTGCACTTTTTTAAATATAAACCTGTAAGCAAATAGCGTAAATTAGTGTGAGATATTCTGCAGTGGTAAACAGACATATCACAATATGGTTTCGACAGACTTGTACACCTACCACTGATCAGTATCAACGTTTCTTGCTTCTACATACAACCCTATATATATACTATTTCATTGAAATCCCACACGAAAATAGTAACTTTTTTTTGACGATGATATAGTCCAGGAATAGGAGCAGTGTACATAAAATATTGTGGGTATTCTCTCAGATGATGACACTCAGTCTATCATTCTTCCTAGAAAATGGGAACTCCCACCTTTTTAGCTGCAGTGTTGTTATAATCCTCTAATATTTATACTGCTAATAGTTTTGCCCTTTTTAAACAAAAACAACGTGTTATGCAATTGTTTGATACTGATAAGCGGTATTTTGAAAACATAAATATCTAGTTGATATCAACTTGAATTAATGTTGTCAGAAATATAAAGTGTAATTGCTGTTGTTGTTGTTGTTGACACAACTTTTGACACAACAATTGCGCTCACGATGTCACCACTTTATGAGGAAAGTCAAATGTATTTTAATCATCACACGCGCCTGTCACTTACACATTATGATACTCTAAATAATTTGGCTACAAAGGTTGACATTTTTTTGCCACTACTAAATGCGTTTTGCATGCTTGCGTTTGTCTTCGCATGTTCAACTTTATGTTTAAGACACGATGTTAGTTAACTTGCCTTCTTGAAGTATGTTTTTGGTTAGTCTTTAGCAAATAGTGCAGATCCAGACCGAATCTCTCCATTCTGTGATCTGCCTGATTAGGATCGGCACTGTTTGCTGCATGCACCCGATGAATATGTATAGAAACCCTTTGTATGCAGATGTCAGAAGATTATTAAGATTGTGTATATAGACAAGTGTGGCCTGCAAGTAGCCTATAGTTAAATAAATAGATAACAATCAAACCAATTTTACCGACGATGGTGAGGCCCGAACCGAAATATAAACCATCGACTTCCATGAACCAAGTAAGAAAACATTGAACTGAAGTCCGAGATCATTCTTTAGCGACTGATAAATCGGGTTAAGGGTCTAATTAAAAATCGAACCAATCAAATCCTTCATAGAAAATGTTCATATACTCATTCTCACTGAGCCAGCTGGCCATTCTACCATTTTCACACAAGGTGAAAGGCGATCATAAATAATACCACTTCGATTCGCAGTTCTATCCATGGTACATGCAGTGTGACTCTAAATCATTACAAGGAATTTAATAGTAACCGTCTTCAATTCACCTTCCGTCGCATTGTTGTTGTTTGTGTGTGTGTGTGTGTGTGTGTTGTTTGTGTGTGTGTGTTGTTGTTTTTTTTTTTGTTGTTGTTAAATGAGGGTGTTTTTCATTATGTTAGCTGTTAGTCCAGCCTGTTAGTTAGCATGTTTTGATAGTGTTTAGGGAAGTAGTGTAGAACCAGATTAATTAGTTTCATCGAATCAGGATACACACTATTTACTGCTGCTTAGTCTGCATGCTTTGTTGTCATCGCACGACGTTATTAGCAAGTAATCAACTACTAGAATAAGTTGTTTTTACAAATACAGCAGACTGAAAAATTTAAAGGGGGTTAATGACAGATAGCCTATGACAAGTGCATGTAACATCATTTTTTTCACTGCTTTGGGGGAATTTAGGCATAATTTATGCATAAACTCATACTTTATTCTATTTAAAGACAATTTTGAACACTACCTATATGTTAGTCAGCATAAACTGCGAAAAAATACTAAAATATACATTATTTCCAAAATCTATAAATAGGCATGAATTGTAAAAGATACCGAGGCCAGAACAGACTTCCCGGATGACGATATAACGTCATATGAAAAGTAAAGTACACATTGGTTTTCTTAATTGAAAAATGGACATTACTCCGGCTTGACCCGGATAGAAAACAACAATGCCGAGAGGAGACTTTTGTTTCACTGTTCACACAGATGTAGGACATAAATGAACAGCATTCTGCAGAACTATTTCAGCGAATTGTTTGGTTATTTGAGGGGAAAAAACAACTTTGGTCCGAACTGTAGGACCACCTTTAAAATATATAACCGATGATGCTCCCATACAAACAAGAACACAGAACCACCACCTCAATATGAAATAACGGCCGGAAGGTGGCCATTCAAAGAATGCAGTTGGGAAATTCCCAATTTTATAGCTATATGGACAAAGCATTATATAATGCATAAATGCATTAATATAAGGTTCACTGGTAAATAGGGGTAAAATTTAAATGAGGCATATATGCAGCATCTGTAGTCCTGCTTTTTAAATCCTGCACTCCGATCCAGGTGGCATTTCAGTGAGCAGATAAATCAGTGGACCAGGTATTGCAAGTGAGAGGAGTTTATCCGCCCGAAAGATAAACCTCCAAATTATTTAAGACTGACTGTATAAATGTCATATTGAGATAGCTTTTACTGTTTTAACGTTGTAATTTAATTTCATTAATAGACCCAATTTTAGCTCACGACCTGTTTAACACAAATTAAACGATGTCTAGTGAGTTACTACGCTATTGACAGCTTAGTAGCTAGCAAAAGGTCCTCTAATATTTATACTAATAGTGTAGATGTTCTCAAATGAATCAATATTTATTAAGGTCCCTAACAAAAGGAAAATGCTTAATAGGCTAATTACAGGGGGAAAATGGGGCTGGATTGTCGCACTCACCGAGATTGCGTTATTTTCATTTGAACTGAAACGATTTATCACAGTTTTTTTAGAATAATTAAGTTAGTAAGTAAATGTTTATTTATTATTTAGACATGTGTACAATGTACATACTTGGCCCGGTGGGACCTATATATCACCAAAAATATATACGATATGAATCATTATGCATGCATAATATGTGTACAATTCATTTTACCCGAATATAGTCATACAGCAGATAAACAGAATTGTATATTACGTACATACACACAAATTGGTAAAGTGGTTTAAGAAGAGAGAGCTGAGCTGACTTTTAGATATGAATTACTGATAAATCTTGCTTACTGTCTCTGTTGTGAATTGAGCTGAAAGTTGAAGTCATTGATAATGTGCCCAAAACACAACTGTCTTCCTCTATGGTAAAGTGGGCAAGGCAATAGGAATTGCCGTTCATCTTCAATGTTTACAATGGTCCGTTTACATAAGGTTGGGTTCAGTTGGTGCATGAGCAAAGTACATGCTCATGTTTAGTAATAGGGAAGATTTACATTAGTCAACATACGATAAGTTGTCACGCCGGTATTACACTTTGACGTGGAAGGCATGTAAGTCAGAACGTAAGTCCATGAATCAGTTTTGATGAGCAATCAAAATAAACATAACGTGAGTCTGTCAAAGTAAATCGTGAAATTTTATGGGGATATAACCAGGCTTATAAATATTATTCCGTATTATGACTACAAGATATTGTAATACCTATATTTAGTTAACATAAAAGTCCGCAATGTGTGCAAATAATGATTAAGGGAGATAACTCGTCTTAGTTTGCCCTTAAATGTGTTGACAGTAACATCCCTTTGGCAAAAAAAAAACAACGACAACGAATTTCGCATTCCATTCCTTAAAGGCTTTTAGTGAGGTTGAATATTTACTCATCTCTTATGGATCAAATTGTTAGTTCACTGGTTTTATTACAACGGTGAATTCTACATATCATTACAGGAACAAAACGCATACTTTCAGGTTAGATCTGCTATGTCAGGAATTCTGCCTTAGGTTGAAGATACAAAATTAAACAATGATAAGAATATATGACAAAGTCTTATAAGCAAACCATAATTTGATAAGGCACAGGACAAAGGTATTCACATGCAAACCTATAGCTGTTAAAGTAAGAACAAATCTGTGATGATTCATTTAACAGAAAGAGCAAGCCCGACAGTTACCGCTTTGGAACGGTCAGCCAGCTTTGTGGACCGACTGGGGTGCTTAAACCGGTTTTACAGAGCTCTAACCTCGCACTTCCTGATGGCTTTCTCAAATGCAAGCAATGAACAGAAACCTATCTATTTGAATAAAAAATGTGCAGGCGCTGACGTCTTCTTTGACGTCTTCTTTGTGTTTAGAAGAGATATTATTTCGATTAAAAGAACTACACAAAATGTTTTTTTTCTAAATGAAATATGAATAAAAGAAAATGACATGAAAAAGTAAATGGTTGTAGCATCCTGTTCATGTGAAGATGGAATCGAGGAACCAAAGTGCAATGTCCATCAAAGGGAATACACGTAACAATTCTTATAGAATTAATTAAATGGCAACATAGATTACATGCACGGGCAGATTTTTTTACGACCGTCACACGGCACAAGTAACATTGTTGTGATCATGAATAAGAATACATGACAAAGTCCCATAAACATTGCAACATTATCGAAACTTGTAAGGAAGTTTGATAATATGCAAAATGCATTGTTTTTTGCAATTTTTAATAATGCCTCATTGTAAAATCATGTTCAGAATAGAATTATACGTGGATAGTTCTCTCTCTCTCTCTCTCTCTCTCTCTCTCTCTCTCTCTCTCTCTCTCTCTCTCTCTCTCTCTCTCTCTCTCTCTCTCCCTCTCTTTCTCTCTCTCTTTCTCTCTCTCTCTCTCACTCTCTTTCTCTTTCTCTCTCTCTTAGATAAATAGAGGATAACACATTTGCATTTTCCTGCATTTACCGTTATCAGTTTTTATAAATGCTTATAACATTTTTCTCGAGAAGTCAGTTCCAAAACAATCACGTTTAAGACCTGGTATCAAGAACACGAATGCTGTCACGATTTGGTGGTCAATACTATAAACTATGTAGCATGCTATATAGGAAGGTTTGTTTATTTCAGCTTCTGATTCGTTGTCTAATTATAGACTTCAGGTCTATGACCCAATATAGGCTTTTCCAATTTCATATTTTACTTAAAACCCATTGAAAATCTTATGCGCTTTGGCGTGATACTTATGATAATTTAGGGACTCCAGCTTATTACTCAATGTTATGTGTAAATAGCCGATCTTTTTATATCTTATTAGATGATCCGGAATAAAAACACATGTACGAGTTACAAATAAATATTAAACGTCTGAAAGTAAGAAACGGCTTGGACTTATCGTGAAAATCCCCATTTGTAACCGGAACTTTACCATTGCATCATAGATAGATCGGTTTATAGTAAAGAGTGTTTTTGCGTATTGTGTTGTTACTTTTTTGTAAAAAACATCGTATGTGTGCAAATGCATATTAAAGCGACTGAGTCATAATTGATTAAATGTACATTTTAATGTTGTTCCAAGCAGTAATAGATCCATGGTCGGGCTGGGGGTGGGAGTGTAATCAGGTAAAAGAGTTGTGAAAACACATACATGTAAGCTTAAAAAATACTAAGTTTTCAAAGAATATTTTGCTTATGTCGAATTTAAGGTTCCTAATTGTGTGTATGTATATACACACACAGCACCACCACCAATATTTTCTGGATCCAACCCGGGTGTACAAGAAATTAACCTTTGTATAATCACAATAAATAATGAAATAAATTATGACTTCAAAATATTTGTTTGTATGTGAAAATACTTTACTTTTCAAAATGTTGTTGCCTTCAATGTGGTATCCGACAGTCTGGACCTTTTCTTTTTCTCAAATAACCAAATACGTATTAAGCACATGAAAATGTCTTGCAAAATGCTGTTCATTGATGAAACTTTTCTGTGTAAACAGTCAAGGATAAATCCCCACTCATCATTGCAAGCAGGTGTTTCCCATCTGAGCCACGCTGTCATAAACATTACGCTGATTGGCCCGATTGTGACGCAATCTTTTAAATACATACGACATGCGGAAGGCGTGGGTCTACTAGAAGTATTGAAGATTCTTACCACTTTAGAACTGTATGTTCTTTGTATAAAGACTTACGCCATATATATATATATATATATATATATATATATACATATATATATACGAAATAATGGCTTCATCAAATTAAGAATATACTTCTGTACATTGTACAATTCATTAAAATAACTGTAGAGGTTAGAAATAATTACTTCAATGCGTTAATTTAATAGACTTATTAAATTTACCATGTTATCAGTTAAGTTGATCATTTTCTATTACTTTCTCGAAAAGTGTTGTTAATATATGTACGTGTTTTTATACTGACTTAATATCTTGTATATGATGAAGTTAGTAATAATACGATTTATATTTTGTAAACGTCGTTATAAAATGTGTTTTGTTCTGTTCTGTTCTTGTTTCACGTACCTAGGCTAAACTGTAAAAAAGTCGCTTTTAACTGATAAACAGCTATCAACTGAAGTAACTAACGTCTTCCAGGATTAATCCCAAATTAGGTCGGTTTGTATATCACCATTGAGTCAGGATGTGTATGCTCTATTTTGAGCTTCAAGTAAACAACACCGTTAGATCAAACTCTTAGTTAGTTTTTTAAAACATAGTTTAAACTTCATCCGGATAAAGGAATCAGTAGTGTTTAACATAAAACAAGATTTCATTTACAGAATGAGTGAAAAACAGAGTAACTTGTGGGTATTGATGTTATGAGTTGGAAAGAAACACAAATGTGTTTGAAATGATTCATGATGACGTCATAGTATAAATATATAGAGTGACGTAATGTACTCACCACTGTAAGTCATACAACACTCCAGGATTATAATGTATTCATCATCATCATCATCATCAACAACAACAACAACAACATCATCATCATCTTCATCATCATTTTTTATCATCATCACCATAATCTTCTTTTTTTCTTTTTCTTCTGCTCATTCTTTATGCTGCTCTTCCTATTTTAGTCGAAACGAGTGTATCTGTTTTTACGGTAAAATGTTCATGGAAGAAAATTTTCAAGTAAAGCCCCCAGGAACTGACGGTTGCCTATTTACCTTTTTTGCCTAAGCCCCAAAATGTGTTCCCTACGCTTTATTTTTCGAAAATTCTGGAATTCATTACATACTGTTGTAAGAAGATTTCGTCATGTTTTTGTTTTTTGTAAATAACACCTATATACAAATGTACGCAATATCTTATTAATTGTTTTAGCTCAACAATCTCGTTAGCATATGGTACTAAAATCGTGCGTGTGTTGAAGAAGTCTTGTTACGCCGCTCTTTGAACGGTGCATCGACCAGAGTTATGACAAGCTGGATTTCGGAAGCACACAGGTTTGTTTGACCCTGCGTGACATTGACCACTCGCGGTCAGTAACCCATGCCTGGGAAGAATTAGTGCGTGAACGGAATACGTGCGTGTGTCTAAGGAAACTAGACGCGTCAGTTGTGTCCAGGCATGCTTCAAAAGTTAACACTGATTTTGTTGTCTGTTCAAACTGGTTCTTCATTATATTGTGTAATTCAGATATAGATGAACTGCAGATTTGTGAATTAACAATGGCGATACGAATATCATTCACTGTCGAGACGAAGGGTCGAAATGGGGAGCAAACTGCTGTAAGAAGGAGAGTTCCACTGACTATGCATTATCAACTAGGCCGAGATAGTTGCGATATTCCGTGCGGGGCCTTACTGCCTTCTACGGGTCTAAATCAGGTTATGTAATGGCATATGTAATTCGTATCATCACAGCATCGCAGTCTACAGCAACCACACGTGTTCCGAGAGGAATGTCGCACTCGGGATTTTAGAATCAGATCACAGGGATGTAAGAGGTAGTAATTAATGTCAAACTCAGTTTATTTTGGTCGAAATCAGGTAGCATGTATCAGCATTTATTTTAGTCCTAACTTAAGTTAAAATTTAAATCATATAGAAAGTATTGAATGTTTAAATGTTTAAAATGGTTTCTACTATCAGATATTAGTGACTCTGATGTAACTTTTGTCCGGCTGTATAATCTATAGTTTTATAAAGGGTTTTATTTGCAGCTGAAGACTTGCCGGCTTTCCAGTTTCCATTGCGTTGTTCATTTTATTTACTCCGAAATAATATTGACCATTATTTTCACACCTGATTGAAGAGTCAGAAACATAGTAGCTACGTTTAACGAATTTAAATTCAAAGAATTACTTAGGAAGAATGGAAAGATGCTGCAGGGGACACGTTTTCTGCATACGAACAATACCCGAATGAGATGGTAGCGAAGAGGAGACGGCTGATACCACAGATGAAGGCAGCAAGAGATCAAGGGAAACGGGCGTGGTTGGTGTACGACACACTCTATATCGACAAGAGGGCAGTGAGAGACTAGAGTGGGCGAAGGGTTATGTTTCTGTGTGTTCCTGGAATGTGAACGGACTAACGGCGGACAAGTTGAAGACGGATGAGTTCGTTCATGTGATTCGGAGTCACGATATTGTTTTCTTGTATGAAACATGGGCGTCAGCAGACAATATATTTGACTTAGAGGGCTATACCTGTCTTAACTTGTATCGAACCTTTCAGCATAGGAAGGCAAGACGATCCAGTGGAGGTGTTCTTGTTATGTATAGAATAAGTCAAATGAACGGTATAAAGGTGGTAAGAAACCAACATAATACGAATATATGATTACAACTCAGTTGTGATTTTTTCAAAGTTGAAAATGACATTTTTGTTTGGGGCATTTATTTATGGGTTGAAGGATCGCCAGCGTACGATATTATTATTGTTGATCTTTTTGACATATTGCAAAATGATATATGTTCTCTTATTGTAAAGGGATCTGTTTTTGTAACGGGGGATTTTAATGCACGGGTGGGGTTTAAGCACGATTTTGTAGTATGTGATACAGTAAATATGTATTTAGATGAAGCAGAATACATTCCCGATGTTTTTTGCTGACAGGGCATCAAAAGACAAGAAGTGTAACACATTTGGTACACGTCTGATAGATCTGTGCAAAAGTACAGGTGTACGAATTGTTAATGGTCGGTGTGGTAGGAATTCTAAAAAAGGGGAATTTACCTATGTTTCAACACAAGGGGCTTCGGTAATTGACTATATGTTAGCATGCGAAAGGGATTTCTCGTGTCTTGTAATTTTTACAATCGGATCGGTTACACCGTATAGCGATCATGTGCCCTTGTCATTTTCGTTACAATGTAATATGTTTCACCAAATGTTAAAGAAAACAGAAGAAGCAGAAAAGCGATTTAAATGGTGTGAAGATTTAAAAGATGAGTTTCGATCAGTCTTAATAAGTAAACTTCCTGGATTTAACAATTTAGTTCGGGGGTGTACGTAACAAATTGTAAGCGTAGTAAATGATACGGAACAAGTTAAAAAGATGGTAAATAATACGGTAAAGCAATTCACAGAAGGACTGAGAGATGTTGCAGATCCACTTTTTTCTAAGAATATTGTGTGCGAGTCAAATAAAACTATGTTTAATATAAATACGCTCAGAAAATAAAGAATGGTTCGATGCGGATTGCAAAAGAGCGAAGGGGGTGTATTATAACGCTCTTAGGTCTTTTAAATTGTTAAGTTGTTAACAGTTGATGTATTCTTTTATTATTTTGCTAACAGTTGATGTATTCTTTTATTATTTTGCTAACTTAGAAAGTGACATTTTTCAAACAACTAATATTGAGGCTGAATATTTTTGTAGTACATATCATTTCGATAAATATAACGAGGCAATGGATTTCCCTTTTACATTCAGAGAACATTCAGAGAAATATTAAATACTGTAAAGAAATAAAAAAGGAGTAAAGCATATGGCATTGATTGTCTTTTAAACGATATACTTTGTCCATACATATGTGATATTTTTAATATGATTTTGAGTTCAGGTCACTTCCCCGACTGTTGGAGAGATGGCATTACAACGCCACTATATAAAAAGGGAGATAAGCGAGATGTGAATAATTACCGTGGGGTAACTCTGTTTAGTTGTTTATCAAAGTTGTTTACATCCTTGCAAATTAAAGAAGATTTTTGCATTAATAATAATAAGTTATCCGATAATCAGTTTGGATTTAGGAAGGGTTATTCAACAGATGCTATTTTTGTCTTGAATTCGTTGGTTAATATTTTTCTAAGTAGAAACAAACGGTTCTATGTTGCATTCATGGACCTGAGAAAATTTTATGATGGTATTTATAGAAATGGGTTGTTGTTTAAACTATACGGCTTAGGTGTAGACGGTAGAATTTTAAGAGTATTAAAAAGTATGTATGCATCAGTGCAATCATGAGTGAGAGTGAATAACGCTAAGTCAAGTTTTTTTTCAGAGTCGGATCGGCTTGTAACAAGGGAGACAATATCACCGATGTTAGCTTCTCTATACTTAAAGGATTTAGAATTATTTTTTTCAATCTAATGGTGGATCTGGTTTTCCTATCGATAATTTTTCTTTAAGTATGATTTTATTTGCATATGATATGGTTGTTTTGGGGGATTCGCCCGAAATGTTACAAAATAAAATTTAGAGGTGTATCATAGTTATTGTTGCAAATAGGGTTTAGAGTTAAATTGTGATAAAACCAAGACAATGGTATTTAAGAAAAAATGTAGTGTATTAGCAAACGAAAAGTGGACTTAAAATGGTTTAAGTGTCGAAGTTGTGAATGAGTTTAATTACCTAGGGACAGTTTTTAAGTATACGGGGTCCTTCGATGGGCATAACGAGTATATAACAGGTAAAGGACTTAAGGCGATGAATACTTTAGTGTGTAATTGTAAACAGGTCCCAGTCAGCCCTAAAATAATGTGTCAGCTGTTTGATGCGTTTGTGGGATCTACGTTAAATTATGCATCTGAAATATGGGGGTTTTCTAAGGCTAAATCTATTGAGAGAATTCACTTGAATTTCTGTAAAAGAATATTAGATGTTAGGGTAAAGAGTAGCTCTACAGGGGTATATAGGGAGTAAGACAGATATCCACTGTATATTGTAAGATATGTGAAATTAATAAAATATTGGTGTAAAGTATGAAGTAGTCAAAATGTCATTTAAAAGAAGTGTTATAATGTCTTATTTAATAATTGTTCTGGTGAAAAAAGAAATTGGGTGGAAGCATGCAAGAGGATACTGGATGACTATGGTTTTTCGTATGTGTTTGATATCAACTATGATTTAAATTATAAGATATTTGTGAAATTGTTTAAAAGTGTCGCTGTCAATTGTTTTATACAAGGCTGAATAGCATCTGTCGAAAGCAGATTAGTGCTAGTTGAAAATTAAAAATTATAAAACAATTAAATCAGGCATTAAATACGAACCTTATTCGGATTTAGTACCGTATGATCTACGTTTTTACATTACTCGTATACGTATATCTGCGCATTCGTTAAGAATGCAAACAGGTCGATATTCAAATAGTTATTTACCGAGAAATAAGCGGGTATATACATTTTGTAATACAGGAGATGTTGAAGATATATATCATTTTGTAGTTACCTGTTCATTGTATAATGACATAAGTAAAAAGTACCTAGAATCTTACATTTACTGCAGACCGTCAGTTCATAAATTTTGTTGCATGATGAGTTCAGGGAATAGAAAAGCATGCATTTAAAGTGAGAAGTAATTGTAGTAATTTAATCGATCTGTAGATTGATATTACATTTTAGTATTTTCCTCTATAAAGAAACATTACTCTCCTCTTATCAGAAAACATTAATGTAAAAGTTTTTATTCATATTGACTTTTTTGCCTACATCACGGTGACAGTATGTCAGGGTAGTTTGTTTTTTTGTATCAAAGACAATGTATGTATGTACAAGTTATAATGAATAAACTCTGTTCTGTTCTTTTCTGTTTTGTAATCGCGTAAAGAGCAAAACTTACACCGCCCAAACAGCGCTTCTGAGCGCTTTGATATTTATTATGTAAGTTGGCAAGATACATTTGGCGGACATCGAAGAGTAACCTGCTGGAAGTGAAAAGCACGACCGCAAACTGCAGGATATATATTAAAAGAAAGAAGCAAGTCTTTGACAATATTCATCTGTCCATTGTGCTTGTTACACGACAAGCTGATACAGAATTTACATTATTCCATAGCGAAAGGTGGCATCTTATATTGATTTAATATTGCTTTAGATCAAAGGATTGTTGATTTAAGCGTCACTTAAAAGCACCAGCGCACTCATCGAGATTCAGTAAGCAGACGGTATTATGGGACAATATTCAGATTGACACTGGTTCTACTGGGCTGTAAATCCAGCATCGATGTTATACGTGGACCCTGTGATGCTGCCAGCCTCCGGACTGCACAGGAAGTACACTAGGTGAGCCACCTGTCGGAAATAAAGTCATCATCATCATCATTATCATCATCATCATCATCATCATCATCATCATCATCATAATTATCATCATCATCATCATCACTTCCACCCTATTCTTCTTCTTCTTTTTTTTCTTCTTCTTCTTCTTCTTCTTCTTCTTCTTCTTCTTCTTCTTCTTCTTCTTCTTCTTCTTCTTCTTCTTCTTCTTCATGACTAACAACAAATCAGCCTCAACTTATTAAAAAATTAAAGATTGCCAAATATTACTTGTGTAAATATTTAAAACCACTCCTTTAATTTGTCGAACTCACCTCTTCAACTGTAATTATCCTCTTGGTAGCATGTTTTTCATTCAAGTACTGTTCCTGAACAAGACAAAGTTTAAAAAATAACAGAAACATTAAATAAATGTTTTCTCGACATTAAAGGACATATCCGACAGTTTACCTATACCAAATGCACGTAACAACATTTTTCCACGGTTTCTGGAAATTGATGGATAATGTCTGCATAAACTCACACTTTAGTCTGAGTAAGGACGCTTTTGAACACTTCTATATGTGAGACAGTACACAGTGTGAATAAATACGCCGAAATGTTCATTCTTTCCAAATCTATAAATAAGCACTTAAGTGATCTCTGCTAAAAATAGATACTGAAGTCAGCGCGGAGGACCCGGATCACGAGATAACGCGATTTCATAAGTTAGTTGTGGGGTTTTCTTAGTTTAAAAATAGATATCTCTGCAACAAAGCTAAGATAGGAAATACCTGTTTGTTTGTAACTTTTAATACAGATCTAGTGCAGGACTTTTTCAGGTAACAAAAATGGTCCAAACTGTCGGATACCACCTTCCACTGACCGAATTTTATTTTTCTGTTTGCTATTACTGCACTAACTACATATGGCGGAATAAATATACATGTAATTTAAAAAATCAAGCAAACAATATACGATCTTGTGAGCGCTTAATGTATCTTGTGAAGTTGATAAATTATCAATACAAATAGTGAGAAAGTTGTATAAACAAGCGAGATAAACAGAGCATTTTTATCGGATAAATACGACAATCTGCCATCTTAATATCTGGTATCAACACACGTTCCAGACATTCATCATACGATACTGACTTTTTTGTGCATATGTATGACTTTGTTTGTTTGTTTTTTTTTATTTTTGGAATACACAGCAGCGGCACAATAAGAGCATTATAGCGACGTCTAGCTGCGATGAAGTCCTTAGACAATGTCGCTGTAGAACCACCCTCGCTCCGCACGTCAGCTGGATAACCTCCGTACATAACAGTTACACATCGACTTGAATCCTGGCTTAAGGGACATTGGAGTAAGCGTGTTTACAATTCGCCGTATCTACCCAACAGGCCACGGGTTGATAAATAAAAATGATCTATAGCGATGTTAGAAAAAGCTGTTAAGCATCTTATATTTTAAATAGGGATGTAAATCAAATCCCAAAACGTTATTCGAATATTCGTAACGTGTATTCGAATCATATTCGAATATTCGGAACGAATTTATATCACAGTGGCACATAACACGGTAATTTTCCATTACGTTCAATGTGTTTATTCATTGTAAAATGTTTATTTCTGGCCATAATTTACATTCCTAGCCTTACTTAATACAGAAGCAGCGGTAGATTTATGATTTTATCATAGCATTTATTATCAAAGCATTTCATTTTAAAACGACGATTTCTTCTTTTTGAAATACAAACGGCAATATTATCAATCTGCCATTATCTTGTTTATAGTGAAGGACCAGACGGGGTGTTTCTTTACTCGGTCAGCGGTAACTTGCAAGAGAATACTGTCAGTGAAGAATGCCAGTAAATGCGTAAACAGTGTCATTGTTACTTTACAATTATTATTATTATTATTATTATTATTATTATTATTATTATTATTATTATTATTATTATTATTATTATTATTATTATTATTATTATTATTGAAACTAAACAGTAACCAATCAATTTAAAGATGACCTGCAAACTCTCGTATAATATATACATTATTAATTAGTCACCTTAAACTTGGGTGTCTTATTGTTACGTGTTGTACTTCGTTTAATAACCTTTACAATTTAAAGGCATTTTGCGTACTTAATTTTTTAATTGTATTAACATATGACGTATAAAAAGGGCTACTTAAGCTTTAATGTTAACATATCGATTTAATAAGACTATATCATAATTTTATTAGATGAAACTGTACAACGCATGCAAAATAGCTCACAATTTTTTATATTTTACTCTACTAACCGCAAACAATGTATAACAACAAAAGTCAATTATGTTTTGTGAACTAATCTTATTAAATACATTAATGATTAAAGGAGGCGTTTTCAAAAGGACAAAATGCAGGTGATACTGGATCGACTGTAAGACGATTAGGCAAAACCACGAAGGTTTTATGAAGGGAAATCACTCAAGTGTACAGCCAATTAACGGTCTTGATTGGTTGGTGGTCGGGTAGATGTTTAATTGTGATTGGCTGATATTGCTAAGGGCGTTAATCCGAAGCCATAACATGTCAATTAGAAACACTTAGTTACCAATACACAAGTGACAATTACGAACCTCCCCGCCATATGCCTATGGGTGAAAGGCGAGGGTAAACAAAACCAGTTGAGGACGACAACTACTGTAATTGGCTGGTGTCAAGATTACCTAACTGTTGATAATTGGTACCAACCAATATATATATATATATATATATATATATATATATATATATATATATATATATATATATATATATATATATATATATATATATATATATATATATATATATATATATATATATATATATATATATATATATATATATAAGAATGTTTAAAATTGTAAGCTCGTGAGTTTTAAGTGTGTTAAGTAAACCTATGACGAACAATTAAAAAGTATGTAGATTTACATTTTTTGCTATTCGGAGAGAACGAAGCAAAAACAGAGAACAGAAAATCGCGGTGACAAAAATAACAGATCTCGCGGTATTGTATAGGAATAAAATAACAAGTATGAAGTAGAGTGACAAAAACAGAAAGTGATTGTAATTTAAGTTTGTTTGACAGTGATCTAGTTGTGCTTTCCAAAATTAAAAGAAGTTTTGGACTGTTATCAATAAGTATAGCCTTATATAATGTATTTATTACTAACTATCGCGACCGAAGGTGGGTAGAGTCAGTGTTACGTAATTGCTGTAGCTAATTGCCGCAGCATTGAACTGACATGTGTGTTTATTGTACTTTGGCAACTGTTTCACAGCTGTATGGTGATGTGACTGGGTCTAAGTGGGAGAGGGGGCAGAGAAGGGGCTGTGCATGATAAGGTGTTTTCTTGCTGTTAGCCAGGTGGCAATTCGTTATCAAGAGACATGACCCACCTCCTCTATTTTAGTGCGAGCGCGATCACATATCGCTAGCTTCTTAAGTCGTTGGAAGACAATACGATCAACTTAAGAAATTTATTTTTAAATTTTCTTTCAAACTTAACAAAAATGAAAAGAAAATGATAAAATATTCGAATCCCAAAATCTCTATTCGAAAAGCGACTTGATATTCGAATATTCGAATATTCGAATATTTGTTAATATCCCTAATTTTTAAGTCAAAGATAAGAAATTTATACACGTGTATCTACGTTTATGCATTAAGTAAATACATGCAACAGCAAAAGAAGATATAAGTTATACAATAAGATTATATAAGATACGAACCATACATTCTTCATAAGATATTGACTTCTCTTTGGCAATGTCGTGAATTTGATTGACAGCCACTGCAATACAAACACAAGTTAAGTATAGTCACTGTTATGTAGAAGTAGTTTGTAGCAAGCACCACTTATAAAGACGCAGTGTTCTTGTGCAGTGAATATTATACTACCACATCAGAAGCATTAGACAAATAATGGTGACATGACATTTAACTTCCTAATAGATGGCGACATGCTGGAATCCGAATTGTCAAAGGTGATTGTCAACCTACTAAAACAACTAATTTATTAGTTTAAACTAATTAATTTCTGAGATATGTTGCACAATACAACGCTTGTATAACCATTTAACATATCATTGTGGTACAATAGCAAGTCGTGTATATTTTGACGGATAAATACTGAATGCTGAATATATTGTATATGAATAGTTATGTTTAATAATTGCATTTCTTTCTGAAGAAAACAACAACTTTTAGACACAAACCTACATGGTGTCTGCACGAACCCAGGACACACTGAGTTCACCGTCATACCGTATTCAGCGGTCTCCAATGCCGTACCCTATAAAGACGGCCATGGTTTATGATGGTTACCCAAGTGACATAATAGATAAATTACATTTGATATTTCCCTTAAACTTCTTAAGAACAAACCAATCTTATATGTCCAAGGATTATACATTTCCACCGTAAGTTCAGTTCGAATCTGAGCCGCTTTTTCATCCCCTAATTATTTGAATTAAACAACATTCTCAATGTATGTCATATCGGGTGCTTGATAAAATCCCCAGACTCGAGCTCACAGCAGCATACCATCAGAATCTTGTTATACATTGACCAGATTGCCAACAGCCAAAAGATAAAATATTTTCGTTTTGGTCCGAAATTTCATAATATTATGAAATGACCAAAGGCAAAAGTTGGCATGGCTCTTGAGACTTCGGTGAAGGGCAAAGATAAATCACCTCTGCTTGCGTACCTTAGTCATACTGATGAGCCCGGCTTTGGCAGTGTTGTACGGCACTTTTCCACGTGACCCTACCTGTCCCATCACAGACGACATGTTGATAATACGACCCCAACCTGAGTAAAAAAAAACAACGTCGTGACATCGAACTTCTTAAGTCATAGTTACACTATAGTCCCATCCCTTAGAATTCTTCATACTAACTTCAAGCCTCCAAAACAGAAGTATTTTCTTGAAAATTAATGCTCCTTACAACAATTCTACAACCAATTACATTTCGATAGTTTCACATTTTCCCTGTACATACAATTTATATTTTACCTTTGTGCTTCATGTTGGGCAGGAATCTTTTGATAAGTAAGAACGGAGCAGCCAACTGAATGGCAATCATTTTGTGCCAGACACTGACCGGAATTTATTCTATGGAGCGAACGTGCTGGAAACCTGTAAAGTAACAGAATCGTGTTGAAACTACACATTTTTAATAGCATCGGCTGTTTGGTCGATGTTTTTGGCTGTTATATCTGATTTCAAACAGTTATGTCTGATTTAAGGCAATTAGGTCTGGTTTAATGCTTTTATGCTCTTAAGGTCTGACTTATGACCGTTACCTTTTATTTTATGCTGCAAGGTCTGATTTTTCTGCAATGAAAATGTTGTGGAGGTAGATTTCAAAGACGAGAACGACAAAGAAGACGATAATGAAAAGGAAAAAAAACAAATAAGATTTTTTATTATGATAGCTTGCCAAAATATCTCACTAATTTTCCTTATCATTTGAAGGTCTATGTTCCTTCTAGATCTATTATTGACTTCATTGTTTCATTCTTAGGAGCGCTAAACTTGTAATTAAATGTATATCTAAAGAGGTGCACTTTTCATTGAATTGCAATGATTTTCATATTTACACATAAATTAGCAGTTGACATATAATTTCACACAAGAAATGTGTCCAGTATATTTTTTATGTTAATTTAAATCTCTAATATGAAGTTCATCGTGGCTTTCATATTGGAGGTTCAGCAATAAAACAGCACAGTATTATTTATAAACAACAACAAAATGAAAGTTAAATGTAGTTTCATTTTTTATACAAACGTCTAAAGGGAACGTCAACAGAAGATAATTGCGACTTTGATGTTAGACAAAATATGATTACACAATTTTATCTTTATTATTTGTATGACCTCATTGCGGTCATACCTGCGTTGTTGACGAGTATATTGACACCGGCTGGGAAGAGCGTCTCTACCTGAAGACACTTCTCCGAGTTCTCGTCTGTAAGGTCGGCACCTAGGAACCGACACCCCACGCCCAAGCTGCTGGTAAAGCAAGTTTGTTTGTCTTACTAACATTTGTAGTTAAAACATGTGGTTAAATGTGTTTCTGTTGTTACTTGTGAAGTCTTAAACTGAAAAAGACCGATTTAAACAAATGAGATATTCTAGATGTATTAGTTAAACGGCAACATAGTCACAGATGGAGCAATGAGCGAATTCTTAATTTTTTTGCCAAAAAGCATAATTTTGTTAATGAATAAATAGTAGATTATTTGTTAACAAGTCGTTTTCCCAAACATGTAGTTATGGTCTTAGAGTATTAAAAGCATCGCGATGTTTTTAAACTAGTTTTATCCCATAACAAGAATAGTTAAAACCGGCCGCAAGGCTTTTTGTGCTACCAGCCTAAAGACAACACTACTTTTGGAGCACAATCTGATCACATAAAATTGTAACGTGACATATTTATTTTTGTTTTCTTAACCAAAAATAAATAAAATAAAAATAAAAACTTGACTACCTGTGACCAAGTCGCTTTAAATATTTGCACTTAAAATTCGTACAAGAAAAGATGCCAGATGTGTTAAACCCACAGCGCCACACACGACACGTACTTGAGTTGTAGGAATGATTAGTGAAAATGAAACAAGTGATACAAACGAAAATCCTAAATGAAACATTTTGAACACATACTGTTTAAAACAAGTGCAGATATAGCTCAAAAAGCAGGATATTGTTTGCTTTTTTAATTACGTTTAGCTTTCAATAGCTTAATAGATATATGCGTTGATAAATTTTCGCTTAAAAAGTAAAATCAATCGGAAAAGTTGAAACAAATTGTACTGCCATTTTCAAATAAAAATCATCGGAATAAATGATAATATAAAGAGATACAAAGAATACAAGGCAAATAACAATACAGGAAATACAACATTTATAACGATAAATGCATTGCATTTTTTCAGTGCAGATCATTTCTGTCCTGTGCCATTTCAAACATTAATATATGTTGCAATACTCACAGGACCTTGTCATATTTTCATTTTCCTTTTGCTTAGAACATGGACTAAGTACCATATCAACAATGCGAAGAAACATATTTTGTAACAAACGTGATCCTCAAGATATGACATTTAAAGAAAATTTGATGACACACGTCTCGGAAAGCAGGCTTTTTCAATGATTAATTGAAGATGGAATAAATTTATTCTAAAAGTGTAACAAAGAATAAGCTTAGCGTTAGCGGTCTGCAATTGCAAGCTATCCATTTTGTCGATAAGTATTGTATAAAGGTGCATGTATATTTTCTATCTTTGTTGTACGCCATACGGTACAACTTACATTCGGAATACGATTAACAATCAGCAGTCATTTGTTGTTTTTATTTCAGACAGGTAATTGTGTGTCCAATCCAGAAACGTATTCCATTTTTTCTACATTGTAACATTAAAGTTCCGAAAGTTTGCCTGTATTCAATACATGTAGCAACGTCCTACGGCATAACTTTCGACTAAGAAAAAGGGTTTTGACAGTCAATTGTTAGACACTTAAGTCATACACATGGTTAAATACACAACTTTCGTTTAATTTGTTTAAGCAATTAATTCGAATTCAACGCTCAATACTGCTTGATTTTCTGGTATACCTGGTATTGCTTGCTTTTGGCTTGGGTTGTCATTTTTAAGTATTATTTTTATCAGATTGTAACGGTTTTTCATATCATTAACCTCTTTTGCGTCGATAAAATCTAACGAAAATCTGTCTTTAGATAGAGAGGCGCCAGAAGACCACCAAACAGTTACACAATCCTTAATAATTTGCATCAAATGTATCAAAATAATTGTTTCCGTAGCTTTATCTTAATTCATATGTATCCCACTCTAAATATTTGCTATTAAATAAAATAAGTAACTGTTCTAACCTCTTGATCCGTTCTACAATTCCATCGATAACACTTTGCTCCCCGAACCCTGTAATGATGACGTCACAGCCGGCTGTTGCTAAGCGTTCCGCGATACCAAGTCCGATCCCGCTGGTGGACCCCGTTACCAAGGCTACCTTTCCAGACAAGGACATGTCTTATGAATGGAAAATGTAAGGTGTAACTAAATCTTCTACACTATTCAATCCTATTTGTGTGTTATTATTGGCAAGCTATCTTTCGAGGTCACAAATGGATTATTTATACTGTGTAAGTTAAGGCTATATTTATCATCATGCCATCAGTACCCACATTACACATTCTGTTATCACTACATTCGTATACCATGTAGCAAAGGCATGCTTAAAACTTGGTTACCGACGATGGACTATATTAAGGTAAAGCAATGGTAACGGATGATTGTATACTTTAATGCAGATCTTTATGATAAATTTTAAAAAATTCTCCATCCAGTTTTGAATTTATGGATAATTTTGTCTTCTTAAAACTGTTATTAAAGGTGCATTTTACAAATAAGAAAATTCTAATTATTATATTATAGCCACATTTGGAGAAGTGTTTTGCTATTGAGTATCATTAGGAAACTAGACATGACATAAGATAAACTAACCAAACATGTAACTTGATTGGTTTGACTTAAACCCAACACGTTGAAGACTGTTTTTCCATTTTTGTCTGAGTACTGTAATTTATTGCAAAAGCACCAAGCTCTTAATAACCACACGATTTATTTCAGAGTTGCCTAAAATGTTCTATAAAGTATTTCTGTTGATGCTGCAAATTAAAAAACAATTTCACTACGTGGCTTTTTTTAGACTTTGAATATACCATGAAACGAATTTGTAGTCAAATTAAGCAAAAATCATAGAATTAAAATTAATTTACAAAATAAAATAAAAAAAAGCTATGCATGTTTCCTTCTAAATATGAGTCACGCAGAAATAATTGTCAAAGTGAAAAAGTACAGATAAAAAAGTTGACAATTCGTGCCCATACTGGAATTCGAACACTCAACCCCAAGTTAAGAAGCATTTTAACCCTAATTTTGATTCTCTTCAATTGGAGGTGCAGAATTACATTTGCTCTACCTTAACTTAGTGGCTTGTTTTTACTTAACAAATGTTTGATGCCTGAGTTCAAGTTTTATGGAGACAAATTAGCACCTGTACATAGAGTCAAGTGATGGCAGATTAACACCTGTCTATAGAGTCCAATGATCAAAGGTTAGCACGAGAATATAAAGTCAAGTAATAACATATTGGCGACTGAACATGTAATCAAGTAACAAATGCGTGAGAAGATGGCGGGTGGTATTTTGAACTCGGGATTTTAAAAAAGGAAAATTTTAATAAATTCGAGAGATACTCTGACATTTCTGGACCATTTTTGCAGTGGAAATCATTATTGTAGTGACTAAGCACTTTATTGGACTTTGTTGGACTTCTAATGCGACACAATGGGCAAACGTCAAACAAGAGGAACAGTGAGGTGGTTACCCCACCCAACATAGAGCCTAAGCGGACAGGTACGAAAGGTATGCATACAGTTACATAGTCGTCCACACAGGTGACACATGTTGGTAACATGACAAAACGCCGTATGGGGTACAACACGCAAACGCTACCATGCCCAACATTTCCAACATGCCCATAAGCCCAATGTTTCAATGTCCGAAGTATCCGCTGTATCATCAACCTATGATGCCAGGTTTTGCGCCGGTGCCGCAGTCTCCTGTGACAACAGACAAGGGTACGCCCATTATGCTATCACAGTCCCAAAGTTCACGCAACATTGATAGTGAGGATATGTTGTCTAAAATAATTTTCCGTTTGGACAAAATTGATGACAAACTTTGTCAACTAGACAAAATAACCGTTTCAATTTCTAAGATCTCTGATCGATTGTCTATGGTTGAAAACAAGGGCAATGAAATGGAAATAAATCAGATATTCATTGACGGTAAATATGAAACCATCTCCAAACATGTTGATGTAAGTATATCTGATGTGGCCAAATTGAAATGTGACGTAACACAGTTAAGGGATAAGAACAAATCGCTAAAACAAATTAATAGTAGTTTGAGTGAAGAGGTGATAGATCTTAAATGCCGCTCAATGCGGGATAATCTTTTGGGGTTTTTTTGGCATTAAAGAGGATGATGAAATTGTACGAGTGACAGCCCCACCACCCCAACACGGCGCACAGTCCATGACAAATGCCAGCAACTTACGTTCGACACAGGCCCGTGAAAGTAAGGAGGATTGCACTGAAAAGGTATTGCAGTTTTGCCAGTCCATGCTACACATCGATAATCCGGGACAAGTGCTTCAAATTGACAGATCTCACAGGATAGGGAACCCGACCTCCAATAAAACTCGCCCAATTGTTGTCCGCTTCAAAGACACGAGCTCCAAGCTTCGTGTGAAGGATGCACTTCGAGGAGCTGATCTCCGAAATACACCATTTAACGTCGCGGACCAGTACCCGACGGAAGTGCTTGAAAGGCGCAAGGTGCTCGTTGAGCACATGCTAGAGGCACGCTGTGAAGGCAAGAGAGCCGTGTTAGTGCGTGACAAACTATATGTCAACAATCGGCTATTCCAGCTCCCGACCACTAATAGCTAGGATGGACAAGAAAAACATGAACTTAGTATAGTATCGTGGAACGTGAACGGTCTAAAAAATTGTTTAGATGATGAAGACTTTATTAATTTTCTTAATCTGTTTGATATTTTTTTCTGTTGCGAAACATGGTTAAATTCTAATGACACTCCCTGCATAGAAGGATACGAATGCATTAATGTACCAAGATCACGTACTTTATCGAAACGAAACAGGCGCGGCCACGGCGGCGTGTGCTTATTTTATAGAGATTATTTTTTAAAAAATAGTATATCTGTACAGGAAACTGACAAAAACGGCCTTATGTGGATAAAACTGGAAAGTAATTTTTGCAAATCTCAGTTTGATTTATACCTATGTTTTGTATACATTCCACCTCAGAACTCACCGTATTTTAACATTCATCCCGAAGGTTTTTTTAAATATATTGAACGAACTGTTAGAAGTTTTTCCAGTTAAGGCTTGGTAGCTGTCTGCGGTGATCTTAATGCACGCTGTGTGGATAAAAATGATTTCCCGTGTGATAATGACTACCCAGAACGGTTTATTAGCACTCTTAATAATATAAATAATATTATTGAGTTTAATTTTCCAGATCGGTTTACGACTGATTTTACAGTTAATTCTTCTGGCGCAAAATTGATTGACCTTTGTACTCATACTGGGTTGAAGATTGCTAATGGTCGATGCGGGGACGATGCTGGTAAAGGAGAGACAACTTAACTTTTGTGTCTGATAATGGGAAGAGTTTGATAGATTATGTGCTAGTTTCGCATATTTTTTTTCCTATTGTATCATATTTTGTTGTACACGACTTTTTTTCCTTTTCTCCTCATGCACCAATCCAAGTTAATTTTAAATTTGACGTTAGTAAACCCAAAGAAGAGGATGTTACTGTTACCTATAGAAGCCTGCAATGGAATAATGAGACAGCTAA
This sequence comes from Sinonovacula constricta, assembly GCA_007844125.1. Lineage (NCBI taxonomy): Eukaryota > Metazoa > Mollusca > Bivalvia > Cardiida > Solecurtidae > Sinonovacula > Sinonovacula constricta. The sequence goes on from CM017557.1 coordinate 36,672,692, forward strand.
AAACAATCTTGTACTGAAATGCTGTCTAGAAATATTGAGAAATTTCAGAGCATAGTTGAGAGTATTCTCTCTACTGATACTTGTCTTGATCAGGGTATAGATTCTTTCTCTAATGAATTATATAGTTGTACTTTTGATGTATATGGTTTAGTTCGCAGAATTTCTAAAAAGAAACATACATCAACCAGGAAGTTCACAAGTCCTTGGTTTAATAATGATTGTGAGTTCGCAAGGAGGAAGTTTCGTAAAGCTAGCAGGATCTTTGCAAAAAATAAATGTGAAAATAATCGGTTATCTTTCACTGAGGTTCGTAAAGAATATAAGTTCGTAAAGAGAAAAACAAAAGGGCAATACAATCTCTTACAACAAGATAGATTACATACATATGCAAAGACAGACTCCCAAAAATTTTGGAAGAAATTAAAAGGATACAATAAAAACAGTACTTATGATACAAATATTTTTGCTGATGATTTCTATATAAATTTTAAGGAGTTGTTTTCTTGTGATGATAGTTTTAAAAACCCAAATGTAGAGGACAATTTGGGCGATGGACTAGATGCTAATATTTAAATTGATACATTAGACAAGGGGTTTAATATTGACGAAGTTATATAAGCTATTTCTAATCTCAACAAGGGCAAAAGCAGTGGTATTGATAATTTTATCCCCGAGATATTTATAGACGGAAAAGTTTATCTGCTTTTATTTGCTGACGACACTGTTTTGTTTTCATATAGTGCTTCTGGTTTACAAACCTTACTGAATAGACTTCATGATTATTGTTCTGAATGGGGAATATCAATAAATTGTAATAAAACAAAAGTGATGGTGTTTAAGAAAAAATAACAAGCGGGCAGATATTTTGGACATAAAATATGGTGATACATCAGTTGAGATTGTGGACAGCTATAATTATCTAGGAGTAACAATAACTTCTCATGGGATTTTTTATAAGACGCAAAAGAAGTTATCTGAGCAGGCAGCGAAAGCTGTTTTTCATTAAATAGATTATTTGATGAAATGTCATTTAAGATATCTGATAAGATCAAATTATTTGACTCAATGATATTGCCAATATTGATGTACGGAAGTGAAGTGTGGGGATTCCATACTAGTCCTGATATTGAGAAAGTTAATCTTAAATTTTTAAATCAAATCCTAGGGGTTGGTCCAAAAACCACAAAATGTGACGGTCTATGGTGAAACTGGATAATTTCCCTTGTATGTCATAAGAAATATAAGAATGATAAACTATTGGTATAAATTAAAGTCTAATCCTGAGTCTCTACTTGGTAGAATATACACAGCAGCATCCGATTCCGTTGTATCATGTCATGATCGGAATTGGAAAGCTAAAATGAAAAATCTTCTTCAAGACTTGGGCTTTGCATATATATTCTATAAAGAAACTGTATCTAAATGTGATATAAACATGATTATACAATGAAAAAGATAACTATATACAGAAATGGTATTCGGACGTTAGCTCGTCGTCTAAACTCGATCCTTATAGATTGTTTAAATCTTCATTTTATTTCGAAAAATTTCTTGATATTGTTATAAAAGACTTAATCAGAATACACCTTACCAGATTCCGTTGTTCAGCACACAAACTAAGTATTGAAGAAGGGAGGTACACACGTATTTTAAAAGAAAATAGGCTTTGTACTTACTGCAGTATAAATGTTTTTGAGTATGAATACCATTTTCTTTTAGTTTGTCCTTTTTACTCTGAAGTGAGAAAACAATATTTACCCAGAGTCTAAGATGGCACACAATAAATAAGTTTGTTCAATTAATGAGCACTCATAACACTAACCTTATCATAAGATTGTCAAAATATATAAACAAGGCTATGGTTACTAGAAATGATTTTACGTTTAACACACATGTATAGACACTATTTTTGTATTTTCGTAGTACCTGACTGTATTTTATGTGTTTATTATCATAATATTTTCATGGAACAATTAATTCAAAACAAGATATAAAATAACAATTGTGCATTTTTAAAGTTTTAGTAAATAGTTATAGAAACGTACCTCTTATTTTTTCTGTAAACATCTCTTATAAAAGGCATATACACATACACAATTGTAATAACCTATATCCAAATTAGTGAAATAATGATATATTACAGTTTTAGTAAATTGTTATATAAACGTAAATTTCTCTTATAAAAATAGTATATAAACATACCGTACTATACATACCATATTGTACCCGCTTGTAGCAAATGGTGCATAACTGCTAAATGATGTATTTACTTATAATACACTCATGAAACATTTGAATTGCTTGTAATAATAATACAGGTATAACATAAATGAAGGTTTCATATTCTCTTTAATCAAGCTTTTCTATAAATACTTGGTCATTTTGTACTGTATTATATACTGCCATCTTCTCCAACTTTTGTATATCGTTTTGTACTTGGCAATAGCCAAAATGGTTATGTCAATAAAAGTTTGAATTGAATTGAAGTAACATATCAGGAGTTGTACATGGAGTCATGTGATCTCGGATTAGCACCTTTACATAGAGTCAAGTGATTACAGATTTGAGAATGTAAATGGAGTCGTCATGTGATCACAGATTAGCACCTGCAGATAGGGTCATGGGATCAAAGATTAGCAACCGTTCCTGGAGTCAAGTGATTACAGACAGGCAACTGATCATAGTCAGGGTATCACAGATACATCAGCTCAGGTGATCAGCATGTTTATTTTTTTTAATTATTGTTTGTTTAAAGACTGGCATAACGAGACATAACGAGACACTACATAACGTTTACAGTACTAGGACTGCTTATCAGAAAACACACATTTTCCTGAATGTTTCGCCCCTTATCTCGGTGCATTCTTCAGATGATGTGGCAAAACTGTTAATTGCTTGTCTTAACAAAACACACAGGACACTCTTTCGGAAGCATTGCTTTGCGCCTGGACTCTAGCCTTCCTAGAATGGTCGTTGATGACAATTGATCTAATCATAGACCTTCATGTACGTGTAGTAAAGTCACTACAGCATAGATTGTTGTTTTCCATCCTTAGCGGCTGCAACTTCTCTTTCTTTAATATACTTTCTCTGTTCTCTCTTCCAATGCCCACTTGTTCCAAGCACCCTTCTGAGCCATTTGGACAGATCTCACTGACCTGATTACATCCTCAGCACGTCTGCATCCTGTTTTTACCATCGAACTTATCTCTTGTTTGTTTCATAAGACTCACCTTTCAAGTCGCCTCAAATCCAACCGTTCTCTGCCAACGTTTGTTGCACTAATAATGTATTCGTGACAAGTGTTGCTCTAAGCCTGATGTACTGTCCCGAAAGCTAACCAATTTCTCCTGACTTTGAGATTGTAAATCTTATATTCTCTTTTGGCTGTTGAGATTTTGTATTCCTCTACCTCGGACACTGATGGTATATGTTAATTTTGTGAGATTACCATATAGGCAATGTTGGTGAAGACAAGGGACACAAGGCGTCTATTCAAGAATGGCAACAAAGCTGATTGGTAGATCGTACCTCACTTTACTGGGAATATATACTTGTCAATGTTCTAATGTCCTCCTCGAACTTTAGGTTCAGTATGCCCATGCTGCTTTTGTCTGAAAGAGTTGATGGTTTATTTAATTCTTTCCTATTATCTTTCCTTTCTAACAATCAGACACCTTGATCTTTTTACATACTTGTCATTTTGTCAGTCACTTCTGGTGTTCTGAGCACTCTATGTGATGAACATAAGTTTAAGTTGACATTGTCATGTCATCTATGAAATCTATCTATGAAGGCAGACGTCCAGGCATCATAGGAGGTTTCTTCCCTTTTCACTAGGTCCTCTGGTTGGTGGAATCGGTAGTTACGAGTACTACCCGCTATTGTCAAGTCTCAAGTTGGGATCATCTCTGCGGCACCACAGCCAGCATGACACACGCTCTTTTGCTTCTTCCAGCTGCTTAATGGCTGCTCTTCTTTTATTCCCGAGAATCTCCCTCATCTGATGTAGTCTCCATGTTGACCGGACTGGGAAATCCTTTTTTCCAATCTCCAAAGGGAACAGCCATGAGCTCCACCCCCTTTGACTGCATTTATTTATCTTTATAAAACTATTAAATGGTGTAGGATTTTTGCTTTTTATTTTGTTTTAAACTATTTTATTGTCTCAGGAATTAACATTATACATATTTTTCATCTTCAAACGATAATATTGACGGTCTAACATTACAGTCACATGGTAAGAGTATTTCTTATGTTAGCCAAAATCTGTCTCGATAACGATCATCACGGAAAAGACGTCATATGATTCTTTTGAGTTTTATGACTTTTTAATCAAGCATACAGAAAAATGAGAAAAACGACATAATCCTCGCAAAGGGTTGGGTAAGTCAATACTTACTTCAGATATTATAAGTCAGCCAATCAAGTTTTTGTTTGTTTATTTACTTCTATTCGTTTATATTTGTCCAAACGATGGTGGTATTTCTTTTTTTCTTCAAACAATATTTAATAGCAAAACACAGTTTATGAAGAGGATATGCGTTATGCTTATATTTTTTTTATTTCTGAAAAATATGACTTACTTTTTATATCTGAGTTTAACAACTAAACGTGTGAAAACAATTTAAAATGCACATTAAAGAAAATTTTATAAAGTCTAATCATATTTTTTTTTCAGATAAACTCCTGACAACAAAAGTATTTTTGTACATATCTTTATTATCAACAGTGTCAAAATACAATTCAAAATAACCGAATTGAGAATTACTGTAACGCCAATGGACGAGTCGAATGACCCCCGTTTCCAGTTCTACTGAGCGGTATATCCGGCGTCAATGCTGTAGGAGGTTTTGTACAATTGCCTTACTAGTATGCGTTGCATGACAACATTACAATACAAAATTGTTAAGTTTAAACATTTTAATGTATATTCAGTATTTTTTTATGAATTTCGAAAGGGTCATTTGAAGAATTTAGTGCAAATATTTTAAAAAGATGAAAACATGGCTAACTACTTTTTCATGTTGTTGTAAAACGTGTAAAGCACTGCATAGTCGATTTTAGACTACACAGCTAAAACTAAAATATGATGATAGAAAATATATATAGCGTACTTATGTTTTTATAAGGTTAATAATGTTATTGTTATTGGTTTAAATTCAATGACAACAATATTAAAACACCATTTTATTTCTGTTTTGTTCTTAAAATAGTAACATAAATCTCCGCTTTGTAATGTCTAATTGATTATTTAATTGAAAGTCAGATAGTTTGTTATAAGATTATCAGCCGAATTTTCACTTCGAAAGTTAGATTTGTTTCCGAAAACAGAGAACTTATTTTCCATTTAGAAATTGAAACAATATAACATATCCCTATTTTAGAACAAACAATTTTAAGCTGTAATTGTTTTCATCAAGAATCAATAAGACTGTTCATTCAAAGTCCAATCTTCTTATTTGTCATTCAAATTGTCTATAAAAAGAATATAGCTTTCGTATGCTAGTTTCCAATTTAGTTTATCTTATGGAGATAGTAATTTATCTATTATTTATTTGTCTATTACAGACGTAAGAACAAGAAATAAATGTAGTAACTGAAATGATGATTTTTTTAACAATCATAAACATTTAGTTCAATGTGCTCTGGTGGGACAATATTTGACGAGGCTTAACACTTTTTACAAGACCAAAAGATCAAACACAAAGAGATGAACTATTTCAAGAAGTACCTTCTTATAATATGTTCCTTCTGACAAATAATCTCAAGTCTATATTAAAACTTTTGACAAATTATTTTAAGTCTAGTATGTATTTACTCTTTTTTTGTTTATTTACTCTATCACATATTGCCAAAAATGAGGGGTACCAGAAAGATTGCACACTTTATTTTCGTTTGTTTTCCATTACATTTTCAATGCAAAAAGAAACACTATTAGATTCGTCTATCACAATCCACATTATATTCATATTAACAACATGTAACATGTAACTTGATTTTCCACAACATTGTTGTATCATGTTTATGTTAAATTTTAAGCGGTGGACACATGGTTAAATTGTTAGAACTTGTTGCCCAACCGTTTTCATGCACATATATATGAGTAAGATAAGAAAAGGTCCTATGAGACAATGAGACCACATTTATTGAAATTTGAACTAACTCTAGACAAAGGCACACAGAATTAATGTAAAAGTGACAAAAATACAGAGACGAGACATCACACAATATGTGTCAACTTTAAAATTGTACAAACATGACAGTTGCACGCTCTAATAACAAATAAAATAACATACACTGGGTACAGACCTATTGCGTATAAACCTTAAAGTTAATTGCGACATTTAAAGTCAATATTAAGATAAAGCTTGAAAAGGTATGAATATGCTAGTTCTCAAGATATTTTCAATTTTCTTTTTTGCTGCCACCGTCATGCTCTTGGGTTGTCTAGGGATCAAAAATGAGTTATGTCGCGTTGATCCAGATGGAATAATGAGATTCGATAAACAGCATTACATGTGTATCTTGAAAACATCAATGATACATAATTTATATTGATTCGATTTGGTTAATTCTGTTTACATCAATGAACTTCATATATATATACAGTTGTATGCATCTTTTTACTCGTCACTTCTAGCCACGTCTACACGTATTTCGATAATCAGGTGCAATGGAACATTTGGAAGAACCAATGCCCTCGTTCTACTGAGCAGTGTATCCGGCATCAATACTGTAGGAAGAGCCTGTGATACTTCCGGCTTCCGGGCTGCATAGGAAGTGCACCAGGTGCGCGACCTACAATCATGGAATTGACCAATCATCTTCCACTAACGAAGAGTCTATTCTATAAATAAATGACAGCTTCGATTTTAAGCACCGCTGTGGCCATAATGGAAAATTTTGCGCAAAAATAACTCTTTAGTAAATTTTGCGCATTAATACTCCATATTTTATAAGAAGAACATTGACTTCATAATTAGGATGCTCAATGTATTGAATATACAGGCAACATTGAACAGACACCCCAGTACATTCATAACAATCAAACATGAATTGAATAGACCAGCATCATTGAACAGACACTCCAGTTGATTCGCAACAATAAAACATGAATTGAATATACCGACAACATTGAACAGACGCTCCAGTACATTCGTAACAATCAAACATGAATTGAAAATACTAGCAACATGGAACAGACTCTCCAGTACATTCGTAACAATCAAACATGAATAGACTGGCATCATTGAACAGACACTCCAGTAGATTCGTAACAATCAAACATGAATTGAATATACCAGCAACATTGAACAGACACTCCAGTACATTCGTAACAACCAAACATGAATTGAATATAGTGGCAACATTGAACAGACGCTCAGGTATGTTCGTGTGATTTCGATGTATCTTCAGTGAGAAGTTAATTATATTTCGCGTTGCTAATGAAAACCGTACCATCTTCGAGACTTTTGCGATAGCATTGTCGAAAACTAATGAATGTTGCCTTATAATAACAGATACTTAGAGGCTTTTGATATTGAGATATTGAATATATTAAACGAGTTGGATGAAATTATACGAAACGAGTTTAATATTTTCAGTATATAATGAATATTAGATTTTATTTTTCACATAACCAAAACATCAGTTGTTTTTTTGTTTACAGTGCATCTTCTTATTATGGTATGAAAAGTCGGCCTTGACTTGTGTAAATTTGGTTTGGGAGAATCCACACAAAAAATAGTTCCACTCTTTAGTCGAAACATATCCCATAAAAGGGAACAGATTCGTTTAATACATGACTTAAATGTTTTTTGTTGTTGTTATTTTATAAATTAACATGAAATTGTTGAACAAAATGCATAAAACGGCGACAACAAAGTGATCAGGAAATAGCATATACACTACACACACTTAATGACGTCACACTACGATAATTGACTAGTGTGTTATCAAAACAACGCATGAGTGTTACCTCACGCTCGCGCGGTAGGTTATGTGATAAAATACAATAACACAAATTTTCAAAGAATAATAATTAGTCTTCTCTGAAAAGGAATTAACATATAATGCACATACAAAATGAAAGATTGCACGTATTGTTTTTACTATGTATCCCAATAGCAAGTTAATACATTTTTTTCTCGGAACATATAGAAAAGGCAACGAAAATATACTAGGGTGCCTATCAGGACATAATGATAATAGAATCAACTATATTTATAACAAGTAATTTATTAAATTACTAAATTTATAGCTCTTACCTCTTCAACCAAAATCGGTTTCTTCTTAGGATGTTTGTTAATAATTTCAGTCTGTGAAAGAAGAAAAGGTAACTTATTACCAACGTTGTTTGAGGATGTCAGCATGTTGGAGCATTAACATTGTTTATAACTTCTCGAAATTCTCGTCCTTATTACATTACTACATAACATCAAGAAACACGTAAACCAGTAATCCGTGGTCAGAATGTAAATAATCGTGTCGACAATGAACGGAATCAAAAGGATGGTTTCATTCTTTGGTAAAATAAATATAAATAAATCAAATCATAACATTTACTAAAATAATCTGAGCATCAAAGATGTCGGTTCGGACCAGCGACCTTAAGTGTAGAGTCGAATATGCCGACTAGTTGGCCATATTTACGTAACTTGTTTACCTAACATTAATCAAAAAAAAATAACTCTAACATTTTTAAAGGACTCTTTCAGAATGTATTTAAATTTTCAATATTATTTTCTGGTTACTAGCCAGTAAGCTTCGTAACCAGGCAGATTTTCATCGTTAAAAATACGTAAAGACATATGTGTATGGTATTAAGTTATACTGTACCTATTGGCAGTCAATCCGATAGCACAAGTTTAATTATCATTATTAGAATTATATGCAGAAAACGATAACGTAATGCTAAAAACTACTGTATGTAGATATTTAAACAGATACATATTGGTAATGTAAGACTCAAATGAGCATGTACTCGATAATTATTTAAGCAACTCTTTTCACGCCATGTCCACTAAAATATATTGTCTAAAAATATTTTAATAAAAAAAGATTGTGTATAGGTTTTTGCTTACCCTACATTTCTCATAAGATATTGACTTCTCTTTGGCAACGTCAGCAATCTGTTGTTTCGTCACTGTAAGGAGATGAGTATTCGTGATAAAACTACGGTTTGAATCGTACCGTTCATTTGATAAGAACGTGGATAAGAATAACTTAATTATTGTGACTAAATTATAAACCTAAGCCTGGTCAATTAGTGCTAACAGTTATTTCAACTTACAATCTGTCTCTACGAAGCCGGGACAAATGGCATTAACGGTTACCCCAAACTCAGCACATTCGAGGGCAGTACCCTGAAAACAAAATGCATGTTAAGCTGAGGAAGATAATTAAAGGAACTACTCAGAATACATCGGCTATTTCGACATTCACAGATATAGTCGAGTAGTTATGAATGCAAAAGTAGCATGATAACTAGGCACTTTCCACGAAGAAAAGTTGGTGAACAAATGTAAGGTATACCGAGAATCTGAGTGTTCATTGGATACTAAAAATATTGAAACGACACGAAACGTGGCTCTGTAAAGTTAAATTATAGTTTCAGTCTATAATTAGTTTATTTTTTCAGTAATCAATGTACATGATTTTGTTATTCTATGTATCACATCACAACCGGCATTGACACATTTGTAATCTGGTTTATTTACTTTAAGTTGAACTTAATTCGCTTAAATATCATTGCCAGGTTCAGTACCGTTAAATTTTCAACCGTCGGTATCGCGCACGTGAAAATTGTTTTGGCAAAACAACAACTTGAATATAAGAGAGGTTTTGACTGGATGGTTATTAACATTTTACAGCTCACTGCGCTCAAAGTTTCTTTCTACCCCATGTCATCATCTCTTTCATTCTACCTTGCCACTTTCTGCTGTATATATCTGATGTACTTTTCCAAGATAAATATTGAGACACTGGTAATAATAATTCTTTATACTTTGTATTTTCACCTTAAGTATTGTAAAAAATATGTTCTGTAATAAGTGCATTAAAATTCAGTAAACCAGTATATTGCAGTTATCATTGATATATTCATACGTAATGCTTCTTCATTATAATTAATAGTTGAGTATATAATTGTGTATAAAATAACTTGATTAAATTGCATTGTCGTAATTTGTATAATTGTTAAAAAAACTGTTTCTTGACATTTACTTAGGATATTTTATGGACTTAATACTTTAGGCTTCAACTTCCTGATCCAATAAATGAATTCAACGATTAACTTGTTCAAATGAACCTTTGGTCATTTCGGTAGTTCGTAGCCGTTTTCGAGAAGAGGATGACGAGCGTGACAGGTGATTTAATGTATTCGCCAAGAACCGGTGCAGCTAGATGTTAAAACAGCCAGAAACTTTAATTCGCGAAGAAGATGAAGCGTGTAGAGATTTCGAGTTGACACGAGAGCATGGAATGGTCGAATGGCCTGAACTTGTTTGACATCGGTAGAAAGGAGGAGTGATGAAAAGTCCTTGTGCTTGTTCTTTTTTATGTCATTGCGGTTGTTTATTTTAAGACGTTTAATAGTTTTCAGCGAAGCACCATGGGCGATTCTTTTCACTCTGGTGTACTAACAGGGCCTCTCTTGAGCCTGCTGAAACTGTGAGAAGGTAGGTGCACCTTTGTCGGCGAAATTCATAAAAAGCTACCTAGCTCAGCATAACCAGTAGGTCGCCGACAGGGCTAATTCCTGTTAATGTCAACATGACAACTGCGGTTTTGGCCCTTAAATTGGATTTAACTGCGCGGACATAGAATCGCGGATTTTCAAGAGTTCTGATTGTTGTCTGTCTCTCGTAATACAGAGGTATTCATGGCCATTTTCATCTTTCATCGGTTACATCCATATCGCGGTGCTTTTGGAAACTTTTCGCTCCAAAACGAAAGGTGTTAAAAAGACAAACTCTACAGAGAACTTTCATGTTTGACACGCCTAGATGACCAAAATTTCTTGATTCCGGCATCGGTAACGTGCTTTTTTTACCTTACGTTTGGGCTACTTTTGCTTTGTTGTCACCTGTCCTAGATACAAGTTTTATAGTGCTGTCGACGAAACTGTGAGTCAACATTTGCTAGCATGCCCCTAATAAGAATATATGACAAACGTCTATGATATCATTGAACTGCAATATATACCAAACCCTGAAAAGGCAAATGACAAAGGTATTCACATGCAAGCCAAAGTAAAAGAACACAACTGTGATGAATCATTTAATAAAAAGAGCAAAACCAACAGCTACCGCCTTGGAACGTTCAGTCGGCAAAAAGGACCGACTGGGGTGCTTAAACTGCTTTAACAGAGCTCTAACCTCGCACTTCCTTAGGGATTTCTCAAGCAAGGAAAAGAAACCCGATCTATTGGAATAAAAAAATGTCCAAGCGGTGACGTTTTCTTTGATATGTTAAGACGAAAGTAGTTATGCATTGAAAAGTAATGTCCACATAGCATTTACAACAGAGAGAATGATAATTTCCATTAGAAGAATTACACAAAAAATGTTGATTGTAAGTGACTCAAGAAAGAAAATTGACCAGAGATGTGGAAATGGTAGACTAAGGTAACTTGGCTCAGAGTCACTAACATATTGCTTTTTTATCGGAGTAAGAAACGGCTAAGAAGCACTGACAGTTCAGAGGAATTTAATGAAGGTCCGTTTATTTCTGCGAAGAACAACTTTAACACTTAAAATATTTGTCAGTCTTAAGAAGATTCCTTCTTTTTGTTTGCATTTAGTACAAGACACTCTTGTTCTGTTACCATGGTGAATCTAGCATTTGAGGACTGGGCATTTTAATGTCTTCTGCAGCAAACTGGACTCGCGGCTTGTATATTTATTGGCTAGCCTTCATGGTTCAAAACTTTATAATCAGTGTCACGCAACTTAACCACGTAGACGTGTCGTATCACCAGAACACCTAGACCCTAACAGTCAATACTAATATAACTGCCGATAGAAAACTCGTTTGTGGCCATTTTTATTGTTGTTGATTTATTTTGACAGCGTGAATGAATATACTACTCTGAAATTCGACTCGATAACTTACTGCATTGAAAATAAGCAATTGGTATAAATTACTGAATGCACGTCACGTTATGTGAAAAAAATAGAATCGCTGACAACATAATGATGGACAGTTTCACCTTTCGCCTGGAGTTGTACATATCTGCTCACGAATGTACATTGCACTTGATGTTGGATCCCTCATACTCATTTTGATAATCAAATTATTTGTTATGTTGTTGTTGTGTTGTTGTTGTTTGTTTTGTTGTTGTTGTTTGTTTGTTTTTGGTGGGGGGGGGGGTTTACGGCACACCGACCCTTGATAGGTCATACGGCGCCGAATAATCAAATTACATTAAGTTAAGAATATTAAATAAGAAGGGGCATTATATAACATAGAGAAAACCCAACAGTTCCCCCGCTGGAAAGTTCAGTGTCGAATTAATCTTACCTTTGTTAGACCGATAAGACCCGACTTGACCACGCTGTAGGGGGCTTTCCCGGGAGCAGAGATAAGGCCCATTTGTGATGAGGTGTTCACAATGCGGCCCCAACCTGACAGTTGGAAAACATGTCCACATGAAAAACATGCACAACAAATCATTGAACATGCAAACGTTGGAAACCATTTTAAGGAAAGTAATAGACATTTTAAAACTAGTTTTATATATCAAAGAACGCTGTACAATAGTTTCATGTAATTATCATAAAGCATTTGTACGGTAATGCGAGTTTCCATCTCTGTCAAAACAGACGAGAGAACAAAGGCTCGACACGGAAAGTGCCCTGATACCAGTAACTAGTAAACATACGACATCGCGACCATCGCTGATGCAACAATACCTAAACATTCTGTAATTTTCAACAGTATGACCATAAACAAATGTTATCCTGTTTAACTTACAATGGTTTAGTGCACTTCAGTATTGTTCGTAACACAAAACTAAAATACACTACCAAGTCATGGTAATATTGAGTGTCATGTGGAGCATGCATTGGATTATAACCTTTTATACATACCTGTATAATTAGGTGGCTCCCTTTGGGGTGGGGTTTACGTTAGGCAAAAATTATAATTACATATAATGTAATCATTAAATAAAAAATATGTAAATAACGTTGTGCTTCATGTCAAACCTGTACTACAGTAATATAAAATGCATTTTACAACCATTAATCCATACGGCTGTGTTGTGTTTCATGCCGAGTATACAATTCTACAATTATATACAATGTAAATATACAATCAGTTAAGTGATAACCTTTGTGTTCCATGCCGAGTAACCTTTGCAATAATATACAATGCAGTTCGCATTAATATTTTAAAAAATATGCAATTACCTTTGTTTTTCATGTAGGGCAGACAGTGTTTGATAAGAAGAAAGGGAGCGGTTAGTTGCACGGCTATCATGTCATGCCACACACTGACCGGGTACTCGTCGATGGGACACACGTGTTGGAAACCTGACAGATGGTCAGAGAAATGCTACGGTTTTCAAACGATAAACGTTATCTACATTAAACTTATTTTTGTTTGCGTTAATTTTGGTGACATACCCAAAGTACCTCAATGTTCAACAACAATAGATGCATCTTAGCAAGCAGTTTCGGTTGGTGGTATACACAACCTTGATATGACTGTGTTCTTAATTTACCAGACATGGTTGGTCTTCAGCAACTATCTTTGTAAACATTCTGACATGATAGTCTTTTCGAGCTACCTGCGTTGTTGACGAGTATATCGACACCGGCCGGGTAGAGCGTCTGTACCTGACGACACATCTCCGTGATAGAGGTCTCGTCTCTAAGGTCCGCGCCCAGGAATTGACAACCAACACCAGAATTACTGCAGAGATAATAAGGGGAGATAGGCAACATAGAGAATACTAGGTTAGGGTTGAATAAAGCAAATGTCATCACACTCGGCACGACTAACCTAAATCGTTCGGCCAGCTTCCCGATTAAGATTTGCCTTAGCCTCGTATGATAACATTTTCTTTATTCAACACTTATCTAGTGTCTATATAATCTCTGTATAGCTGAAAAGCAAGTTCAAACATGCGTCACTCAAGCATACAATTTTATAACCATAAATTCCCAAAGATAGAGCAGTTTGTCGTTGCTTTATCTTGAATTATATGCATCAATTCCTAAAACAATTATCTCAGAAAAAAAGTAATAATTCTAACCTCTTAATCCGTTCCACAATTCCATCGATAACACTCTGCTCCCCAAGCCCTGTAATGATGACGTCACAGCCGGCTGTTGCTAAGCGTTCGGCGATACCCAGTCCGATCCCGCTGGTGGACCCCGTTACCAAGGCTACCTTTCCAGACATGGACATGGCTAATGCCATGAGAAAATGCCAAAAGAAACTTGTGACCAATGCAGTGACCGTGAATTTAGTAATTGCGTAAGACAATGTTCGAACTTTTGTCCGAGTATTGTTTTGTCCAGCCAAGTTCAGTCTTCGAGGATGCTCACCCGATGAAGACACGGCTTTTTTTAAATTTCAGACCATTTACGGTTTCTATAGTTTTAGAGTATTATTCTTGTTTTATTTGTAGACGTGCAGTTCTACCGACGAACCGGTTTCTTAGGTGATGTGAACTCAATAAATCAGCTGCCTAATATGTTATTTAACAAATTACACTATCGTTACTACTGACTTGTTCTGATGCTGTCAACGCGACAACTTTTACTACTTTACAAGGCAAATGTTTCTATGTGTATAAACTTTACCATCTATTTTCTATATCGAGTCTTCTTTATGCTTTCATTTTCCTGCTATATAAAATTTATTGCTAAACTAATACAATTAATATATTTATAAGACATATCATCATCATTATCATCATCGTCATAATCAGTAGTAGGCTAGTAGTATAAGTAGCAGTAGTAGTAGTAGTAGTAGTAGTAGTAGTAGTAGTAGTAGTAGTAGTAGTAGTAGTAGTAGTTATTGTTGTTGTTGTTGTTGTTGTTGTAGTAGTAGTAGTAGTAGTAGTAGTAGTAGTAGTAGTAGTAGTAGTAGTAGTAGTAGTAGTAGTAGTAGTAGTAGTAGTAGTAGAAGTAGTGGTAGTAGTAGTAGCAGAAGTAGTAGTTGTACATATAAATGTTCATAGCAGTTTAAGCGGTCATCGATGTGCCATACATTTGTTCTTAAGAAAACATTTAATTAGACATTTTACGATACCTTACTCCTTGGTCCTTTCAAAATGTGTTAACTAGACTTATTGTTAGAGCATGTGTATCACGTGGTTTGCGTAGTGTTGTAGAACATGTTCATTTAGTATGCTGGTCATGTTACAATGTTTTCCCTTTTGCGCGAATAATTTATTCGCCAGATAGATTAGCCAACATGTACATAATTTTGACACAAATACACGTGTGCATAAAATGTACAACGCACACACGTAATAGACCTATTTAGCATTTCATTATCAATATTTTGATGTATGGGCATGAAGTTTAATTTCAGGCGTAACTTGTTGCTAAGTGGCACGACGAACAAGTGATAAAAAGCACATGCAATTCATTTGTTAATAAGCATCGGTGGTTCAGTGGTAGAATGCTCGCCTGCCACGCGGGTGGCCCGGGATCGATTCCCGGCACATTTTTATGTCCATTTTCTTATTTCTGTTGAATCATTCTGATACAGGTATGATCAACACTAGCAAAATGACAATTTCATTATAATTAATAAATATATCAGTGAATTCCTGAGTGTATAAAACGGGAAACAATGCCACTTCTATTCTTAACAAAAACAACAACAGAGTATAATGTTGGAATGATAAACAGTGTTGTATTAATACAATGTATTTTCTCTCACATATATATGCACTATTATAATATATTCCCAAGCGCACTGGACACATGCTATGTTTGACGGGGAATATAATGTGACTGTGAAAACATGGCTGTCCCATATGCAAGACAGAAAGTGGGACGAGCTTTATTGAAGTACTATTTAAATAAATTTAAGTATGTTCGACAAGTCTTATGTATTTTGTGAAGAATATTGTTTTTATTAAAAGTAAACATAAACAAAAGCATACAAGGCAAATAACAAAACAGGGAATACAACATTTATAACGATAAATGCATTGCATTTTTTCAGTTTATTTCTGTCCTGCGCCATCTCAAAATTTAAAATATGTTGCAATACTCACATGACCTTGTCATATTTTCGTTTTCCTTTTGCTTAGAACAGGGAATAAATACCATAACAACAATCCGAACAGACAGATTTTGTAACAAACGTGATTCTTAAGATATGGCATTTAAAGGAAATGTAGATGACAAATGTCTCAGAAAGCAAGCTTTTTCAATGATTAATTGAAGATGGTATAAATTTATTCTAAAAGTGTAACAAAGAATAAGCTTAGCATTAGCGGTCTGCAATTGCAAGCTATCCATTTTGTCGATAAATATTGTATAGAGGTGCGTGTATATTTTCTTTACGCCATACGGTACAATTTACATTCGGAAAAGACGATTAACAATCAGCAGTCATTTGTTGTTTTTCTTTCAGACAGGTAATTGTGTGTCCAATCCAGAAACGTATTCCATTTAGTCTAAATTGTAACATTAAAGTTCCGACAGTTTGCCTGTATTCAATACATGTAGCAACGTCCTACGACATTACTTTCGACTAAGAAAAATAGTTTTGACAGTTACTTGTTAGACACTTAAGTCATACACATGGTTAAATATAAAACTTCCGAATTCAACGCTCGACACTGCCTGATGTTCTGGTATACCTGGTATTGGTTGCTATTGGCTTGGGTTGTCATTATTAAGTATTATTTTTATCAGATTGTAACGGTTTTTTATATCATTAACCTCTTTTGCGTCGATAAAATCTAACAAAAATCTGTCTTTAGATAGAGAGGCGCCAGAAGACCACCAAACAGTTACACAATCCTTAATAACTTGCATCAAATGTATTTATATAATTGTTTCCGTAGCTTTATCTTGATTCATATGTATCTCACCCTAAATATTTGCCATTAAATAAAAAAGTAACCGTTCTAGCCTCTTCATCCGTTGTACAATTCCATCGATAACACTCTGCTCCCCGAACCCTGTAATGATGACGTCACAGCCGGCTGTTGCTAAGCGTTCCGCGATACCAAGTCCGATCCTGCTGGTGGACCCCGTTACCAAGGCTACCTTTCCAGACAAGGACATGTCTAATGAATGGAAAATGTAATGTGTAGCAAAATCTTCTACACTATTCAATCCTATCTGTGTGTTATAATTGGCAAGCTATCTTTCGAGGTCACAAATGGATTATTTATACTGTGTAAGTTAAGGCTATATTTATCATCATGCCATCAGTACCCACATTACACATTCTATTATCACTACATTCGTATACCATGTAGCAAAGGCATGCTTAAAACTTGGTTACCGACGATGGACTATATTAAGGTAAAGCAATGGTAACGGATGATTGTATACTTTAATGCAGATCTGTATGATAAATTTTAAAAAATTCTCCATCCAGTTTTGAATTTATGGATAATTTTGTCTTCTTAAAACTGTTATTAAAGGTGCATTTTTTACAAATAAGAAAATTCTAATTATTATATTATAGCCACTTTTGGAGAAGTGTTTTGCTATTGAGTATCATTTGGAAACTAGACATAACATAAGATAAACTAACCAAACATGTAACTTGATTGGTTTGACTTAAACCCAACACGTTGAAGACTGTTTTTCCATTTTTGTCTGCGTACTGTAATTTATTGCAAAAGCACCAAGCTCTTAATAACCACACGATTTATTTCAGAGTTGCCTAAAATGTTCTATAAAGTATTTCTGTTGATGCTGCAAATTAAAAAATAATTTCACTACGTGGCTTTTTTTAGACTTTGAATATACCATGAAACGAATTTGTAGTCAAATTTAGCAAAAATCATAGAATTAAAATTAATTTACAAAATAAAATAAAAAAACTATACATGTTTCCTTCTAAATATGAGTCACGCAGAAATAACTGTCAAAGTGAAAAAGTACAGATAAAAAAGTTGACAATTCGTGCCCCTACCGGAATTCGAACATTCAACCCCAAGTTTAGAAGCATTTTAACCCTAATTTTGATTCTCTTCAATTGGAGGTGCAGAATTACATTTGCTCTACCTTAACTTAGTGGCATGTTTTTACTTAACAAATGTTTGATGCCTGAGTTCAAGTTTTATGGAGACAAATTAGCACCTGTACATAGAGTCAAGTGATGGCAGATTAACACCTGTCTATAGAGTCCAATGATCAAAGTTTAGCACGAGAATATAAAGTCAAGTGATAACATATTGGCGACTGAACATGTAATCAAGTAACGAATGCGTGAGAAGATGGCGGGTGGTATTTTGAACTCGGGATTTTAAAAAAAGGAAAATTTTAATAAATTCGAGAGATATTCTGACATTTCTGGACCATTTTTGCGGTGGAAATCATTATTGTAGTGACTAAGCACTTTATTGGACTTTGTTGGACTTTTAATGCCACACAATTGGCAAAACGTCAAACAAGAGGAACAGTGAGGTGATTACTCCACCCAACATAGAGCCTAAGCGGACAGGTACGACAGGTATGTCTACAGTTACACAGTCGTCCACACAGGTGACACCTGTTGGTAACACGACACAAACGCCGTATGGGGTACAGCACGCAAACGCTAACATGCCCAACATTTCCAACATGCCCATAAGCCCAATGTTTCAATATCCGAAGTATCCGCTGTATCATCAACCTATGACGCCAGGTTTTGCGCCGGTGCCGCAGTCTCCTGTGACAACAGACAAGGGTACGCCCATTATGCTATCACAGTCCCAAAGTTCACGCAACATTGATAGTGAGGATATGTTGTCTAAAATAATTTCCCGTTTGGACAAAATTGATGACAAACTTTGTCAATTAGACAAAATAACCATTTCAATTTCTAAGATCTCTGATCGATTGTCTATGGTTAGAACAAGGGCAATGAAATTGAAAAAAAAATCAGATATTCATTGACGGTAAATATGAAACGATCTCCAAACATGTTGATGTAAGTATATCTGATGTGGCCTATTTGAAATGTGACGTAACACAGTTAAGGGATGAGAACAAATCGCTTAAACAAATTAATAGTAGTTTGAGTGAAGAGGTGATAGATCTTAAATGCCGCTCAATGCGGGATAATCTTTTGGGGGGTTTTTGGCATTAAAGAGGATGATGAAAGTGTACGAGTGACAGCCCCACCACCCCAACACGGCGCACAGTCCATGACAAATGCCAGCAACTTACGTTCGACACAGGCCCGTGAAAGTAAGGAGGATTGCACTGAAAAGGTATTGCAGTTTTGCCAGTCCATGCTACACATCGATAATCCGGGACAAGTGCTTCAAATTGACAGATCTCACAGGATAGGGAACCCGACCTCAAATAAAACTCGCATAATTGTTGTCCGCTTCAAAGACACGAGCTCCAAGCTTCGTGTGAAGGATGCACTTCGAGGAGCTGATCTCCGAAATACACCATTTAACGTCGCGGACCAGTACCCGACGGAAGTGCTTGAAAGACGCAAGGTGCTCGTTGAGCACATGCTAGAGGCACGCCTTGAAGGCAAGAGAGCCGTGTTAGTGCGTGACAAACTATATGTCAACAATCGGCTATTCCAGCTCATGACCACTAATAGCCAGGATGGACAAGAAAAACATGAACTTAGTATAGTATCGTGGAACGTGAACGGTCTAAAAAATTGTTTAGATGATGAAGACTTTATAATTTTCTTAATCTGTTTGATATTTTTTTCTGTTGCGAAACATGGTTAAATTCTAATGACACTCCCTGCATAGAATGATACGAATGCATTAATGTACCAAGATCCAGTACTTTATCGAAACGAAACAGGCGCGGCCACGGCGGCGTGTGCTTATTTTATAGAGATTATTTTTAAAAAAATAGTATATCTGTACATGAAACTGACGAAAACGGCCGTATATGGATTAAACTGGATAGTAATTTTTGCAAATCTCAGTTTGATTTATACCAATTTTTTGTATACATTCCACCTCAGAACTCACCGTATTTTAACATCCATCCCGAAGGTTTTTTTTAATATATTGAATATATTGAACGAACTGTTAGAAGTTTTTCCAGTTAATGCTTGATAGCTGTCTGCGGTGATCTTAACGCACGCTGTGTGGATAAAAATGATTTCCCCAGTGAAAATGACTACCCAGAACGGTTTATTACCACTCTTGATAATATAAATAATATTATTGAGTTTAATTTTCCAGATCGGTTTACGACTGATTTTACAGTTAATTCTTCTGGCGCAAAATTGATTGACCTTTGTATTCATACTGGGTTGAAGATTGCTAATGGTCGATGCGGAACTTAACTTTTGTGTCTGATAATGGGAAGAGTTTGATAGATTATGTGCTAGTTTCGCATAATTTATTTCCTATTGTATCAAATTTTGTTGTACACGACTTTTTTTCCTTTTCTCCTCATGCACCAATCCAAGTTAATTTTAAATTTGACGTTAGTAAACCCAAAGAAGAGGATGTTACTGTTACCTTTAGAAGCCTGCAATGGAATAATGAGACAGCTAAAAACAATCTTGTACTGAAATGCTGTCTTGAGAAATTTCAGAGCATAGTTGAGAGTATTCTCTTTACTGATATTTGTCTTGATCAGGGTATAGATTCTTTCTCTAATAAATTATATAGTTGTACTTTTGATGTATATGGTTTAGTTCGCAGAATTTCAAAAAAGAAACATACATCAACCAGGAAGTTCACAAGTCCTTGGTTTAATAATAATTGTGAGTTGGCAAGGAGGAAGTTTCGTAAAGCTAGCAGGATCTTTGCAAAAAATAAATGTGAAAATAATCGGTTATCTTTCACTGAGGTTCGTATAGAATATAATTTCGTAAAGAGAAAAGCAAAAGGGCAATACAATCTCTTACAACAAGATAGATTACATACATATGCAAAGACAGACCCCCAAAAATTTTGGAAGAAATTAAAAGGATACAATAAAAACAGTACTTATGATACAAATATTTTTGCTGATGATTTCTATATACATTTTAAGGAGTTCTTTTCTTGTGATGATAGTTTTAAAAACCCAAATGTAGAGGACAATTTGGGCGATGGACTAGATGCTAATATTTAAATTGATACATTAGACAAGGAGTTTAATATTGACGAAGTTATAT
Organism: Sinonovacula constricta; assembly: GCA_007844125.1. Taxonomy (NCBI): domain Eukaryota; kingdom Metazoa; phylum Mollusca; class Bivalvia; order Cardiida; family Solecurtidae; genus Sinonovacula; species Sinonovacula constricta. Next base: position 36,693,980 of record CM017557.1, read on the forward strand.
AAGCTATTTCTAATCTCAACCAGGGCAAAAGCAGTGGTATTGATAATCTTATCCCCGAGATATTTATTGACGGAAAAGAGATCTTAGCTCCTATTCTGTGCAATATTTTAACTTTATTTATGATAAAGGTCTATACCCATCTTCATGGTCTAAAGGTTGCATTGTGCCTGTTCCTAAAAAAGGGGATAAGAACGATGTAAATAACTATAGAGGTATAACCTTAACAAGTACATTTTCTAAAATATTTTCGCTATTGCTTGATAATAGACTTCGTACCTTGCTTGAAAGTAATAAGATTTTGAGCGTTTTTCAGTTCGGTTTTAGAAAACAAATAAGTACCGTGGATTTTGTGTTTGTTTTAAACATGTTAATTAATAGAGTACTTAATCAAGAAAACGAAACGTATATTGTGCTTTTGTAGATTTCAAAAAGACATTTGATCTAGTGTACAGGAACGGCATGCTTTTTAAATTGTTGCAAAATAATGTGTCCTCTAAATATACGAGGATGATAATGGCAATAAATAAAGACGTTAAGACATGTATTAAAACAAAGATTAATTTACATAACATGCAATCTAATGATACAATTAACTTCGACAATAATAGCTGTTTAAGTGAACTAATTAATTATTCTGAGTTCTTTGATACATATACCGGGTGAAACAAGGTGAAACATTATCGCCTTTATCGTTTATATTATTTATAATTGACATGCATGAAAAACTGTATTCTGAAAATATAGACAGCATTGTGATAGATGAAATCAAACTTTATTTGATATTATTTGCTGACGACACTGTTTTGTTTTCATATAGTGCTTCTGGTTTACAAACCTTACTGAATAGACTTCATGATTATTGTTCTGAATGGGGAATATCAGTAAATTGTAATAAAACAAAAGTGATGGTGTTTAAGAAAAAATAACAAGCGGGCATATATTTTGAACATAAAATATGGTGATACATCCGTTGAGATTGTGGACAGCTTTAATTATCTAGGCATAACAATAACTTCTAATGGGATTTTTATAAGACGCAAAAGAAGTTATCTGAGCAGGCAGCGAATGCTGTTTTTCATTAAATAGATTATTTGATGAAATGTCATTTAAGATTTCTGATAAGATCAAATTATTTGACTCAATGATATTGCCAATATTGATGTACGGAAGTGAAGTGTGGGGATTCCATACTAGTCCTGATATTGAGAAATCCAATCTTAAATTTTTAAATCAAATCCTAGGGGTTGGTCCAAAAACCACAAATGTGACGGTCTATGGTGAAACTGGACAATTTCCCTTGTATGTCATAAGAAATATAAGAATGATAAACTATTGGTATAAATTAAAGTCTAATCCTGAGTCTCTACCTGGTAGAATATACACAGCAGCATCCGATTCCGTGGTATTATGTCATGATCGGAATTGGAATTCTAAAATGAAAAATCTTCTCTAAGACTTGGGCTTTGCATATATATTCTATAAAGAAACTGTATCTAAATGTGATATAAACATGATTATACAACGAATAAAAGATAACTATATACAAAAATGGTATTCGGATGTTAGCTCGTCGTCTAAACACGAGCCTTATAGATTGTTTAAATCTTCATTTTATTTCGAAAAAGTTCTTGATATTGTTATAAATGACTCAATCAGAATACACCTTACCAGATTCCGTTGTTCAGCACACAAACTAAGTATTGAAGAAGGGAGGTGCACACATATTTTAAGAGAAAATAGGCTTTGTACTTACTGCAGTATAAATGTTATTGAGAATGAATACCATTTTCTTTAAGTTTGTCCTTTTTACTCTGAAGTGAGAAAACAATATTTACCCAGAGTCTAAGATGGCCCACAGTAAATAAGTTTGTTCAATTAATGAGCACTCATAACAGTTACCTTATCATAAGATTGTCAAAATATATAAACAAGGCTATGGTTACTAGAAATGATTTTACGTTTAACACACATGTATAGACACTATTTTTGTATTTTTGTAGTACCTGACTGTATTTTATGTGTTTATTATCATACTATTTTCATGGAACAATTAATTCAAAACAAGACATAAAATAACAATTGTGTATTTTTAAAGTTTTAGTAAATTGTTATAGAAACGTACCTCTTATTTTTTCTGTAAACATCTCTTATAAAAGGCATATACACATACACAATTGTAATAACCTATATCCAAATTAGTGAAATAATGATATATTACAGTTTTAGTAAATTGTTATATAAACGTAAATTTCTCTTATAAAGATAGTATATAAACATACCGTACTATACATTCCATATTGTACCCGCTTGTAGCAAATGGTGCATAACAGCTAAATGATGTATTTACTTATAATACACTCATTAAACATTTGAATTGCTTGTAGAAATAATACAGGTATAACATAAATGAAGGTTTCATATTCTCTTTAATCATGCTTTTCTATAAATACTAGGTCATTTTGTACTGTATTATATACTGCCATCTTCCCCAACTTTTGTATATCGTTTTGTACTTGGCAATAGCCAAAGTGGTTATGTCAATAAAAGTTTGAATTGAATTGAAGTAACATATCAGGAGTTGTACATGGAGTCATGTGATCTCGGATTAGCACCTTTACATAGAGTCAATTGATTACAGATTTGAGAATGTAAATGGAATCGTCATGTGATCACAGATTAGCACCTGCAGATAGGGTCATGGGATCAAAGATTAGCAACCGTTCCTGGAGTCAAGTGATTACAGACAGGCAACTGATCATAGTCAGGGTATCGCAGATACATCAGCTCAGGTGATCAGCATGTTTATTTTTTTCAATTATTGTTTGTTTAAAGACTGGCATAACGAGACATAACGAGACACTACATAACGTTTACAGTACTAGGACTGCTTATCAGAAAACACACATTTCCCTGAATGTTTCGCCCCTTATCTCGGTGCATTCTTCAGATGATGTGGCAAAACTGTTAATTGCTTGTCTGAGCAAAAACACACAGGACGCTCTTTCGGAAGCATTGCTTTGCGCCTGGACTCTAGCCTTCCTAGAATGGTCGTTGAAGACAATTGATCTAATCATAGACCTAATCATAGACCTGCATGTCCGTGTAGTAAAATCACTACAGCATAGATTGTTGTTTTCCATCCTTAGCGGCTGCAACTTCTCTTTATTTAATATACTTTCTCTGTTCTCTCTTCCCATGCCCACTTGTTCCAAGCACCCTTCTGAGCCATTTGGACAGATCTCACTGACCTGATTACATCCTCAGCACGTCTGCATCCTGTTTTTACCATCGAACTTATCTCTTGTTTGTTTCATAAGGCCCACCTTTCCAGTCGCCTCAAACACAACCGTTCTCTGCCAACGTTTGTTGCGCTAAAAATGTATTCGTGACAAGTGTTGCTCTTAGCCTGATGTACTGTCCCGAAAGCTAACCAATTTCTCCTGTCTTTGAGATTGTAAATCTTATATTCTTATTTGGCTGTTGAAATTTTGTATTCCTCTACCTCAGACAATGATGGTATATGTAAATTTTGTGAGATTACCATATAGGCAATGTTGGTGAAGGCAAGGGACACAAGGCGTCTATTTAAGAATGGCAACAAAGCTGATTGGTAGATCTTACCTCACTTTACTGGGAGTATATACTTGTCAATGTTCTAATGTCCTCTTCGAACTTTAGGTTCAGTATGCCCATGCTGCTTTTGTCTGAAAGAGTTGATGGTTTATTTAATTTTTTCCTATTTTCTTTCCTTTCTAACAATCAGACACCTTGATCTTTTTACATACTTGTCATTTTGTCAGTCACTTCTGGTGTTCTGAGGACTCTTTGTGATGAACATAACTTTCAGTTGACATTGTCATGTCATCTATGAAATCTATTTTTGAAGGCAGACGTCCAGCTATCATAAGAGGTTTCTCCCCTTTTCACAAGGTCCTCTGGTTGGTGGAATCGGTAGTTACGAGTACTACCGACTATTGTCAAGTCTCAAGTTGGAATCATCTCTGCGGCACCACAGCCAGCATGACACACGCTCTATTGCTTCTTCCAGCTGCTTAATGGCTGCTTTTCATTTATTCCCGAGAATCTCCATCATCTGATGTAGTCTCCATGCTGACCGAACTGGGAAATCCTTTTTTCCAATCTCCAAATGGAACAGCCATGAGCTCCATTCCCTTTGACTGCATTTATTTATCTAAATAAAATTATTAAATGGTGTATGATTTTTGCTTTTTATTTTGTTTTAAACTATTCTATTGTCTCAGGAATTAACATTATACATATTTTTCTTCTTTAAACGATAATATTGACGGACTTAACATTACAGTCACATTGTAAGAGTATTTCTTATGTTAACCAAAATCTGTCTAGATAACGATCATCACGGAAAAGACGTCATGTGATTCTTTTGAGTTTTATGACTTTTTAATCAAACACACAGAAATATGCGAAAAACGACATAATCCTCGCAAAGGGTTGGGTAAACCAATACTGTTTAACTAACATCAGATATTATAAGTCAGACAATCAAGTTTTTGTTTGTTTATTTACTTCTATTCGTTTATATTTGTTCAAACGATGGTGGTATTTCTTTTTTACTTCAAACAATATTATTAGCAAAACACTGTTTATGAAGAGGATATGCGTTATGCTTAGATTTTTTTTATTTCTGCAAAATATGACTTACTTTTTATATCTGAGTTTAACAACAAAACGTGTGAAAACAATGCAAAATGCACCTTAAAGAAAATTTTATAAAGTCTAATCATATTTTTTTTCAGATAAACTCCTGACAACAAAAATATTTTCTTACATATCTTTATTATCAACAGTGTCAAAATACAATTCAAAATAACCGAATAGAGAATTACGGTAACGCCAATGGACGAGTCGAATGACCCCCGTACCCAGTTCTACTGAGCAGTATATCCGGCGTCAATGCTGTAGGAGGTTTTATACAATTGCCTTACTAGTATGCGTTGCATGACAACATTACAATACAAAATTGTTAAGTTTAAACATTTTAATGTATATTCAGTACTTTTTTATGAATTTCGAAAGGGTCATTTGAAGATTTAAGTGCAAATATTTTTAAAAGATGAAAACATGGCTAAGTACTTTTTCATGTTGCTGTAAAACGTGTAAAACACTGCATAGTCGATGTTAGACTACACAGCTAAAACTAAAATATAATGAATGGAAATTATATAGCGTACTTATGTTTTAATTAGGTTAATGTTGTTATTGTTATTGGTTTAAATTCAATGACAACAATATTAAAAATACATTTTATTTCTGTTTTGTTCTTAAAATAGTAACATAAATCTCCGCTATGTAATGTCTAATTGATTATTCAATTGAAAGTCAGATAGATTGTTATAAGATTATCAGTCGAATTTTCACGTCGAAAATGATATTCGTTTCCGACAACAAAGATCTTTTTATCCACTTAGAAATTGAAACAATATAACATATCCCTATTTTAAAACAAAAAATATTAAGCTGTATTTTGTTTCATCAAGAATCAATAAGACTGTTCATTCAAGGTCCAATCTTATTTGTCATTTAAATTTTCTTTAAAAAAGACTCTAGCTTTCGTATGCAAGTTCCCAATTTTGTCTATATTATGGATATCGTTATTTATCTATTATTTATTTATCTATTGCAGATGCAAGAATTTATAATAAATGTAGTAAATGAAATGATTTTATAACAATCATTAACATTTAGTTCAATGTGCTCTGATGGGACAATATTTGAAGAGGCTTAACACTTTTCTGCAAGACCAAAAGAACAAAAACAAGAAATGAACTATTTCGAGAAGTACCTTCTTATAACATTAAGAACTGTTCTGTAAATTAAGGAGACGAAATGCATTTTGGGTAATTATATTCATAAATATATTAAAGCCTATGACAAATTATCTTATGTCTATACTAAAATTTCTGACAAATATCCTAAGTCTAGTATTTATTTTCTTATTTATTTATTTACTCTATTTCATATTGCCAAAACAATGAGGGGTACCAGAAAGCTTGCACACTTTTTTACGTTTGTTTTCCATTTCATTTTCAATGCAAAAAGAAACCCTCTTAGATTCGTCTATCACAATCCACATTATGTTCATATTTACAACATGTTACATATAACTCATGTTCCAAAAGATTGTTATATCATGTTTATGCTAAATTTTAAGCGGTGGACACATTGTTAAAACTTGTTACCCAACCCTTTTCATGCACATATAAATTATATGAGTAAGATAAGAAAAGGTCCTATGAGACAATGAGACCACATTTATTGAAATTTGAACTTACTCTTGACAAAGGCACACAGAATTAATGTAAAAGTGACAAAAATACAGAGACGAGACATCACACAATATGTTTCAACTTTAAAATTGTACAAACATGACAGTTGCACGCTCTAATAACAAATAAAATAACATACACCGGGTACAGACCTATTGCGTATAAACTTTAAAGTTAATTGCGACATGTAAAGTCCCTATTAAGATTAACCTTGAAAAGGTTTGGATATGCTAGTTCTTAAGACAATTTTCTTTTTTGCTGCCACCATTATGTTCTTGGGTTGTCTGTCGATAGGGAAAAAATGAATTATTTCGCATTGACCCAGATGGAATAATGTGATTCGATAAACAGCGTTTAATGTGTATCTTGAAAACATCAAATGAAACATAATTTATATTGATTCGATTTGGTTAATTTCATTTACATGAATAAACTATTCATATATACAGTTGTATGCATCTTTTTGCTCGTCACTTCTAGGCTCGTCTACACGTATTTCGATAATCAGTGGATGAATCCCCATCTGTGAGCTAATGGAACATTTGGAAGAACCAATGCCCTCGTTCTACTGAGCGGTATATCCGGCGTCAATGCTGTAGGAGGAGCCGGTGATACTTCCGGCTTCCGGGCTGCAGAGGAAGTGTACCAGATGCGCGACCTACAATCAAGCAATGGACCTATCATCTTCCAATAATCAAGTGTCTGTTCTTTTAATAATCAATATCGGTTTCATTGCCAATAGAAACAATGAGAAGGGAATATCATTTGGCATTCTCGGCAACTATTGACTGGGTTTCAATAAAATTTTGTGGAAACTTTCAATAATCAAAGGAGATACGCATATCCTCGGCATGTTCCGGTTCGACCTTTCAACAATAGTTATGGCCCTTGATTAGTTATGCAGTATGTTAACAGAGTAACATTTGTTTCCGAACAATTTGTCGGCAACGGCCTACTGGATTTTAGAGAAACTTCTAGGGAACCATCAATACCAAAAGGAGATGCGAATATAATTGGCATGTACCGATCTGGCCATTTAACACAGTGTTCATGACCCCTAGAAAGTATGTTGTTTCCGCGCTTTTTTTTTGGCAACTACTGACTGGATTTCTATGAAACTTTGTGGGAACTTTCAATACTAAAAGGAGATAGATGCGCATAACCTCGGCGGATTTCAGACGGACCCTTAAACACACTTGATTAATTATGCAGTATGTACACAGAGTAACATTCGTTTCTGCTCTATTTCTCGACAAAGGCTTATTGGATTGCAACGAAATTTTATGGGAACCATCCATACCAAAGTTAATGTGCATATCAATGACATGTTCCCGTCTGACCATTAAACTCTTAGTTATAGATCCTGAATATTATTTCGTTTCCGCGTTTTTTTCGGCAACTACTAAAGAATTATCCATACAACTTTGAAACGCAATAGCTATAGGCTGCGATTTATTTCTTAAAAGGTGCTAAATCGTATTGTTTCAACTGAAACGACCCCGCCGGCACTACAGCATATATCATACCTTTTTGCGATTGCACCTTTTTTTCTTTCATCAAGATGATAACCACAAAGTTATTTAGTAAAAGATTTATATGCAGATTCTGACTTTTATCTTTCTTTAATCAAGCACCGATCGGCAGGGTATAAACTGTCTGTGACAGTCTTGTTATATAATGTTTGCACGTTAACGTGCATACATAACTGAAAATGCATCAATATCGACAAATGACATCGTTGAAATGCATCTTCAGAAGCCAAGCCGACCTTTTTGCCGACTGACCATTCTGCTTGGGCGAAAGAGTAGGGTCAATCACTCAAAAAGTTATGAGTCCGTTTTTTACACTTTAGCACTAAGAAGCCAAACTCAGTTGCTAAGATCACTTGTGTTTAGGCTTCGTGTACACAAAAAAGTCTATATTACAAAAGATGTACAATGTATTGAAACTTAGATGTCTTCATAAACAAAATACTTAAAACACCAAATTTAACAAATTAAACAGCACATAAACGGTATTTGTAACCACAGGTTGATTTTAAGCTTCTGCGGAATGACATTTGACATTTAACATACATGTTCATCGATCATTTGACTCAGGTCAAATCTATCTTATCTATTTAGAAAAACTTGAGATGAAGTGTTAGATAGATTTTCAGTATCAAAATATCGTTTTTACCTGTTCTACAGTCACTGGTTTCTTGGTCGGGTGCTTGCCGAAGAAATCATTCTACAGGAAAAGAAACTGTAATTATGTTACAAGGACCAAACGTCCTACACATGACAATTTCATGTCCACCATTTTACTTAATCAACAACATACAACAAAATTCTATCGCGACTTACAAATCGAATGAAACCGTTTATCATCAACATGTTATCTCTAAAGACTTTATGTCAAGGTGTTTTGGGGTTGGCTGCCATCTTGTCGGTGCTACTTCCCCCTACCCCGAGAGGCCCATTTCTGTTGTTGTTTACCTCCTGTTGCCTTGGAGTGGATAAGAAAGTGAAATGCATCTGCTGTTTTAATGTGGACCAAATAAAATAAAATCTTTCCGTTGTCTAAGTGTGAATCAAATGAAATATAATGTTTCTCGCTTTTTTTAGTTGCCTCTGTGTGTATCTTTCAAATACAGAAAGAAACATAAGAGCAGGTTACCTTATCATAAGGCTAACTGCATGTATTTACTGGTTGATATATCAGTACCTTCACCGCCTTTCTTGTTTACTCACCCTACTTTCTTCATAAGTGATTGATTTCTTCTCAGCAATGTCAGCAATCTGCTTCTTTACCACTAAAAGAAAGATTTTAATTTCTAAAACACGTACACATGTCATGATCTAAAACAATTTTAACTGCTTAGCACAAAACGACATAAATCTAAAAATATTCGCAGACTAAAAGACAGAAATGAGCAACAGAACGAAATATTTATATAGACTATTTCCATTTCTAGTAAGTGTTGTTCCGGTTCTATCGTTTTATGCATCTAAAATGTAAGTTTAACTCTACCTTTGTCAAGTTTTATTGACCCTCAAATACGAAAGCCCTTAAAACATGCCAGCAAATCACATTAAAGACGTTTTTTCATATTCAGAACAGTCTTTGCTGCAGTGAATATTGACTACTGCTCAACAGATTCAATCTTAGTAATTACGTCCATGGCTAATCATAAAGCAGAAACAGCTACAAAGCCATAAAACATGCCAAATAATGATTTACTTTAATCTTGTGTTTTAGTTCTTGTCAAAATGCACCTTGTCATATTTTTGTGTTGATTAAACTGCCTAACATTAGTTTATCACTTCAATATGGTATCTGACACAAAAAGCCAGAAATATAATCGAAAGAAGTGCATACAAGCTTAATGATATCACAGTTTGCTATTTTCGAAACAGCTGGCAAAGTTTAGGAAAAGTTTTGTCAAGAACAAATGGATAAAGTAAGAATTTTGTTTCCTGTTTGTTTGTTTTTTCGCGCAGTAAATGTTGTCGAATAAAGGTATTCGGTCGCCAATTCTCTCCTTGAACAATAACTAGTTTATATTCTTTTTTGAGCAGAGATTTCCATTGCTTCTGTAATAAATTTGCATGAGGAAAAGCCAGTAATTCATGATTTCAACTATTTAACCATTGAGGATGTAAAGTGTCATAACTAAAAGCAATACGCTGTATAGTAAATATCCCAAATACTAAATAACATTGGTGTTCTATAACTTACTGTAAAAGTTATTTACATGTATTTAATATCGGTGAATTGTAGGATAACACATTTATAAACAATTCAATTCACAATTATAAAAACACTACTTACATTCAGTTTCGACCCATCCCGGGCAGATAGCGTTTACAGTCACTCCAAACTCGGCGCATTCTAGGGCTGAACCCTAAAATGTTAGGCGAACTTTTAATCTTCCATTCATACAGAATTCTTTAAGACCAAACAAACATACACCAATGACATTTTTAGCATCAAATTAGGAGTAACAAATAAGTGAAAGGTAGCAATTATATTAAGCTCATATTTCCCATAACTATGTTCATCCTTTGGATTTGAATTTCATTTTTAACAAATACTTAAAACGATACTCGCAACATGCCACCGACCGCCAAAGTATGGGAGCCTATTTAAATATCACACTGTCGTCTACATCCAGGTCAATGGTTGGTAGAGCTGTTGTTCTGAACATCGCTAGTTAAATAAAATGTTTCTAAGAAAGTTATCATTTCGGGTATATGTGGCATTGTAAGAAATGCTTAAAATAGTGTTATTGAGATTTTAATCTCCATACAACCGTCCGCACCTTTGTCAGCCCCACTAGGCCTGTCTTGACCACACTGTACGGGGTTTTCCCCGGGGCAGAGATAATGCTCATCAGGGACGACGTGTTCACGATTCGACCCCAACCTGAAAAACGAACCATAGTTTAAAGGATAAACAGCATCCTCAACTTTATTCACAATATGACCTCATTCTGAATAGGTTGAAATGCTTTCGGCAGGGACCATTTGCATTCAGAACTGGACATTGGTGTGGACGGGCCGGGGCGAGGTACCCGCAGGGCAGTATATTTCTATAACATTTGGCCTAAGATATAGTGCAACTTAACTTCTACTGCACCCATGTTGTGTACGATGGTAAATGCAAATATGCCTTTAAGCGTATAATTTACACAGGCCCGGATTTAAAGGGGGTGGGGGCGAGGGGGCCTTGACCCTCACCACACCCATATCAGTTGGTCATAAATTTTTCTCGACTATTTTAATTAAAAAATGGCCTGATCACACAAATTTTGTATACCGTGTAGTAATAATCACGGGTATCTCAGGACCTTATACTGTCATTTACTTAGCCGTCCGAGCAGTATTTAAGGCCACTCCCCACCCCCGCTCCCTGCTGCTAGCCAGACCCCTGAGGTCATCTGGCTCGTGTACACCATCCGCAGTGTGCACTAACGAGATTTATCGACACTCCTCGGTGGTGATGCAGACGTTGTGAGCCGAGATGTTCCGATTGTTTATCACCCTGTATCCCATTCAAGTGTTAGATTTACTGTGTACTTAAAGTTAACGTTTTCATATCATGATAATATGGTTAAAAGATGCAAACAAGAATGTTGTTTCATAATAATGAAACTTTTTGTGTGAACATATATTGAGGTCACAACTTTGAGATTAATTCTGACAAAGAATAGTGCATATATGCAATTTAAAGTTATATCCTAACAAAATAATAACATAAACAGTGACAACATTTTACAGGAGGGGATTTATCTGCATTGGAAAAATTACTAGAGGCTGTTTGTCCGCCTTTGTTAAAATAAACAGAAGAAATTTTCAAAGGATTTTGTCCGTATTTCGTTTTAGCAATACCACAGGGTGAAATAATTGTGTATCCAGTTACAAATAAAAGAGGAAAGGGAAGTTATTTTGCTATGTTGAGATTAATTTTATATTGATCTGCGGCTGTAGGAAGGTCCATGTGTAGCACTAGTACTTAACAATTTGTGAAGTTTAAGTTTGCTAAAAATTGTTGCTGTTTCAAACATTAGTTATATTATAGTTATATTGTGTTAATATATATGATAGTTGTTTGTCACTTTTCTTCATAATTGTTATTTTTTTCTATTCAATGCTGCGTTATCTGTTAGGTTGTGTTACCGCAATTTTCTGTTCCGTGTTTTTCGCTACGTTTTTTCCAAATAACAGATGTGTAAATCTACAGACGCTTTACTTAATACACTTTTACGTCACGAGCTAACTTTATTTTTCGCTGAGACTGTATGAAAACAGTGACGTAAATCCATAATTAGACAGTTACTGTTGGAATTCTTGTCTCTTCATCTCTCCAGTGGTGCCCTATATAGGTGAGACAAATTGAGCAGTCTCCATACCCTTTACGTGAGATTGCACAGTAGGTATAACATCGGGATTTTTATACCTTTATTATATATAATATGCCGACTGCGGATTAATCCTCGGCTTTTTATGATGTTTTTTTTTAACTTTTTAACTCTAACAATACTACATTTTATTTTGTTGTTTTCTAAAACTCGATGTTTTCTTTCGTATTTTTTACATTTCGTATGTATATGTATGCATATAAGTTCATTGTATCAATTTAACTCCCGATGCAGGTGCTTACTGTTTGTTGTTTCACTTTAACGGGATATTTTTATTTACACTGTTTGTTTGATAGAAAAACCTCCAGGAAGTGTGAGGTTTACCTTTGCAATAAGTAAGGCTAGCAATGTCAATTATGGCCAGAAGTAAAACATTTTACAATGGGAAAACACACTAAACGTATGAAAAAAATATCTTGTATTGTGCCACTCTGATATCAATTCGTTCCGATTATTCGAATATTATTCGAATAATCTTAACAAATATTTGAATATCGTTTTAGGATTCGATTTACATCTCTGTTATATACTATTCAAAAGAATCATTATTACTGTTAGGATTTGGTTACCTTCGCGTTTAAAGTCGGCTATACATGAAGCTTTAAACAATGAAGTTAAGATTCTTAAACCCATATAGTTATGTTGACACTTTTATGTTCCATGTAGGGCATGCACTACATTAGCATACAATTCAGTCTACAATCATTTACCCATATAGTTATGAGGTTATTTTTGTGTTTCATGTCGAGCATGCACTTCAATTATATACACTGCAGTCAACAATTATTATTGTTGTTGGCATCCTTCTGTCTCTACAGACAATGGAGTCTGCACCTGAGTGTTTATTAAGTTGTGGGGCAGCAGCGGCGACTGTGGCTGAATAAGCCAATGCGGGAGCTGCAGCTTCTGCCGCACTTGCTGCAAGTGTGGTCCTTGTTGATTACTATTAGGGCAGCAGTGGTAGGCTGGTTTCTCGGCTCTTCCTTTCCTCACGATGGATCTCTCTCTTCTCCTCAGCCTGCTTGATGCCGGTTTTGACATTTGCACGCCAGCTAGAGTGATCGGAGGTTTCTCTTTCGAGATCTGCTGGGTTGATGTTACAAGACTTCAGATCCCTCTTGCAGACATCCTTGTAGCGCAGAGCTAGTCGTCCGATTGGCCGTGTTCCAGTAGCGAGCTCGCCAAAGAGGATGCCCTTTGGGATGCGGCCATCGTCCATCCTGCATACATGTCCGAGCCAGCGTAGGCGCTTCTGGGAGAGGGTGGCGAACATGCTTGACATGCCTGCCTTGGCCAAAACATCCGCGATGGAGATGCGGTCCTGCCAGGTGATGCCGAGGAGTCATCTGAGGTTGCGCATGTGGAAGGCGTTCAGTCTTCGTTCTTGGTGCATGTACAGGGTCCAAGCCTCACTGCCATACAGAAGGGTGCTAAGCACGCACGCTTGGTACACCTTCATTTTTGTTTTGATTGTCAGCATGCAATTAACCCACACACGCTTCGATAGGCGGGCCATGGTGGTTACTGCTTTGCCTAACCTTCCGTTGAGCTCGGTATCCAGGGATAGGTTGCTGGAGATTGTGGAGCCAAGGTATGTGAATTTGTTCACCACCTCCCGGGTGCGATCGCCTATGGCAATTGTGGGAGTGGTGCTGACATCCTGGCCCATGATGTTGGTCTTCTTGAGGCTGATGGTGAAGCCAAACTCTGTGCACGCCTTTGCAAAGAGAGCGATAAGTCGCTGAAGGGCGCCTTCCGTGTGAGCAGTGAGGGCGGCATCATCAGCAAAAAGCATCTCCCGGATGAGGACCTTGCGCACCTTGGTCTTTGCTCTAAGGCGGGCAATGTTGAATAGGTTCCCGTCGCTCCGTGTGTGGAGGAAGATGCCATTTTCGGACTCACAGAAAGCGTAGCGCAGGAGCCGGGAGAAGAATATACCGAAGAGTCTCGGGGCCAGGACACACCCTTCTTTCACTCCGCTCTTGATTGGGAAGGGGTCCGATGATGCTCCGTCATACTGAACAGTGCCAGACGTGTTGTTGTGGAATGACTTGACCATCTTCAGAAGCTTGGTAGGGCATCCAATCTTGTGGAGGAGGGCGACGAGACCAGATCGACTGACCAAGTCAAACGCCTTAGTCAGGTCGATGAAGGCGAGGTACAGGGGACGTCGCTGTTCGTGGCTCTTTTCCTGCAACTGCCTAAGGGAGAACACCATGTCGATGTTGATCGCTTGGTCCGGAACCCACACTGTGACTCGGGATACACGCGGTCAGCAAGTACCTGCAGCCGGTTGAGGACAATTCTGGCGAAGGCTTTTCACACAATGCTGAGGAGGGAGATTCCACGATAGTTGTTGCAGTCGCTGCGATCGCCCTTATTCTTATAGAGCGTGATGATCTTTACATCCCTCATGTCTTGGGGTATCAATCCCTCTTCCCAGCACTGTAGCAAAAGCTCATGGAGGTGTCCAAGGAGGTGTCCGTCACTGCCTGGTGCTTTCCCGCAGGACAGTGAATCAATGGCCTTTCTAAGCTCCTCGATGGTGGGTGGCGAGTCGAGTTCTTCCATGGTGGGCAGTGGGGTGGTGTTCTTCATGGCTGTGTCAGTAACGACATTCTCTTTAGAGTACAACTCCCGATAGTGCTCAACCCATCTCTCCATCTGCTCCCCACGGTCCTTGATGATGACGCCGGAGGTGGACTTGAGGGGTGCGGTTTTGGTAACACTAGGTCCAAAAGCTTTCTTCATCCCCTCATACATGGCACGGATGTTTCCGCAGTCTGCAGAGGTCTGAATGTCATTGCAAAGCTTCAGCCAGTAGTTGTTGGCGCACCTGCGGGTGACCCTCTTGGCATTGTTGCGGGCTTCTCTACAGGCGGCCAGTGTTTTCTTGCAGTGGTTCTTTTTGTACTTGAGAAGCGCAGCACCCTTGGCAGCTAAGGCAGGCTCCATCACTTCGATTCCAGCCTCGAACCAGTCCTCGTTCTTCCTGGCTCTCTTCCCGAAGGTGACTGATGCGGTCTGGTATACTGCATTACGGATAAAGTCCCAACGTGCTGTGGCACTGTCTGTGGTGCAGTCTTCCAGGATCTTGTCAATAGCCTCAGCAAAGCATTTGCGCAGCTCAGGCTTTGAGGCTCTGGCCGTGTCGATGCGAGACCGGCTCTTCTGCTTGGAGTGGTGGATCCGTCTGGGGCGGAGACGCACCATGCTGCCGACCAGGGAGTGATCGGTGTCGCAATCGGCACTGTGGTAACTGCGCGTGGAGAAGACGTGGTTCAGCATGGGCCTTCTAGTAATGACAAGGTCCAGCTGGTGCCAATGCTTTGGCCTGGGATGTCGCCAAGACAGTCTGTGGTGGGGCTTGGTGGAGTAGAAGGTGTTGGTGATGGCGAGGTCATGGAAGGAGCAAAGCTCAAGTAGCCGCTGTCCGTTCTCGTTGAGCTTGCCAACTCCAAAGTGTCAGATGCAACGTCGCCAGGAGGTGTGGGCTGCGCCTACTCGGGCATTGAAGTATCCGAGCAGGAACAGGTTTTCCTTTGCTAGTATCTCTCTAATCCTTGTCTCGAGCTCCTCATAGAATGCATCTTTAGCCTCGGCTGTGGAACAGAGTGTGGGGGCGTAGACGCTAAAGATGTGTGCAGGTCCTGAGGAGGTAGTGAGGCGGTGTGAGAGGATGCGTTCGGTTCCCTGTGAAGGAGGTTCGACTGATTGTAGGAGGGAGTTGCGAACTGCGAAGCCAACTCCGTAGAGTCGGCGCTCATCTGACTCCAGACCTTGCCAGAAAAACGTGTAGTCCTTCTCCTTGAGACTGCCACTGGAAGCGAGGCGTGTCTCCTGGAGGGCGGCGATGTTGATGTTCCGCATGGCCAGCTCGCGGTCGATGATGGCGGTTTTCCTGGCGTCGTCTACTTTCTGAAGGTCGTCAGATAGGCCAGGACACATTGTTCTGACGTTCAAGGTTGCCAGCCGCAGGGCTGGTGGTTTCCTTTCCTTTCGTTGTTTGCCTGGTGCTCAATTTTACAACAAGCTTGTCGATTTTGTCTAAGCTTTACGCACCCGATGAAGCAAGCAAGTTGTGGCGGGGTAGTACCTTATTGCCCTGGGGCTGCCCGGGTTGAGGCGGGCGGTAACTTCTCATTGGAGTCAAAAGACTCCTCCTACCGTCGAGAGCAACCCCTAGCGCCCGGCTCTACGCCAAACGAGTCTGGGCTTAAAACTGGTGTCTGCTGCTCCCCGTGTTGAGTCTTCGCTGAGACGGCGAAACTGGGGTGACCTCTCCAGGTGCAGGCCAGGGCGGGTGGTATGGAGATCCTAGAGTGCCCAGTGCCAGGATCCCCCTCTCGGCATTACTGGCAGTGTCCGGCGGAAAGGCAAGCCAATACGGCCGGTGCCAGCGCAGCTGCAGGAGGTGCCAGAAGGCATCGCAAAGCTCAACCAACAGCCTATGGGTCTCCGTACCGGATTTTCTATCTGGGTCTACTCCCATAGCCTTTGACCAGCCAAGGTCGACCTGCAAGGCAGCAGGAAACTCGTGGATGGCGGGGTCGTTCATTTTCCGTGCAGATACAAAGCATCTGCCCACTGACCAACAATTATTAAGTCATATACATATGGGGTTTCCTTCATGATTCACGTCGAGCTTGCACTGTAAGTATATACACAGAAACATATTGAATACACCTTATAATTATCTGATTACTATTGTGTTTTACGATCGTTTATGTGTAAAAAAAAATCAGTAAAGCTCAAACTGTGTCGTTTATTGCGGTTGTCTATGGAATTTCGGATAAACCTTCGTGTGAATATATACAATGTAAAACAATGAGTAAACCTAATAATTTTGTGATTACCTTTGTTTTTCATGTAGGGCAAACAGTGTTTGATAAGAAGAAAGGGAGCGGTTAGTTGCACGGCTATCATGTCATGCCAGACACTGACCGGGTACTCGTCGATGGGACACACGTGTTGGAAACCTGACAGGTGGACAGAGAAAAAACAACGATTTCAAAACGAGCAATAGAATCATGTGTTGTTTTCAAGTTATATTATTGAAGATAGTGAGTTAAATGCACACACTTAGAAAAGCAATCTATAGCATCAAGTAGTTCGTCGGCTTTTGCAAGCGGCTTGAATGACTAAGATGTTCATTCAGCATTTTTTATCGGTAGCCTAATCAGAACTTGTGGTCCTACTTTTCCAGAGTTAGAATTCGGCAAATAATTTTAGCTGTAAAATTTCTGAATGGACTACCTGCGTTGTTGACGAGTATATCGACACCGGCCGGGTAAAGCGTCTGTACCTGACGACACATCTCCGTGATAGAGGTCTCGTCTTTAAAATCTGCACACAGGAACTGACACCCCACACCTGAACTGCTTCAGGGAGTGTAGAAAGTGGTCTTTGTTTTAAACTCTTTAATAACTTCATTCAATGTCTGGTATAAAATAACACCTCATATGATATATCAAATAGGCTATGTATATAAACTTCTGAAACTGATGAGCCTAATTAAGACTTTGCTGCGCTCATCTGCATGACCTCAGCATTAACTTATAGGGTACTTTTACAAAAATTCTTGCTGTCTTTTAATCACTTGTTAACATGTAGTGAAAAGAATTTGTGCAGGCTTGTTGATTGATAAAAACAAGCAGTATTACTATTTCAGAAAATAATCACACGGGAACACTGGAATATCATATCATAAATATAGCATGTCATTTCTTTATGCAATTACTTATTTTCTTAACTTACTATTTTACATTGTTTACGGTCCTCTTGAAACCAATTTACTTTCAAATAATTTATTTATTCTAACCTCTTAATCTGTTCCACAATTCCATCGATAACACTCTGCTCCCCGAGCCCTGTAATAATGACGTCACAGCCCGATGTTGCTAAGCGTTTCGCGATACCAAGTCCGATTCCGCTCGTGGACCCCGTTACCAAAGCAACCTTTCCCGACAAAGACATGTCTAATGCATGGAAAATGTAAGGTGTAACTAAATCTTCCTCACTATTCAATCCAATCTATGTGTTATAATCGGCAAGATATCTTTGGAGGTCACAAACGGATAATAGACACTATGTAAGGCTATATTTAGTGTCATGTCTGACTATAGACATCTTTATGACCCACGTTACACATTCATTCTGTTATCACTACATTCGTATACCATGTAGCAAAGTGGCATGTTTAAAAGTGGGTTACCGACGATTGACTATGTTTGGACTTGACAAATGTTTGATGCTTAAGACAAATTAGCATATAGAGACAAGTGACCACTGATTTGAAAATGTACATGGAGTCCGGTGATCACAGACTTGCAAATGTAAATAGAGTCGTCAAGTGATCACAGAATAGCACTTGCAGAGTCATGTGATCGCAAATTAGCAAATGTTCATAGTTTAAGTGATTACAGACTGGTAACTGCTTATAGACAGCGGATCACAGACAAGCAACTTAACATTAGCTCAGGTGATCAGCATGTTTACAACATGTTTATTTTGACCGATAATTGTTCGTTTCAAGACTGGCGTAAAGTGAACAGATAATGTTTAAATGATACAGTACTAGGACTGCTTATCAGAAAATACACATTTCCCTGAATGTTTCGCCCCTTATCTCGGTACATTCTCCAGATGTAATAACAACAGTGAACTTTTTGTCTGAGCCAAAATAAACGGGACGCCCTTTCGGAAGCCTTGCTTAGAGCCTGGATTGTAGACTTTCTAGAATGGCCCCTGATGTCCATTGATACGAGTATAGTCCTTAGTGACTGTATAGTAAAATCACTGCAGCATAGAGAAAAGTGTTGTTTTCCATCCTTAGCGGCTGCAGCATCACCAAAATATTGGTACTTCTACAACGTTCTTTCATAGACTTTCTCTGTTATCACTTCCCATGAAACAGTAACTCAGTCATTATCATTCTTCATTGTGTCCAAAACCAAAGTAATATATCTGGCTGCATGTATCTTGGAACACTGTCCAGGAAGATCAGCGTCTGACCAAGAGATACATTTATCTTCCAGCGATTGGCTTTGGAAGTAGATTACTGTGGATGGGTGGGTTACTTGCCGCTCCAACCAACTTGACTAAAGAGATAAAGTAGAGTTTGGGAAGTTATTGGGTTCTTTGTTTCTTTCTTTCTCTCTTCAGTACATCCACTGAGGCTCTGTAAGCACTTGCTCATGACGTCACCGGTATCGTCCCTGAGTACCGCTTTGCATGATGACAGTATGTGCAGTATGTACTGGAGTGTCCGTTTCTCTCCACAAATTTGGCATGACTAATCTTTAGTCAAGGTTCTTGTCATTTTTCTTTCTTTGATGGTGCTAGCAATAGATCAAATACTGATCGATGGTCGAAGAAGGAAGCTCATCCGGACTGGCTCATATTTCCACAACTTTTGCCACTACTCGTTTTGTTACTGCCTAATTGTTCTAAGTACCCTATTGAGTTATTGGACAGATCTCACTGACCTGATTACATCCTCACTACTTCTGCATTATGCATTCACCATTTTGTTTCAGGTGTCCAACCATTCCTGCAACCTCAAACCCAGCTTTTTCTCTGCCAACGTTTGTTGTGCCAAATATGTCTTCGTGACAGGGTCTGCTCTTTGCCTGGTGTACTGCCAAGGAAGTTAACACCTTCCTAAAACTAAGATGGTATGAGTAGGTTCACGGTTCACGAGAATTACTTTATACAGAAAACTGTAAGCAAGTCCACACTGTTTCTTCAGTGTGAACAAGACAAGATGATGACTGGAGACCGACATTAAGAGTGTTACATGTGGACTCCAGCCATCAAGGAACGTTTCGACCTCTTTTCCACTAGGTCCTCTAGTAGGCAATGTCGTAGTTATAGGTAAGGCCCACTATTGTCAAGTTTTCAGTTGAAATCATCTCTGTGGCACCACAACCAACACGACACACACTCTTGCTGCTTCTTCCTGCTGCATTATGGCTGCTTTTCTCTTAGTCCTGAGAATCCCCATCATCTGAAATAGTCTTTATGAGTCATGCGCTAAATCCCTTCTGTCAGCGCGATTCAAGAAAATTGACATATTTGGAGCTTTTTTCGCCTTTTCGCAAGAATCTTCATAGGCATAGTTAGTTCAAACACAATGATTTTCTTGCCAGATGTTGACCACACCACATTGCCTGGCGTCAGCTTTGGACAATCCCTGTAAAGATGAGTTTGGAACGCAGACCTACGCCCATCTTCCATACACACTTCAAATTACATGTACTAAAATAACGCGTGTTTTTATAAACATCATTCAGCATTGTGACTGCAGCTCATCGTTGTCTATTAAAATTAAGTGGCCCTTTTCGGATTTCACTGTAAAACACAACATTTAACGTTTAATCTTGAGAAAAACTAATTTAACTAGCTCTTATCAAACATTCAATAGAATGTCCATTTGAACTTATTTTAGGCTGTACATGAAGATACAAGACCTATCTAAAAACGTTACCAGCGGTTTATTTTTATGGGTTTAGCCTTTATTATCACCCGTTTTATAGAACTACCTTACTAATGTGTGTTGCATGACAACATTACAATACAAAATTGTTAAGTTTAAACATTTTAATGTATATTCAGTACTTTTTTATGAATTTCGAAAGGGTCATTTGAAGATTTTAGTGCAAATATTTTAAAAGATTAAAACATGGCTAACTACTTTTTCATGTTGTCGTAAAACGTGTAAAGCACTGCATAGTCGATGTTAGACTACACAACTAAAACTAAAATATAATGGATGGAAATTATATAGCGTACTTATGTTTTAATTAGGTTAATGCTGTTATTGTTATTGGTTTAAATTCAATGACAACAATATTAAAAATACATTTTATTTCTGTTTTGTTCTGAAAATAGTAACATAAATCTCCGCTATGTAATGTCTAATTGATTATTCAATTAAAAGTCAGATAGATTGTTATAAGATTATCAGTCAAATTTTCACGTCGAAAATTAGATTCGTTTCCGAGAACAGAGATCTTTTTATCCACTTAGAAACTGAAACAATATAACATATCCCTATTTTAGAACAAACAATTTTAAGCTGTATTTTGTTTCATCAAGAATCAATAAGACTGTTCATTCAAAGTCCAATCTTCTTATTTGTCTTTAAAAAAGACTCGAGCTTTCGTATGCAAGTTTCCAATTTAGTTTATCTTATGAAGATCGTTATTCATCTATTATTTATTTATCTTTTGCAGATGCAAGAATTAATAATAAATGTAGTAAATGAAATGATTTTTATAACAATAGTTAACATTTAGTTCAATGTGTTCTGATGTTTGAAGAGGCTTAACAATTTTTTGCAAGACCAAAAGAACAAACACAAGACATGAACTATTTCGAGAAGTACCTTCTTATAACATTAAGAACTGTTCTGTTAATTAAGGAGACGAAATGCATTTTGGGTAATTATATTCATAAATATATTAAAACCTATGGCAAATTGTCTTATGTCTATATTAAAATTTCTGACAAATATCCTAAGTATGTATTTACTTTTTTATTTATTTACCCTATTTCACATTGCCAAAACAATGAGGGGTACCAGAAAGCTTGCACACATTTTTACGTTTGTTTTCCATTTCATTTTCAATGCAAGAAGAAATCCTCTTAGATTCGTCTATCACAATCCACATTATGTTCATATTAACAACATGTAACTCATGTTCCAAAAGATTGTTATATCATGTTTATGCTAAATTTTAAGCGGTGGACACATTGTTAAAACTTGTTACCCAACCCTTTTCATGCACATATAAATTATATGAGTAAGATAAGAAAAGTTCCTATGAGACAATGAGACCACATTTATTGAAATTTGAACTAACTCTAGACAAAGGCACACAGAATTAATGTAAAAGTGACAAAAATACAGAGACGAGATATTACAAAATATGTTTCAACTTTAATATTGTACAAATATGACAGTTGCACGCTTTAATAACAAATAATATAACATACACCGGGTACATACCTATTGCGTATAAACTTTTAAGTTAATTACGACATTTAAAGTCTCTATTAATATTAACCTTGAAAAGGTATGGATATGCTAGTTCTTAAGACAATTTTCTTTTTTGCTGCCACCACTATGTTCTTGGGTTGTCTGTCGATAGGGAGCAAAAATAAGTTATTTCGCGTTGACCCAGATGGAATAATGTGATTCGATAAACAACGTTAAATGTGCATCTTTTTGCTCGTCACTTCTAGGCTCGTCTACACGTATTTCTATAATCAGTGGATGAATCCCCATCTGTAAGCTAATTGAACATTTGGAAGAACCAATGTCCTCGTTCTACTGAGCGGTATATCCGGCATCAATGCTGTAGGAGGAGCCAGTGGTACTTCCGGCTTCCGGGCTGCAGAGGAAGTGCACCAGGTGCGCGACCTACAATCATGGAATTGACCTATCATCTTTCACTAATTAACAGTCTATTCTATAAATAAATGATAGCTTCGATTTTAAGCACCGCTGTGGCCATAATGGAAAATTTTGCGCATTAATACTCCATATTTTATAAGTAAATTGACTTCATAACTAAGATGCTCGAGGTATTTAATATACTGGCAACATTTAACAGACACTCCAGTACATTCGTAACAATCCAAAATGTATTAAATATACTGGCAACATTGAACAGAAACCCCAGTACGTTCGTAACAATCAAACATGAATACGATATGCTGGCAACAATGAAAAGACACTCCAGTACATTTGTAGCAATCAAACATGAATTGAATATAGTAGCAACATTGAACAGACACTCCAGTGCGTTCGTGTGATTTCGATGTATATTCAGTGAGAAGTTAATTATATGTCGCGTCGCTAATAAAAACCGTTCCATCTTCGAGACTTTTGCGATGGCATTGTCGAAAACTAATGAGTGCCAGTCAAATGTTGCCTTATAGTAACAGATACTTAGAGGCTTTGATAGTGAGTGTTCATAAGATACTGAATATATTTAACGAGTTGGATGAAATGATACGAAACGAGTTTAATATTTCCAGTATCGAAAGAACACGAATATTAGATTCTGTTTATCACATAACTATCAGCTT
Source organism: Sinonovacula constricta (assembly GCA_007844125.1). NCBI lineage: Eukaryota > Metazoa > Mollusca > Bivalvia > Cardiida > Solecurtidae > Sinonovacula > Sinonovacula constricta. Next base: position 36,717,287 of record CM017557.1, read on the forward strand.
TTTTATTGTTTACAATGCATCATCTTTTTATAGAATGGACAGTCTGCATTGACATGTGTTATTCGGTTTGGGAGAATCCGCACAAAACATAGTTTAAATCTTTACTCGAACATTTTCCATTAAGAAGGAACATATTCGTTTAATACATGACTAAAATGTTGTTTTTTGATAAATTAAAATGAAATTGTCCAACAAAATGCATAAAACCGCGACAACAAAGAGGAAATGGCATATACACTACACACACTGAATGACATCACACTACGATAATTAACTAGTGTGTACCGAAAGTAACGCATGAGTGTTACCTCAGGCTCGCGCGGTAGGTATGTGATAAAATACAATAACACAAATATTCCAAGTATAATAATAAGTTTTTTAAAGGAATTCACATATAATATACATACAAAATGAAAGATTGCAAGAAAATGCATTATTTATGCTATTTATTCCAGTAGCACGTTGGTAAATCTTTTCTCTGATCATGCAGAAAAAAAGCAACCAAAAACGTATGAGTATGCCTACCAGGACATAATGATAACAGAATCAACTACATTTATAACAAGTAATTTATTAAATTACTGAATTTATAGCTCTTACCTCTTCAACCGAAATCGGTTTCTTGTTAGGATGTCTGTTAAAGAATTCAGTCTGTGAAAAAAGAAAAGGTAACTTATTACCAACGTTGTTTGTGTCAGCATGTTTCAGCATTTACATTGTTTATAACTCCTCGAAATTCTCGTCTAAATTACATTACTACATTAACAACAACAAACACGTGTACCAGTAGTTCATTGTCAGGATGTAACTAATCGTGTCGAAAATTAACGGGTCCTTTCCGAAATGATGATTTTATTTTTGGTAAAATAAATATAAATAAATCAAATCATAACATTTACTAAAATAATCTGAGCATCAAAGATGTTGGTTTGGACACGCGACTTAAAGTGTTGAGTCGATTATGCAGACCAGTAGGTTATATTTACCTTACCCGTTTACCTAACTGTAATCAAAAGAAATAACTCTAACATTTTAATGGACTCTTACAGAATTTATTTAAATTTTCAATATTTATTTATTGGTTACTAGCCAGTAAGCTTCGTAACCAGGCAGATTTTCATCGTTAACAATACTTAAAGACAGATGTGTATGGTATTAAGTCTTACTATACCTATTTGCAGCCATTGCGATAACACAAGTTTGATTATCATTATAAAATTATATGCAGAAAACGGTAACGTTATGCTAGAAACTAAGCAGATATTGAACAAATACTTATTGGTAATTTAAGACATAAATGAACATGTACTCGATAACTATTTAAGCAACTATTTTCACGCAATGTCCACTAAAATATATTGTCGACAAATATTTCAATAAACAAAAATGTATAGGTTTTCACTTACCCTACTTTTCTCATAAGTTATTGACTTCTCTTTGGCAATGTCAGCAATCTGTTGTTTGACCACTGCAAGGAGATAAGTATTCGTGATAAAACTACGGCTTGAATCTTACCGATAATTTGTAAAAATGGGGATAAAAATAACTTAATTATTGTGATTATATTATATGCTTAAGCCTGGTCAATTAGTGCTAAGAGTTATTTCAACTTACAATCTGTTTCTACGAAGCCGGGACAAATGGCATTAACGGTTACCCCAAACTCAGCACATTCGAGGGCAGTACCCTGAAAACAAAATGAATGTTAAGCTGATGATGATAATTAAAGGAACCACTCAGAATACATGTAAATATTACGTATACGTAATGCTTCTTCAAGGAAATCAATATTTTAGTATATAACTGTGTATGAAATAACTTGACTGAATTGTATAATTGTTAGAAAACTGTTTCTAGACATCTACATAGGATATTTTATGGACCTAATATTTTAGGCTTCAACTTTCTGATCCAATAAATGAATTCAATGCGTGACTTGTTCAAATGAACCTTTGGTACAACGCGTTTGTTCATTGTGAATTGCTGTCATTTCGGCAGTTCGTAGCCGTTTTCGAAAAGAGGATGACAAGCGTGACTGGTGATTTAATTTATTCGCCATGCTTGTTCTTATTTATGTCGCTGCGGTTGTTTATTTTAAGACGTTCAATAGTTTTCAGTGAAGCACCATGGGCGATTCTTTTCACTCGGGTGTACTAACAGGACCTCTCTTGAGCCTGGTGAAACTGTGAGAAGGTAGGTGCACCTTTGTTGGCGAAATATATAAGCTACCTAGCTCAGTATAACCAGTAGGTCGTCGACAGGCTAATCCCTGTTAATGTCAACTTGGCAACTGCGATTTTGGCCCATAATTTAGATTTAACTGCACAGACATAGAATCGCGGATTTTCGCCAGTTCTGATTGTTGTCTGTCTCCCGTAATACAAAGGTATTCATTGCCATTTTCATCTTTCATCGGTTACATCCATATCGCACTTTATGAGGGATTTCTCAAGCAAGGAAAAGAAAACCGATCTATTGAAATAAAAAATATCCAAGCGCTGACGTTTTCTTTGATATGTTATGACGAAAATAGTTACGTCATTGAAAAGTAATGTCCACATAGCATTTAAAACAGAGAATTATCATTTCCCTTTGAAGAACTACACGTAAATTGCTGCTTGTAAGTGAAATAAATGTTTGACTCAAGAAAGAAAAATGACCAGAAATGTGTAAATGGTAGACTAAGACACCTTGGCTAAGAGTCACTAACATATTGTGTTTTTTTTATCTAAGTATGAAACGGCTTAGAAGCACTGACAGTTCAGAGGGATTTCATGAATTTTGCGAGGTCCGTTTATTTCTGCGAAGAACAACTTAAACACTTAAAATATTTGTCAGTCTTAAGAAGATTCCTTCTTTTTTTTTGCATTTAGCACAAGACACTCTTGTTCTGTTACCATGGTGAATCTAGGATTTGAGAACTGGGCATTTAATGTCGTCTGCAGCAAACTGGACTCGCGGCTTGTATATTTATTAGCTAGCCTTCATGGTTCAAATCTTTATAATCAGTGTCACGCAACTTAACCACGTAGACGTGTTGTATCACCAGAACACCTAGACCTTAACAGTCAATACTAATATAACTGCCGATAGAAAACTCGTTTGCGGCCATTTTTATAGTTGTTGATTTATTTTGGCAGCGCAAATAAATATATTACTCTGTAATTAGACTCGATAACTTACTACATTGAATATAAGCAAGTGGTTTAAATTACCGAATACACGTCACGTTATGTGATAAAATAGAATCGCTGACAACATAATGATGGACAGTTTCACCTTTCGCCTTGACTTGTACATATCTGCTTAAGAATGTGCATTACACTTGAGAACTGAGAACACTTGATGTTGGATCCCTCATACACATTTTGTTATTTAAATTACATTAGAAAAGGTCGAAATAAGCATATTTTTCTTCAACTTCGACAAACCTGCATAAAAATAACAATAACATTTCTCTAATACGAAGTTATGGCAGTGTCTTTTGGGTATTACACAAGGCAGAAGACAAACGTATTCACATGACAGTCAAACGTAAAAGTTAAAAAAAGACTAGACATTACATAACATGGGGAAAAAAACCCAACATTTTCCCCGCTGGAAAGTTCAGTGTCCAATTAATCTTACCTTTGTTAGACCGATAAGACCCGACTTGACCACACTGTAGGGAACTTTCCCGGGAGCAGAGATAAGACCCATTTGTGACGAGGTGTTCACGATGCGGCCCCAACCTGACAATTTAAAAAAATGGTCCATACTTTGCACAACAAATCACTGAACATGCAAAAGCTGGAAACCCTTTTAAGGAAAGTAAGAGACATTTTATAACTAGTTTTATATATCAAAGAACGATGTACAATAGTTCATGTAATTATCATAAAGCATTTGTATGGTAATGCTAGTGCCCATCTCTGTCCAAACAGACAAGCGAACAAAGGCCCGACACGGAAAGTGCTCTGATACCAGTAACTAGTAAACATACGACACCGCGACCATCGCTGATGCAACAATACCTTAACATTCTGTAAAATTTTAACAGTATTACCATAAACAAATGTAAGCTTGTTTTAACTTACAATGGTTTGGTGCACTTCAGTATCGTTCGTAACACAAAACTAAAAATACACTACCAAGTCTTGGTAATATTGAGTGTCATGTGGAGCATGCATTGGATTATAACCATTTATGCATACATGTATAATTAGGTGGTTCACTTTTGGGGGGGGGGGTTAAGTTAGGCATACAGTATAATTACATACAATGCAATCATTAAATCAAATAATAATGTAATTAATGTTGTGCTTCATGTCAAACATGCACTACAGTAATATAAAATGCATTCTACAACCATTGATTCATACGGCTGTGTTGTGTTTCATGCTCAGTATGCACATATACAATGCAAATATACAATAGACCATTTCAAACGTCCAGTGCGCATGCGCCGATTTATATCTCGCGCTACGAGACTTGACCCGTTTTCTTTCGATTGTCAAAACTGGGGGCTCTTGCGCAAAGGATTTCATCATTTGTGTTCGTACTTTCTTAGAAAACAAGTTGGGTTTTTTTTTTCGGTTTGCACATATTAGCGCCAATTAACGGCTGTTAACAACATTGTTCACGCACTTATAACATGGAGTCGCTATTACATCACTTTGATTATAATTTCTTCAAGGTTGTAAAAAATAAATGCGGTGTTATTTCTTTCTGGCGCGGAGGGCTCTCTGGCTAACACTGCAACAACAAAGAAAATTCTGGGAAACAATCGACGGTCACTATCATTTGAAGTCGCCGAAAAGAAATATTTTTGTGTCAAATTGACCGACCCATTATTTCACAATACTGTGTAACATGATATCGATCGATAATTGTCTTCAAGCTGCCATTTAGAAGATAGAGAGGGTGTGAACGTTGGGTACTGTTGAGAGATTAAAAATGATAAGTACACGTGAACGGCGTGTGCTATGAAAAAAATATGCAACGTTATTGACGATTTACCTTCGCGGCATAAATATAAGTTCTAAAAGAGTGAGAGTGGAGGGGGGGGGGGGGGAACTTTACTATGTAGTAATATTTCAGACTGTGCATGTTTTTACTTATATAAATATCCTTACAAACTTCTTTAGTCCATTGAATGATCATAAGCATTTTTATAAAGGAATTATTTATATTTAAGGTATGGATTAACTACAAAAGAATAGACGAGCTATTGAAATAATACCTTTGCAATAAACACGAGATGAAAATATACATTAGATTGTGTTCCTTGAAATCCCAACATCCACGTTTCCTCTTCCTTAACGAAAAAATAGTGGGGTTGGGAAAGAGTGCACCATTGTGGGTACTGCTAAATATAGCGTTAGGTCCTTTTATGAGCCAAAAAAGCTAATGTAGACCTTAGTGTTTTGTCCTTTTTGTTGTCCTCGCGTAAGTCAATGCATATTGGTCTGTAAATGGTGAAGGTCATAAACCACACGACTGCCATATGGTGACAGTTTCAAACACAGCTGCATAGCGGATGCATGTGTTAATTCTTGCGAAGGGGAAAAGACGCCAAAACACGGTCACAATTCCTGTCCACTAGACAAACAAGGTGTCATTAAACTGCCAATTAGCTTAATTAGTTGGGGTGTCCGCTTATGTCATAAAATTAGGGATTCAATTAGAGTAGAACTTTATGATGGTATGAAAGGGACCCACGCCCATAGCGAAACATACCCGGTAATATGAATTTACAAAACGATATTTTAAATTAATACATTTCTATCTTTAAATGGGTACAAAAATTAAGTACCCGGTAGGGCCCACTTTAGACCACATTTTGGCATAGAACATTCAAGCCATGAATGGGAATATAAGACGTAGCCAGGCGTGTAGACCCTCATTCAAATAATTGCAAATCAAGTCAAAAGTTGCATGCAGATTTTGAATCGCAGTCCACGAATTCCTATTAATCATTTATACGTAATAGCGCATTATGTGACCGATGCATTAAGAAATATGGATTTTGACACCATTGTCCAAATTTACAACATTGTTCATTATAAGATATATAACAACTAAGATTAGAAGCATAAGAAAATTTGCTTGACAAAGATCCATACCCCTGTAACTAAAGTAATGATGATGCAAATGACGGTGATGATGCTGCTGCTACTGCTGATAATGATGACGGTGATACCGATGCTGTTTATGATTATTATGTAAATGGTAAAAACGGTTACGGTGATGCCCATGACGATTACGATGTAGATCGTGATGGCGGTGATGCTGCTGCTGGTGATGATGATTAAAGGTGATTATACAGGTAATTTGGGATCATGATGATGATCATGTGTGGCCAGATAAATTTAATCGCGGTAATGATTATAATTTCTTTAATATTTAACATGTAAATGGACGTGATATAAGTTCGTTTTTATTACGGTTGTTTTATTTAACTTTCAATTGATGATTGTATACGTGCACTATTTGGCAACTTATGGTTATTCAGACGTTGAACTTTTGTCAATTTCATGATTTTCAGCACTGTATTACGTTCAATTAGATAATACAAAATCCGGAAGTGAAGAGCCCCCAGTTTTGCAAAACAGGTCGAGTCTCGCGAGATTTTCTCACAAAGCGTCTACTTGATCAGCGGAATAGGATTGGCTAGACGCTTGGTTTGAAATGGTCTATTAGTTAAGTGAACACCTTTGTGTTCCATGCCGAGTATCATTTGCAATAATATACAATGAAGTTCGCATTAATAGATATAACTATGCAATTACCTTTGTTTTTCATGTAGGGCAGACAGTGTTTGATAAGAAGAAAGGGAGCGGTCAGTTGCACGGCTATCATGTCATGCCACACACTGACTGGGTACTCGTCGATGGGACACACGTGTTGGAAACCTGTCAGGTGGACAGAGAAATGCTACGGTTTTCAAACGATAAACGTTATCTCCATTAAACTTATTTTTGTTTGCATTAATTTTGGTGACATACCCAAAGTACCTCAATGTTAAACATCAATGGATGCATCTTGGCAAGCAGTTTCGGTTGATGGTATACCGGTATACAACTTTGATATGAATGTGTTCTTAATTTACCAGACATGGTTAGTCTTCGGCAAATGTCTTACGCTGTAAACATTCTGAAATTATAGTCTTTTCGAGCTACCTGCGTTATTGACGAGTATATCGACACCGGCCGGGTAGAGCGTCTGTACCTGACGACACATCTCCGTGATAGAGGTCTCGTCTTTAAGGTCCGCGCCCAGAAACTGACACCCCACGCCTGAATTACTGCAGAGATAATAAGGGGAGATAGGCAACATAGAGGATACTAGGTTAGGGTTGAATAAAGCAAATGTCATCACACTCGGCACGACTAACCTAAATCGTTCGGTTAGCTTCCCGATTAAGATTCGCCTTAGCCTCGTATGATAACATTTTCTTTATTCAACACTTATCTAGTGTCTATATAACCTTTATATAGCTGATTATCAAGTTCAAACATGCGTCACAAAAGCATACAATTTTATAACCATGATTTACCAAATGTATTCATATAGCAGTTTGTCGTAGCTTTATTTTGATTTATATGCATTATTTCCTACAACAATTTGCCCTAAAATAAAAAAAAGTATTACTTCTAACCTCTTAATCCGTTCCACAATTCCATCGATAACACTCTGCTCCCCAAACCCTGTAATGATGACGTCACAGCTGGCTGATGCTAAGCGTTCGGCGATACCCAGTCCGATCCCGCTGGTGGACCCCGTTACCAAGGCTACCTTTCCAGACAAGGACATGGCTAATGCCATAAAAAAGAAAATTGGGAAATGCAGTGAACGTAAAACTTGTCTACCCGAGTCGTTCAAGCTTTTCAACTTATATCTATGTATTATAATCGACAAGCTAGTTTTGAAAGCCACACACAAGGTGGTGTGTTATACCTTCAGTCCAATGGGATGTAATTTTACTTTGTATTCGCATAAAGGGAGTAATGTAACTGTTACTTGAAAAGCTACACGAAATACAAGATTGTGTTAAGTACTAACTTACTTGATGAGTGATAAAACATTGGGGAAGGGCGGGTTTATTAGGTTGTAGAAGCCTCTTCATTACTTGATGGAAACACTGTCCAATTTTCGTTAGCAGAAAATTCATGGTATAATACATGTAGTAGGAGTTAAATGGTAACATTGATTGTATAAAGAGGAGGGTAGCAACCGCCACACTTCACAAGTAACATAGCTGTGATCATGAATACGAAAATATAACCATATCCTATGACTATAACAACATATATTATAATTTGAAAAAAGCGTTTGATACAGATAAACGACAAAAAAACAATAAGACTGTTTTATATCAGTGCAGCGCAAAGGTCGACTTGCTAAATAGATATGGACATGTATTTAGACTGAATATTGTTGTAGTGTTGTTTTAGTATTTATCACTACATGTATACGTATATGACTAATTATTAATTTATGAATTAACACAATTAAACAACACTCAGACGACAGCCCCCATTTCATTATTAAATTAGACAACAACTATAACAAACCCTCTGTCATTGTGTTTGCTTCTGTGTATTTATTGTCATTTTGAATCAGTTAAATTTTTGGCATTAAGCAGAACAAGAACTGGCTGAGCTTTTGTTAATTGCGTAAGAAAATGTTTGAGCTTTTGTCCGAGTATTGTTTTGTCCAGCCAAGTTCAGCCTTCGATGATGCTGACCCGATGAAGACACGGATTTCTTTTAAATTTCAGACCATTGATGGTTTCTATAGTTTTAGAGGATTTTTCTTCTTATATTTGTACACGTGCAGTTCTACCGACGAACCGGTTTCTTATGGGATGTGCTCTCAATAAATCAGCTGCCTGATATGTTATTTAACAAATTACACTATCGTTACTACTGACTTGTTCTGATGCTGTCAACGCGACAACTTTTACTACTTAAAAAGGCAAATGTTTCTATGTGTATAAACTTTACCATCTATTTTCTATATCAAGTCTTCTTTATGCTTTGATTTTCCTGCTATATAAAATCTATTGCTAAACTAATACAATTAATATATTTATAATATAAATCATCAACATCACCATCAGAACACCATCATCATCTTCATCATCATCATCAATATCATCATCATCATCAGTAGTAGGCTAGTAGTAGTAGTAGTAGTAGTAGTAGTAGTAGTAGTAGTAGTAGTAGTAGTAGTAGAAGAAGAAGAAGAAGAAGTAGTGGTAGTAGTAGCAGCAGCAGAAGTAGTAGTGGTGCATATAAATGTCCATACAATTGTATACAACTGTATAAAGCGTTTACTTATAACCAGTTTAAGCGGTCATCGATGTGCCATACATTTGTTCTTAAGAAAACATTTAATTAGACATTCTTGATGGCAATAAATGTACGATACCTTATTTCTAGGTCCTTTCAAAATGTGTTAACCAGACTTATTGCTAGAGAATGTGTGTCATGTGGTTTGCGTTTTGTTCTAGAATATTTTCATTGCTAAAGTATGCTGGCATGTAACACAATCGTCTGCTCAATGTTTTTCCTTGTGCGTGAATAAGTTATTCGCCAGATAGATTAGCCAACATGTACACAATTTTGACACAAATACACGTGTGCATAAAATGTACAACGCACACATGTAATAGACCTATTTAACATTTCGTTATCAATATTTTGATGTATGGGCATCAAGATTAGGTTCCATGCGTTACTTGTTGCTACGTGGCACGACGGACAAGTGATAAAAAGCATATTTAACTCATTTCGCAATAAGCATCGGTGGTTCAGTGGTAGAATGCTCGCCTGCCACGCGGGCGGCCCGGGTTCGATTCCCGGCCGATGCACATATTTTTATATCCATTTTTTTTTATTTCTGCTGAATCACTCTGATACAAATATAATCAACACTAGCAAAATGACAATTTCATTATAATAAATAAATATATCAGTGAATTCCTGAGTGTATAAAACGGGAAACAATGCGCACTTCTATTCCCAGGTACACGTTCTTAGCACAGAAAAACGCACACAAAAACAACAACAAAAAACAAAAAACAGACTATAATGTTGGAATGATAAACAGTGTTGTATTAATACAATGTATTTTCTCTCACATATATATGCACTATTATAATATATTACCAAGCGCACTGGACGCATGCTATGTTTAACGGGGTGCCATTTATAAGAGGAATATAATGTGACTGTGAAAACATGGCTGCCCCATATGCAAGACAGAAAGTGGGACGAGCTTTATTAAAGTACTATTTAAATAAATTTAAGTATGCTCGCACAAGTCTTATGTATTTTGTGAAGAACATTGTTTTTATCAAAAGTAAACATAAAAGTCTCAGCTTAACACCTTTGGCCTTTTTGTGGTTATAAGTAAATGACTATTTTTTCGCATAAGAAATAAGTCAGACAAGTATTATTGGCTCGATAACAGTTTTTAACTTTAATGACAACTACACAAAAATATTATCGGTTAGTTGAATAACTTGAATAACTTGAAGTTTATAATATTGTCTAAGTAGGTAAAGCTTAATATATATATATATGTGAAGTATACATAATATACAATAACTTAACAACTCCTTGGTACCAAAATGTCTCAGAGAAAATGTCGAGGAAAGTGGTGTTATTGAAAAATCTAAATTATATTTATGCTTACAGAAATAGTATAGAAACAATCAAACGTGAAAGGAGTGACTGCATACAAGCAGACTTATTGTTGTTTATTTGTTTTTATAAATGCATCGAAGCAATAAAATGATGGGTATTATCGCGACATGCCACTATTTTGGCAAAATGTCCAAGCGCTGAGTGCGTGGTTAGAGCTCTGTAAAACCGGTTTAAGCACCCCAGTCGGCCCATATTGCCGACGGACCGTTCCAAGGCGGTAACTGTCGGGTTTGCTCTTTTAGTTAAATGACTCATCACAAATTTGTTCTTTTTTTCCCGCTTGTTTTGCATGTGAAATACCTTTGTTCTGTGCGTTTTTGGAGTTTGATATATGTTGCAATGCTTATAGGACTTTGTCATATATTCTTATACTATATAGCTTACCAATTAAACTTTCTTCTGACATAAATTAGAATTAAGAATGACAAACTGTTCTAACCGATCAGCTTCTCTTGAAATGCTTACATCTCGGTAAACATTGTCATAAAAGTGCTACATCTTGATCCATGTCTTTTTCCCGGTGTAACATAATAGTCCACTACTGACTCAACAACGATTTCACGTGAACTCGAGAGGACAATGTAGGATTTTCACTTAACTGTATCGCACGGTTAGTATCGTAATTCTTGAGAAGTGAACCGTGAACTGAACCGGAAATGTCACAGGACATTGAGTCATCACACCAATGTTACATGAGTTTTTGTTTTGCTGTTTAAGTAAATACAAAACCAGAAAATAAATTGTTAAGAAGAAAGACACACAAAACACACACACACACACACATTTTACGCCAGTCACTCGTTCCATCTTCGCCTCATTATGAATGTAGAGTCAGGTGATGTTTTATGCACTAAAAACACTAATACTGTAAGTAATTGACAGGGGCGTGCCTGGGCTTACGCACTTACGCACGTGCGTACAGTTGCTTCCAAAAATTGAAAAAATAAAAACGTCGAAAAGCAAATAAAAATCCTACATAACCTGGGTTTGGCACTTGTTGTTACTGTTAGCTGTTTCATTTCTTAAATTAGAGTTTTTTTTAACCCTTTTCCAAATTAACCCTTTTCCAAATTCTACAAATACTTCTGCAATCCTACCTGACGTATATCTGTCCCTTCCTGCTCGTTGTACTGTGACAGAGTTTCTCCCCAGAATGCATCTACGGCGTTCTAAGGAAAATAAATCCGGGGGCGGGGGAATGCCCCTGACCCCCCCCCCCCCCCCCCCTCCCGGGAATAGAGGAATAGTGCGTATACTCAAAGGTCACCTAGGCACGCCCCTGATTGATATAGAATTGTTTATTACTTTAATAATCGCAATCCACGAGGACGTTTAATAGGAACACTACGGTATATCACGCTATTTGCAATTTCTACCAATGCGGGTCGCTCTAATATTCATTCGGACCGACCTTGCGTCAGCATTTGTAAGTAGGTCAAAGGTGAGGTTAGACAGCTACGCTGAAAACTGTCACATTATGTATGATGTTTAATAATACGCATATATGCACATTGAACCTACACAGTTCAGATTATTGTGACAACCTCCAACACTCAATGGTGGATAAAATCCAGGACAAATCTCTGTGTAACTTCTAGTTCATCAAAGACTAGCTGGTTAACCACCCAATAAAACAGTGTTGTTTTTTTTCAGACTGTAACTCGAGCTGAAGTTGTGAGAGCTAAGAATTTATAAATCGTCGACGCTAGTTAGTCTCAGCGTTAGATGCGTACCTTTTTCTTTAGGACCTTTCCGTCCTCTATCTAGGCTCGTCTTCGATAGCTCTTACGGAACAGTAAGAACATAACTTACGACTCACATTTAAAACAGCCCATAGATATATGTCTATGGATGAATTTAGTAACACGTCCTTCACTGTTATATCATCGTAGTCTGAAGTAAGCCTTGTTGATTTCTGCATGTGTTTGTTTCAGTGAAGCTGTTTAATCACAAGCCGACGTGCCCGACCATCTTCATGACATTCTAGTGCACTACTTGTTTTGAATGAAAAGATTTAATAATTATAAAGTCAGTAGACTAAGAACGTCGTAACCATGTCAAATTGTTGTCGTTGTTTTTTTGTTTTTGGTTTTTTTTCCATTCGGTATTTATTTAGGTATCTCGGTGATTGTACATATACAATGGTCAAATTAATGTACATTACCAATCGAAATCTTGATGTGTCAATCGTGCAAGCGACCCCACATCTGACTTCATTAGATAAATTATCATATGTTTGCACAGTAATAATTAAATGCTAAGCTTTGAGTTAAACCACAATTCGTTAAATCGGCACGCTTTCTGGGTATTATCTATAAACCAGTACATAGTTAATTGAATATAATATGATGTACGCGATTATGTTTTGACGCGTGTATTTTATGTCACAGTGCAAAATGAATAAGCATTCAGCAAAAGACATATTCTTGCACACACAAAAATATACAAACCATCTGATTAATTAATTAAATTATATACTTGTTCAGCTGTAGTAGATATTTTAAATTATTTCTATTGTATTAAATCCGTTTGCTAACGAAAGTTACTTATTCGTATATCTGTGACTTGGTGTAAGAGATGCATAGTGATTTGTTGTTGTTGTTGTTGTTGTAGTTTTTCGTCAGTGTGTTTTTCTCCAACCTTAAGGAATATCGTTAAAAATGTAACAATTAGATAATAGATAGTTTCCACATCAGTGAAGATTCCATTCTCTCACCAGAGGGCGTGCTACACAAGTTTCGCCAATCTCCTTTCGCTTACACCTCTGTCAACGCCGGGAAAAGTAGTTCTCATACACGTGATATTCTATCGTCACATATCGCAAAATAGTTCCCCGAAAATTTGGGTTAAAATATATCTTAAAAACATTGTTCTAAAAAAAAAAAAGTACCCATTTTTATTTTAAGTAAAATATACAGAGATCAAAATAATCTCACGAGCATTTTCTTCATTATTTATATTTTATACAAGAATCTTGTACACCGGGCGTTGACAGAGGTGTAAGCGAAACTTGTGTAGCACGCCCTCTGGTGAGAGAATGTGAAGATTCCTTATCTTGGCAGCCATCTTCAAATGATGGCTACTTCGGGGGATTTTCAGATGAATTGTATAGAAGCGTAAATGTTATTTTCTTGTAATTTCTTCGTGTGTTGTCCAAAGATTAAAAGCTATACACCATTGGAATGCTCTTGAAATTCATATTTTTAAAATACAATATTTTTAAAATTGATAAATGCACATAGAATTAATACACAAAAGTAAATAAAATTATTGGCTTATCCTTAAACAAAATGAAGAGTGTATCTTTTTTATTGTATTTCTTTTACCTCTTAAACTATCAAAATATAGTTATATATTTAAATTACTTCATAAAAGCTGTTGAATTTGATATAAAGATTCAGAAAGATAAACTGAAAAATAAAAACACAGTGGTGAGTTTAATACAGCATATTTCCAGATTTCGGCCTGCATTAGCTTGTGCCTTCAAAGATGGCTCATCAATGCCCATGACACCACGTAGGAACTATCTATAATGAAACTATCCGACATATTATAACTCTTTAAGGCAAAATAAAAAAAAATATGTAAGGAGAAATCGAGGTTTCCAACTCGCAACTTTTGTCGTTGAAAGCCAGCACTATACCGCTTTTTGTCTACAATAATCTTTAACGAAGGAGGCTTTTCATAACAAGTTTAACATTAAAAGTTTCCGAAGTAAAGTAGTACTAGAAAAAAACGTACATTTTAATATTATGGTGGTAGACGTCGCTAAAAGGATCGTGTCATTGTGTCTTTGCGATGTGTTTCTAAAATACTAAAGTCATTAATAAAACATTAAAACAAAGCATTTTTTTTGCAATCAATGTTTAACAGATTGTTTTCCAATGAGCTATGAGGGCTTGGAATATTTAGAACTCCTATACTATAATGATAAATGTACCAATCAAAGTAGTAACAACATTTAGATTCGGAATACCACGGTTGTTTCTCTTGTTTTCTGTGCCGAAATTTCCTTGTAAACATGTCGAAAGCGGCAGTTTTCAAACAATTTTTATTTCTATTAATAGTTTGTATCCAATCATTTGCCATTGTGAGATGTGAACTGAAACAATTAGATACCAATACTTTCGATGAGTTTGTTAAATCAAATTCACACGTTCTTATTGTTTTTAGTAAGTAAACTTGTTATTGATTGGACACGTGTCAAATATTAACATGTATCATCAATGTAAACATTGAATTAGCCACCTTATCCCCGGGTTAAATAGATTGACTCAACGCTGTCCCCATTCCAGAAAATTTCAAATCGCTGTCAGGACGATAAACGTTTATGGTGTAAAAAATTAAACTATGCAAATAATGGCCACTTAACATTTTTCCTCTGCTGCAAACAATCACATCTTCAAAATAAAAATTATACATTGGGATTGAAGCTACAGCATCGACACTTACATCCGCTTATTACAAACTATTATAAAAAATGCACCGAGTTCAAAATTAACTCCCAGTTATAAGTTGCTTGGTAGACCATCTGTAGTATATGACTACACATCACTTGTTTCACTTTATTTCATCAACCCTACATCCCTATAATCTGAATCTAAATTTATCCCCATTGCAAACAGAAGGCCCCGCGCGGGATATTGCAAATATCTCGGGCAAGTATACAATGCATAGCCAGTGGTACATTCATTCTTATAACATCTTTCTCCTTTTTTCTCCTTAAGTCACTGAGTGATATTCATGCACTGTGTTGTTCTGTCATAAATCTTCATTGCATGTTTATCTGCATTACACCATATAATCACTTGCACATCTAGTTAAAACAGATTTCAATATGAATGTAAACATTTAAAGCATGCCTGGACACAACTGTCATTCCTAGTCTTCGAAAATCCTTTTTGTTTCTGTACAAATACATCTTTTTCCCAGGCATTTACTGACCGCTGGTAGTCATGGTCATGCAGGGTCAATCGTTCGTGCTTCCTAAATAAGCTTTCTCATCACTCTGGATGCTGTCACCAGCGAGGCCGCCAATAAAATCTTTTGAGACGCATTTAAAATAACGTAACCAGTAAAAATGCATAACATAGACAATAATTTCATTACTGAACAGTTGTACTGCTGTTAAAAGTTCTTGTCCACCTTTTTTTTTTTATTGTAACAGTTATAAAAAAAATCACACTTTGATAAGATAGTATTTGTGCTTCTAGATTAAATAGAATAAAACCCTTATCTTCATTTTAACAAAAAACAAAGACATTGCAGCAAGTGGGGTTTGCACCATGAGTCTCAAAAATGAATGCTGGCCACACTAAACCATTCAGGCAGATGCTCTTGAAGGAGTTAGTTTTTCACACACTTATAAAAAGATCATTATACGTCAAATGGCATACATTTCAATGTGAGTAATGTCGTTTCTGGAATCATGATCTGTATAACCTCATAAAGCGCCTTGGCTTCTTTATCACAAACACATGGACTACATTATATGTGTACTTACAATGTGGCATCACTGTCAAGTCAGTCAGTAAATTGTTAAGACTAGCAAATCAAAATACACATGTTCATGCAGTAAAACAAAAAACTGTAAAGAAATTATGCTAGAAAGATCAAATTTCAAATAGCTACATAAGCTGAAAAACTGTTAATATGCTCTTGACTCAGCCAACATAAAACAGTTTGAATGTCACTATATTCACATAAAAAACAAGTTATTGAAACTGATGTTTAAATTTATTGTATGTAGTTTTCCTAGCAGACCTCTAACAAATTTAAACTCTCGAACTAAATTAGACAGCTGTAGGTAATTCAGTGAGTGAATAAATATATAAAATAAATAAAAACATTGAAATATAATGATTGATTTGTAAGCAGCTTAAAAAATCTGCATCTGTTTATTGTCATTTATCCCAGCTGAAGTTCACGAATTTGTTTTAAAATCTGCCACCTTTAATTGTCATTAGCTCAGCTGATGTGTATGATCTTGTTTCAGAATCTGCCGAGGAATGTCCCCACTGCACTCAAACACAGAAGTATGTAGATGGTGCTGTTCAGCCTGAGGAGATGACACAGGGTAGATCCTCTCTAACAACAAACAGTTTTCTAACCCTTTTCATGCTTCACAATGTTAATTACTCATACTATTGTGTGGTAAATTCATGCTTAGCAGGCAAAGAATTAAGTTGAATGTTTCAAAATGTGAAATTACAGACAGTCACCGAGCAACATGGTTGAAACCACATTAAAGATACTATAACTCCAGCCGATTATAACAAGATTATTAAGAGTAATTAATTTTTTAATAGACATTTATTAAGTAAATGGCATTAATAAAGCAACATAAATTTAAAGTAATATGGGAGGGGGAACTTGGCTGTACACACCTTTCATTAAGATGCGAGCCCATAGCCCACACTCTGGTGGCAGTGAAGTAAGAGCCAGTCAGCTTCCAGTGGGATAAATTCATACTTATCTCACTAAGATTTAAGTGGGTTGTTTTTAAATGTGCAACTGTGCCATGGTAAGTAATAAACACTTATAAAAAAATACAGAGCAATACATCAACTTAAAATATGCAACAGTAAGGGTAGTCACTGGCAACAAAAACACATGCTCAAGGTGAGCTTTTCTGATATCCCTCCATCTGCCATCCAATGTGCGTCAACATTTTGCTTATGAACACACTAGAGGCTAAAGTTTTTATCCAGTCTTCACCAAACGTGGTCAGAATGTTTCTCAGCAAGAAATATCGGCTGAATTCATATCCGGTTCATGTGAGGTCATAAACTAGGCCTATGTCAAATTTTAGAAAAAAATCTTATGAGCACAGCAAAGAACTCACTAATGACTAGTCATCACCAAACTTGGTCAGGATGTTTGCCTGCAAGACACCTTAGATCAGTTCATACTTTTATGGTGCAATCTTCCCCAAAGATTTCCATAGTAAATAATGACTTGTTGTGATAGATATGAGCTTACTAAAAGCCCATGTCTTCAGGTGGTCCTCTTGTTTTACTAGACTAATCGTTCAGAGAATTTTGCCCAAGCACTTTTGCTCTGCCACTATGACATTCACGCGATCAACGTGTATACAGTACATTATGTCATAAAATCCTCCTACATTCTGTTTCTACCAGCTTTTGATGATGCTTAAATCATAATATCATTGTATTTATTGAATATTGTAGTAGTATTGCAAGAATCTTAAATAAGAACCATGAATGCTAAATTGGAGGTATTTTGACTTATACACACTTGTACACATAATTTATTGGTTGGCTACTAAGCAAAGATGAAAATACCATTGTCTGTATTCTCAACAAACAAAAATTTGCCAAAAATTACGGTATTTTTGAATGTTTACTGATTAATCATAGTATAAATGATTAATTACAAATCTATTCAATATTTTAATTTCTATAGAAAATTTAATAGATACAAGTGCAATTAAGATATGAATCATGCTCAGGTGTTTAAAATATGACGGTGTAAAATTCTTTTAGAAATTACAAATTAGTTCAGTATCCTTAAATTGCTAAGTCTATTGTGCACATCAACAAAGGAGTATAAACTAATATTCTTAGTGTCATTTCAGAGATTAAGAAGGGCTATACTGCGGACCAGCAGCTGTCAGCCAAGTATGGGATCAAGGATCATTCATCCATTGTCTACTTCAGGAATGGCTTTCCTGCCTTGTATGATAGTAAGTATAAGGATTAGAAACATGTCACAACTTTACTTAGAAAGCGTGTGCTAAATAACGTCATATTTTTCACTGATTTTAGCCGCATTTATTTTTAGATAATATATTAAGAAATTGGGATGTAAATCAAATCTTAAAAAAATATTCCAATATTAGTTAAGTGTATTCAAATCATATTGGACTATTTCGAACAAATTTATATTATAGTGGCACATAAGATAATTTTAGTGTGTTTTTTCATTGTGAAATGTTTTATTTCTCACCATATTTGACATTACTAGCCTTACTTTGTTATTAGGGGACATGGCCCACCCACCTCCCAGAGAGAGCGCAATCACATATTGTAGCGTCTTAAGTCATTTGAAACAATACAATCAACTAAAGAAATACCCTTTCAGTTTTGCTTCAGACTTAGCAAAAGTAATTAAGAATGATAAAATATTTGAATCTCAAGACCTCTATTCAAATACCGACGTGATATTCAAATATTTGTTAACATCTCTATAAAAAACATTATTGCAGAAACATTTTCTTATTAATCATGCATTCTAATATAAAACAGTAAAACCTATATTGTTTTGGGAACCTGGCCAGTGCATATTTACCACTGACAATGTTTGTATTTTCAGTTTTATAACCTCTGAAGATGACATAGGATGAAAATTAAACATGCAACAGGTCTGGTTAATATGGCTTCCAATAAATACTGACAATAGTTGCCATTTCTTGAAGCTGAAACACAAGAAACAAATGTGTTGATAAGGCACCTTTTTCTGCATCTCAACATAAACCTTGACATCCACTTGAGTCTAACAGGATGAAATAACATCAACATGGCATTTTGTTCCTTGTTTCTATTTGACACTTTTATATATAACGTAAGCATCAAATCATTTTACCCTGACTTTTAAAATTGGCCTGGGCACAGTTTTGGGCCTGTTCACCACTCTTAAAATCAAGTGATCCATGTTCCATCTATTTTAAATACTATGTTCAATGTGTTGATTCATATTACTGTTTACATTTGCAAATTGTATTATGCACTTGTTTCTTTAACTTCTTTAAATGGAAATGGCAAAATAAAGCTAAAAACTCAATAAGGTTTTGTAAAAATGTTAATCCTCTTAACCGAATAACAAAATCCTTCTTAAAGAATTAATATTTAAAATTTAAATATGTCATTAAGTATTGATCATTAAAAAAGGTAATTAAAAACTCACAAAACTTAATTAAAAGAATGTTGGCATTCTTTGTGAGAAAATGTCAGGCTAAATCAAGTCACATTGTGAATTCTGAAATTGCTTTCTAGGGATTGTTAAATGTAATCAACTACAATTAGTGTAAGTGTTGTAAGATTTGGGACATGTAATGAAATGTGAAACTGTGTGTACAGTTTGCATAATTGTGTGAGTTAGTGTTGTTCATATACTGTTGTATTTTAACTTTTATACAATATTTTCTCCTTTTACTATTACAGAAACAGTATCTAGTGAGGAAGACCTTCCAGAGTTTGTTGATTGGCTAGAAAAATCTGCATCAGTAGCTACAAAAGATTTGACTGACGACAATTTTGAACATCTTACCCAAGCTTCAACAGGGGCAACAACTGGGGATTGGCTAGTGTTTTTGTATGTTAAGATTAACTTAAACTTAAAACTTTTATCTAAAATTCAACCCCAGATCCAGAGGCCACTGTATAGGTTTTAGTCTCGGTCGGAGCAAGAACTTAAGTGTTTTATTCACCTTACCTGCAGTGCACCAGTGGTCCTACTAGTTGTCTAGGATCTTCATTTACTAATATATCGCTTGGTGTCACTAATATTACCATCATTGTTCAGTTTATTGTTTAAAACAATGGCTAAACTAAGCTGTTATTTTCAAAGCTTCCTGATAGTTGTTGCAGTCTGCTTTTAAACACATACTATTTTATAAACAAATTATTAAGTAAACAACATGTATTCATTTAGCAGTTTAAAAACAAAACAAATCCCTTTAGATTTTTGGAAAGTCAAACACTTGAATATTGTCCGGTAAAAGAAATTACCACAAGTAAAACTGTTTTCTCAAGATGGAAACAGAACTACTGGTACATTGATAAGTGAACTTCTATTATTGTAGACATTTTGCTCAAAAGCTTTGAAAAGACACTGTTTGTTTTTTCAATAAAAAATGCACAGATTATAGTAATTTCATAAAAAATTCAAATTCTGGTTGCAATCAAAATTTAAAAAAAAAAAAAAAAAAAAATCTTAGAAAAAAAATTGGAAAGTTCACCTAAAATAAGTCCTTCTTGCAGTCTAAAAGTTAAAAACCATATATTTGCATAATTCTTAAGCACTAAATGTGTTGCAGCTACAAGCCGAGCTGTCCAGAATGTCTGCAAGTTCTACCTGCTATAGAGAGTGTTGCCTTGAGGTATGTTACTAGCTGTGACTCCGTTTTGCCTATGAAGTTTGTAATTTGTATATCTAAAATCTAAGATTGGCTTGACTGAAACTAGAACAAAGATTTATGTTTGATTCTAAATTTCACTAAACGATTCTTTACATTTTATCAGCTTAAACTATTTGTACTAACTTAAATCAATTTTTATGTCTTATTAATTCTTGTTTCTTGAAACCATTACATATACTTCATTTTATGAGGGGTTGTGAGAAGTTTAGCTATATATATGGTCACTCTTGTTTGTTATAGTATCAGATTGCTATGACATTCCACCTTACCTGCATTGCACTAGTGGTTCTACCCAGACATTTGTTTGGGGTCTGCCTCTGCCAAAATTGAGGATGTTATGACCATAATTATGTCACTGAGATATATTTCTAAAAACTTATAAAAAACATTCACTTTGGAATGTATGTTTTGTAGAGTCAGTTACAGAATGAATGTTGCACGGGTGGATGTTGAGACAAACAAGAAGTTGGTTGACAGATTCAACATTAAGCAATGCCCCACTACTATTCTGTAAGTTGTCATTTTTTTACTACATTTTTATAGTACCGGTGACTGTGACACCTTTGTAAAGTTGATTTTGAAACAACTGTGTAAGGCTGATTTTGAAATATTTTGATATTCTTGGATCACTTCTTACCACAACTGTTTATGCTACTGACAAATGAATAGGGAGCGATGGAGGGGAGATAACCATTGCAACTATGATACTTTTTCCCATCAACACAATATAGCCACAGGCTTCCTAATGTGGTGCCTGCTGGGTTACAAACATTATCGCTCTTCAGATCTTTCTGTGATTGGCATAGATAAATATACAGATAAATTCAGATGCTCTGTTTAATTATTACTGTAATAGGTTGATTTGTAAACTCATCCCACATTACAATATTACATATCAATTCCTTGTAACTGCTTCTAGATATTCACATACAGCTTAATTTTAGCTTATCTGAGCTTATGCTCAGGGTGAGCTATTATGATTGCCCACCATCCATAGTCTATTCCCTGGTGTAACAGGTTCATCTACATTTTTAAAATGGCATCTCTGAAACCGCTGGGCCAAATTCAGCCAAACTTTCCCCAAAGTTTAAGCAGGGAATAAAAAGTCTGATCTGTCAAAAAACATGGTCACAAGGGGCATGGCTTTTATAGGAAATCTTCTTGTCAGAAACTACAAAGAAAATCTTTTTGTCAGAAACTGCAAGAGCTAGAGTCATGATATATGGTATACATGTTCCTTTGGTGGCCCTGTGTCAAGATTGTTCAAAGAATTCTGATCCGTCAAAAAACATGGCCGCCAGGGCATGTTCATTTTCCATAAATGGCTATATAGGAAAATTTTGAAAATCTTCTTGTCAGAAACTACAAAAGCTAGAGCCTTGATATTTGGAATATATAGGTATTCCTTGGGTGGCCCTGTATCAAGATTGTTTAACAAATTTTGATCCCTCCAAAACATGGCTGCCAAGGGCGTGGCCATTTTCTGTATATATTGGAAAACTTTGACAATCTTCTTTCAAAAACTACAAGTGATGGAGCCTTGATTTTTGGTGTCCATGTTCCTTCGATGGTCCTATATCGAGGTTATTCAAAACATTTTGATCCGACAAATAACATGGCCAACAAGGGGGTGGCCATTTTCCCTATATGGCTTTGTACAAAAACATTGAAAATCTTCTTGTCAGAAATCACAGAGGCTAGAGATCTGATATTTGGTTTATGTATTCCTTTGGTGGCATTGTATCACGATTGTTAAAAAGAATTCTGATCCTGGAAAAAAGCATAGCCACCAGGGCTAAACGTCTATGGCACCTATCTAAGCAATGGTGGCCCTCTTGTTTGCTTTCTAATAGGTTGTAATCAGCTGGAATAAATCAGTCCATTTCCCATGATAATGGTATATTGCAGGTTCCGTCAAGGGAAAATGTACACGTTTGAGCCAGGACTGTATACCCCTACATCTTTGCAGTCGTTTGTGGACGGTTGGTTCAGGAATGTCAAGGCAATACATGTCCCTACGGAACCCACAGCATTGTAAGTTTGTCTACCTGTCTGTTTGTTTCGTCATAAAATACATTGTACACAGAGTTTTCTCTAGTTTTCAACTCACACATTTAATGTAAATTGGTGATGGTGCCCCAGGAGTAATGACATATCAGTCCAATGCTTATTTCAACTTGTAATTGCTGATTTCAGATGCCATGGATGTTACGGTTATGGTTATAGTAAAAATAACCATTGAAAATTGCCAAGAGTTTTGTAATTCATATAAAACTTATTAGACTTCACAGTAAAAAGATATCACTGCCAATTTTTACATTCTTCAAAGTATGTTCTCTTATCTGACCAATTCAGCTTATCTGCTGTATCTGTAATGCCAGCAAAATTAAGGGATATACCTGTGATTTACAGAATCTACTTAGAACGGTTTATTGCAGATTGTTTTTTTTGCCTTGTTACTGCTGTATAGAGGACTCAGCTACTTTTTTAAAGTCAAATATCTTATTATTTTAATTGAATTGTGTTATTTTTGTTGGTTTACGCTAATAAGGTATACTCAAATTACAATTAGGAAAAAATGCTGCATGTAGAACTTGTTGGTAACTTAAACTTCAGGGTGTTATTCTTTTCTTTTTTTCAGTGACAAGTTAACAGAATCCATTGCACTGTTTATAAAGGTAAGTCACTATATGAAACACCTTTATTCTTAGTTGGCAGGTTTAGTAAAACATTTTGAATATCACCCTTAAAGTTAAAGTGGAACAGAAAATATCTTTATTTGAAAAAAAGGACCTCAATGAAATCTTATGATTTTGAGTCTTACAATAGCTTATTTTTCTGTCATAACAAATCATTTTCAATAAATGAATTCTTCATGTAACAGTCTAAAGATGAAACTTTGTTATGTCTTTGATCTTATCTTACTATTTCTCCCCTGCCTATTTGAAGAATGTTCAAGGGGCATCAAGATATACCCCTCTTGTCATTTGTTCTGTGTAGTTCTCGTCTCTGTGTCCATGGAATTTTCTTTTCTGATGAAGGACTCAATATAATTAGTTCTGTTTGGTTTCAAGTATATGATAGCAAAATACATATCATGTTTCATGTTTGTTTGTATCCACTTACAATTAGTTCAGTTCTTGCCCTTCCTTGTTCAATCACATGTCAGTTGACCCTTCCTCAGACAGACTCTAGCCATGCCTACCATAGCAACAGGTCCTTGCTGTAACTAGGCTAGACAAACACTGGCCAAAATGGCAGCATTTGCTTTGAAATTTGTTTTTTCAGCTGCTTAAATGCATTCAATCAGATTTATTTATAAATAGAATGAAAGGACAATTTTCGCATTGTATAGAAGTGGGTATTTGATAAAAATCTAGCTCACCCATGATGTAAAACTTTGTGGTTCTTAATCAAAAAATTTCACAGCTTTTTTTAGGAAGGAGGTTAAGAAACTTAATAAATACTAGTCTATGTACAACTTAAATCTAATACAGCAATTAAAAAGTCTTTTGTGTTTTAACATAAGCCAAATGAATATTTGTGTAACCATGATAAATTTAATTTTGAGTCAAGCGTCACACTTTTATATATATAAGATATTATATTTTAATGTTTTGAACATATATTTCTGTATTATTTGGTCTGTCTTTTTTGAAGTGTGAGTTTAGTTTTGAAATAGGGGTTATTGTATATTTGCCGTTTTACTAAATTATTTCTATTAACCATTACATCTAAAATATGATACCGAAAAT
The DNA here is from genome assembly GCA_007844125.1 of Sinonovacula constricta. Taxonomy (NCBI): domain Eukaryota; kingdom Metazoa; phylum Mollusca; class Bivalvia; order Cardiida; family Solecurtidae; genus Sinonovacula; species Sinonovacula constricta. The sequence continues at coordinate 36,741,895 of CM017557.1, forward strand.
ATATTCTATTAAATTATGTTTATCACATTCCTTCACAAAATGAGACAATTCTTATAAGTTTGTTAGTGATAAAACTATTCAAATGGGCCAGTTAACAATGCTGACAAAGCTTTAAAGAGTTGATTGGCCTGCACCAGGGTCATAAAACTGCCAACACATATTTTTCACTTGTATGCCAGATGCCTTTGTGTTATGTTTTAGTCAACCTGTAGGATATTGTCATGTTGGATGGATGGATGGATGGAATGATGGATGGATGGGTGGGTGGATGGATGGATGGATGGTGGGATGGATGGATGATGGGATGGGATGGGATGGAAGTTTTATGAAGTGGACAAGAACTATAACCTGCATTCATTTAATATCCATAAGTTTGAAAATAATAGAGGATCCAGCAACTAATTAAGTCTATCAGTATTAAGTCAATGTTGTAGTTTTTGACTGGCTAGTGTCTGCCATTCTCTGCACAAACCTTAACCGTCCCAGTAACATACATGTTTTTATTTCAATTTAAGCGTAGGTTTTTGTGGATTGAGTCCTAAACTTTTTAAGCACATACCTTTATAGGATTAATGGTATATTTCTCTTTCCGTATCACATTTTTTTATTACTACCGGTACTTTGTTTTTACTTTTACTTTTAGATTATTTTAATTCATGTTAGAGAATTATTTTCAACAACAATCATCCCAAGCAGCGGTAACATAGCAGACCTTTGGCCACACTGCCTAGATATATGTCTGAGAGGTAAAACATTGAGCCATCAACATCATCCTGTAATAATAAACAGCTGAATATTCCCCTTAGGTTCTATAACATGGACACACTGTTAACTAGATGGAAACTCAAACTTTATCAACATGAATTAATGTATCTGAGATCTGGATATTTTGCGTCAGATATGACTAATTATCTTCTGTTATCTTTTTTGTCTGCTTGTAGGACAAGATGAACAATCCTAACCAGAAGTTCCCCATGATTGCTGCAATAATGCTGGTTCCTGCATTGATCCTTGTCATGATATTTTGTGTTTGCAAGAAATCAGATGCCAGTAATAAAAGCAAACTTAACTGAGATTTGGGATAAAAAGATAATAAAACTATTATTGTGTTCATGGAAATAAATACTATTAAATTATTTTTTTATTTAAGTTGTTGTTTTTTCCATTTAAACAAAATGGCACTTTCCCAATTCATATTGAGTTAATTCATGTGATGATCCAGTCAAAGTATAAAAATAAAAATAGGTATGGCTGTAAACCACAAAATTACAGCATGAAAAATGAGGAACTGCCAATATTTGCTTACCTCTCATTGTATTTTAAATTCGTTATCGCTGAAAATGGCCTCCTGTTGAATGAAATATTAATATTAAGTTATTAATTTTTTTACTTTTCAATGAATGTCATAGAGCTAAGTTTCTCACATGGTAACGATAAAATGTTAGTATATGTAATGAGTTGAATTTTGTTTTGGTGATGTGTTAATAACAAAACAATAAAACACTGTGAGGGTAACTTGCTAGTGGTATCTGATTTATTGAGAGTAAAACATAAAAATGGCAACAATTGTATGGTTTTCAAGGAAAAGCTTGCTTGCTGATATCCTAGATTTGTGTGGAGGTTATCATATTACCTTAAAACGGATTTCTTCTAGGAGATCCCATCTGTGTAAACCAATTAAAGTATGCTTTTTGTTAGAAACAACCAACTTTTTAACCAAGCTTTCAATGAAAATACTGGTTATTGGATTGGGGGTAAAGTGGGCAGCTTCAAACAGAGGGTTTCCAGTTAATAACAACAGTTTGGATAAACCAATCTTGCAGAAACTTTGGATATAGCAAGCTTGCATGAAGACCTAGCTTGGGATTGGATTTTGGGCATGTCAGGTCAAGGTCAACCTTACTCAAGAAAGAAAATCACTTTCCTGTCAATAACTTTAGTTTGGATTAACAAATCTTGCTGAAACTTTGGATATAGTAAGCTTGCATGAAGACCTAGCTGGGAATTGGTTTGGTGGCCAGTCGGATGAAGGTCAAGGTCACTGTTACTTAAAATAGAAAACCAGTTTCCGTTCAACTTTAGTTTGAATAAACCAATCTTGCTGAAACATTGGGTATAGCAAGCTTGCATGAAGACCTAGCTTGGAATTGGTTTTGGTGGTAGCCAGGTCAAGGTCACTGTTACTGAAAATTGAAAATAGTTTGTTAAATCATTGAAAACCTGGTTACATGGCATGGCCACATTTCTTGTTAGGTCTTTTTCCAGTTATTTAGTGGAGATCCTCATTGTGTCTTCATAAATACTAGACTTATAAAAGTAGTTCATTTTTTACACTGCTTAGCCATTTAAATAAAAGTAAAACATCATAATGAAGACTCGTACACGAAATTTCTGAAATCAGCCTGCCACAAACACATACTTTCATTATGTTATAATGGCAAAGTGTTGGATAACACCTTTAATGGGAATGCATGCATTGTGAAGTGATTTATTAATGACAAAAAACACTAAGGACGATCTGACAAAGCAGGCTGTGAGGTTGATTAGTTGATGGCAAAAAATGCTGAAAAGGTCATATACAATATATATAAGACAAAACTAATTGTGAGGGTGACTTTTTAAGTGAGGGTGACCTGTTAAAGACAAAACTGACTGAAAGTGACCTGTTCAAGATGATTTGTTCCTCTCGAGACTGTGTATGACCTGTAAATGCAAAGACACACTGAGGGGGGTCACTTGTTAAGTGCAAAACACACACTGTGAATGCGATTTGTTAATAGCAAAAAACTCTTGGGGTATGCTGTTGAAAACAAAGCCCACTGTTAAATGATTATTGACAAAAATGCTAGAACAACCTGTCAATGACAGCATAATGTGAATGTACCCTTTCAATGAAAAAACACTGCTTGGATGACTAAATCTTATGGGGGTTTGTCAATGACAAAGTCTGAAAAGTGACCAGCCAATGATAAATCAATCTTGAATTGACCTATCGATGTTAAAACAATGTGAAATTTACCAGTCAATTTCAAAACAATCTTGAGGTGACCAATCAATGACAAAGCAACATGAAGGTGACCTGTCAATGACAAAACTATTTGAGGCTGACCTGTCAATGACACAACAATGAGAAAACGATCTGTCAGTGACAAAACAATCTTGAGGTGACCTGTCAATGACAAAGCAACATGAAGGTGACCTGTCAATGACAAAGCAACATGAAGGTGACCTGTCAATGACAAAACTGAAGACCGGACCTGGTAGCGCAATCGGTAGAGCGTCAGCTTCAGGCACGGAGGCCCCGGGTTCGATCCCGGGCCAAGACATACCAAAGTCGTTAAAAATGATAGTGGTATAGCTACCTTGCTAATGCTCAAGCAAATATAAGGGTAGTTCCACTACTGGTTGGCCCGGTGTCAGGATAATGTGACTGGGTATGGTATCATGCCAGGTGTTCATGGCATGCTATACACAGTAAAGGCAGCACTATATCTGCTTCAAGTGGACACTGTTTCCAAATATAAACTGAAATACTGTTGGTGGGACGATAAACCCAATAAACAAACAAAACTGAGGCTGACCTGTCAATGACACAACAATGAGAAAGCGATCTGTCAGTGACAAAACAATCTTGAGGTGACCTGTCAATGACAAAGCAACATTAAGGTGACCTGTCAATGACAAAGCAATCTGACGGTGGCCTGTCAATGACAAAGCAATCTGAAGTTGGCCTATCAATGACAAAACCACTTGAAAGTGGTCTGTCATTGTCAAAACAGCGCATTGTGACAATGACAAAACTCTATGGGCCAAGTTATCGATGACAAAACAATCAATATGATGCTTACCTATTGAAGACAATGTATGTGTGAGTAATACCTCACCTTGTTAATGATAAGACACGTTGACTATAGATGTCAATGACCAAACGCACTATGTGAGGTTAACCTGATCATGATAAAAACTGTGAATAATGACAAGACACTGTAATCCCAGTTATAATTGACAAAACGCTCGCTATAATGCTGTAAATACATTGTGAGGAGGATTTTTTAATTGTAGATTACACTTTAAATATATATTTCATTCTCACACCAGATTTAAAGGAAACTTATGCTCCAATTTATATATATATATAGTTTTAAGCAACTATTTTTATCTGCGTTAGACAATGTTGCACCTGTAAAACAACTAAGAATCCAGCAAAGACCACAACCTTGGATGGATTCTGACATTTTCCAACTTATAGCAGAATCAAATAAAGCAGTTCACAAATATAAACATGATACATGTCAGGACAATTTTGACACGTTTAAGTCTTTAAGAAACATGTGCAGCAATTGATTTGAAAAGCCAAGAAGGATTTTTGACCAACAGCATTGAACAAAAATGATTCTAAAGCTTTATGGAAAACTCTCAAAAGCCTTGGTTTCCCTTCTAAATAGGGATCTACAGTCTCAAGTTCTAACATTTGTTTAAAGATAATAACGATATTTGTTTTGAAAAGAAACTTATTGGTGAGACGTTGAACAGTTTTGAACTACTGTAGCACTTTAACTCGTTGAAAAGCTTCCTAAATGTGTTCACAAGTTTGGTTGTAACTTTATAAGCAGTTTAACTCAGCCAAAGAAGTCATTCCTAACAGTTTCTAGAAAAGGTTGTCTACATCTAAGTAGAATCTTATTTTACAGATAAAGATTCTGTTGTATAATTTTCAGTCTGGCTTTAGAGGTAGTTTTTTCCACTGACACAAGTGTCATTTACCCGACAGACTTCATTAGAAAAGAAACCGATCAAGGTAACTATGTAGGTATGCTAATACTAGATCTACAGAAGGCCTTTGATAGGTAGACCACTCAATCCTCATTATAAATTTGTCAGCTACTGGTCTTGGTAAGAACATTGTTAGATGGTTCAGCTCACATCTTTCAGATAGACAACAGCTGGTCGATATCTTTGGAACTCTTTCATCTACAGTCTCTGTCACCTGTGGTGTTCTTGGACCACTGCTTTTTCTAATATATGTTAATGATATGCTAGCTGTGATAAAAAACAGTCTTACTTTATGCTGCGACTCAGCTGTTTTAGTGTCACACAAGTGTTGTTGTTGTTTTTTCAAGGTGGAACAAGCTCTGACTGAAGATTTACACTTAGTCAATGGCTTACTGACAATAAGTTATCATTACATCTTGGTAAAACCGAGTCCATTGTTTTTGGATCAAAGCACAAACTTAAGTCCAAGTTCATTTGATGTTAATTATAATGGCACCCCCATCCAGTCTACAAAGTCAGTGAAATATCTTGCTGTTACTTATCATTTGCCTCTATGGCCGAGGTTGTTCTTAAGAAAACCAATGCACGTCTAAATTTCTTTACCCTAAAAGAGAGTTTCTCTCAGAATACACTAAAAATCTGCTAATTATGTCCTTAGTACAATGTCACTTAGATTATGCCTGCTCTGTATGGTATATGGCCTAATGGTTTATCTCAGAGCTTCAAAAACAAGCTAAACACTACTCAGAATAAAATAATAAGATTTGTACTAAATCTGGATGCCCGAATCTGCATTGGTATAAACCTTTTAATCATCTTTCTTGGTTACCCATTGAGAAAAGGGTTCACAATTTAATGTTATGTCATGTCTTTAAAGTTAGGAACAATTTGGCCCCTAGTTGCATGGATGATTTTTTGTTGCTCAAGACTCAGTCCATAGTCACACTACCAGGCTAAGCAACAGAGATGGACACGGTCTTCCTAAGGTTAAATGGTCCAGCTCAAAATCATTTTGTTTTTAACATCCAAACTTGGGAACAATTTATCCTGATTTTTAACCACATTAAAGCATCTTAACAACTTTAAAGTTGCCATTAAAGATTTATCAATGAAAAGTCTGTAGTAGAAGTTTAACTTTTTAGCAAGAATACTTTTTTTACTTACTTACTTGCTAATTACGGCTTAGGTAAATTCTGCTGTAGTTATATATATTTACTGTATAGATCATTTTTTCCATAAAACTGTATATACTATTGCCACTGTTATAGTTACTTAATACACCAGTGATATTAATTTTTAATGGTATTTATTTTTATTGTTTTGCCTCTCTGGGTCATGCAACCAATTTCAAGCACCGCAAATGGAAATTACGTTATCCGTGGTATTTGAATCATTTCATGGTTATTTCTGCTACTAAACTTATTATTGTTATTTTTAGTAGTATCTATTTTATATTGTTCACGTTTATGTGTAAACCTTAATTTTGCAATTCAACAAAGAAAAAGGAAAACAATTTGTACACACAAATTCTTATAACGACTTCATGAAGATTTATGATTATTCCACATTGGTAGTTCAACTATTATCAATCATTTTATTACAGGGGTTAGCGCGAACGCAGACCCCCACACGTAGAAATTGCGTACCCGAGTAATCCACATTTGGGATTATCGCAGGCGTCAGCCCAACCGAAGTGCAATGGAAGGGCCTCGTCCTGGGGAAACCGCCTTGCTGATCACGGTATTCCCTGTACCAGGTAAGTATGAATTGTACAAGTCAGTGATGTGTAGTATTAAACATACAGTTTTACGAAGCGACAGGAAGTAGTTCACTGTTTTTTCTCCAACACTGTACCCTTTAATGCGATTACTGTATTTAATTATTTATTTAAATATCATTATTCAGATATTATGCCATCCAAAGATTTCTTAAAACACATAATCTTGATAACAGATACGAAAACCAATGTTTGTATTTACTTCAACCTCATTTAAAAAAATTGTTGTTAAAGGTAGGTAACTCAAAAATATATTTGATCGTGGAACCAAAATATCATTCCACATGTTCGATGTTCATCAGCTTTTCACAAAAATGAAGACTTCGACTTCTATTATGATTAATTCTAAGAGAAGTTTTAATGCAATCTTTTAAAACGCCTTTCTGTGGATGAGTAAAAAAATAAAAAATAAAGGGAAGTAATAGATCTAGCTAACAAAGAATGGGAAGAGTATGGAATTATTTTGCCAGATTATGTTAACTGTGCTTACTTTGTTAATTGTTATTAGTGTCAGAAAATGTATGTTTATATTTATTATAGACTACAGCTGTAATAATAATAATGATAACAATAATAATAATACATAATAATACATAATAAATAAATAAATAAATAAAGTAGTAAGTAAAGTTGTTAACTTATAAATGACAAAGTTCGAAAACATTACCTTACTCTGGTAAAAATATCTACACTCTTACTTGTCTTTTTAAAAAAAACAAACAAAAACACTTCAACTCACATGACTGTGTAACCATATAATCTAATAATCTACTTACGCATGAAGAATGACAAGCCACAATGATTCCTTCGATCATAGCTCATCCATAATGTCCTACAGGTGAACAGAAATGTTAAGTACTATCCCGTGCATCACGTGCTGAACAAGATATCGCTCTTGGCCGTTGTGGATATAACTGTATCTGACCAACTTTGTAATCTCACCCTCCTAATGCATTTTAGGTGTAAACAAGGAAAGTCATTGATGCGAAGCATCAAAGGTGACTGAAAAAGTGAAAGAGATAGAGATTAGAGCAATATGGGAGCAAGTAATAAAGACATTTGAACACTTATGGATTTTATTTGAAAGTTTTCAGTATATAATAAATCTCGAGAAAAATAATGTATAACTTATGCCATAGAATGGTTTAAAGCCGAATAAAAAGCAAAACATATGTAGATGTTACATGTTTGGAATAAAAATTGCAAAATTATTATGATTTACTATTAAACTAAAGTGTACAAGCAGAAATTACCTATGTGCGTCAGCCTCACATTATACAAACAAGTATAGTTCAGATAGTATTCTTCTCGAACATAGTATTTTTTTTTCTGTCTCAGTATCTTGTTGTTTATTTTCAAAGTTACTTTGAAAGTTACAGACACGCAAAAATTAAAATAAATAAATAAAAATAGAACGCCGTTTATCGAATAAGAACCTGTATTTTACCAGGTTTAGAATGTCCGCAAAACAAACTTTCTCCCATGTGCAATTTTTTCAGTGAGCATTTCATATATAGGCGTCGCGCTTTGGACAGCGCGTCGCAAATAAATGTACTTATGATTTATCTTTAGATGTGTCCAGTGCTACAGTTAAGAGCAGTAAGCACTATTTGAACATAAGTGTATTAAAACGCAGTGAAATTAAAATATGTGTGTAAAAGATATTTTCTATGTAGGTCTGTCAAGCATCTGACCGGACCTAGTAGCGCAATCGGTAGAGCGTCGGCTCCAGGTACGGGAGGCCCCGGGTTCGATCCCGGGGCGCGACATACCAAAGTCGTTAAAATGGTAGTGGTATAGCCCCCTTGCTAACGCTCAAACAAATATAAGGGTAGTTCCACGACTGGTTGGCCCGGTGTCAGGATAATGTGACTGGTTGTGGTATCATGCCAGGTGTTCACGGCATGCTATACACAGTGAAGGCAGCACTATCTGCTTCAAGTGGACACTGTCTCCAGATAACTGAAATACTGTTGGTGGGACGATAAACCCAATAAACAAACTGTCAAGCATCTGTAATACAGGAAATGGCACTATTTGGCTTGTAGATGTCAACACTCCTCCAGCGGGAGCATGCCTCCAGATCCCCTAACACTACTCGTAACTGTGGTTCTTGCTCAGTACGATCTTTCTCATCGTTCCACGAAAAAATATGACTATAGAAACTCTGTCTCCGGTAATACAAGCAGTTTGGACTCATGGAAAAGATTTTAGCAGCTTCTCAAAATGCAGGAAATGGCTGTACTTGGCTGCTATAGTTTAAAAGTTTTCTGGGGGAGCCTACCCCCCCCCCCCCCTCCACCCCCCACCCCCACACACACCACCCCTTACCACCCCCACGACCCCTCTAGCACGACTAACACCTTTAGATCCGCCCTACTCTCGTGAAAAGGTCCTGGATACGCCCCTGCCAATCTACAGCCATGAATATAACGTACATGTACATGCCGACATATCTTTACTATTGCAGTACCGAACGGGTTTTTTTCTTTACTTTCCTTATAGTCATCCTTTTTCCATTGTCAATTTCATTTTTGTTTTCTCTACGCTACATTTGAAATATAGTGTACATGTTATACGTGAAGATTTGCATTAAATTGATGTTGTGATTAGATGAATATTTGCTACTTACTCTCTCTCTCTCTTTGTCGATTTATTTTTATTAATTTATTATTATTATTATTATTATTATTATTATTATTATTATTATTATTATTATTATTATTATTATTATTATTATTATTGGTCATGTTTGTATTTCTCCATGTTGTATACCTTGCTTACCTGGATGAAGTAGGATGTTTTCTGTTCCGTACTTTACCTGGATTTAGTACTTCCCTTATTATTTTTTAGTTTGCGAGTGTTACTCTAGTTTTACCAGAGTAATATAACGGTTTTCGAACGGTTGTCAAATGTAAGTGTAAAAAATTCAACTAATATTTTGACAAAGTTAAAAAAACTTACTTTACTCTGGTAAAATGGATCCTGACGCTGACAATTCTGTCACCTATATCTATTACTTCCCTTTATTTTTTTATTTTTGGGTTACCTACCTTTAACAACAAATTGTTAAATGAAGTTGAAGCAAATACAAACACTGGTTTTCGTATCTGTTATCAAGATTATGTGTTTTAAGAAATCTTTGGATGACATAATATCTGAAAAATGATATTTAAAAAAATAATTAAATACAGTAATCGCATTAAAGGGTACAGAGTTGGAGGAAAAAAAGTGAACTGCTTCCTGTCGCTTCGTAAAACTGTATGTTTAATACAAGACATCACTGACTTGTACAATTCATACTTACCTGGTACAGGGAATACCGTGATCAGCAAGGCGGTTTCCCCAGGACGAGGCCCTTCCATTGCACTTCGGTTGGGCTGACGCCTGCGATAATCCCAAATGTGGATTACTCGGGTACGCAATTTCTACGTGTGGGGGTCTGCGTTCGCGCTAACCCCTGTAATAATAATAATCAGATCCTAAACATAAAAAGAGGTGCCAATCTTTCTCTTTAAATTATCGTGCACGCAACAAACATACAGTATTTAATGAAGTTAATGCTTTAACAAATTGTTATTAGCATCCCACATTAAATCCACCAATGAATATGACCCAGTACGAAATGGATGGTATGGCGTTTGTGACGTAGACAGGCAGGACCGTTATAGACATCAGACACAAGAACCAGGAATTGACCGTTCCGCGGTCCGTACGTAACTTCCCCTATTGTCATTGGAGAGTTTTTTATTGGTGCCTACACGGGGTGAGAGCGTACAAACACCATCACAAACAAAATGCAACTGTTCTTTTGTGCAAAGTATTCCGACTATATATATATAAAGAGTCGAACGCTGCAAAAGAAACGGAAATCACTGATGTCCTATTGTATTTTTTTTTTTTTAAAAAAAAAAAGACATGAGACGGCCCATGCTCCTACTGTATTCAGAATCTGTTTCATAAAATAAAGTTTGTTCTTGATGATTGTATTAAAATGACAGCATTTCACTGTTCACTGTGAATGTATGGCAAACCTTTTGTTGTAGATTGTTTCCGACGATTCACCTGTTGTTAAATACAAATTTTCACATGCTACGATAAAGAAACAGCTGTGTCTGGATAGTTGAGAATGATGACTAAACATCTCCACGGTCTTAATTTTAGCTCAGACAATCTTTATCACAACTTCAATGGTAAGATCAATCTGATTTTTCATTATTTTGTCATACAATGTTTTTACGTTGCGTTCAATGAAAACATTTCATTTTATTTGGCAGAATTTTGCTACCGAATTATTGTTATTCAACAAATATTGTTATTTGACCCCAATCGGAATTCCTCGAGTAATTCCGTCCACTGGACAATTTTACCTCGGATGTGTTTGGTGCAATCCCCATCGTTTTGTACGCCGAAAGAGAAATATGCAAAAAAAGTTCTTTAAAAAGCGATAGGTGTAGTGCATATGATTATTTCATCCTATACTGATGGAAAAAAGTTTAGCAAGTTGGGAGAAACTTGATCCCCAGATAAAAAGTCTATAAGAATCCCTTAAATACTGAACTGATCCATCAGTATATAAAGTTTCATTTGTCAATTTCGCTGTTTACATCTCGTACAGCTGTAACTGCATTTTCAGTAGAGACAACAAACATTTATTTTTGTTGTTTTGATGACTTCATAGGCACCGAGATGTTTATTTTCGCGGGGTTATTTTCGAATTGTCATTTTAGTTATGTTTCGAGGCAACTCGGATTACACGAAATCTAGGACACCATCAGTTGACAAGCTGTTAGCAACCCTCGTAAGATATTCATTGGCCTACATCGTTTGCATTTTCTTCTGGCTCATTTTTCTGGAAAACCACCTTTATGCAGAATTTCGGAGAAAAGTCTATCTTTAAATAGTCGTATTATAAAAATAAAAATAAATAAATAATTAATAAAATATTTATATGAATAAATATGTGTGTTATTAAGCAGGCTAACTTCCGGAAAGCATCAAAATTCCTGATGCGCGGGGAGGATATTATTGGAATTTCTTCTTCCAGTCTTAGGATCTATATCAGAAACACCCATATAAGATATTAACTCTGATCCTGGATAGCTCCCAGGTTGGTCTGTGTCGCTTGGCGAGGAATCATCTTGCTGGAGCGTTGTTCATCAAAATCGATAGCAAAGTATCTGGGATAAGTTTTGGTCTTCATACATTCGTATTTTTCGCACCGGATTCACCTGTTTAAATAGTCGCTAGAACCTAAATCACTGTCTGTTAAACAAGTGTGAAAGAGCGCTAACGAGGAGGAATCGTTTGATGGTGTGAGTCAATGAGTTGGCTACGGAGGCTGATGACTCAAATTCTCTGACGACTGACAAGGTCAAGGTCACGTGATGCGGGGTAGTAAAAACATGGCGGAGCTGTCTTTCGAAGCTCCCTTGGCCAGCTTTGAAGCGGAAGAATGGAACGATTTTAATGATTTTAAAACTGCTGTGAATAGTGAATCTAGTACCAAAGATGATAATATATCAGACAATGGCGAAAAAACGGAAACAAATTCGCCGGATACGTTCGGCGTGGCCGAAACATTTTCAGGTTCGCTTCAAGACTTAGTTCATACATTAGACGAAAAAATAACCAAATGTTTCTGTAATTATGACGATAAAGTGGAACAGTTTGCTCCAGTACAAATAAGAAGCAAGGAGGAATTAAGCTCAGATATTTGTCCGCCGTAAGTAAAACAGTTCTTGTTTATTGATTTAAATCGATCAAATCTTTGCATTTATTGGATTCATCCCATAAGAAGTTCGTACTTGATTTGCGTTTGAAAAAAAAAAGAGAAATGTTTTTACCAGATAAATTAGTCGCTTATTAATAGATTCAACACACTGACAAATTGGGAAAAGTATTTGTGGGCTTATTGTAAATTTAAATTACAAATGAAGTATAAGGGTTCCATTTTTTTTAAATATTTTTGTTTAAGCCTTGAAATGTAATCTAATGTTTGCTGACCTAGGCAATTTATTTAACACATCTTTTCCTGTTTAGTAGCTTTAATTGGTGAAACTCACAACGGAAACATGTTACCAGATCTCTTTGATCAAAACAATAAGTTGACATTGCCAAACAACAGGGAGCAATATCATTTAAAATTTGACGCAGTTAAAAAGAAATAACTTCTATGTTTAGTAATAGAAATTAGGAAACGTCGGAGAAGTGGCAGGGTGTAACATGAAAATTGAGGCTGCAAAGTAACCTAATATGTCAAATACTCATATGGAAAAATGACAGGAAATAAAAGGCTAAACCCCACCCAGCTTTTACTGTAAGTGTCAGATGCAGGCCGTTCATTGCTTTTATGTACATATTAGGAGGGTGATATGCCTGGCCGAGAGTATGAAGTCAAACATCAGGCTAAGAAAATAGTTGTGACAAACCTTTTTGAGCAACACTTATACAGTATTACTTATACAGTAACACTGTATTTACATTTTTAAGTCTAAAACAACCAATCAATATGTTTAAACTTATGTTTTTAAGCTAAGTATTTCTAATGCTTGTAATAAAACTGCAATTAAGATCAATAATTCAATTTGTTGTTACAAAAAATGTAGAAAAAACATTGTGACTGGTAAAAATTTGGTGTGACTGGTAAACTTTTTGTGTTTACTAGTCATCATGTCCTGTGAAGGGAAAAAAGTTTTTGCAAAGACTGTGCCAGTGTTAGTCAAGCTTGCAGTAACTTTGGTGAATATGTTTTGAATTTTTAAATATAAAGTTCTGAATCTTTCTTTAAATTGTTTGAGTGATTATAAAAAAAAATATTGCTAGTGTCTCAGATACAGCAGTTCTCCAATCTACTTTGTCTTAAAACCGAAGTACAGGCATAAATTACATCTGAAAATTGCCAGCATGCAGAGGTTTTGAGGTCAGGAAGTGTGCACGATGTCCAGTTCTGTGGCTTTATGATTGGTCACAGTTCACTCAACAAACTGTATGTTACATTTCTGGCCCGTATGCATTGTTAATCGTCATAAGTGTGTTTTGATATTCAAAAGTGTGTTTTGATGACGCTTCTGTTGATAATAACAGTCCGCACTAGATGACCCGGTTGGTCGTTGCTATACAGCATCTTGTGAAGACATACACCTGTGAGGTTACTTGGGTAATTCCTGCCCAATATCGAAACTCCACCAACCCTGATAACTATGCATGCAAATAGATTATCGCAAACGGGCAGACAGCAAAAATTGTTTACCACTGATGGTAGACACTACTGAAACTCTGCCTATGGAGTATACTTTGCATGTAAGGGAGTGCTTGTTGCAACTGTTAGCATATATCTGACCCCTATTTTAAAATTTTATGCGCACTGTTGCTTAAAGACATGTTTGATTGACAGTGACTTGCTAAAGTACCTGCATGTTTGTGTGATCGTCTGCATATTATTAACACATTTTTGTTAAAGTTTATTGCACTGCACTAATTATCGTTGACTATGATGGTTTATTAATTTATTCAGAGAGCATTCAAACTAATGTTGATGCTGAGTTAATGTATAATGTTGTTATTATATCGGTCTTGAATTTAAGAGGTTTGGCTTCCAAATTAAAGCAGTCTGTAATTATCACAATTTGCCAATTAAGTAATAATGCCTGCTGGTTTTAATTATTCCAAGTTTGTAAATAAAAGTGCTTATAATGGGAACTGAAATTGATATCCAATTTTAAGTAATTTCTTGACAGAATGCCACAGCATTCACTTTTAGATTTTGGTGTTTCTAAATGCACAAGTTTAGCAAGTCCATAATGGATGATGCACCACACCAACCAGCTATTAAAATAGCTTTAGAGCTAAGCTCAATCTTTCTGGTCTGTTTTGCTAAATCAGTTCTTATGGCTAGTGTGTAATGCTGACACTAATAAGATATTCTGTTAAATCAGCAGAACATCCACCAAGCACAACTCCCTCTCAAGGGAAGGTACAGGTGCATATGACACTTGCACTTACAATAAATAAATCTTAATTGAATGTATTTGTTTAAGAACATATACCAAGTAAAAATACTTTTAATAATAAAAGTAAAAAAAAAGTTGAATACTTTAAGCACATATATATAGATCTATGAAAGTAAACCTTTCTATGTTTCAAGGTACAAAACAACAATAAACACCACCAAGAAGTTCACATAATTATCAAAATAACAAGGGTAAACATAAGACATACACAGATGTTTACACATGTAATGATATTTTGTCAGTCATTGTAGTATACGTGTCCTGGGACTTCCAAGAAAAATGGCTGTAACTTCCAAACACTAATACTGAAGTGCTGTAGTGTAATTGTTCAACATAATATTAAATATATTTTGACTCCAGCGGAAAAGTCAGTCTTTGTTTTCAAGCCAGCATGATGGTTCTTCATGCCTTCTGTATGTTTGATGAACAAACTTCAGGTTTATTTTAACCTTAATATAGAAGTTGCCATTTGAAGGAAAATTCCCCGCATATAATTATAAAAAAAATGAGAGAACTGGACTATGATAATCTAGTGGCGGAATTTAAGAACGAGAAAAATAGAGATTTAGCATGTAATAAACATAGAAGATGTATGATAGCAAATAAAAAGTTAAACATTCACATTTTTTCCCCGTTTTTTTTATAAAATGCCACGAAATTTGCTCTTCTCAAAGGCCCTAGGCCCCATCCCCATTTTCAGAAAAGAAACATGAACTTAAACTTAAACACAAAATTGTTTGTAATTCAGTAAAGCATTACTGCACCAGATAATTGAATTACCAGATTGCACCTACGGTTGAACCTTGTTATGTTAAAGTCTCTGGGACCATGAAAAAAGACTTAAGATAGCAATTAGTAATCGGAATTTACACTGTCTTATATATTTATTTTTTTAAGTGGGATGGTGGGAAGTTTTCTATACTGTATGCATCGTTTTTGTTGGTATTGATTTAATTGAAACAAGGTATTTGTCACTGCAGTTTATTAATCTACAAATTTCATGTTCTACATGTTACATGTAGATTGATTTTATAAGGATATTGTTTGTTGTTTTTTCCACCATTATGTGAACCGGTTCGGTTCTGACTAGATTGTGAATTTTTGCATGTGAAATAATGTCAATTGTAAAAAAAAGGAGTTGCGACACCAAACAAAGTATGATTGGCAATTGTTAATGTTTGGAAAGAGTAGGGCTATTTCGCATGTATCCCTGTTACCCCAGTGTACTGCTAAACTATATTATTATAACAATAGAAAATATCAGCAGCTGGTGAAAGCTGTTTTGAAGGCTGAAATTTTGGCCTATATGGTAAATTGTGCTCTTTTACAACTGCTCTTCAGGGGTATGTGAAGATTGAAATCACAACTGAATAAAAACCAAACAAACTTGTAACACAATTTGTTTAAAAATTGACATTTTCTGTAAGTTTTAAGGTGGTATTCGACAGTTTGCCTATATAAAATACATGACATAATATATAATGCATGTTTGGGGGAATCTGGGGTATTATTTCTACATAAACTCATACTGTAATCTAAGCCAAGATGAATTTTAATACAACTTTGGTTGTTCGACAGTAAAAGTCATGAAAATCGCTTTTAAATCTCCATTCTTTCCAAATCTATAAATAAACATGGTGGGGATTTCTGCTAAAAATAGATATCGACAACAAAGCAAATTACCCAGATTGTCATATAACGTGATCTCAAAAGTAAGACAATTTAAAAATAGCTAACAGTGCAGCATGGCTCAGATAGGAAATACCTTTTTGTAGTGACAAATGGGGTGCTATGCCTGCATTTCACTTAGATGTAGGGCATCAATAAACAGCGTTTCGTGGGATCTGTTTATGTAATAATAATTTACTAAGTGTTTTGTGAGAAAAAATGCAGTCCAAACTGTTGGATACCACCTGTCAGGGTTCAAGATAAGAAAAAGGTCCATAGTCAATTATGAACAGGTCCCTTAACTGAACTTATTCAAAGAAGCGGAAAAATTCTCTGATAAATAATGATAAGAAAATATGATATATATTAACACAGAGACAGCACAGTGTGCATGTTAAAGCAACATAAGCACATAACAGTCATACTCTTGTAGCACATTCAGGTCTCCTATCTGTATATAAAAGTCTTACCCTCGCAAAATAATCAAGTTTTTTCCGAAATATGTCATTTCTTCCTCTGCCAAAATTATTTCGATTTGTCGATAAAGTAATGCATAAACATTCGCTTCAGACAAAATTCTTTACAAATTACCAACTATTGTCAAACTAAGCCACTATATTGCAGCCTCTCTGATGGTTTGAGACATTGATATTCAATTATATGTGCATTACAACCAATCAAAAGAAGCTTTACTAGTTGTACACCACAACATTACGAGTAACCTTTGGTAAAATCCACTCAAGAAATAAATACAATAAATGCCTTGCACAAATAGGTAAAAATATGTGCTATACATTGTATCAACATTGCAATGACGTTTAACTTTAAATTGGTAACTCCACTGCAATCCTCGTTGAGTTAAAAACTCGTAATGGCAGATGCTGAAAAATTTGGGACATCTTTCTTTGGAAAATGGGCAGCTGCTGGCCTGGCTTGTGCCAGTATCTGCTGTGACCTTTCTCTCAGGGTTTGCTTTATTTGTGATTTCGTCTTCGTTTCAGATAATGGAGGGCCAAAAAAGCAATTTTTTTAAACTTAGTATGAGGACAGATTTTGTATTCACTAGCGTTAAGCAAAATATTATAATTGTAACATTTTATCACTTTTTAAAAATTAATTATATATATAATATTTATTTATATAATGTATTTATATTAAGTAAAGCCATGTGTCCTTATGAGAGTGATGGCTGCAATAATGATCAATCATGAACCACAATTTTACATATTAATTGTTATTGTAAATTGTAAATTATCACAAGATATGTAGAGGACTTTTAAGTGCATCAGTCAATGTGAAAACATTAACTCTAAACCTGCAAAGAACTAATTGGTCAGACTATAGTAAAAAAAGTGTTGCTCAGAGTAATTGCTACTTGATAGCATTCCTTCAAAAGACTGTACATTTTTTATGAATAGAACTTGTAATAATTAGACAAAGTGTGTTCATGGCATGGTGGTGGAGTTTCCAACTTGTAACTCCTCTGACTGCTTAGCCTCTCACCTGGTGGATGTGACTCCTGTCCGGGTGAAAGACTATGTAGGAAAGTCTTACAGCTAACCTGTGGTATGCTGGTGGTTCTACCCAGACATGTGTCTTGTGTCTTCCTCATCCTAAAAAGCTAGATGTTGCTCATGATGATAATTTCTTTTACCCAACATCAGTGTTTTGCCTACAACATGATATTGAAATATAATATGACAGGCTATATGAATCAGTGACTCCCTCATGGTTTTATGTCTGCCTGGACAATAATTTCTGTTTGTGAACTTTATGTATTAATGATGTTAATGGATGAAGCAGAGACTTGGTGCTCATGAATTATGAGTTGGTTAGTAATTGGTTCCCAGTTTTGGCTGTGTGGAAGCATGGGGAGCTGGAGACCACTTCATATTGATCAAGGAAGCAGGCAGCTAGTAGACTGGGCTTGGGATCAATACACCTTCCATCTCAGGTTCAGGCTGTAGGGTCAGTGGAGACTCCACAGTCAATGATGGACAATCACAGGGTCAGTCACTCCGCCCATACTAATTCATTCAATGCCACTCCTAGCGCTAGAAGTGTATATAAGGTTAACTTTGTTACTCACTCATTAATGTGTTATTCATCCCAGACTTCAATTTTGGCTTCATTCTTTGCTTCATATTTTGCTTTATTTTTAAGTTTGCTTATTTTTTTCATTCATTAATCCTTATAATCCCTGTTCATTTCTTAATTCATTTGCTTTATCTCTTGCTTTACTGCCACCCTTTAATTCTTGCAGTCACTCATTGCTCCAGTCATTTCCTTTATTCATTGCTTATACACAGTTGCCCTATCCATTCATTCTCTCAATTTTTCACGTATTGAATAAGCAGTTAAAGATAACAGTCTGTGAGACAATTCAGTTTTAAGATCTATAAATCAGTTGTGTACTGTAGCAGGGTGTGCCCATGGCAGAGAAGTATCTTACTTTCTGTCAAAAACTTGTAAATTCTGAAGTTGTTGTTCTTCACTTTTGACATTCTTTCTTCATTAAAAACAAATATCAGGCTACATCTGTTGATAACTTATTTGTAGCCGTCTGATTACAATTATATTCAATGTGTTAGAGAATCTGCAACAAATAGTGCATTTGTTTTATCATCAGAAACATTTCTACATAAAAACACAACAAATTACAAATAGTAACTTGAAACAGTGGCTTTTGTCAATTTGAAACAATTCAAAATACCGGTACAGAACATCAGAGTTGATAAGGTTTAAAACATGGACAAATAAAACACTTATACATCAATGTTGTCCTCTTGGTTGACATGTCATCAAATAGGTTGCTAATACATGCTACATCAATTATATGGTGTAATACGTGGGCCAGTACAGTACTACTGAGGAAGGTTTGACATTTTACAACTATGCATAATCAATGGGATAAATTAAGGTCATGACTCTCATGGGTTAAAGGTGGTCTCTTACAGTTTGGACCAAACTTTATTTTCTCAAATTACCAAATAAGTCATTGTTATCTGAAAAGTTCCTGCAAAATAGTGGTCATTGATGTTCTAGACCAGTGGAACAAGTCAGGCATATATCAGTACTCATCATTGCAAACAGGTATTTCCTGCCTGAGCCACGCTGCAGAGATAGGTTTTTTTAAACTTAGAAAATCACATGACCACTTACTTTTGATATAACGTTATATCGTCATTTGGGTTATCCGCTCTGACATCGATTTCTGTTTTTAGCAAAGGCCAGTTTTGAGCTTTTTATAAGTTGGAAAGAATATGCAGAGTGATTTTTTTGGTGATTAGTTCCAGTGATTGTTTTAGCTTTTTAAAAAATATTCTGTGGCTTTCAACTTGGGGGAAAAAAGCGTGTAAAGTCATAAAATTGGGAACATTTTCAAAACACTTTTATTATGAAAATACAAACTGTTTGACTACTTTTACCTAGCATAGCATCAGTCCTGTCATAAACAATAAGAATAGCTAATAAAAATAAATTCTCCTTTACAGATTAAAAATCTAAGGTGTTGTGATACAGTTGACATCAGCGTTCATTGGAACGAAAGGAATTGCCATCGATAGCAGTGTTTTTTTTGTCTTGTGTTTTCTTTTCACAATAAATATGTTTTATGCATATGATATTAAAATATTTAGGGGTTAATATATTTTTTAGGGGAAAAAAATTGTCTATTTCTCATGGGGAAAATGCAGATATTTGACTGAAATTTTAGACAAAAAATAAAAAGTCACAGTTCTATCACACAATTCATTTAGTGTTCAAAATTGTATTTATTAAGACTGTGGTATGGGTTGATTTTTAAAAATGGGGCTTATATTCCCAAAAGCAGTGTTTCGATACTGCTATATGTATTTTATAAAGGCAAACTGATGGATATTACCTTTAAGAATTTATTCAAGCGACAGCAATCCAGAATGGCGATGGCAGGATTGTATCAATATAGCTCTAGATTGTATCATTATTATACCTCTTATTTATAACATGATTTTTGAAATCTTTCACATGTGTAGCATTTTCCCATTATTCGTGCTTGTAAGTTTTTATTTTTTTTTTTTTATATATTCTTTCTAAATTCCCTTTTCCACTTCTTGGTTGCATCCAAGTCATGTTCTTTGTTAGAGAAGCCAAACTACTACAAAGTACAGTATATCCAATTGTTGTTAATGTGCTCTGTACATTCTGTGCTGCCGGTTATAACAAAAACATAATAAACTAAAGAAGCCTTTCTCCATGCTTCACACCTGTCTACTGCCAGGATCTGCAATTATTTTTAGCCTGCTGAGCATGAACTGACCAGGTTTATGCAATCATTGTACATCCAGATCAGCAGCTCCCACTGGGAGCTCTTGGATCAGGTTCTGCCCTATTTGCTACAAAGTCTAAAAATATATCTAGGCACCTGTAAATGTTGATGTAAGAAGATGTCTAACAATTTGTATGGGATAATTACACAATATAGCATGGCAAGGCTTAGATGAAACATATGTGAATCTTCATTCAGTATGCCCATTTCATGATACATCTAGGCTAGGTATGGTACTCTCCCAACCTTATTCTTAAACCGTATCATGCTACATTTATTAATATCAATACAAAATCATTTTAATTGCACAAACCACATGCAAAGGTAACTTGGCATATTGTTAGAGAAGCATGATAATAGCATAGATTCTGATTTGATAGCTTTCAAGGGGCAATATCAGAGCTTAGAAAGATAAGAGCTCTTGTACATGAAAACAGTTTTCCTTTCTAATAGACTTGAGGATACATCTTGTCTGCCAGAGGCTACACTGTCTTACTTAGTTTGTTTTTTCAGAAAACCCCAGAACAGTAGTTCTAAAACAAATTGAACTTTGTTATAGTTTTGACTGAATCAAACAGAAACTCTACTTCCAGTTTTGCAAATATTGTTTTGACCTATTTTCAATTAAGATTTATTTTTGTATATATTTAGATATTTCCGAAGTTCCAAAAAACTGTTTTCATTTCAAGATCTTTTTTTATGTTCCACTGCAGATGATGCATACCAAACATTATTTCAATACCGGTAGAGATGTTGTGTACTGATAATTTTCTTCATGTTTTGTTGTAAATTTCTGCAAGACCTGTTCTGGTGTCATATTTCAGGACATGGTGGACCATTACGGGTCAGTTTGGGAACATCCTGCCAATAGACTGGTCCAAATCGTATGCCAGACAGCTTCATGAGAAGGCCCTCAACCTTGGAGAAAGGAAGGTAGGTGGCATTTTTACATACAATACACACTGCACGTTAGTGGCATAAAGGGCTTGGATAGACGGCAATTTTACATGAGGTATGCATTGTACATTATAATTATGTCTGTGGCATTAAGAACTTGGATACGTGGCATTTTTCCATGAGGTATGCATTGTACATATGTCTGGCATAAGGGTTTGGATAGATAGGATTTTACATTAGGTACACAATGCACATGAGTCTGTAGCATTAGGGGCTTAGATAGATGGCATGTTACATGAGCTATGCACTGTATGTAAGTCTGTGGCATTAATGACTTGATAGGAGGCAATATTACATGAGGTGCACACTGTATATGTGGGCTGGCATTAGGGTCTTCGATAATTGGCATTTATTATTACATAATGTACACACTATACAACACTTTTGTCCATGAAGAGTGACCTACAGTACAAATGATTCTCTTTTAAATGCACAATTATTGGCCCAATCACTGTTCTCTTTATATACATGACATCAAAGTAAGCTTGGCAAATAACACATGCTACATCATATATGCTGTGAAGACAGTTGGAATACTGTTTTTTAATGATGTGTTTGCTGCTATGTCTTGTGTATATCATCTCTGGCAAGGCGCTGTGCCATAGCCCTGTGGGTTTATATGTGCTTGGTATGTTTACTTGCAATAACCTTACCATATGAAAAAATATATATATTTATATTTCATAGGCCTCTCCCAAAAAAGAGATCAGGTTTAAACACGTCCTGCACCATACTCATATCTGCATTACATACATGTATATTCTCAAACTTCATGTTTGATGCACTCCATCTGTCTTTGGGTAGTTCTTGCATTTTTCACATTCAATGTCTACTCTAGTAGTACTATTAAAATGTTACTTCTTGGACAGTTATGAATAATAAAAAAATGCACATTTAAGTTTAACAAACAAAATGGATGAACAGCATTAAATAATATTTTCCTAGATTGTTGTGTACACTTTTGTCATGTTTGATGCCCCTAGTTCAAACCTCACTTGCTACAATTTCTTTTAAATATTTACTTTTAAGAACACCTTAAATAGAGACTAAACAATGGAACCTAGATAATCTAGAAACAAATATGTTTCTTGTTATCAATGTAAGAGCAACTTGAAATAGTTTACTTTATTACTAACTAAATTAAACTCCTTTTTGATCAAAGAAAACATGAGACAGCTTGTGAGAATATTTTCACATGGCTGCAAATTGTTGTTAATTTAATTCAGTTGAGATGGCTAACATCTTAGGAACCCCTTGGCAATGCAAATCTATTCAGCTTTTCTGGATATTGTGAAAGGATTATCCATGTGCTTAGTCCTAATGATACAATAATATATTGAGGGCATGTCTCCCTGGAGACCGAATGTGGAAATGGAGTAATCTGTTGTATCAAACCTTGAGCAAAAAACTTATATTCAAACTGCTATGACCTGAGTGGTTATGGACATTGTGTGGGTAATTAATGAATATTAAAGGTGTATATTTCTACATAAATTGAATGATATTCTATTGGTGTTTTTTGCATTATGTACAGTTGGTCTATCATGATATTTTAACTTTTAAAGAAATGTTAAAAGAAGAAGTATAAGAAATAGAATCAGCAAAGTGTCATATGACTGGATGTCCCTAATGATCTTTCATCATATTTAAACTTCTAAAGAAAAAGATTCCATACTTTAATTTCTACCTTTTTAATTTTTTTTTTAGATTTTTTAAATGCCATTGTGTTGCCTGTTGGCTAATAAAATCAAAGCATTATTATGAATGGTATAATTTCTAGATTACAGTTAAAAGCCATTATCATCATACATTTATAAATTTCACAGTATTTTTTAGTTATCCTAACAGGATGCATTGCTAGAGACTGATAAATGTGCAAATCCTGATCAGGCATCGCCCATTAGAAGCTAGATGATCTAGCTCTACACTAATTGTCTAAGTCTAATACGTAGCAGGCTAAGGGTTATATCCCATTAGTAAATTTCACTACTGTTTATTGTTTAATGTGCTCGTTATCAGCAAGAATCGGTCTATAGTTATGTTTATATATGTTAGATGTATATCTTCAATCTATGATCTGTATCAAATAATATTAATTATAAATTCTATTGGCTTAATTAAGTTATGTTGTAGTGTTGATGTGTAAATATTATCATTGTTGTAACTGTCTTTGCAATGAACATTTACTGTTTGTTTTGATTTAATGAATGGAAAAGAAAATTTAAGTGTATAAAATCATTAAAAGTAGCTCAATCTGACTAAAACACAAGATGTTACATTCAGGTAAATCTGAAACACACCTTTTATAAATGGCTCTCTCAGATTTTCAGATTTGCTAGTTGCTATTTATAAATTAAACACTGTAATACTTCAGACTGGCCAATCAGAAATCTGTTTTATGAACTGGTTCCGCTTAATTTTGCATCCTGGTGGTGTGATTTCTAAGCTCTGGAGCATAAATCCACAATAAAAAATATTTTAGCAGGTGTATTGGCCCTTTAGACAACTGGCGTATGAATTTTACTACATGTGACAATCGCAATTTGGTTCCCAGTGTTTAGCAAGGACTTTCAGAATCTAGTAAGCAAAGATCTGGCTAAATGAAAGGTCATCAGAAGATGACCCGTAATGCATCTGTATCAGATCCTAGCATAGCAGATCATGTGCTTTATTCAGATTGATAGTAGCTATAACAGAAAACCAATGAGTTATGTTTTAATTTGTATACATATATATAGAAGATTAGCTTGTAAATTGTCAATTTCACTTATTCTTTCATGCTTACTAAAGGGCTTAGAGAAAACTGTAAGTATCTAAGTTTAAATTTTACAGTTAATTATTTTGTGTGTGTTTTATGTTTATGCTTGTGAAGACCTCTTGGACAAGTTGCCATCTAAATATTGACCAATCAAAGGACTTTCATCAGAAATGAGCAGAAAGCTGAGATAAACTAGGAAAATCTGTATGACTCTTATATCCAAGATTTCTTCAAGTATCTAAGCATTTTATACGCATATGTAGTAAGCTATGCTGACAGTTTGATCACTGTGTTGTGTTTTTTGCAGGTTTTCTATTTCACATATGTTTGAATAATAAATCCTCATTTGTGAAGTGCGGTTCATTTTTGACCCAGTTCTCTTCCCTATTTTACCATGATTTGTTGTTGCAAGCTATAGCTGAAGAAACAAGAACAGATGCATGCAATTATTATATATGAAGTGTATATTATACAAAAATGTTGAATATAAGTTACCATGTGTAGAAAAGTCAAGAAATTGACAAAAATATACAATTTAATTTTGTTTCTCAATTAAGATATAAAATGCAAATGCCATAATGGGTCAAAAAACAACGAATAATGAGAGAACCCTGTAAACATTTGTGTACCAATGTTTAAACATGAAAATATATATTTTTTTTTATCTTTTAATGATTTATATATCTTAAGGTTTTTATTAACAAAATGGTACAAAATGGTACAGTATTCTCATTGAGGGGCGCCTGTGGCTTAGTGGTAGAGTCGCCAAACTAACCTGACTGCTTAGCCTCTCAAAGCATGGATTCAAGTCCCATTTGGACAGAAGGACTGAAATGTGTGTAGGTCTTCCAGCTGACCTGCTATGGGACAGAGTTACTATCTGGACAATTGTCTTAGCTCTTCCTTCATCACAAAGGCTGGACTCGGCAATAATGACTCCAATTGGTTGCAGCAATATATTTCATAAACCAAACAAACAAAACATTTTCCAAAAGGTGACAAACCATAGAACATTGATTTACAATATCATAACTCTTGTCCTGCTTACTACATATATATACTGATAAGGCTTAGGGAGCTGTCTCATCAGGTACTTTACTATATATGTTTGCTGAGTTTACCTTATATATGACTAGTAACCTTTATATTGTTATTATAAGCCGATCAAGAAGAATTCAATAAACATAGAACAGTCAAATAAATAGACAATGAAAACAATAATTAAGTCATTTAAAAAAAATATTTTATTTTATGATGTAGATTCAAATTATACTTTAAAGTGTTTAAATATAAATAATGTATAACAAAAGTTCAACAACTTGAAATACAATAATTGGTTTTAGATAAAATCATTCTTAAGCAGAGTGAACATTTTTCTAAGAAACTCTTTTAAATCACTGTAAGCACACAACTGTGTATATATAGTTGTGCACATTCCAAAAAAGTGGGCAAACTGAAAGACTGTCAGACCTCTTTGAAAGGCTCACAAAGTGTGTTATATATTTTTTATTACCATCATCCTTTCTGAAAGATTACTCTAGACCTCATTTAGGCTGACTCTCCCCTCCAGCACTTATAAATTGCTTATTGCTATTACTTTCATATTTGATGTAGCAAGGAAACCACTTTACAGTATATGCTCTTGTTGACCCTTATCATGCTTGTACAGGTTAACAATTAAATGCATCAGTATTTAGATAGATTAACAAAGAATAGGAAGCCACAGTAAGGACCTGATTCAGCAGCTCTCAGCAGGTGCAACCTTGTCAGGATCTACACTATTTACCTGATCAATTTGTTCTTAGAGTTTATAGGTCAGTGTTTGAGAACAACCTGCTGAGTATCTGTGCATACCTGCCTCATTATGCTTCCCTGTTTACTGGGTATATGAAAGTCGATATTTAAGTTTCTAATATTTATCAGTTTCTAATATTTATCAGTTTCTAATATTTATCAGTTTAGGTTTTATAACATTCTTTTTCTTCATATTGTTTTAGTGTAAAAATTATTCTTCTATATACATGAACTTTAAACTGATAAGAATTAAAGCATATTTTTGTTTTTTGTCTTAATCTACATTAAACATAAGACAATTTCACATAAAACCAGTTATGTTCAAAAGAGAATACATGTATTAGTCAATCAAGATTTATAAGATCTTAGAAATTCACAAGGCATTTTCCAAACATATTTTGTCATTAATTGTAAGTATTATGCAATAAAAGAAAAACACACTTTCTTGAACATGTACCAGTGTATATTAATCAGTCCAATCATACCTTTAATGTTTTACTTAAACAGTCAGTGATAGAAGAATTTATCGTCTTTTTCAACCGTTCATTGCTAAGATTCTTAACAGCAAAAACAAAGGCTGCCACCACACAATATGATAGCTTACAAAGATTACAGAAACAAACCTCAACTCCATGAAACTACACGCTATATATATTCTATGATTTACAACACTCAATGAAAAATTCATGTAATTTGCACTCATGTAAAAAGAGCTGAAGTATTACAACAACATGTAAAAAGAGCTGAAGTATTACAACAACATAATATATTGAATACTTTTTTAGCAGTTTTTCTCTTTTGTATCATGTTTTGGATAAATTATGGAATCTCATGATTTTGAACTCTTTTGATTTCATTTTTTTAAACAAACAAAACTTTTATTGCTGGCAAGACATTGGTTGCCAGAGAACAGTTTATTAGACAACATATTTGAATATATTGACAGCTAACAATAAATTTCTACACTAACATTTTACAAAAGTAATCCCAAAGGCTGATAAACCTTACTTTACTAATGTATTATCAAATTACTTAAAAGTATGATCAGTTAAGTTTTATTAACAATTTATGAACAATTTATGTATATTCCAACCCTAATATGAGCTGTTTGTGTGCTGATGTTCATAATGGTAGCAATCATCATAAGTCAAGCAGGCCCATGTTCAATTGTGTGAGTGCTATTGCTTTAGACACTAATTTGTTTTTTATGACTTGTATGGAGACACTCTGCTCATGTCTATTGGATTAAATGAGTGGGTCTTGCTTGGAAATTGGCCTGCTACTGTAGTAAAGCCTGCCAGAAAAAATCATCAGGCTGGATCAATGACTGGTCTCTAACACACCATATTCATCAATGAAACATCCCAATGCTAGCTCTTGGCTAGCATCTACAGGCAAAGATAACTAAATGCACTGCTAGGGACAAGACATCAAATAGTGTGTATCCTGAACAGACTGAAACAACATGCAGATCAGGGTTTACACCTTTGGAAAGGCTTGATTAGTGCTTGCTATGCTGATGAAGAGATCATTGTGGTTAAAGAGTTTTTGCAATCAGTACAATGGAGGAAAATAAATAGAAGATTAGCAGAAACAGAGGCAGCAAACACGATAACAGATGAAGATTTAATTCTGACTTTTGATAAAGATGAAAATTGGTTTACTTATAATGCTGACCTACATGTACATGGTTAGCCTATATAGTTGACATACATGTACAGTTTATAAGTATATTATATCAAAACACAGGGCAAGTTAGATTTTAATTACAATTCTGGACATTACTGTTCATATTCTGATTAGTAAATTGGAAATACAGCCCTTGTAATTTGATTACAGTACATCTGAACAAAATATTGTGCATTAATTGATTATGTGCTACAATGTCAAACATGTATAAAGCAGCCACCCAAAGGGCAGCCTAAAATGTGGGTGCTTATTACAAAATGGGACATTGATTGTTTGCATATTACTGTGGGCATGTGTGTTTACAAAACATATTAAATAGTAGATCTACTGCCAAGTATTGTTTTTATAGATATTTAATTAATTCTACAACTTAACTGCTTTTGGCATGTCAAGGTATGATTCAGAATATAAGAAGTGTCTCACTAAATCAGAGAAAATATTGCTCCATTATTAGTAGTTTGGTCACTTACAGTACAGGGGTATACCATTTTAAAATTATTCACATCAAATTTATTATGAGAGTACCAAAATTTTCATCAAATTTAAGTGCCACAAATTGTATAAAAGTGTATGTATATTCAAGTAGCCACATTCCGGATTGGCGAGTTTTTAACTATTCTTTAACAAAATCAACAAGAAGTGTTCTATTAGATAAAGTAAATAATTTAACATCATTTAAATAATGTTTGTATTAACAAATACCAAAACAATTTCATGTACATGTAGTCAAGTAAATTTTGTGGTGTCAATCTCTGCATAAATTAACTCACCCATAAATTAACACTTGCTACCTGTTACACTAAGATAGATGCTGAATAGATATTGGCTGAGACTTTTATTTTGCTCTGACTCCAGATAGATGATAACAAGGAATCAATCTTGATTGGGAGATCTGGACAGTTAAGTGTGATAATAATGACAAGTGATTGGGTAGCAGGGGATTAACAGTCGCACATACATTGGGCATATATTGCATTACCTCACCTGATGATTGACACATGATAATTAGCCACTAATAAGGAGTCAGTTAAAGAAAGATTTGCCCGATCAAACTGACTGCTGGCTGCAGAAGACACAGGACCACTGATTAGACAACAGTTTTAGAACAAATTGCATGGGAGGACCTAAATTGACCGCTAAGAGCCTAGTGACCACTCTTAACATAAGACTGCTAGCACTGTATCAGACTAAACTGAAATCTTTTTTCATTCTAACAACATTAATACTTGGTAATAAATAAAAAGAAATACAAATATGTTGTTTTATTTCATATGCTTTATTTTATTTACTTCTTTTGTAATCATGACATCAAACAGTAAATGATGACATTTGTTTCATTATTTCTTATAAAATACCTTAAATAATTTCTTATACTTTTTTGTGGAGATCTAAGTAATTTGACCAAAATTGTATTGGAACTTTTATACAATATTGAAGTCTGCTTAATTATTTAAAAAACATGGAAATTAGTTATAGGTTTTCCTGTGCATTTTCGGAAAAAAATATAACACTATAATCCTTTAGTGCTTTTGTAGTTTATTTCACTGATTGTATTTAAATGATATAATGCAAATTTTGTTTCCAATCAATAACACATCGACACAACAGACTTTATTTATTTGATTTACAATTGTATAATATTAAATTACCAACCAACTTTGCTTCTCGTCACTACCTACTTAATATTAGGAGAGTTATGGTCCTTACTTGAGATATTTTAAACCCAGGTGGGAGGCATCTATGTATTATAGACACATCTGTAGTTATTAGATACAAAATGATGTCATAGCCATTTATGACTAATTGGCTTCCTGTCATTGCTTTCATTGTATTTGAAACATGTTAGATGGCTAAGATTTGGTTTTAAGTCTGTGCTCAGAAATAATCTAAAGACTCAAGATGTTACACAAAAACAATTCTTCAAATCCCAGTACAGCTCAAGTTAAGTCCAAAGCTTAACATTTTGAGACATCCTTTCACATGTATGACTTGTTGTGTTTTAGTGTGGCTGTCTTGCACAGATCTTGTAGACACATTGCTGGAGTCTACTCATCCTGTTTTGCTAGCATGTATAGGAAATTGTTGATTTATCTCCACACGAACTTCCTGTGCCATGAATCATTGCTACAGACTGGCATGGAGCTCTTCCTGATGAGTACAATGCTTTTGGGAGTGATGATGAATATATCAGAGAGAATAGTTTTGTTTAATATTAGGCAATCACCTGTTGTGGATGCAGAGTGTCTACAAAAAATACAGAAAAAAACTGTCTTGTTTTAATTAGGTTAGTAGAATCCAAATTGAATGTTATTTACTATATGAATTGATTTATAAGCTTTAACTGGTCTGGAGTATTAAGCTTGAATTGCATTCATATATGTATGTTTTTTTATAAAATGAATTTTTATTTAAATTGGTCCATCTATATTTATATACCAAGCAAATAATATTTTCTTCATAAATATGGGATATATAATGTGATTTCATAGTGAAGAACTGAAATTGTTTATGAAAATATGACTGTTTTCATTCAGACATACCTAGCTTGTCTAGCTCAGAAAAATAACCCTATAAAAACTTAAGGTTTGTACTGTTTTGTGGAATTAATATACCTGTAAAATGTATATGGAAATGTGAACTGTCACTTTAGTTTACCATTACTTGTAAGTGTGTTTAGAACACGAAAATGAACACCATTAAATGATTTTAAGTTATCAGATTTCACCCACAGCTCTCACAATTTGAATAAATTCAACTTTTTTGTTTTGAAAATTTGCAATAATTTTACAGAGGCTTAGAGCTTTATTGCTATGCTGTTCTGGAAACATGATGCAAATAAGCCTGAACTGCTATCATTGCTGATCACTTATCTGCCTGGCACAATGTAAATGTCACTAATAAATTGGTTGCCATGCAGTTAAATCTAGTTCTTGTTGTTTCCAGTGGGTTACAGGCAAATTCTCTTTTGAATATCACTTCTAACAAGCTGGTTTTGTTTTTGTTCAATTTCACTTTCTGTTTTTGGTCGGAATCAATTTGCATTTGAAAAATTGCAACTTATAATCACATATATTACACAGACTAAAATAAAATACAGTTTAAAAAAAGAAATAAAATAGATGTATATATGTTAAGAATTAGATACTTGTAGCAAAGCTAGTTTTTAACTTATTGTTGCAAGAAACCATGTCTGATATAGCATTGAGAACCATGGGATACTGTATTGTTTTTACATTTAATTTTCTTTTGCTGATAAAAATATGTCTTATAATTGATGATGATGTCATTTGCATCAATGGTGATATGATTGATGTTTGACAATAAATGATAATGTTCATGATGTTGCCAATGATAATGATAAAAGTGATGGTTTTGATTACAACTATGATGATAACAATGACAACAATTATGATAATTGATGATTATTATGTTGATGTTGCTCACCATTATAATTGCAACAATGACAAAGTAGATGTAAATGATGATGATGTTAGTGCTGTTGTAGGACCCTGAGCAGTTGAACCTGGATTTGTCAGATGATGAGGAGCTGGCAGCTGCCATGGACTTCCACTCTATGATCATCAGCAGCCACCACCATGACCCTGACCACATCGTCACTGCCGACGAGGTCATCAGTGAACTTGAGACCATGATGGAGGTATGTCCTCAGATGCATTTCACCTCTCCAGCCAAGTTTACCCTGATATTGCTACCAGCTTTATAATTAAATACTTGGTTTTACTATTTTGATAACAATTTTAATAATTGGTTTAGACATATTGATAGAAACTTTGCATCAAATAGTGAAGAGACTGATCAGACAGCTTTGACTGCCCTTTATGCATAGACCTGCTTAAATTATTCTTAGCTAAGCATTAAGATATGACCACTTCATACTATTTTGTGCTAAAATTTCTTATGGTATATAATTACTAAAACTCTGATATGGTACAGTATAAGTTGATCTCAATCTACTGTTGTCCAATTTAATATTACTATTGAAAATATATGGCCAGTGGACCTATCAGAATGACACATTCTTGACAATAACCATTTGCAGTCTATGAGATGGACATAACAATGAATTTGAATTTTTCAATTCATGACTTTTTTGGTTATCATAAATCTAAAGAAGAGAAACATGTTCGTTACAGCCTTGTGTCATAAAGTATTGTCATAGTTTGTGAAAATATGCAGATTTCAGTCTGTTGAGAATTGATATGCAACACGACTGTCACACTGCTCTTACTGTTGGTATAGTATGTGATACTGTAGGTATAGTATGTGATACTGTTGGTATAGTATTTGATGCTGTTGGTATAGTATGTGATACTGTTTGTTTGGGATGTGATACTGTTGGTATAGGATGTGATACTGTTTGTATAGGATGTGATACTGTTGGTATGGGATGTGATACTGTTGGTATAGTATGTGATACTGTTGGTATGGGATGTGATACTGTTGGTATAGTATGTGATACTGTTGGTATAGTATTTGATGCTGTTGGTATAGTATGTGATACTGTTTGTTTGGGATGTGATACTGTTGGTATAGGATGTGATACTGTTTGTATAGGATGTGATACTGTTGGTATGGGATGTGATACTGTTGGTATAGTATGTGATACTGTTGGTATGGGATGTGATACTGTTGGTATAGTATGTGATTCTGTTGGTATGGGATGTGATACTGTTGGTATGGGATGTGATACTGTAGGTATAGGATGTGATACTGTTGGTATAGTATGTGATACTGTTGGTATAGTATGTGATACTGTTGGTATAGTATGTGATACTGTTTGTTTGGGATGTGATACTGTTTGTTTAGTATATGATACTGTTTGTATAGGATGTGATAGTGTTGGTATGGGATGTGATACTGTTGGTATAGTATGTGATACTGTTGGTATAGTATATGATACTGTGTGTATAGGATGTGATACTGTAGGTATGGGATGTGATAATGTTGGTATGTAATGTGATATTGTTGGTATAGTATGTGATACTGTTTGTATAGGATGTGATACTGTTGGTATGGGATATGATACTGTTGGTATAGTATGTGATACTGTTGGTATAGTATGTGATACTGTTGGTATAGTATGTGATACTGTTTGTATAGGATTTGATACTGTTGGTATGGAATGTGATACTGTTGGTATAGTATATGATACTGTTGGTATAGTATGAGATACTGTTTGTATGGGATGTGATAATGTTGGTATAGTATATGATACTGTTGGTATAGTATGTGATAATGTTGGTATAGTATGTGATACTGTTGGTATAGTATGTGATACTGTTGGTATGGGATGTGATACTGTTGGTATAGTATGTGATACTGTTTGTATAGGATGTGATACTGTTGGTATAGTATGTGATACTGTAGGTATAGGATGTTATACTGTTGGTATAGTATGTGATACTGTTTTTATGGGATGTGATACTGTTGGTATAGTATATGATACTGTTTGTATAGGATGTGATACTGTTGGTATAGGATGTGATACTGTAGGTATGGGATGTGATACTGTTGGTATGTGATGTGATACTGTTGGTATAGGATGTGATACTGTTGGTATAGGATGTGATACTGTTGGTATGGGATGTGATACTGTAGGTATGGTATGTGATACTGTTGGTATGTAATGTGATACTGTTGGTATAGTATGTGATTCTGTTGGTATGGGATGTGATACTGTTGGTATATGATGTGATACTGTTTGTATGTGATGTGATACTGTAGGTATAGGATGTGATACTGTTGGTATGTGATGTGATACTGTTGGTATGGGATGTGATACTGTAGATATAGGATGTGATACTGTTTGTATAGGATGTGAAACTGTTGGTATGGAATGTGATACTGTTGGTATGTGATGTGATACTATAGATATGGGATGTGATACTGTAGATATAGGATGTGATACTGTTTGTATAGGATGTGATACTGTTTGTATAGGTTGTGATACTGTAGTTATGGGATGTGATACTGTTGGTATAGGATGTGATACTGTTGGTATGGGATGTGATACTGTTGGTATAGGATGTGATACTGTTGGTATGGGATGTGATACTGTAGTTTTAGGATTTGATACTGTTGGTATGGGATGTGATACTGTTGGTATGTAATGTGATACTGTTGGTATAGGATGTGATTCTGTTGGTATGGGATGTGATACTGTTGGTATGTGATGTAATACTGTTGGTATGTGATGTTATACTGTAGATATAGGATATGATACTGTTGGTATGGGATGTGATACTGTAGGTATGTGATGTGATACTATAGGTATAGGATGTGATACTGTTGGTATGGGATGTGATACTGTTAGTATGTGATGTGATACTGTTGGTATGGGATGTGATACTGTTGGTATGTGATGTGAAACTGTAGGTATAGGATGTGATACTGTAGGTATGGTATGTGATACTGTTGGTATAGGATGTGATACTGTTGGTATGGGATGTGATACTGTTGGTATGGTGGTATGGGATGTGATACTGTTGGTATGGGATGTGATACTGTTGGTATGTGATGTGAAACTGTAGGTATAGGATGTGATACTGTAGGTATGGTATGTGATACTGTTGGTATAGGATGTGATACTGTAGGTATGGGATGTGATACTGTTGGTATGGGATGTGATACTGTTGGTATGGGATGTGATACTGTAGGTATGTAATGTGATACTATAGATATGGGATGTGATACTGTAGGTATGTAATATGATACTGTAGGTATAGGATGTGATACTGTTGGTATAGGATGTGATACTGTTGGTATGGGATGTGATACTATAGGTATAGGATGTGATACTGTAGGTATGTAATGTGATACTGTTTGTATGTGATGTGATACTGTTGGTATGGGATGTGATACTGTTGGTATAGGATGTGATACTATAGGTATAGGATGTGATACTGTAGGTATGTAATGTGATACTGTAGGTATAGGATGTGATACTGTTTGTATGTGATGTGATACTGTTGGTATGGGATGTGATACTGTTGGTATGGGATGTGATACTGTAGGTATAAGATGTGATACTGTTGGTATGGGATGTGATACTGTTTGTATGGGATGTGATAATGTTGGTATGGGATATGATACTGTTGGTATAGTATGTGATACTGTTGGTATAGTATGTGATACTGTTGGTATAGTATGTGATACTGTTTGTATAGGATGTGATACTGTTGGTATGGAATGTGATACTGTTGGTATAGTATGTGATACTGTTGGTATAGTATGAGATACTGTTTGTATGGGATGTGATAATGTTGGTATAGTATATGATACTGTTGGTATAGTATGTGATACTGTTGGTATAGTATGTGATACTGTTGGTATAGTATGTGATACTGTTGATATGGGATGTGATACTGTTGGTATAGTATGTGATACTGTTTGTAAAGGATGTGATACTGTTTGTATAGTATGTGATACTGTAGGTATAGTATGTGATACTGTTTTTATGGGATGTGATACTGTTGGTATAGTATGTGATACTGTTGGTATAGTATGTGATATTGTTGGTATAGTATGTGATACTGTTGGTATAGTATGTGATACTGTTGGTATAGTATGTGATACTGTTGGTATGGGATGTGATACTGTTGGTATAGTATGTGATACTGTTTGTATAGGATGTGATACTGTTGGTATAGTATGTGATACTGTAGGTATAGGATGTGATACTGTTGGTATAGTATGTCATACTGTTTTTATGGGATGTGATACTGTCGGTATAGTATGTGATACTGTTGGTATAGTATATGATACTGTTTGTATAGGATGTGATACTGTTGGTATGTAATGTGATACTGTTGGTATAGGATGTTATTCTGTTGGTATGGGATGTGATACTGTTGGTATGTGATGTGATACTGTTTGTATGTGATGTGATACTGTAGGTATAGGATGTGATACTGTTGGTATGTGATGTGATACTGTTGGTATGTGATGTGATACTATAGATATAGGATGTGATACTGTAGGTATAGGATGTGATACTGTTTGTATAGGATCTGATACTGTTGGTATGGGATGTGATACTGTTTGTATAGGATATGATACTGTAGGTATAGGATATGATACTGTTGGTATGGGATGTGATACTGTTGGTATGGGATGTGATACTGTAGCTATAGGATGTGATACTGTTGGTATGGGATGTGATACTGTTGGTATGTAATGTGATACTGTTGGTATAGGATGTGATTCTGTTGGTATGGGATGTGATACTGTTGGTATGTGATGTGATACTGTTGGTATGTGATGTTATACAGTAGATATAGGATATGATACTGTTGGTATACTGTAGATATAGGATATGATACTGTTGGTATGGGATGTGATACTGTAGGTATGTGATGTGATACTGTTTGTATGGGATGTGATACTGTTGGTATGTAATGTGATACTGTTGGTATGTGATGTGATACTGTTGGTATGGGATGTGATACTGTAGGTATGTAATGTGATACTGTAGGTATAGGATGTGATACTGTTGGTATGTGATGTGATACTGTTGGTATGGGATGTGATACTGTTGGTATGGGATGTGATACTGTTGGTATGTAATGTGATACTGTAGGTATGGGATGTGATACTGTTGGTATTTGGGATGTGATACTGTTGGTATGGGATGTGATGGTATATCAGGAAAACTGTCAACAAAACATTGTAACATTTTAAATTGTAATGCAAACAAATGAAGGTGATGTGCCATAAAGAATACACATCCAACAGATAATGGATTTTAGGTAAAATATAACCCTATTTCCAAAATGTGGTATTTTTATAATGAAAAAAAATGGAAATGTTTTAAAAGACTGCATTTCAGTAATGGATAAAAACATTTTATTAGGGATACTTACTCATTTGCTACTGGCACTAGAATTGCAAAACAGTTTCAAAGAAGAAACTTATTTATTTGCAACTGGCAGTTTGAAATTAAACATAATACCTTAACTGTCAGATTTTTTAAATGATATGTGTTTCCTATTGGTAACTATAAATTGCCTGAACTCATAAATTTGCTTTCTGAGAATGACAATCAACACGAAAAGTACAAAATGGTTTAGTGGTCAGTGGTTCAATGGTCAAAACAACTGCAAACTTGATAGAGCTTGTAATTTTGGCCAGTGTTTATGCCTACAGCAGTAAAATTGGTATGGACATTGGCCCTGACTGGACAACCCCATTTGGTTTTGATGTCAGTAGTTCAAAGTTCAAGCTCACATTGGCCTTAATATTGTTGTTTTTTATTTAAAACATGTTACATAATTTACTATACAAAATATATAATCCTATTGCCACTACAGGACAGTGGCACGGACAGAAGTGATGCTGAGGAGCCCGAGTACCCTGACATGCCTTCCTACACTCGCATCAAAGAGGCCCTTGTCCACCTGCCCAAATATTCAGAAGAAGGTATGTCTTACTCTCAATATGTTCAGTGTCTCTTCATTTGATTTGGCCAACCCCGAAAGTTAGCCAGTAGACCTGGCTCTCCTTGTAAAACCTTTTCCCAATTGAGATTTTGCTCAGAATAACTGCTCAGTATTGTATTACTGAAATGTTTAACAATTCATAATAGTATTTTGACATCTGGACTAATCCAGGTTAGTGGTTTAAGGAAAATAAGTTTTAACATTATGTCTCAGTAAGAAGTCTTCTGGAGTGCATAATTTTGGCTTGAGTTCAATTTCAACTGAGAAAAGGTTCTAAAAGTGGGACCTTGACATCCTAGATTTCAATCTTTTGGTAATAAACACACTACCTATCAGAATCTTGGTTGGAATATTCATCATGGTGAGTTGATGATTCCACTTGTTTTGGTATCACTAGGTCATAGGTCACAATAACTTCGAATTCAGATTTTTTTCTGATCTTAATTTTTTAATTGCAGAAGCTTTATACTTTTTTTCATAGCATGTAGTTGACCTTTATTACTTAAGTCTTTAGGCCACTGGTCAAGGTCATGGTGACTTCCAGTGTTAGGACTGCAGTCTAGTGATAATAGTTCCCAGTTGTTAACAAGTGATTGTCTGAAACCACAGTTTTCTACCTTGGAAAAAACATTTGCCATATTTTTTGTGCAAATCAATTTAATGTTATATTTTAATGATATCTGTTGATTATAGGA
The DNA here is from genome assembly GCA_007844125.1 of Sinonovacula constricta. Classification (NCBI taxonomy): domain Eukaryota; kingdom Metazoa; phylum Mollusca; class Bivalvia; order Cardiida; family Solecurtidae; genus Sinonovacula; species Sinonovacula constricta. The sequence continues at coordinate 36,779,782 of CM017557.1, forward strand.
TGACTGTTGCAAACATCACAGTGAGCTTATTCCTTAGCCTGATGTTCACTTATTTATAAGGCTTAGACAAAAAATGTAGACCCAGATCAGCTAGCTGGGTGCTGTCTGATCAGGATCAAGCCTATTTGTGCCTATTTGTGTAGGAAATTAGCAAGGGTGTTCGTTTAACAAAATGTGGCAAGCTGAGGTTTAAGTTTAACTACTTAAATATCACACTAAACGTTAATATATCTAAGTACAAGGTAGTTAAAGGGCACATATGTTGTGCAAACATTATGTCATTCTGTAAAACTCCTCCAAATTGACCTAACTTTTGTAGCCACCATCTTGTATAAACTATCATAGTGAGATGTTAACATGTTCAAGTAGTCTTGAACTTGCTGTTGATAAAGTATTGAATACAAACATGCTGTCATAGCTGTGTTTTTAATACATTCTCAACCGACACAAAATGTCTGTTCTTACTTTATGCTGATCTTATTAGTTTTGTGAAAAAGTATTTTTGCAATACGACAAATAAAGCTCATAGTATACAAAATGCAAAGGAAAACTTTATAATGTATGGATCTCTAGACATTGATGTCTTAATGTATACAGTTACAACGCAAGTGCAACAAGTGGCAATGCTTTTATCATGCTTTGTTTTGCTGTTTCCTTCACACTTTTCTGCAAGTTAACACCATCACAATGCAGAACTCAGTCATTGAAGCCACTGTTGTGTACGATTGCCTGCTGACTTGTTAGACCTGATTGAGCAGTACATCAAAATTCTCTTTGATGGTGCTTCGGTACAGTAAGCACAAATAAAAAATAAGACAAGTATCTTAATTTCTAGTGTAGTTCTGTTGTCAGGTTTTTGCTTCAAAAGAATAATCATTCATAAATTATTATAGCTATGGTATACTTAAAGCTATCATAGTTGTTCCATAAATGTCATTTTGTTGGTGATTCATTTAAATAAAATATAATTTAAGTACATCTGTTAATAAATTCCTTTCTAAGGCCTGTTAACTGAGTTTAATACTCTTGTATGGCTCAGTCAGTTAGTCTGCTTAATTGTTTTTTTTGTTTTTTTTCATGCTTTGTAATTGAATCTGTCTTGTGTTAGCAATAAATTAAAACAATATTTAGTAGCAGCATTTTTAGAAAAGTGAAGGAAATATGTTTGAAGGTTCAATTAGTGTAAAGGTAGAATCCTTTTTGTCATGGTTGAAATCTAGGGTTTTTAAAAAGATTTTACTCTAGATTATGACATATTTATATCAATTAAACCATCATAGTCCTGCTTCTGTGATTAAACTTGTACAATTTAATTAAGCAGTCTTGTTAATATCTTTACTCCTGATATATAATTGCCAATGTTATTCTATTCCTTTCAGCAAATGTGAATTTCGATTGACTTAATCTTGCTCAAAAGAATTTATAAAAGTTTTGCATATTCGATATTGATCTTTACCTGCTCTAGACATAGGCTCAAGGCACATTTCAGTCATATTGGGTGAAAGGGTTGCATGCCTACAAAAGCCAAGCGTGAGTGTGAAGTTATGCATGATTCATTCCAGAGTGCATCAGTATTGATTTGTTCACGACTCAATCCACCTCTGCCATGTATAAGTCTTGTGGCAGTGCCTCCTGAATAGCTTCTGTAACTGCCTGCGGGTTTTACTACAAGTATTATTCTTTAATAGCTATTAGCTGCCATGACTATGTGGCTCTGTTTCAGCTCAAATAAAATGTCACAAACCCCCTAGTCTATATAGAGCCACTCACATGTGCTTGTTTGATTTATTGTCCTATTGTCCTACCAACAATCTACCAGTCTTTTGCAGTCAATGTTTATCAAATTTACATTATATACATGTATACAGGCTGCACTCACTGTAAAAGCATATCATGACCATTTAGCATTGTAACATCCATTCATCTGACCGGACCTGGAAGCGCAATTGGTAGAGCATCGTCTCCAGGTACAGGAGGCCCTGGGTTCGAACCCTGGCCGCAACATACCACAGTCGTAAAAAAATGGTAGTGGTATAGCTCACTTGCTAATGCTTAAGCAAATATCAGGGGATTTCCACAACTGGTTGACCTGGTGTTAGAAAAATGTGACACGGTGTGGTATCATGCCAGGTGTTCATGGCATGCTATACACAGTGAAGGCAGCACTATATCTGCTTCAAGTGGACACCGTCTCCAGATAACTGAAATACTGTTGGTGGGATGAAAAACCAAACAAACATTCATCTGAACTAGAACTATTGGGTACCCTTATAAACAGGCCATAATCAAGAAGACAATACTGCAATCATTTTATGACTTTCGATTTCAAAGCCTGGAATTTAAAACCAGAAAATATCATACATGGAGCCAAAACTTTACTAACAGTGAATTTTGCAGGCCATTTAGCTAGACCTCCGAAATAAATGGCATTGCCTTAGTTGATATTACGACGGTTAACAATGGAATTCGTCCAGTGACTGAGCACAAGTAGTAAAATACATCTCATGGTTTTTGAACCATGTTGAATAAATGTCTGTAGATTACATATTTTTCCTTGTTTAATTTTGTAGGCATGAAGGGGGTGAGGGGGGAGCGGAGCAAGGAGGGGGTAGCGGGAAATGTAATCGGATTTGAGTTAATACTCCATTTTTTTTCTTATAAATACTGTGTGCTTACTTGTTTGAGACCATGCGATATTGTCTTCATCCATTGCATATACATTTCTATCTTTAATACCAGTAGCATGTTTTGTAATGATAATAAGTAGTTCAAGACTGTACTATTTCTAGCGTCTTTTGCTTGACATTATTGTTGTTAACTTTTGGTATCCTTTGTTTATTAAGTCAACAAACAATTTATGCAATATTCCTTATGCTAGTTTGTTTTTCTAGGGAAGAAAAGGTTTTGAGATCATTGATTGTGTAAAGCTGCTCCCAAAATGCTTAAAGTTCTTGGAATGTTTTATTCTGCTTGTGTAGTCTGTGGTGATCCTATGGAGTGAGATCAGACCAACTTGATATTCTTGCATAGATTAAACCAAGCCAATATGTCTTGGCCGCTGTGTTCAAACCATGTTGAGATTGATGGCAATGAATTATACCTAACTTCTGGTCTGTAAAGTCGGCAGATTTTGGCACAGATAGAGGATAAATAATTTAAGAAGTAAAAGGTACATGTACAAGCATTAAGATTTCTCATGTTTTTGCTGGTATAATTACCTAGATAACTGAAGTTAGATTAATGGTTGTTATTGGGAGTTATTCAGAGAAACTGGTTTAAGATAAATGCTTCAAGACTTCTATCAGATCAACGTTTCTAAATCAGTTGAAATAATTGTTTAAACTGGATCTGAGACATTAAACATGAATCCATAGATTTCCTATTTTATCACAACTAGTATTGGTTGGTTCTGGTATATTTACATAAAGGTTTCTCTATCTTGTTATTAAGTGTGGTATATTGGATAATCCCTGACAGAAAATCCATAATGATAGATCTGGAACCTTAGCCCTCTGTCCTCTGCTGGGATGTATATCATGTATCCCAGATAGGTCCGGAAACCCTAGCTCTCTGTTCTCTGCTGGGATGTATATCATGTATCCCAGATAGGTCCGGAACCCTAGCTCTCTGTCCTCTGCTGGGATGTATATCATGTATCCCAGATAGGTCCGGAACCCTAGCTCTCTGTCCTCTGCTGGGATGTATAAATGTATCCCAGATGGATCTAGAACCTAGCTCTCTGTCCTCTGCTGGGATGTATATCATGTATCCCAGATGGATCTGGAACCCTAGCCTTATGTCTTATGCTGGGATGTATATCATGTATCCCAGATAGATCACGTATCCCAGATGGATCTAGAACCTAGCCCTCTGTCCTCTGCTGGGATGTATATCATGTATCCCAGATGGATCTAGAACCTAGTTCTCTGTCCTCTGTTGGGATGTATATCATGTATCCCAGATGAATCTGGAACCTAGCCCTCTGTTCTCTGTTTGGATGTATATCATGTATCCCAGATGGTTCTGGAACCCTAGCCCTCTGTTCTCTACTGGGATGTATATCATGTTTCCCAGATGGATCTAGAACCTAGCCCTCTGTCCTCTGTTGGGATGTGTATCTTGTATCCCAGATGGATCTGGAACCCTAGCCCTTTGTACTTTGCTGGTATGTATATCATGTATCCCAGATGGATCTAGAACCTAGCCCTCTGTCCTCTGTTGGGATGTATATCTTGTATCCCAAATGGATCTGGAACCCTAGCCCTCTGTCCTCTGCTGGGAAGTATATCATGTATCCCAAATGAATCTGGAACCTAGCTTTCTGTTCTCCGCTGGGAAGTATATCATGTATCCCAAATGAATCTGGAACCTAGCTTTCTCTCCTCTGCTGGGATGTATATCATGTATCCCAGATGGATCTAGAACCTAGCCCTCTGTCCTCTGTTGGGATGTATATCTTGTATCCCAAATGGATCTGGAACCCTAGCCCTCTGTCCTCTGCTGGGAAGTATATCATGTATCCCAAATGAATCTAAAACCTAGCTCACTGTCCTCTGCTGTGATGTATATCCTGTATCCCAGATGGATCTGGAACCTAGCTCTCTGTCCTCTGTTGGGATGTATATCATGTATCCCAGTTGGATCATGTATCCAAGATGGATCTGGAACCCTAGCCCTCTGTCCTTCGGTGGGATGTATATCATGTATCCAAGATGGATCTGAAACCCTAGCCCTCTGTCCTCTGCTTGGATGTATATCATGTATCCAAGATGGATCTGAAACCCTAGCCATCTGTCCTCTGCTGTGATGTATATCATGTATCCCAGATGGATCTGGAACCCTAGCTCTCTGTCCTCTGATGGAATGTATATCATGTATTCCAGATGAATCTGGAACCTAGCTCTCTGTCCTCTGTTGGGATGTATATCATGTATCCCAGATGGATCATGTATTGCAGATGGATCTGGAACCCTAGCCCTCTGTCCTTCGGTGGGATGTATATCATGTATTCAAGATGGATCTGAAACCCTAGCCCTCTGTCCTCTGCTGGGATGTAAATCATGTATCCAAGATGGATCTGGAACCCTAGCTCTTTGTCCTCTGATGGAATGTATATCATGTATCCCAGATGAATCTGGAACCTAGCTCTCTGTCCTCTGCTGGGATGTATAGCATGTATCCCAGATGGATCTGGAACCCTAGCTCTCTGTCCTCTGATGGAATGTATATCATGTATCCCAGATGGATCTAGAACCCTAGCCCTCTGTCCTCTGATGGGATGTAAATCATGTATCCAAGATGGATCTGGAACCTAGCTCTCTGTCCTCTGCTGGGATGTATAGCATGTATCCCAGATGGATCTGGAACCCTAGCTCTCTGTCCTCTGATGGAATGTATATCATGTATCCCAGATGGATCTGAAACCTAGCTCACTGTCCTCTGCTGTGATGTATATCATGTATCCCAGATGGATCTGGAACCTAGCTCTCTGTCCTCTGTTGGGATATATATTATGTATCTCAGATGGATCATGTATCCCAGATGGATCTGGAACCTAGCCCTCTGTCCTCTGTTGGGATGTATATCATGTATCCCAGATGGATCATGTATCCCAGATGGATCTGGAACCTAGCCCTCTGTTCTCTGCTGGGATGTATATCATGTATCCCAGATGGATCTGGAACCTAGCCCTCTGTTCTCTGCTGGGATGTATATCATGTATCCCAGATGGATCTGGAACCTAGCCGTCTGTCTTATGATGGGATGTATATCATGTATCCCAGATAGATCTGGAACCCTAGCCCTCTGTCCTTCGGTGGGATGTATAAATGTATCCCAGATGGATCTAGAACCTAGCCCTCTGTCCTCTGTTGGGATGTATATCATGTATCCCAGATGGATCTGAAACCCTAGCCCTCTGTCCTTTGCTGGGATGAATATCATGTATCCCAAATGGATCTGAAACCCTAGCCCTCTGTCCTTTGCTGGGATGTATATCATGTATCCCAAATGGATCTGAAACCCTAGCCCTCTGTCCTTTGCTGGAATGTATATCATGTATCCCAGATGGATCTGGAACCCTAGCCTTATGTCTTATGCTGGGATGTATATCATGTATCCCAGATAGATCATGTATCCCAGATGGATCTAGAACCTAGCCCTCTGTCCTCTGCTGGGATGTATATCATGTATCCCAGATGGATCTAGAACCTAGCCCTCTGCCCTTCGGTGGGATGTATATCATGTATCCCAAATGGATCTGGAACCCTAGCCCTATGTACTTTGCTGGGATGTATATCATGTATCCCAGATGAATCTGGAACCTAGCCCTCTGTTCTCTGCTGGGATGTATATCATGTATCCCAGATGGTTCTGGAACCCTAGCCCTCTGTCCTCTGTTGGGATGTATATCTTGTATCCCAGATGGATCTGGAACCCTAGCCCTATGTACTTTGCTGGTATGTATATCATGTATCCCAGATGGATCTAGAACCAAGCCCTCTGTCCTCTGTTGGGATGTATATCTTGTATCCCAAATGGATCTGGAACCCTAGCCCTCTGTCCTCTGCTGGGAAGTATATCATGTATCCCAAATGAATCTGGAACCTAGCTTTCTGTTCTCCGCTGGGAAGTATATCATGTATCCCAAATGAATCTGGAACCTAGCTTTCTCTCCTCTGCTGGGATGTATATCATGTATCCCAAATGAATCTGGAACCTAGCTTTCTCTTCTCTGCTTGTATGTATATCATGTATCCAAGATGGATCTGAAACCCTAGCCATCTGTCCTCTGCTGTGATGTATATCATGTATCCCAGATGGATCTGGAACCCTAGCTCTCTGTCCTCTGATGGAATGTATATCATGTATTCCAGATGAATCTGGAACCTAGCTCTCTGTCCTCTGTTGGGATGTATATCATGTATCCCAGATGGATCATGTATCCCAGATGGATCTGGAACCCTAGCCCTCTGTCCTTCGGTGGGATGTATATCATGTATCCAAGATGGATCTGAAACCCTAGCCCTCTGTCCTCTGCTGGGATGTAAATCATGTATCCAAGATGGATCTGGAACCCTAGCTCTCTGTCCTCTGATGGAATGTATATCATGTATCCCAGATGAATCTGGAACCTGGCTCTCTGTCCTCTGCTGGGATGTATAGCATGTATCCCAGATGGATCTGGAACCTAGCCCTCTGTCCTCTGCTGGGATGTATATCATGTATCCCAGATGGATCTGGAACCTAGCCCTCTGTCCTCTGCTGGGATGTATATCATGTATCCCAGATGGATCTGGAACCTAGCCCTCTGTCCTCTGCTGGGATGTATATCATGTATCCCAGATGGATCTGGAACCTAGCTCTCTGTCCTCTGTTGGGATATATATCATGTATCCCAGATGGATCATGTATCCCAGATGGATCTAGAACCTAGCCCTCTGTTCTCTGCTGGGATGTATATCATGTATCCCAGATGGATCTGGAACCTAGCCCTATGTACTTTGCTGGGATGTATATCATGTATCCCAGATGGATCTGAAACCCTAGCCCTCTGTCCTTTGCTGGGATGAATATCATGTATCCCAAATGGATCTGAAACCCTAGCCCTCTGTCCTTTGCTGGGATGTATATCATGTATCCCAAATGGATCTGAAACCCTAGCCCTCTGTCCTTTGCTGGAATGTATATCATGTATCCCAGGTAGGAACCTTACATAGTTCATAGATTTGATTTTCAACTAGCTTGAGTTGCTTTCATGAAGTGGTGTGATAAAATGCTTAGTTTGTTTTTTCTTAATTAAATCTTTACTCTTGCTTATGTTTAATGTTACATTGACCTTCAAGAAACTATGCATTATGATCTAAGAGATGTTTATTGTAGATCAATGTCTTTACAGCATCTTTGAACAATAATAGCTGGAAATCCTCATGTTGCCCTAACTGTTGACCTCATTTTATCAACTGCTAATGCTTACTACTATAGCATCTACTTATTATTTAGACCATATTAAAGAATGACTGGATAGCCTATACAATAATGCTCTCCCTCCTCCCATTTCCAAGGCTTGTTTAGATGATTGCTGATCCCCTCATGATAAATTGATTGTCCTGGCTGATTCCTTATATTGGTTGTTACCCTTATCATGTTAGATTTATTTGTAAGCAATGCAATTTCCTGCTAGCAAACTACATACAAAAGTTACATTACATATTGCTATATATAGCTGGACACTCTGAAGCATATAGTGCAGATCCTGATTAGACAACTCCAAGCAGAAGCTTGGGATCTCATATTATTTGCCTAAACCTGATCAATTCATGAGTAGTAGGCCAAAAGATAGTTCCAGGCACTCTTTATTGATGAACTGTGGAACAAATTCCCTCCTAAATCTAATTGTATTGTCTGTATACTGGAAATCTGAGAACTAAATCATCCGAACCCAGTCCAGTGAATTGTTTATTCATGTCTTGTAATGGCCATGATATTGTCAACCACCTTCTCTGACAGACTAGGGCTTTATATCTGTAAACGTTTTCCAGAATTGATCTGCTGAACCAATGATGGTTAGTTAATGTTTACTTAAGGTTCATTATGTATATAGATTTTTTCATTGATATATAATTGTGTTGATACAGACATTGATTGCGCAGATCTTAGGGAGGAAATGTTAGTAAAACAACTTAGTAAAAATCCCTAAAGCATTACAAAATAGCTTGAAATACATGTTATACTGTGCATCAGTTGTTAAAGAAATCATTTTTTGCCAATAATTTCTAGAAATACTTGTTTGTTTCTATGACATGTAATAATGAAATATATGTCCTGTATGTATAACATATTTAACTTATCTAGAAACATTCTTGTAAAGCATAACTAGGAAGACAGGATATAACACTGGAAGATCTCTTACAAAGCATAACTGGGAAGTTGTTTTTGCTCGGTTTTGGCAGTTTTTCTGTTGCAGAATTCCAAATTTACAAATATTAGTCTGGGGACTGTGAGACAGAGGAACATTAAGGGTTTCTAAGTGAGAAGGTTTCACTGATATGTGAGAGAGAAGGAGCGCCTAACCTTGGCCTTCTGAGAGCAAATTGCATAGGCAAATAGTGTAGATCCTGATCTGCCCTCTCCTCTAGGACCTGTCAAATCAGAATCAACACTATTGACTGCAATGTCTTGATTGATAGATCTTGTTAATGTTTGAGCAGCTAAGAATGTTTTATTTGTCATTATTATATGTAGAAGGAGAAGGGTTGAGCAAGCTGAATGTTGCATGACCAGACAATTTTCCTGTCAAGTTTGCAGGTTCCGATGATACATTATAACCTGGATGTGCGTAAGAACATCACACCATACCTCACTGTATATCTACCAAAATGATATAAAACAACTTCAGTTACGTTATAGGTCTCACAAGAACCTTGTATTTAGGATAATGCTATAAGGGTGATTAACTGTGCTGTGGCCCTTAAATGAGGGGTGTCAACAAGTACTCAATTCTATGTCAATACTTGAGTTTTTAATTCAGTAATCGAGTACTTGGAAGAAAAAAGTCTTTAGTCTGCTTTGAAATGATGAACATGACAAGGCTTGTAAAAATCTTGTTATTTTACGACAGGTCTGTTCACAATTCTCTAACACTCCATACTCACTGCCATCTTTGTTAACTTTCTAAACTACTTTAAGACTATTAATGACAGTAAGAAATTTTTTTAGTTTTTTTAGTTGTTTTTTTTTGTCATCTTGTGTCTATATTTGCACATATTTTTATAATGTGTGACATCATGTCACTTATTTGGTTACTGCTAATGTAATCCCCAAAATACAACATCAGATTGAATTTACAATTATCTTTCAATGTCAAAACAGTATCTGTAAGATTTACCAGCTGTTATTCTAATTTTTTATCCAGTAAGAAGATATAAACTTGTTGTTACTTTATAGTGTAGATATTGGTAAAAGATGAAACTGTTTTCAGTAGGATCATACAAATAATAAATAAAAATATATAAGGCAAAAAGGTTTTAAAAATTGCCTGGTAATGCTAGTACATAGCATGAATTCCTCTGGCAAGTAACTGTTGCCGCATTGTAAACCTTCCATTGTTATACAACAATAGTTATTCTTGTTGCAGAGCTGAAAGGCATGTCGAACACTGACATTAATGAGCTTCTGAGTGACTATGAGATGACTATCAAGGAGCTCTCGGAGACACTTGTCCAAGAGCTTGCCCTGCGTGATGAGCTTGAGTATGACAAGGAGCTGAAGAACCAATTCATCTCCCTGCTACTCACCATTCAGAAGAAGCGGCGTGAGAGCAATGTGGACAAGAAGAAGAAGAAGAAGGGACAGCGCAATAACAATCAAGAGGCTCCCCCAGGCAGCAACAATAACAACAGTCCGACCGCTGAGACAGGCCCGAGTGTGGTACGTGCTTTAATCTTGTACTTATATTTAGTATATACAAACACAATACAAAAGTGGCACTCTTGGCCAAGCAGAGTTCTGACATGTAACTTGTAACAGCTGTTTATTTCAAACTGCTAAATTGACGGGCATATTTTCTCAGCCTTGCGGTGCTCTTGTTTTTATAAGGGTTATCTTCCCACCAGCAGCATTTCAGTTATCTGGAAGTTATCTTGAAGCAGATATAGAGCTGTCTTCACTGTGTGAAGCATGTCATGTACAGCCAGGCTAAACAGAAATGCAACTGTCTTTACATTTGCTTGGACAATAGCAAGGGAGATTATACCACTACCCTTTTTTATGACTTGAGTAAGTCGCGGTCTGGGTTCGAACCTGGGGCCTCCCTTACCTATAGCGCTACCAGGTCTGGTTCTTTACACTTCAGCTGCTGACTCTAGCGATATGTCATATGATCAGAAAAACAGTAGTGCTTATGTTAACATTCACCAGTTGTTGTTTCAGTTCCTGAGCACAGTGATCCCGTACCATCCTCATCAAGGGCCTCCTTGCTCAGAACAACTCCAGATCTACATCAAGAGTAAGTAACACCAGCCTTGATATGCATACTAATTTTTTTTAAATACATTGCAGGACCAGTAATAGTCATAATTAGCAACATCCAGCCAAGGAAGAAAGTGAAGGTAGACCCGACAAGTCTGGGTAGAACGACTGGCACACCATGGGTTAAATAGAAGACCGTCTCAAATTAAGTCCTTTGCCCTGAACATGACTTAAACCCATGCTATGAGACTCTAAACAGTCAGAGGAGTTACAAGTCGGCAAATCTACCACTATGCCACAGCAGCCCCAGTCTTTCTATTAGAAGTCCGTTAGTGCTAACTAATTTTCTCATAATATTCTTGACAAATATCTGATTGATCATTTTTCACCTTCTTTGGAACATCTATTCTTGAACTGTATGGAAGACTGAACTCTTAGCCAGTTAAGTGACACTTAATATGTTTAGGCAAATTTTGTAGACCCATATCTGCCAGCTGATTGATTTCTCTCAGGCCAGGATCTTTACTATTTGCTGCTGAGGGTCCACAACTATGGCTTTTTATGTTTGTGTGTAGTTATAAGGCAAAAGGTTAATTTTATGACTTATACAAATATAGCATGTTTATAGGCTGGCTTATGTCTTTCCAAATTCTAATTTCTAACATATTTGTTTTTCAATCAGCTATGAACAGATAATTTCTTACCAACTGTTTGTGTTGCATTACAGTCCTGCAAGCTATCAATGAAGACAGCCCCACTGTGCCCACTCTCCTCACAGATTATATCCTCAAAGGTAAGTTTATATTTACTCTTAGCTTGCTAAACACAAAATGTTCAAGTTTAGACAAAAAGTATAGATCTAGATCCACCAGATCATGCTGGGATCTAGGTATGGAACTTCCCTTATATTTCCTTGAGAGTTAGTAAGGAAACTATATCACTACCATAACGACAAACCATACTTTAACGACTTTGATATATCTTGACCCTGGATCTATTCCAGAGCTTCTATACAATGTTGGGGTTGCTTTGTAACCTCAATTTGTTTTTGGTAAAGACTCTGCTGCATCTTGATTCCCATCTCTCTGTCGGCAAACTTATAACCATTACATTGCCTCAGTGCATAGCTAACATGCATTTTCTGCAATATAAAGGATTTTACTTTCTACATAAGTTGGGAATGTATTTGTACATGATGAAACTGGATGATGGTGCTTGTACTTGAGTGAAGTTGTATTTGTGTTCTTTCAGTGCTGTGTCCAACCTAGGCTGGAGAGATATCCATGCAGACCGTGGCTGTGTGCAATAAGGACTCTGAGAGAAAACCATTGTGTATCTAGTTGCCTTTGTGTGCTGTGTGAGCGTGTCAGTGGCTGTAGGACCAGCTATACTGTTTGTCTGTGTGGCTGACCACCTGGGTCAGAGCTTCTCCAGGCAATCTTAGTATGCCATCTCATCATGTAGTGTTGTAGTGTACACAAGCCTTCTTGAACTCCAAAGTTGTATAATTCTAAATTTGAAAGTTACACAGTCAATCAGCTTTATGAAACTTTTCAAGAACTTGCTTTATAGAAGAAAATATACAAAGTGTTTTTGTTTTGTTTTTCAAATAATATTGTATAAGGTGACATTGCCCTGTATAAAACTATCTGTATGATGTAAATAAAAATCATCCACAGAAAAAACCCACTATTTACTTCCTATAAGACTTGTTACAGTGGGAGATGATGTGTTAAAGCTTATTGAACTATGGCATTTGGTACAGACCTTCTTAACACCATCTTTTCACAGCTGAATGTTGAAGAGAAATAATAACAAGGTAGATGTGAAAAAAGTATAAAGAATCAAGTTTTTAAGAGAACGTTATGATTTCAAGACACATAATAATAGTAACTGAAAGATAGAATTTGTGTGTAGCGTATGTGTTAAAAGATGATACTCTTATACATAGACAGACAAAATGAAGCAAACAGAACTAATTTACAGACATATTTTTGTGGTAAATATGAGATTTCTATTGTCAGTGAATATTATTGTGTGCCCCACAACACGTGGGTTCCAGTCCCAGTCAGAGCCAGTCATATGGGGAGGTCTTCGAGCACATCAGCAGTGCCAGTGGTCTTACCATTATACATGTCGGGGGTCTTCCTTCACCAATATTTAGCTGCATGTCTCTTTAAATGACCATAATTGTGTCACTATCTTGTAACAAACAAACAACAAGTGGGCATCCCTGGTTCAACCCAGACATAAGTCTGGATTATTCCTCTGCCAATAATTAGCTGGACGTATGGTGTTTGTGGGATGTAACATAATTTTGTATCGATTAGATAGCCAGTTTCATTTGAAGAGAATTATACATCCTTAGCTCTTAGCCAGATAATCATGAGTCTATCAATACTAGGCATATAGTGAAGATCCAGATCAGCCAGCTCTATCTGGGAGATGTCTGACCAGGTTCTACATTATCTCAGTCTCTAGCAATATTTTTTGTAACCCTTACAGGATTTTTGAATGGGTCATAATTTGATATAGCTGAGTGACTAAACGTGTGCTGTCATGATTTGTATGTACTGTCAGTGTGTTTGTGAATATTGTGTTATCCAAATGTTGCATTTTTTCAGGCAACATGAAATAAGCAACAACAAAAAATTGTACAAATATGATTGTAGAAAATATGTGAAAATCAACATTTTGTCATTGTGATGATTAAAATTGAGAAAAGAAATATTAAAAAAATAGTACATTGTATGTTTCATTTATCTTCAAATAAATAATTTTTTGTCTAAAATCAAAGTTCATTGTAATACATCTTCATACACATGTATGTGTGCAGAATGTAAAAGGTCTGCATTGTTAGTTTTGTAGGTATATTTAATCAAAGCTTTCTACAAGCTTCATCACATGATACTTCTGTATATACAGATCATGTCATTAGCAATGCCAGATTTTCTACTGCCTTTTAATAGGTTGTTGCTGTATCCATTTTTTCACTATTGCTTGTTATTTATATATATTGATATATATTTATTGTTCTATAGATTTAATGAACTTGTGACGATGTGTGTTTTTAACTTGGTCAGTGCAACATTGACCTATAGTATTTCACACTAGGCAACTGTGAGCTTTGGCAAGTTCCACATGCTGCTGTTTGTTTGGAACTTAGGTACATATGTGTATGAGTTCATCTGTTCATTAGAAAACAACCATAAAAAAATGTATACCATCAAATGTATAAGGCACCCCAAACCCAAGTTTTGCAATCACAAGGTTATCAGAGATTGTGTACTTTATTGCTAACAGAAACTGCCAAACAAACATAACATATTTTATTTTATTTTTCACAGCAGTTATAGTAAAAGTTTAAGCTGTACAAGTTGATTAAATGTGTTTTAATATAAAAAAATACATTCAGCAATTTTCAAGACATCCGTGAAAAAAAGATGTTTTATGATATGTGGGATGTTTTTGATCTTTTGATAATGCATATATGTATGTCCGGGTGTTTAATTTTATCTTTCTATTCCACACTTTATCAGTAACTCTGGAATTCCTTTTTTACATATTTTACAGTTTTATATCTGATTTGGAAGCTTTATCTTAATTCTTTTTATGAAATGTTTTTTTTTTATTATTTAGTACATTTTTTATCATTATATATATTGATGTGTCTCAAACCTTTGAGTATTCTTTATTTTTTAAACTATTCAGGGGAACTTCAATATTTAACTGCACTTAATTGGATTATTTTTGCATATTCAAGCTTATTCCATTTTGTTAAAGAAATCTTTAGGGGATTAAACTAACAATTTAAACTTGTGTTATCCTGAGTTTAGAATTAAGAATCTCACTGCTTTTATCTACACAGGGTTATGGTACTGAAATTTGTATTGTAGAAGCAAAGGGTTTGATATTAACACTTCAGTTAATTTTACACATTACTTTACAGTGAACTTATACTTTTGATAGATAAATATAATTAATGTACTTTGTTATTTTTTGTTGTGTATATTGATCTAGTCTTAGTTTGGGTGAGAGCTTCAATACAGGATAAAACTTTTCTACTTTGCTATGGATAATATTTGTATTAGTAGTGGTACTGTTATGGTATTAGATTATTTTTACATGTCCATGCCATCAATAATAACCTGTTTATTCTTCTACAAAATTGTACTTTTTAAACCAACTTATTTACTTTTTATTAATTTTTATATTATTTAGAAAAAGAAAAATAATTTTTGAAAATCTGAATACCACCATAAAAGATAGATATTTCCCTTGCAAAAAGACAACGTGACAAAATGACACCATGGTACAGATACTTTATGAAGTTGTTATATTTGTAAGCATTTGGTCAAAGTCTTATACCATCAAATGAGCAGAATTTTTTTCATCAAAAAGTTTATCTGTAGAACAGTTTTTAAAAAAAAATTGTTTCGCCTCAAATCAAATTATTTTACCTGTTTTATAAGCTTTTTATATACTGCTTCTCAATGGACTTTGTTAGTCTCTTTTTAAAAAATTGTTATTGGGAGTTGGATTTGGATGGGAGATTTAAGTTAGTGTGTTACCCGTTAATCGAAGAGGCCTAATTGTCAGTATTGACATGGATTTAAAATGTTTAATGCTCATAAATAGCTTTCTTTTCATAACTTCTGTACCCATATATCTACCCGAATTATTATGAATTTTGGCATAGTTAGTAACATTTGTTTAACTCTTAATGCTTGTTGCTTATGCTTTCAATGTTTATTCATATTATCCTTTGTTAAAGTAACAGAGAAAGACTTGATCAGTAATCAAAGATATTTATCCGATCAAAACATTTCATATTATACACCCGTGTAACAATAAAAAAATCAACCCCTTTTTTACTTAAAGCTTTTAGTGAAGACTAAAAGAATAAAATCAAACATTTTTTTGTAACAGATTGGTGTAACCTTTGTTACTTTTGTTAAAGACAGGGAAATTATGTTAGTTTGAAAAAGTGGTTTTAGTATTATTACAACGTAAATGGTTCCATTAGATGTCTACTGTTTTAACATTTTAATTTGGAACTTTTGTATAGAATCATGCCTGTTTTACTGTTGCTAGTTGATGTTGAATGTAGATAATGTTGATCTTCTTTGCATATAGTTTATTCACAGTTTTTTTATAATTATAGGCTGTATCTCATTTATGCTTAATCTATGTAGGAGAATGTGTCAAGTGACAGGGAAAATGGTGGTAGCCCAACAATAAAATTGCAATATAATTCTAATAAGTTTCTCAGTTTTGATAAGTACTTCTCAAAGCTTAATATCCCTTTCAAACAGTTTTAATTAAAAGACATGATCAATGTTTTAATTGGTCTTTTTTTCCATTTGATTTTTTTCCCAACATTACATTATTCATTTTTTATTAAAATAATGATCAAAACCAAAAATTACAGATACCAATTTCATATGTTGCAATCCTGCTATGTAAATAATCCCCATGTGTGATGTGGTTTGAATAATTCACCAGTGTTTTTTTTCCTTCCATTGTTTAGAAGGATGTGGGAGATAGTGCAATGTGTAACCAAAACATTTGCTGTACAAGCCAGTATATATACCAGTACTCTTCGTTGTTGTCCACTTGCTGTCTTTATTACCATCAACTTATCTCTTGTAAGCAATGGTATTTAATAAAGCCTAACAAGTTTTCACTGTGTTGTTTGACCTCCATTGCCATAAATGTACACTTCAAAATTGGTATTACAAAGGATAAGATCATCCCATAATATATTAAGTGGACATGCCTTTTTAACATTTGTTGGAAAAGTTTACTTTAAAAATCTTCTTAGTCTTCAAAAAGAGGAGAAATTGTTATTCCCCCTAACATCACAGCCTGCCTTAATGTTTAACCCTTTTCTCATCGCCTAAAAACTCAAAAGATTTTTGGCATATTTATGCCCCCTTTTTAAGCTTAGCTGAGCTAATGGGTGGCTCCCACTATCCATCATCATGTCTACTCTCAAACCGCTGCACCAAAGTCAGCCAAACCTTCTCAGAAGCTTAAGTAGGCAGAGGGAATGAAAAGTTGTTCAAATAAGATTGATCTGTCAAAAAACATGGCCGCCATGGCGTGGCCATTTTCCATATATGGCTGTATAGGAAAACTTAGAAAATCTTCTAGTCAAAAAAATCAGAGCCTTGATATTTAGTACATATGTTCCTTAGGTGGCCCTGTATGAAGATTGTTCACATAATTCTGATCCATCAAAAAACATGGCCACCAGGGGCATGGCCATTTTTCATAAAAAGATATATAGGAAATCTTAGAAAATCAGAAACAGGAGTTAGAGCCTTGATATTTAGTACACAAGTTCCTTAGGGGGCACTGTATCAAGATTGCTCCAAGAATTTTGATCTGTCAAAAAGCATAGCCATAAGGACTAAATGTCTATGGCACTCCGATGAGCCATATAGGGCCATCATGACCATCTTGATTACTTTTTACAGCTCTTTTGTAGTTCTGTAAAATTATTTTTGGTGGATCTTAGATATGGCCTGTGTAATTTTCACCAAGGCTGATGTCTATACTTATTACTGGCAGTTTAATCAGGCATGATTTTACGTTTGAAGAAAAAAAGGAATTTAAGGGTTTTACCGGTTTAATTACAGGTTTTACGGCCAGGGGTCTAGGGGCCGCTTAAGCCCCCCAGAAGCTCTGGGAAAAATGGTGCAAAATCCTGCATTCTGGGCCTCTCCTGAGCACCTTTTGATGTTTTCAAAATCAAGTGTGGTTTTTTTACAGATTTTTTCAAACTTGAAAAAAAAGTTATGATTTTTCATGCCCAGAACTAGATATTTTTGGGACACTTTGATATTCCATTAAAACTACATCCCAGTGGGGGATTTTTTTTCAATAGATCCTTGTGTACAGAGGAAATATAGGTCAAACATTTATGTTGGTAATTAAAAAAACTCCATAGGGATAATCTGAAGATAGTAAGATTTTTTTATCATATGTTGCTCCAGACTTGTATTCTTGTTGCAAAGTTCACACTTTACCAGTCCTCTCATGTCAAGCTTTCTAATAAAACGTTGAACTGGCTCCCCGTCGACGTTTTTCTCGAGCCATTGTCATTTCCACGGGTTTTTAAGCCCTTTATCCACTAAGAGCTTTGTTTTTTCTTGCCTCTCCACAACTTTCGTAGCCATGATACTCACATGGCACTTGTAACCCAAATTCGTTTAATACGCGTTTAACCATTGGACAACGCTTCGATCTAAGCCAATCAGATTGCGCCTCACATTTCACAAACCGGAAACATGCCGGTAAATGTAAAAAGCGGAACAATATCAACGAAACGTGATTTTGAATCCGGAGCGGAAATTAAAATTAAAAATCAGAATCGGACGCGACAAAAAGCGGAATTTCGCTTTGAAGCGGAATAAAATCATGCCTGGTTTAATGTGCTTACATATTAATCGTGTAGCAAGGCTGGTTACAAGACAAGTTGATATTAAAGTTAAGAATTATGTTTTACTACAATAAATACATTTTCAAAACATTTATCATCCCTCTTTTGTTTTACACCACACCATTAACAAGAGGGCCATAATGGCCCTTAATCGCTCACCTGAGGACACAAGCTTTTAGTAGGCTCATATCTGGCATCAAGTAATTAAGTTATTTACTTGAGAAATCTGTGGTGAAGATCGAACAATTAGTGTGGCCACAGGGCTGATAGCATTTTTTAGAATTTAACCTAGTAACCTACTTAATCCAAATACTCACTTCAAAAACATTTGTAAGATTTCATATTGGCAAACATTCTGGCCAAGTTTGGTGAAGATTGGGCCATCAACATGGCCTCTAAGTGTTTTTTTCTAAAATGTGACCTACTTTTTGACCCCACGTGACCTTACAAACTCACCCAAAAATTCTTGTAAACATTCTAGCCATGTTTATTGAAGATTGGGTTATAAGTGTGATCTCTAGTGTGTTCACAAGCTTTTTTCTGAGAATTGAACTAGTGACCTACTTTTTGATCCCACGTGACCCAATAATATACACATCCAAGACTTCATGCAGAAAATATTCTGATCAAGTTTGGTGAAGATTGGGCAATAAATGTGACCTCTAGTGTGTTCACAAGCCTTATCTAAGATTTAACCTAGTGACCCAGTTATGAACTCATCCAAGATTTCATACTGGCAAACATTCTGGCCAAGTTTGGGCAATAAATGGGGTCTCCATTGTGTGCACATGCTTTGTCTTAGATTGACCAAGCTCTTTCTAAGATTTGACCTTATGACCTACTTTTGACCCCACGCGAGCAAGTTACAAACTCATCCAAGATTTCATGAAGACACATATTCTGCCCAAGTTTTGTGAAGATTGGGTCATAAATGTGGTCTCTAGTATGTTCACAAATTTTTCTTATCATTTGACCTAGTGACCTATTTTTTTTAATCCAGGTTACCCAATAATGAACTTATCCAAGATTTCATGCAGACAAACATTCTGACCAGGCTTGATGAAGACTGGATAAAAACTGTGACCTCTAGAGTGTTCACAAGCTAAAATGTTGACGACAGATGACGGGGTAACAGAAAAGCTCACCTTGAGCATGTTGTGCTCAGGTGTGCTTAAAACAATATTGAATATTTTTCTAAACATAATATGTATATCCGAAGCTCAGGAGATAATATTCACCAAGCATCCTTTAGTTTTCCCACTACCATTAATCCCTTTATTGCCATAATTTGCCTGAATCACAGTTAAAAAGTTAAGGGAGGAACAGACTCCCCACATGTTAATTTTTCTTAAATGAACAAATTTCATCTTGCAAGACATACTAAGTAAACAAAGCCAAGGTTTGACAAAATTAGCATCCTTCTTTGTATACATGCATCATTGCTTCCAAATAAGGTACCAAAATATGAATACTGTTTTGAATTTATTTTTATTTTTTTTACTCATTTCCTATGAGACTGTCCTGACTATGGGGTAAAACAAAATATTTCATATAATGTATAAACATAATACTGAAAAAGCATGTTGTTTATATTTGTGTGGTTTTTATTTCTAAAGAATGTTTATCATACCGATTTAAGATATAAATGCAAATTATGCTAACAGTGTGTCAATCTTGTTACAAGAAGTAATATTGGTTTCATGGTGCTAGTGCTCCTCGCTTACAAATTTCTTGATTTGTATTGTCAATTGAGATGATCAAATATGTTTTCATATAGACTGAAGTATGTTTATGCAGAAATTGTAAGAATTGTCCCCTATACTGGTGCAAGATATAGTTATGTGTATTTAATTTAGGCAAACTGTCTTTAAGATGCTTGGTGCATAAGAGCCTTTGTCTAATAAACAGTGATGATGCTCTAAGTGAAACAAATTATTTTGTAAAAAAAACATCTGAATACTGCAGCTAGAAGAACTTGCATGCTTATAATGGGACTCGAACCCCAGACAGTGTGAGGTGTTGCAGGTTGTCACAGGCCAACATCTCAAACCCAGACATATGGGCTGTGATAGAAGTACCCAATTTTAGCAAATACACTTTGCATGCTACTTGATAGAATAGAACTTATTATGGAAATCGAATTGAATTCAAAACAAGATACAGCTTTTTAATTTTATTTTCATTCACATCTTACAAACAATAACCTTTAATTATGATCCTTTTTGCAATGAAACCTCAACTTTCACAAGAATAACTGACAATAACACTAGTGATGTACATAAGAGATGAAAATCACCTGCAATTGTGACTGACAGTTGTCATTTTTTTTGCACTAGTAGGATTTCAAATAAAACAGGAAACTATTAAGAACATTGTGCTAGAATTATATCTCTGTTCGAGTCATGTAATTGTATAACCTTGGTTCTGTTCCTTTTCTTCTACAACCACAACATGTGAAAATCGACTTAGATTCTTCTACGAGAAAGATTTATCAACTCTTATGACAAAAGATGAAGATTTATACATAAAACCTAGTTTACATGTCCTTATTGCCTTGCTTTTGCTGTTTGATTTTATGATAAGAATAATAAAAGTAAAACAGCCTGACCCAACTCAATAAGTAACATTTTACGGAATACGTAATAAGTCTTTTTTTGCGAGTTCTCAGGAACACTACAAGGTAAGCATTATTTAGTTACTATAAACCTGCTCAGTGCTTAGCACAAATAATGAATACCCAGGATAGTCACCTGACTGGAAACTATTTGACAAAAAAATCCATTTGGTCTCATTATTATTATGTCCATGCATGTTTTGCATGCAGATTTTCAGAGATATCTAAGAATTTTCTTTTTGAGATACCATCAGTGACACCTTCTTTGTTCACACCAGCCATTTCCGACTATAATTGGTAGATTTCTCACTAGACCTGGACTTTAACCCACATAGTGAGAGGTCAGGAATAATAGGAGATACAAATTTGTTACCTTGAAGCTTAAAAAGAGAATTCATCTAAAATCTGCATGTATTTGAAAAAATGAATGAATGAGCAATTTTGTTTAAAGTTATGAAGAAAATAACAAGATGAACTGTTAATTATGAAAAATATATTCCTTTTGCAAAAGTCCCACTTAGCTGTTAACATTCCCTTGAATGTGTGACTTCATGTTTTCTGTAGATCGAGTCACTTACATAGAGAAAAAGCAAAGTGCCTTTTTCCCTGGTTTACTTTCTTAATTCAATCTTTTCTGAACATTTAATGAACGGTGAATGTTCATTTCATATTATTTACATGTAGCTCAGCAGATGACAAAAATCAAAGATGAAAATAAATTGGAACTTTGTTCAGTAGTAAAATAATGATTACATGAAACCTAAAAAAGAGATTTGTTCACTGCCATCATAATCTCAATCTACAACTAAATTTTCTTGAAATTGATTTTAGTTCATCAAATAAAAATAAGAACAAATTGATAAGTGCAATACATCAAGTATCTTTCTTTACCAGAAATCTTGATTCAGATTCTCTAAATTTAGTATATCCTCAAACATACATGTTGGGACTCTACAATCTTTAACAAATAAAACCTTTTGTTTATGAATATTGTGTCAAAATGATCAACTAAAGTATCACAAACCACAACATGTAAATGAATTTTAAAACACAAATGATACATGACTATATGAAGATACATGTGTAATGAATCTTGAGACCATACCAAAGCAAGACAACAACTTGTACAATGGTTAGCTTGTAACCATACTAAAGACTAACAGTCCTTACATAGGTAAGTCAAGACATGTTGATTTAGGTTCAAACAATGAAAAGTGCCAAATACGATCAAGTACTAAGCATTTTATGCATCTCCCTCCCCATTTGGTTGTGGTGACTTGGAAGGTGAACGAGATTTGGATCTTGACTTTGAATGAGACTTGGAACGAGATTTTGACCGCTCCTTTGAGGCAGACCTTGACCGTGACCGGGAGGCAGACTTCCTTGGTGTTCTGGACTTTGATTTTTTAGCAGAGCCAGACCTTGACCTGGGAGTTCGTGACCTTGACCTACTCCTGCTGGGTGACCTTGAGCGTGATCGACTGCGTGACCGGGATCGACTGCGACTTCTAGAGCGGGAGCGAGATCGGCTCCTTGTGTAACTTAAAAAAAAATAATAAAAAAATAGGTAAAAGGTTTGTTAGATTCAATGTGTCAATGCTGATGCAATGCATGCAATTCTAACTTTTATGTTCTTATTGTAACACTGTCAATTGGATTTTTTCCATTGGTTATAAAAAAGCTCAAGCATTTATAGGTGTACTTACTTGACTTGGGTGAATTGCACATCTCCAAAAACAGGACAAAGAAACTGCCTTTAATTTTTAAGCAAATTATTTCATCTTACTTGCAACAATTTTAATCACACATTATTTTATGTGACACTAACATACTTTGGGACAAATTGCTGTTTGAAAAATCCCCCCTCCAAATATCAAGTTACTGTAATTTAGATACAGGTTGGTTCCATACAGTGTGACTGTACCCTAGAACATTTATGATGCCCACTACCCACCTCCTCTTGCTGCGGCCACGAGAGCTGCGAGGCTCGTCAGAGACCATTCGGATCTTCCTCCCATTGATCTCGGTCCCATCCAACTTTTCGATAGCTCGCTTCATGTCAGACCGCGTAGCAAACTCAACAACCCTGTTTAAATCAGATGATAAAAATTACTAAAGTGCAGTTTCCACGTTTTTTTAATAGGTTAATATATGCTTCTCAACAGGATTTGGAAACAAGAACAATTTATTTGAATGACAAGATTTTCCAATAAGTATTAATTAACATGCTTTATTAATACCAGCTTTTTAATACAAAATTATGCCTTGGTGACTTTAATTAACTAAAATCTGAAAACATATAAATTTGACATTGTATATTGTCGACTACTGGTTCAAGCAGCAGAAACAGACACAACTTTTATTTCATCCCAGGCAAACATAACCAGTCTAATTTTGTGGGTATGTTTTTTTTGTTAGGTGCAATTATTGTAAGAAATTTTAATAATGATAACACTGCGACATATACTTTATGCTTCCAAGTTTTTTTCGTTTTTTTTGCTGGCGAAGCCATTTCACAGAATCTATGCTATTTTTTTTAAAATGATCGCAGTTTGATTATTTCAAGATATAAGTTTATTGGTGGAAACGTATACTTTTCTATTGTAAATGTATCTGGATGATGGTACACATTTACAGAAGGCAATTTCATGCAAAGAATTATAAACATGTATTGAGTTAAACAATATCAACATATGCAGTATGCTGGATTGGTCAAACCTCATGGATTGACATAGACTACATATATGTTTAATAAGTGGTTGCTGCGCAAACGCTTTTACATCAATTAACATAACAAATGTTGATTACTGGTTTGAAACACATCTCCAAGTGTTATGTTTGATTTTGTATGATACTTTAGTAACGATGATTTATATCTTTAAACTTATGAATTATACAATTATGCATTACCCTTCATTTTTGTGCTGCTTGTGTGCATCTGCATACGTGACCTCTCCCGCTTGTCTCATATAGTCCTTGAGGTCCTGGATGACAACAGACACTAGTTATACACAATGGTTATACAACAACACATGGTGACGATACAATTACAGAGAATAGAAACAGAACTTCCAAAGACAGTGCATGAAGCTAGAGGAGATATTTTAGGAGTAAAAAGGTAGAAAGGGCATAAGCTACCTATATGTAAGTATACAGATCAAAAAGTTGTCATTGGATACAAATGTAACATTTGTAAGTATTAGGTATGGGTAAGCAAATATGGTCAATTTAATTTACATATCCATTAAATGAAAAGGACAAATGTATAATAACCTATAAAGTGCATTCAAGGTAAGTTGTTATAACTTTATGAAACAGTTCAATGAAAAGTTGCCTGTGAAAGAGCTACGGGATAATCTTTGCAACACTTGAAACAGGAAACTTTTGTTGGAATAGGGCTTTATAGCAGACCTCTATCCTTAAGGAGTAAATCTCATGCTAAATCCTTTATTTCTCCCCCAAACCATGCACACATTGCTATAACTTGTATGAATTATCTCTGAAAAGGTTGTACTGGATCTTGATCTAGTAGGATTATGGTTGAGAAATAAAGGATGTAGTACTATTACAACATAGAACTGGAGTTGCTCTCATTGTCTGGGGCTCTGTTTATACACGCGGTAGGAAATAGCCCATAATAAGCCTATGAAAACTGAAATGATGCTACTACTGTGCATAGTGACATGCACCTGTTTGAAGTGTTGCAATCGAGTGAATGAAGGCACAATAGACGGGATGGCATACCTACTGTGACAGGTCTTACAGCCATCATGCCCATCATCAGACCTCTAGCTATCATCATCATTACAGAACATCTAGTTACATCAACAGCAAGCCTTCAAGTTGCCACATTTCTGACACCATCTTTTTCTAATAAGACGCCCAAAGTAACGCCCCCATGAAGTGATGCCCACACATCAGGCAACTTCGCGATGTTGTTGGACATCACCAGATTCACAATTTGCTCTTAGAAATAATTGCACTTTGTTGCATGTCTTTTTCTAGTGTATATTCAAAATTTGAGAACCAAGGTCTCTATGAATATGACTGAATCATAGTTTTAGTCATTTTATTTAACTTATAAGTGAATATTCCCAAAAGGGTTGTTTTCAGCAAATTTGGTTGATGCTCTCTTGCACACTCTTTCCAGTTAGAGAGGCCAAAAGAACTTTGTCAATGTCTAGATAATTTTAATTTTCAAACTAGTTAAGTTGTTTAATAAACTTTTGGAGCACATTGTGAAGAGCTGTTGATAGCCATGATTTGACGGTAGAGCAATTTAACATCGGCGGCGTCACATCTGACATCATTTTAAACCTCTGACCTCTCATCGGACAACCAGAATCGTCTTAATCTTGGCAGAGAGCAACAAAATCAGTCAGCAAAGTGGCTCAAACAACTTAAGGTTATCAGTGATTCAAACCAAAAAGTAAACATTTACAGACGCCTCATGAATCAAAATAAAAATAATACAAAAAAAATACTTAATACAAGCTAAGAGATTTATTCTGACTTTAAGTCTTTTAATGTACTTAAAAATATTGTTGAGAAAAAAAAAAGTAAATAACTTACAGCCCTTTGATGAAATGCATTTATCCTCACATAATAAAGAGAAATACATTTCTGTAAAATTTGTTTTCTACATTCAAATAAAAAAAAAAACAAGACCGTAAATACATGTCTCATTAGGTATTAAAACAATTTTGCTACATCGTAACTCCACTGTAGCTACCAAGAAAACAATGATACATTATTAAATGAAGGTGTGTGTGTGTTGGGACTTCACAGTGTATCCATGACTCACCTGCCAGCTGGCCCTAGATGATAGGTTCTCCACAACTACTCTGTAGTCTGTCCTCAGTGGTGGACCATATCTGCAGGATAATATCACAATCATATACACACAAGGTAAGGTCGGTTTTTGTTTGATGACTTAGTCAGTTTTATGTACAACCACATGATCTGTATTTCCTACGTATTAGAAAAATTGCATCACCATCATATTGCTGTGTTGTTAATTAATGATGTATATACATGATGTACAAAACCTCATAAGGATGATCAAATCTTGGCTAAAACAGTAGTTTAAAAGAGTAATAACGCTTTCAATTGAAAAGCATCATGTCGCCTTTGAATCTCTTAACAGCATGTTTACTTTTAATAAGGCAACCATGGGGGTAATCATTTTTTCAATTATTACCTACTGTTCAACATAGTTGTGTTTTGTTTTTGTCTTGTAAATTCAATATTTGACCAACTGTGACCAAGTCACTTTGATTCAATTGTAGTAGTCAAAAGTACAACTTTGGACTTTTAGCCTGCTTGGCACTGTTAACTGAAACTGATCAAGAGTAAGCATGACGTGTAGATTTAGATCAGGCAAGTGGCTGCTCAACCTGTTGTGTTTTTTTTTTTTTTTACTTCTTTTAGATGGGTCTGGTAAACGGACCCGTTTATAATTTACTACAGGCCTGAACCCACTTTTACCAGACCCTTGACAATTACAGAAGACGTCCATTTTCAATCAAATTATAATCAAAGTCTGTACTTTCTAATTTTATTTTCATTTCAACCTCTAGGTTAACAAGTATGTTTTTTTTTTTTTAGTTTTAGCATTCACAACTGCCGCATCAGCCTGCATAATTTACCGAAATTTCCACCCATAATATTCAATCTGGCTGCAACATCCTTTGCTATACATCAATCTAATACATCAATCTAATGTAAGAATATTGCATCATTTAATCTTGAACACCAAAAGAAATAATGCTGTGAAACATTTTTTATATATTTTATGTAACCTCCGAAGAAAAACAACAACAAAAGATTGATGTTATAAGTTGCTGCAAATTGAAATTGTGTTGTGTAGCAAAAGCATAACACACAAATTACTATGACTGCAATTATCATTGTTTTTTGTGTTTGTACTTGACCAAAGTTTGGGGTTGCGACTTCCTTTTTCACACTTTACATGATTTTAAAATCCAAAAATCCCCCCTAGATTCCTTCACTAAAAGGTGAAAATACAATGTTGATTCATCATGTACACTCTGGCTTTTAAATTTTTAAATGCATAATGCTGTGTACTAATACCTTTGTAAATAACCACAAATACAGTATGGGCTCTTAAAAAAGTCGGACCAATTTAAGTCATGAGCTGTGAAAACCTGATCCTGCCTCACCATGACAAAGTGGTTGTTCCCAGCCTGAATGACATTGCTTGCAGTCATGTCTATTGGTGATGGTGATTGTAGTTAGCTGTGTCTCATGTCTACTACCAAAAGGCTGGCTCAGTGCCTGGTGAATTGATCAAACCACATCTACTTACATTGGTAGAATTAAAACTAAAAATGAGCCGAGACATGGATTTTAAATAAAACCTGGGCTTGTGTTGATCTCAATCACAATGCCATATCAATGGAGGGGGTCATCATAAATAATGCATGAATTTCAAAACTTTATTATTGTTTGATAAGCTTCTGTCTTGTCTTGCATGATGGGATATGATAAAAAAAAGTTAAAATAGTGATAAAAAAGACCTTTTAGAGTTTAACTCATAGAAAGGGTAGGTTAATGTGTAAGGTTAAAATACAATCTTGACTAGCAAGGAAATAGACTTGTGAGCAGAACAAACAATGATGTGTAAGTGTACAGGTTGATACATGCAAAATGAGACAATTTGAAATGTTTTAACCCTTTACTTCACACAGTCACCTGTTTTAAGTTAATGCAAACAGCATATATCACCATGCGTCAGTACAGCATGCTTTAACATTTGTGGAATATTAAGTTTAGGATCTGTACTTTCTAGATCATCAAAATAAATCATTTAGTCTGTAATTATTAAAATTTTGTCAATTAAAATTCACTACTTTCCTATAATTAAGAAGAAATGGGTTCAAACAGTTATCATAAAATCTACATCATGATGTTCAACCTACTTGGTCAGCCATGCTGGTTCTCTCCGTCCATACCTATCGCCCCGGTAACCACCTCCGTAACCACCGCCATAGCTGCCGCCGCCGCCACCACCACCTCCTCCACCACCACCACCACGACGGGTTCCTTTGGCATGCTCAATCACAACTCTGTAAATATTAATATACTATGTATGGGTAACATTGAATAAAAAAATGTATGCTCCATTGCCTGTACAATTATCTTAACAAAAGTATTCAGTTTTTATTTTGTATGTAATAAATATATATATTACCTTTTGAAAGTATTGTTCAGCACTTCCACTAAGAATTTTCTTTTTGACTTCCAGGTATTAATATTTGGAAGTACCATACTATACCACTACAAATGACAAAGCACCATTACATGTGTATATATGTGTGTGTCTTACATTTACCCTTGTTATTTACGTATTTATATAAACCCCTTGGCGGTGTCTTGATGTTTTGCATATTTGAAATGCTTACGTGCGTGTGCTTAAAGTATTCAACTGTTTTGGGGTTTGTTTTGTTTGTTTTATATCTTCATTACTAAAAGTATCGTACCAGGGAATATGTGCTGAAACAAGTACTTTTAATTGAGATTAATATATTGTTAGTACAAGTGTTTTATGTACCTGTACCTTCCTTTGTACAGGAGTTTTGCTTGTTTGATGCTCGTCAATTTTAGTGTCAGCATTACACTCTAGCCAACCAGACCAGAAAGATGGAGCTATTGGTTCATAAGCTTACTTCTTAGCTGACCAGTGTGGTGTGTCATCCACATTAAGTCTCGCTCAACATGCACATTATAAAAACACCAAAATCTAGAAGTGAATGCTGTCCCATTTTGCAAAAGAATTTCTTAAAAAGTTGGCAAAAGGTGATTATTAGGGAGTGCTTAAATTCGAACACCGAACCTTTTAAAATTAAGTCTGATATAATAACACTATTACATATTAGCATTTGCTTGGCATCGATATTTATTTGAATGACCTCTTAACAATTAATTAACCAAAATGCTAAACGATAATTAGTGCAGTGCAACAAACTTTACCAAAAATGCATTAATAACATGCAGACATGACAATCACAAAAATATGCGGGCACTTTAACATGCGGGCACTTTAACAAATCCTTGTCAATCAAACCTGATTTTTTAAGTGAGCCAAGCGTAAAGGCCGAAAATGGGTGACGGATAAATACTTACAGCTGCATCAAGCACTCGTTTACATGCAAAGTGTATTTGAAAGGCAGTGTTTCTGTAGTATCTACCATCAGCAGTACACAACTTTCGCTATTGGCCATTAAAAAAACATTTGTATTCATTCGTATTTATCAGTAGTCTGTCACAGTATACAGGTATATTGTGATACTGGGTAAAGTCAATAAAAAAATGCAACATACAATGAACCTATCAGTTTTTTACTCTATTTGGTAAACTTTGAAAAGGCACTGTACAAACGTGTTTACATCCATGCCAAATGTGAAAGTAAGAACGAATCTGTGACAAGTCATTTAATAAAAATAGCAAACCCAACAGCCTTGGAAAAGTAAGTTGGCAAAAGGGAACAACTGGGGTGACTGAACCAGTTTTAAAGAGCTCTAACCTTCACTTCCTGAGAGATTTCTCAAATGTTAGCAATGAATAGAAAACCAATCTATTCGAATAAAAAATGTCTAAGCGCTGATGTTTTCTTTAATAAGTTATGAGAAAGAAGTGACGTCTTTGAAAAATAATAACTAATATATTTAAAAGAGAGATTATTTCTTTTAGACAGACAATATAAAACTGTTGAAATTAAGTGAAATTAATTTTTGGATGAAGAAAAAATGACCAGACAAGTGTAAATGGTTGTAGCATCCTGTTCATGTGAAGATGGAATCGAGGAACCAAGCCCATCAAAGGAAATACATGTTAGTCCTTATTTACTTAGGATGAATTAAACGACAATAAAGAATGCCAAATTAAATGTGATGCATTTGTGAACCCTCATCACTGGGTGCATCGCACTAAACTGTGATTTTTTTTGCAGTTAATTTGCTGATTGTTTTTACTTTGCCACCTTCAAGTCCTATTACTTTATTATTTCTGAGTTCACCTGTCATAAAGCTTATAAAGCTATGTCATATACTAGGGCAATTGTTGTTCATTCTGCTCATTATAACTAGGCGAAGAGCTCCTTATAATAATTTAAACAAATATGGCAATTTATTGTAGTACGTATTGCAATATGTTCTATATGTATCACAATATATCTTTGTAGGCTCCAGGTGTATCGTGACAGCCCTAGTTATCAGGGTAGGCAGAGTTTTGATTGTTGGCAGGAACTACCAGAGAAACCTCGCTGGTGTATGTCTTCACTGGATGCCATATAGAGACGACCAATTGGGTCAGATGTTGAACTTTATGAAAATAGCTTACGACAATTAACAAAGCATACGGGCCAGAATTGTAAACACAATAATGTGGCCATGCATTAAGTGATAAAACTGGACATCCTACGAACTTCCAGACCTTAAAATCTCGGCATATGCTGGTAATTTTGGGACGTAAATTACACCCGGACACCATTAACTGAAGCGCTGTATTATGATAAAACAGTTAAATACAATTAATTTCCTTTTTTTTTAGAAAGAGCAAAAGAGAAATAATAATCAGAACTTTCACATTGTTATTAACATAAATAAAGTTTGTATAAAAGAAGGTTCTTTATTCTAAATTGTTACTTAAGAACACAATGTATACCTCTCTCCTAGGAGATCTTTCCCATTCAACTCGTACACAGCATCATCTGCATCTCTTTCATCATCAAATTCCTGGGGGGAAAAAAAATAAATCTTAGATTGAACAGTTTTCATAAGTGTGAATTTATCAATGGTATAAAACATGTTATCAATTTTTACATTAAAGTGTAATTTTATACCAAAAAACTTGAGCCTTGGTGTGCTGTCAAATTTATTTTAAGAATTATCTTGTTAATACACAAGTTACTTATTTTTAGATGTACATAAATCATACTCATACTTTTAACAGTTTTTCAATCTTCTTGGCTAGGCAGGACAATCAGAAAATCAGAATGCATCCATATAGGGGTAATAATTAATTCTGATGCAGTTTTCAGGTTCTTTTTAAAACAATGAGAGGAACAAATACATACAACAAAACAGTATCCGTTCTTTAACATGACATCCCTTATGCGACCATATCCTTTGAAAAATCTTTCAACGTCTCTCTCCCTGGCATGGTTTGGAACTCTTCCAACATATACTCTGGTTCCCATGGCTTTGATAAAGAAATATTAAACACATAAGAATTTGCATTATTTACATTTTTTAATAATTCCAACAGTTTATTAAAAATGCACTCTACACATCATGTCATGAACGATTCAATCATTTCAGTAATACTGAACAACATGGATAAATTGGGATTTCAGTCTCCCAGGCCATGTCTTGTTTTTGACATCTTCATCATAACTAAAATCAGAGGAACAATATTTTCACAAATAATTATGGAAATGGTCACATCCATAATTTTGCACACAATTCATGTAATGTTACAAAAGATATGCCAATAATTTTATTTTTCTAAATGATAGCTGTACCTATCTATGTTTACACTGGTATAAAATCAGGGCACTCTTAGAACCTTTAAGAAATATTGATACACAAATTTCCATGCACACATGACATGTCCGGTATGACTAAAATACGCAACGGAGATTTATTGGCGAAACGGACGCAACGGGCGCAACGGAGTACAAAGTATAAAACAGATGACAGTTCATTACTTAGTCCTACTATACCAACAGATACAAAGATTGTCGCAACCTTCGTTGCGCGCAGCGGAATATGAATAACCTGTATCAAACATTATATAATCAACAAATTATCAAAATTAATTTGGCGTGCATTCTGCTCTTAAATAAAAGTTTTCTGTGCACTTACTAAATTTGTACTAAGTTTGTACGCCGTTGGGCCGCTGCAAATGAATTAGATCTATTCGGCATATAAATATAAATAAAATATAAACCTTTGCTTCATGTAAAGTCAGAGACATGATTCTGGCAATATACTCGAAGCACAAAGATTGTAAAATTGGTAAATAAAATTTAACCTGGCGTGTATTCTATTTGTAAAAACCCCTGACATTCGTTAAGTTTAATATATATATATAGTAGTATTGCCAATCTTCAAATAACGTTACATTATACGTTATAGATATAGAAATTGCACTTATGTTCACTGTTTTTTTAAACTTTATATCGATACCTTGAATATGGCGTAAAAGAGAAGAAATAAAAGTTTATACTAATGTTTGATACATAATTGTACTACTTAACGATTGAATGTTGTATTCCTTATGATATTTAAAAAACAAAAAAAACAACAACAGAAAGCCGACTATTGATTAAATAAACAATCATAAATGCCGACTGTTAATTGGAAGCAGATTGCACGTGCTGCTGATTGGTTTACCACCTTTACGGGTCACCCGGTAGCAGTTGGTAACGCAGTTGATAACAGAAGTGTCAACTGCTTTGTTTATTGGCAGTTATGGGCACGAGAATCTAATTATGTTCTCAAGTGTTGACACGACCCTTATTGCTGAACTTTTAAAAAAAAAATATTGGTGTAAAAAGGTGTTCCGACAAATGAAGCTTAAGTTTATAAAATCAATTCCTTATTATAATTAATGAATATATAGTAAAAAAAATCACAAGCGCATAATGATGACATACAACAATATACATATGGTGTTAGTTGAAAAAACTGCCACACTATACATAAGAGAGTAAAGCCTGTACTAATGTGTTTCAAGATCTAGCTGTTTCACGACGTAAAAAATTTGTATTATTTGAATGTAATAAATGGATTTTGTGTTAATTGCTTTTCTAATTTTCATCATGAATAACTCATACCTAGTAAGTAAATTTCTTATTTGCAAATCTTAAAAACAACAACTTAAAAGTTTAATTGTCTATAGTCTGTTGTCACACTTAAGTTGTGTCGTCTTAATCACAAATTTAACAGTAATTAAGTCCCAATTAAGTATGATAGCGGCGTTTTTGGCTGTATTTTTCAAGAGTCCGGTCTTTTCAGATCTTATTTTCACAGGTAGGTAATTAAAGGAATTCTACGACGGTACTCAAAGCAGTAACTGTATATAAACCTAGCTTTTTCAGAAAGAAATCATCTTATTACAAAGATTTCGTAATGGGTAGATATCCGTGTTATGTGTGTTCCAGGAATTGTTTGGATAACTGTATCTTCTGTGAGGTAGGGTTGTATATATTATTATTATTATCATTTTAAGGTATTGGCATCCTAACAGGAATTTTTAAGAAAATTGAATGAATTGCAAATTCTTGAAGATTTTGTTGCTTGTTGTTTTCAGATTTTATAATCGATTAATAAAAAGCATATACATGTACAACCAATTCATTAAAAAATCAATATTCAGAACACACATGTTCAAATCAGTAACATATAGAATTCCATTATTACATAGTTCTTTCAAATATGTTGCTTGTCTTTATTACACATACGTGAACCGAAATATTGATAAAAATACAAGCACGCACGCGCACATGTTCAAATCAGTTTTGGTCAAAGCCGATATGGTCAACTTAACAACGCTACGTCAATATACATGAAGTTAAAATTGACTTAATTCAATTGCAGGCCTGTAACACATGGACTCACTTCTCGTGCCAAGAGATAGTCGGTGCTGACCGTAAGGTGTGGAAGAACCTCAAGCTGTCCTACATATGTCTCAGGTGCAGAAACAGTGACAACGACAGTTACGACTACCTGATGGGACTAGAGAGGCTAACTCAGGCAACAAAACTTGGGTTCCGTATGCTG
Organism: Sinonovacula constricta; assembly: GCA_007844125.1. Taxonomy (NCBI): domain Eukaryota; kingdom Metazoa; phylum Mollusca; class Bivalvia; order Cardiida; family Solecurtidae; genus Sinonovacula; species Sinonovacula constricta. The sequence continues at coordinate 36,813,617 of CM017557.1, forward strand.
ATGCAAGCAGTTGAACGAGAAAACCTGTTCTTAAAAAGCGTCCCGTTAAAGACAGACTTGCACAATGACTTCAAAAGCCACACCCAAGACTACGTAGCAAACAGTCTTCTCGTCCATTATCACTGGTCTGACAAAACTGCCTTACAAAGCACGCCCGACGGCGATTGTTTCTTCAATTCCATATCAACTCTGCTGAGCGGCAATGAAAAGCGAAGCGTAGAACTGCGGTATCGTTGCTGCATAGAAATGGTTACCAACAAATCGCAAATAATGATCCACCCTCAGTACAAGCGCCTCTACTAACTTGGTACAGAGTTAGAGACAGATTGTTTGGACTGTGCTCGACAAGGGACGTACTCTACAATGCTGAGATTCATTGCTATGTCTCGCCTACTTAACCTACCTATAGAAGTCGTCTATCCGAGTCTGAATGGAACAAAACACTATCAATTCAAAGTCAGGGGCGGATCCAGAGGGTGGCCGAAGGGGCCGCAGCCCCCCCCCCCCCCCCCCTATTTTTCGACGACCAACAAAAAAAAGTATTTTGCCCTATAAAGTGAGCAAATAGATAAGGAAATTATGCCCCACAGATGCTTGGAAATCGCATCTCAGTGCATCTAGAATTCAAAATTTTCTGGGGGAGCCCCCTCCAGACCCCCCGCCGCGGATTTCGACATGGTCTGTCTTAAATGGAGAACAGCAAATGAAAAAAATACGAAAATTCACATCCGATAGAGGTCGATCACATGTAAATGAAGTTATATCTTCTGACGGATCTAGACGCACCATCAAATCCCAGTCAGCTGGCAAAAAACCAAATCAAATTAAGCGAAAACGCTCCGAGCGGTCCAGAACACCGAATTGTAAGCGCCGTGTTATAGACACTGAAACAACTGCGGATGACATCACAGCCAATTAATTGCTACTCCTACATACTTTTGTTCTTATACAAGTATTTGTGTTCTAGAGGAATTCCCATATAGTTATATGTGCTATTTACCTATTTGCATTTCCTTGTGCCTTTGTAATATTTTGTGGCATACTTGACTGCTTTATGTTGATGGTTTTTAATGTCTTGTAATATGCTTTACTGCTTTATTACTATGCTTATAGTTAAAAGTGCTTTTATATTTAGAATGTCAAGTGTTGCTATATGCTCTATTCATTCATTCATTCATTCAACCAGTCGTTTTTGTGTCTTCGTTAATTATTGCATTATTCTTTTTTTCTTCATTATTTATTATCTGTATAAGCTGGCGTAAAGGTATGCGTACGTGCGTACGTACGTGAAGAGCTATGTTGCATACTGTTGCAATAATTGTTCAGTTCACCTATTAAACTTGAAACCTGTATAATTTATCTCCATTGCATTCATTGCACAGAAAACAGTGGTTTAATATTATTGTGATTCCTATGATATTTAGAGTAATATATTCAACGTAACTAATAAATCTGACAATCGTTACCTTTTATAATAAAGTTTAAATTAAATCAAAATACTATTTGTATGCTACACTGTACTAGACCAGCAAAGCCCCTATTGGACAACTGACATTGACGCAACAGAATAATAATAATAATAATAATAATAATAATAATAATAATAATAATAATTATTATTATTATTATTATTATTATTATTATAAAACATTGCTTCTAATTATGAATGATTTAAATTTAACGTAGGTTTTAAATGCTTTTTATATGTGTTTCAATATTTAGAGTAATTATTCAACGGAACTTATAAACATGTAGATCCTCCCTTCGTAGCATAATGTTATATATTTTTATTAACGGTATGCAAATAAAAATGAAATTAAATCTATTTATTTTTTTATACGTACTAGATCTACTATGCCAGCGAAGTCCATTTTGCGCAACATACATTGGCGCAACGGAGATCTCCATTTCGCGGTAGGCCTACTGTATATGGAATATCAATAGAGAAATGTTAAAGACTCTTAATAATGTCAACAATTACTGTAAACACAAAAGTAAATCATATAAACGTAAGCTAAGTGGTTTTTTTTACAAGTAATCCGTTTAAAACATATCACAATGTTTAGAAAATAAAATAAAGGTAAAAATTATCTCCGTTGCGCCCGTTGCGTCCGTTGCGTATTTTAGGCAAACCCTGACATGTCTATAAATAGCTTATGATACCAACATAGATTAGATACATGTGAAATGGACATGTAATGAGTTGAATACATTACAAAAAATAACTCATTTATGGCAGGCCAATGTAGAAAAGTCACAATCTGGGAACAAATTATGTATGGCCAAAAGATCCTTTCAAATTTTCATTCCTGAAGTGGAAATGTTTTTCCGTCTCATTACGAGACATTTAGCCAAATCTCACTACAGAAGAAAAATAATAACATTTTTTAAAATAGGTCAAATCAAACGTTATTAAAATCTGTCATGTTTTTTTTTTCCTACAAAAGAAAAAGCGCAAAAAAATAAATATCAAATACAACTTAACAAACACGTGGGTTAGAAGCCCGTTTTGCAGACACGGCGTTTTGCTAAGGTTGTGCATTTCAACAAGAAGGATTAGTAATAGCACAGATTTCTAAAAGCGATTGCTTTTAAATCGCAGATAAGTGTCTTACTATTTTTGACTGAAGAACTATGAATTTATTGGAAGTGTTACATACCGACTTTGAATACGTTATTTCAAAATAAAAATTGCGTGACTTTGTTACAAAATGGCGCACACACGCTGCAGTAACCGGTGCGCGTGTGACTTACACAACCAAGCACCATAGAAATAAGTGACTGACATCATTAAATTAGGAGATTGGAAAACAGACGTCAACATTGTGAAATTTGAGTATGTAACTTTATTTACAAACATTCTTGTTGTATGCATCAATGCAATTTCTATACCTTGTTTTTGCTGTTTAAAAAATGTAGAAAAGTTTCACATTTGTCCAAAATATGTCATATGCGATATGGACATTGACTTGCTTTAGTTGTCGAACTGACGTGTTGTAGTTGTTGAACTAAACATTGTAGTGAAATTTACCAATAGTAGTACAACCGGCCTACTCACCAGACAATAGCTCACTTACCATTTTTGTTTTGGGTGGATATAATTATAAGATCACTCATAGGTGAACAATCGAACAAAACACCTCACAACATCAATCGTTGTCTATGTCGCAGGAAAATTAAGTCAGTTGACCTAATACCCTTTGTGGTTGATAATAACTTTCCAATGGGCATTTTCAATGTTACAGCTGCCTGTGATCCAGAATAGACAAAAGCCCACTTTGCGCTATGTCTGTTTTCCAGGTTGGCATAAGAGTTAACAGTGCTTTTTCATGTAGGTCACAACACTCAGCATGAATTTTTTTCTAGGCAGACAACAGCTGAACAGGGTTCCGGTCGAGTCGTACCTCGGGTCAATTCGTACCTGCTTTTTTCGGTCACTTCGTACCTTTGGACGGGTCACTTCGTTCCTTCGGATGGGTCACTTCGTACCTCAATTTGTGTGTATAGTTACACGGGTTAGCTGTATAGATACATTGGCTAAAGTCATATAGTACCTCTCCATTTTGGTTCTCTATTGGAAATGTTTAATTGAAGATACATTTGAATTTGATATTACAATGTTTATTTATTAACTTGCCGTTTTTTGGTAGACGATTTCAATAATAAATATTAAAACTGTGATATAAAACGAGCTGTTAATGTTATACTTTTGTTGAATGGTCCATCAATTGGATATAATTCTATAGGTTTGTTAAAAGATTATCTCTATAAAACACCAGAATAAAGTAACTTTTTACTTCATTAATGAAAAAAATGGATAAACCTAAATATAATACAGTAAAAACAGATAAATTCTTTACTAAAATCTATTTTTCAGTTTTTCACACTTTATTTAATTAGCATGTTAGAATCGTTCAAACTCGTGTTGGGCTAATTGTAGTTATTACGTAATCACTTAACATTAATTATTGAGAGTTGCATTAATTGGCGGCACACTTTCTTTCATTCATTTCGTTCACTTATTTCATTTATTATTCAAAATTTATTGTTCTCTGTCTTCTTCATGTGCTATCGATTTAAAGTAAATAAATGCCAAACCATCAAATGTTCAAAGTATTATACTTGTTTTATTTTATGTTCATGCACATTGTGTAATGTGAATACAGATGACATCTATTGTTTTCCAACTGCATTCATTCGTTATCTTTTACCTTCATTTACTAATTGGAAATGTAAAAGTAAACCACATAAATGAGAGGCATGATATGCTTTTACACTACCGCTAAGTGTGAAGACAAACACCCTCAAGGCAAGAGAGGTGCGAAGCCCGTTTATCTATACACACTAATAGAGGTACGAAGTGACCCTTCCGAAGGTACGAAATGACCCGTCCGAAGGTACGAAGTGACCGAAAAAAGCAGGTACGACTTGACCCGAGGTACGACTCGACCGGCTCCCGCTGAACAGCCCATTTTGGAGTTATTCTATTTAAGTTATAATAACATTATTTTTATTTTTCTGTAAGCGTGGAACGATAACGGAAAAGGATAAATGAGGCAATTGTAAAAAACAAAGAATTGGACCATTTCAAGTAATACAGATAGGAAAAATTACTAAGCAAACACAGATTGAATGTGTCTGGATGGAAATGTGAGCTAATCAAGCGAATTAGTGGCACTCACAGGCTAGCTATTACTGACATTTATGAATTAAAAAAGAGAGACCAACTTGAGAAGATGAAAAGGGACTCTAAACAGTTTAATCTTCCTTCTGGAAAAGGGATTTCACCTCCTTGAATTAATTAGTAACACTTCTCCCTTTTCACACTTCGCCTTCCCTTGATTGGTCACAGTTTATTGTAATGAAATGAGACAAGATTCACGGTACGCAACTGTTTTGCAAAAGATGTTCACTCTTTGCCCTTTTTCTTAAAGTTATTCATGAATGAGAACAAGACTTAAATTGTTCATTTTTTTTTAAACTTTAACTACAAATCTACTTGAAAGACATTTGAAATAATTCATAAATCATGAAAGAGACATTGTTTCTTGCAATGGAATTTTAATATTAAGTTTAAAGTATTAAAAATCAGAGAAAACACAATTTAATATCACATCAAAAGAACAATATCATAGTGAATTAAATTAATTAAAATAAAATATGTTTGATGACCATTTAAAAACATTCACAAGGATTTGCAAACTTACATAGTTTTAAATGAATAACACATGAAAAAATCAAATGTAGTAGAGCATATTACGTAGATGTTCAGTTAAATAACACTGTTAACAAACTTATTAATGATCAATTTACAGGACTAACCATCAGCCAAGAATAGAACGTGTGCTACCATCACAATAATTACGAGAGGCAAACATCATTTTAAGATTACACCTTTGTTGCATTGTTGTGCAATTATAAAATAACTACATACTCCAAATTGTCATGAGTGTGAAAACCTTATTAAATTATGGGCAACAAAATAAGTATGCCAATAAGTAGTAACAGTAACAACCTTGTAACTGTGGAGATTCATTAAAATATAAAATTAATATACTTCTTATACGCTTTAATTCTTTTCTTTTTTTATAAATAATAAAAGGAAAATCACACACATTTTAGTTATTTAATATAAATGTGTAACATTCCAGTATTTGTATAAATTTTATTTGATTCTCTAGATTATCATTTGTTTATTTTAACAAGTTTTTTTATGAAGTAACATTGCATTTAAACCAAGGAATAGTTATTGTTCGTATATTTTTATTTAGGTTAAGATTTTTGTCCCTGGTTATGACAAGTTTAAAATAAGAAAAAACAGATTTCACTAAAAAGAATCAACAATGCTCTTAATATAATTTCCAGTATATGAAAAAGAAAGAAACCTAAATACAATGAGAAAGCCAAAGAAATAATTAGATATAAATCAACAAGTATACATTTTTGACTTTTGATACATTTAAAATTTGAGGGTAAAGTGTAACTCATAAACTTCTATCAAAAGGTGACATGTTATTGAGCAAGGCCGAAGTGTGATTCACTTCTGGCCAAAGCATAGTTAATAAGGGCAAAGTTCAGATTGATCTGAAAACATTGAAATGTTCCCAGTTGTTTGTAAAAAGGATATAAATAACTTCATTGTCTTTAACATGATCTCAAAGAGTCAGCTGAATTCTAGAGTTTTTATGATAGTACAAATATATATATTAACACTGCTTAAAAATTCTCATTACTGTCTGACATCGATGAATCCAAATGTGCCATAGTCGTGTGCAATACCTCAGGGATTTCGATTTCAGTTTTGCTTCTTTCTTTAATAAACTTTCCATGTCACTCGATGTTTGTGTTATACACACTGATAAAATTTCTGCTCGAATGTTAAATCAACGCGAGTGCGCACACGCATTTGGAGAGTACTCAAGGGCAGACAACTTAGTTATCGAAAAAGGCCAATAGTAGTAACAATTACAGAATTGCATTCTTCGTACTAAACACTAGGTTATATTATCAACTGGTTTTAAATACATTTAAGCAACTTGGTCAAAGTTGGTCTTATACACTTGTGCATCTTTCAAGTTTTGTGCCAGAAGGCAAAAGTTTGTTGAATCACAATGAATTATGGTACAAATATCTCTGATAACAAGAATGTATGTGAGCTTGCTGTCCTTCAAAAAAAATATTTTTTTTAAGGTTGGGATAATGAAACTCATTACTATGCTTTGCAACTGTAATTAGTATTTTTTTTGGAATAATAGTAAAGAATTGTAAAGATTTCTAAAAGCGATTGCTTTTAACTTACAGATAAGAACCTTACTTTTTTTGACTGATGAACTAGTTGGACCATAAAATGCAGCTTTATTAAATAAGTTTCTTGGCTCCATTTCTCATCCATCATTGTTTGCATATTGAGAAAAGAAAAAGAAAATATTTGCTAACTTATTGTAGCAGTTTAAGTAAGTTATTGGTGTTCAGTTTCCAAAAGTTATGTTTCTTACTAAATATAATCGTTATAATGAATAGGAGTTAGTTTGTGCATCTTTTCCCTGCAATGAAGCCAAGCTTTATTAAAGGATTAGACTCAGCCTCTGACATTGTGTTGCTTGGATTGTGATTGTTTGCTATATGTATATAGTGACTTTAGAGTACAAGTTGGCTTCAAAGTGCCATGGCTTCAAAGTGCCATGGCTTCAAAGTGCCTTGGCTTCAAAGTGCCATCGACAAGGTGCCATACAGTATAGTAATATGAGAGCCTGATTTATGTTACCAGTATAGCCAGCCTCAGAGTGCCGACTTCATAGTACCAGTCTCAAAGTGCAGGCTTCATAATGCCAGCCTCAGAGTGCAGGTTTCATAGTGCCAGCCTCAGAGTGCAGACTTCAAAGTGCCAGTTTCAGAGTGCCATGTTCATAGTGCAAGCCTCAGAGTGCCGGCTTTATAATACCAGCCTCAGAGTGCAGGCTTCATAGTGCCAGTCTCAGAGTGCAGGCTTCATAGTACCAACATGAGTTTGCAGGCTTCATAGTACCAGCCTGAGAGTGCAGGCTTCATAGTGCCAATCTCAGAGTGCACTCTTCATAATACCACCCTCAGAGTGTGGGTTTCATAGTACCAGCCTCCGAGTGCAGGCTTCATAGAAGCAGCCTTAGAGTGCAGACTTCATAGTACAAGCTTCAGAGTGCAGGCTTCATAGTGCCAGTCTCAGAGTGCAGGCTTCATAGTACCAGCCTCAGAGTGCAGGCTTCATAGTACCAGTCTCAGAGTGCAGGCTTCATAGTGCCAGCCTCAGAATGTAGACCTCATAGTGCCAGCCTCAGAGAGCTGGCTTCAAAGTGCCAGCCTCAGAGTGAAGACTTCATAGTGCCAGCCTCAGAGTGCAGGCTTCATAGTGCCAGCCTCAGAATGTAGACCTCATAGTGCCAGCCTCAGAGAGCTGGCTTCAAAGTGCCAGCCTCAGAGTGAAGACTTCAAAGTGCCAGCCTCAGAGTGCAGGCTTCATAGTGCCAGCCTCAGAATGTAGACCTCATAGTGCCAGCCTCAGAGAGCTGGCTTCAAAGTGCCAGCCTCAGAGTGAAGACTTCATAGTGCCAGCCTTAAAGTGCAGGCATAATAGTACCAGCATGAGAGTGCAGGCTTCATAGCCCCAGCCTCAGAGTGCAGGCTTCATAGTACCAGCCTCAGAGTGCAGGCTTCATAGTGCCAGCCTCAGAGTGCAGACTTCATAGTGCCAGCCTCAGAGTGCAGGCTTCATAGTACAAGCCTCAGAGTGCAGGCTTCATAGCGCCAGCCTCAGAGTGCAGGCTTCATAGTACAAGCATGAGTTTGCAGGCTTCATAGTACTAGCCTGAGAGTGCAGGCTTCATAGTACCAGCATGAGGGTGTAGGCTTCATAGTTACAGCATGAGAGTGTAGGATTCAAAGTACCAGCATGAGACTGCTGGCTTAATAGTACCAGCCTCAGAGTGCAGACTTCATAGTACTAGCCTCAGAGTGCAGGCTTCATAGTGCCAGTTTCAGAGTGCAGGCTTCATAGTACCAGTCTCAGAATGCAGGCTTCATAGTACCAGCCTCAGAGTGCACGCTTCATAGTGCCAGCCTCAAAGTGCAGGCTTCATAATACCAGTCTCAGAGTGCAGGCTTTATAGTGCCAGCCTCAGAGTGCAGGCTTCATAGTGCCAGCCTCAGAGTGCAGGCTTCATAGTGCCAGTCTCAGAGTGCAGGCTTCATAGTACCAGTCTCAGAGTGCAGGCTTCATAGTGCCAGTCTCAGAGTGCAGGCTTCATAGTACCAGTTTCAGAGTGCAGACTTCATAGTACCAGTCTCAGAGTGCAGGCTTCATAGTACCAGCCTCAGAGTGCAGACTTCATAGTACTAGCCTCAGAGTGCAGGCTTCATAGTACCAGTCTCAGAGTGCAGACTTCATAGTGCCAGCCTCAGAGTGCAGGCTTCATAGTACCAGTCTCAGAGTGCAGGCTTCATAGTACCAGTCTCAGAGTGCAGGCTTCATAGTGCCAGCCTCAGAGTGCAGACTTCATAGTACCAGTCTCAGAGTGCAGGCTTCATAGTGCCAGCCTCAGAGTGCAGGCTTCATAGTGCCAGCCTCAGAGTGCAGGCTTCATAGTACCAGTCTCAGAGTGCAGGCTTCATAGTGCCAGCCTCAGAGTGCAGGCTTCATAGTACCAGCCTCAGAGTGCAGGCTTCATAGTACCAGTCTCAGAGTGCAGGCTTCATAGTGCCAGCCTCAGAGTGCAGGCTTCATAGTACCAGCCTCAGAGTGCAGACTTCATAGTGCCAGCCTCAGAGTGCAGGCTTCATAGTGCCAGTCTCAGAATGCAGGCTTCATAGTACCAGCCTCAGAGTGCAGACTTCATAGTACCAGTCTCAGAGTGCAGACTTCATAGTACCAGTCTCAGAGTGCAGACTTCATAGTACCAGTCTCAGAGTGCAGACTTCATAGTGCCAGTCTCAGAGTGCAGACTTCATAGTACCAGTCTCAGAGTGCAGACTTCATAGTACCAGTCTCAGAGTGCAGGCTTCATAGTACCAGTCTCAGAGTGCAGACTTCATAGTACCAGTCTCAGAGTGCAGACTTCATAGTACCAGTCTCAGAGTGCAGACTTCATAGTGCCAGTCTCAGAGTGCAGGCTTCATAGTGCCAGCCTCAGAATGAAGACTTCATAGTACTAGTCTCAGTGCAGGCTTCATAGTGCCAGCCTCAGAATGTAGACCTCATATTACTAGCCTCAGAGTGCAGGCTTCAAAGTGCCAGCCTCAGAGTGAAGACTTCATAGTGCCAGCCTTAAAGTGCAGGCACGATAGTACCAGCATAAGAGTGCAGGCTTCATAGTGCCAGCCTCAGAGTGCAGGCTTCATAGTACCAGCCTCAGAGTGCAGGCTTCATAGTGCCAGACTCAGAGTGCAGACTTCATAGTTCCAGCCTCAGAGTACAGGCTTCATAGTACAAGCCTCACAGTGCAGGCTTCATAGCGCCAGCCTCAGAGTGCAGGCTTCATAGTACAAGTATGAGTTTGCAGGCTTCATAGTACCAGCCTGAGAGTGCAGGCTTCATAGTACCAGCATGAGGGTGTAGGCTTCATAGTAACAGCATGAGAGTGTAGGATTCATAGTACCAGCATGAGACTGCTGGCTTCATAGTACCAGCCTCAGAGTGCAGGCTTCATAGTACCAGCCTCAGAGTGCAGGCTTCATAGTACCAGCCTCAGTGTGCTGGCTTTATACTGCCAGTCTCAGAGTGCAGGCTTCATAGTACCAGCCTCAGAGTGCAGACTTCATAGTACCAGTCTCAGAGTGCAGACTTCATAGTACCAGTCTCAGAGTGCAGACTTCATAGTACCAGTCTCAGAGTGCAGACTTCATAGTGCCAGTCTCAGAGTGCAGACTTCATAGTACCAGTCTCAGAGTGCAGACTTCATAGTACCAGTCTCAGAGTGCAGGCTTCATAGTGCCAGCCTCAGAATGAAGACTTCATAGTACTAGTCTCAGTGCAGGCTTCATAGTGCCAGCCTCAGAATGTAGACCTCATATTACTAGCCTCAGAGTGCAGGCTTCAAAGTGCCAGCCTCAGAGTGAAGACTTCATAGTGCCAGCCTTAAAGTGCAGGCACGATAGTACCAGCATAAGAGTGCAGGCTTCATAGTGCCAGCCTCAGAGTGCAGGCTTCATAGTACCAGCCTCAGAGTGCAGGCTTCATAGTGCCAGACTCAGAGTGCAGACTTCATAGTTCCAGCCTCAGAGTACAGGCTTCATAGTACAAGCCTCACAGTGCAGGCTTCATAGCGCCAGCCTCAGAGTGCAGGCTTCATAGTACAAGTATGAGTTTGCAGGCTTCATAGTACCAGCCTGAGAGTGCAGGCTTCATAGTATCAGCATGAGGGTGTAGGCTTCATAGTAACAGCATGAGAGTGTAGGATTCATAGTACCAGCATGAGACTGCTGGCTTCATAGTACCAGCCTCAGAGTGCAGGCTTCATAGTACCAGCCTCAGAGTGCAGGCTTCATAGTACCAGCCTCAGTGTGCTGGCTTTATACTGCCAGTCTCAGAGTGCAGGCTTCATAGTACCAGCCTCAGAGTGCAGACTTCATAGTACCAGTCTCAGAGTGCTGGCTTTATACTGCCAGCTTTAGAGGGCCAGCTTCCGAGTGCCGCCTTAATAGTGCCAGCCTAATACTGCTTTCTTCAAAGTGCCAGCCTTGGTGTCATGACATCATTAGTGCCACTTTTAGATAGAAGGGCCACCATCAGGCATTCATTGGACACATTTGAATGATGTGTATATTGTGTAGATAGGTTTTTATTTTGACTATTTATAATTTCTTATCATCATCTTCTTATTATCATTGGTTATATGTCATGAGTCATAGCGGGGGTTGAATTACTAAACCCAAGACCAGTTTATGCTTGGTTGAAGATTTTTATTTTTATTTAATTTTTACAGTTATATAAAAAACCTGTGAATAATAAATAAGCACAAAATAAAATACTGCCTAACACATGATCATTTGGTTGAGTTATTTTAGTTTAGAATTTATCAAAACAAGTATTCAGTTTTCCAAAATAAACAAAAATGAAGACAACCATGGCCATTTGCATGGACCTTATATGCATGGAGCATCAAATTTCTGTTGGATGGTTGAATTAGCAATATTATCCAATAGAATCCTTATTGAAGTCATAATTAAAACTCATAGTATATAAAAGTACTTTAATTTAATAATATTTCCTAGATCTTTTCTTGCTATTGTTGAACTGTGATGAAAATGTCTAGTTGTCTTAGCTGCAGAAATTATGCAGTTATCTCCCCTCTACAAGTTACACAGTTTTCTTCCTTGTACAGGTTATGCAGTTACATCACATATAAAGATATGCAGTTAACTCCCCTGAAGAAGATATGGGTCTGATTTCTGGCTGTTATAGATCAATACAGACTGTGACCATTCAACAGAACCTTGACTGGTTGCCGTGTTTGCAGAAAATTCCTAGTTTTAGCAGACTGTGTCTTCTTGGAGAGGCCATTCTGCGAATTGGAAAATCATTGCAAGTTGCCTGTCTCATTAATTAGGGATAGCCCCATGCTGAATAAGTTTGTGATGATTATTGGATATAATTTAAGGCCACTTTTCTGGTTGTAAGGTGAGTTTAGGATTTAATTACAAGACCATGTATGGTTTCTGAATGGTATTCACTTGCTCAGAGAATCATTCGGGAAGAGTATTAGTGATAGATAGTCAAGTAGCACTGTGAAGGAATGGAACCTTTTATAATTTTATAATTAAGAACGAAGTACATGTCTTCAATTGGGCAACATAAGATAGCACATAAACATATTCATAACAAGAACACATTAAAATAAAAGATTGTTTGAAAGTTTTGTATTAGGATGAATTAATTTTTGTTTCTATTGTCACCATATGTTACATAACCATAGTCCACAGAGTTATTATAGGTTGCTGTGCTCTTTATTATTGAATGCATAGCAACAATGCTAGCAAAGTATTGATATTATATTATGTAAAATTTAAGTAATGAATAAAATGGAAGATTATTGACCAATAATATAGTATTAACTTAAAAGCCAGTAATTCAGCACAGAGCACTAGATGAAATTTGATTCTTACACTAAGAAATCAGATGTATATGTAATCTTGTATTTAAAGGCATCCTGCTATTGATTCCTTTATGTGTCTGGGTGTATTATAGAATAATATGGCTTGTTTTCCTCTGGCTAAGCCATGGCTGTGTAACACTTGATTATGTATTATCAGTGTCTCTGCTTTGATATTTCAAAGAAGGAAAATGTATCTTACCTATCCTTTGATTATACACAGATGAAAAGCAATGTTTATGTTTATGTATGTTATAAAGGGTTATTAATTATGTGTACTGTCTGTTCAAAGTGCAGGAAGGGTGAACATTCAAGATTAATTAGTGCATATTGACTTTTTGTCCAAAGTCCTAGATTATGTGATGACGGACCATGTGGTGACTGTCAATGTGACAGCTGGACTGGTCACATTCAGCAGCTTGAGTGGCTAGGGCTTTTTACAGACTAGTGTTACTCTTAACTCTAACATGAATTAATGGTATGATATACAAAGGCCCTAGCATTACAATAAATATTTACACCATTGGTTTGGAGAATTGTTTTTCCATAGTTATAAAATGTATACATATTTATTATTATATAATATAAAGTCAATTAACAATTAACACTTCCTGGGGAAGCATCCACCAGACAGCCAGAAGTGATGTGTACAGTGTGCCCTGTCTTTTCCTCTATCAGATGTTTTGTATGTCTTTACTATATACTCAATAGTTTGTACAAGTTTAATATTAAATATTCTTATTATAAAAGCAACACTATCAGATATAGGGTTCCAATATGATAGGGTCCCAATATAATAGGGTCCCAGTATGATTGGGTCCCAATATGATAGAGTCCCAATACCATAGGTCCCAATATGATAGGGTCCCAATATGATATGGTTCCAATATGATAGAGTCCCAATACCATAGGTCCCAATATGATAGGTTCCCAATATGATATGGTTCCAATATGATAGAGTCCTAATACCATAGGTCCCAATATGATAGGTTCCCAATATGATATGGTTCCAATATGATAGAGTCCCAATACCATAGGTCCCAATATGATAGGTTCCCAATATGATATGGTTCCAATATGATAGAGTCCTAATACCATAGGTCCCAATATGATAAGGTCCTTATATGATTGGGTCCCAATACGAGACTAGGATGTTATGATAGGTGTATTATGAACTGATCTGTTATCTGTATGTGACTCCTTCCCAATAGTTATTCTGACAGTACCTATTCTCACCTAGGTTAAGTGCTAACAGTATCAAAATCCAAAAAGCATGTGTCTATTTGGGTAAAAAAAGGCCATCTGATTGCCGAGTGCTTTATTAATATAATTTACGGAAACAGACATGAACATTGATTTGGAGCTGTCCTTCATCCAAGTTGTTTTATAAAAAAAGCATCACAAAAAAAAGAGTACTTCCAAAATAATATGCCTTTTACACCCCAAGTATGCCCTTACATGTAAATATCTAGGAATAGTCCTTGTTCATTTGATTTTCTTTTCTTCCTATAGTGACAGCTATTCTTTGTTAGAAAATTACTTGCAAAGCTTTTTAACAATAGAATCAGGCATCATTGCAACATCTTTTCTATATGGCACTGTTTAAAGCCTTAAATTGTATGAAAAGAAATCCGCCCTCTCCCATTCAGTGTTGTTAAGTGTTTACATTGAGATAAGTGATTGATGTCAAGGATAACTGATGCTGATGTCCGATATTTGTGTGTTTCTATACTCAGCCTGGGTCTTCTATCAGCAGTTGTGGTGTGTAAGCCTAATAATCACATGGAGCCATTGGATTGGACATGTCAATAATTAATGGACCTGGCCCCAGACTTTGCATTATTAATCACAGGCCACCTGTCTACATGTGCACACATTCTGTGTAAAGTTGCACTTACTGCAGTACATGAGGTCGTCCAGCTGTCCTCTAGAGGGTCAGCTATCTACCTAGATGTGTGTCCCTGGGGTCTTCTCAAGTTCTCCTACATCTTGCTGTCCTCTAGTGGGTTAGCTATCCTACCTAGATGTGTGTCTCTGGGGTGTTGTCAAGTTCTCCCACCATTGATCACTGGAAGTTACTATGATGACCATAATTTTGTCCATTTGATGTTAAGAAAATATTAAAGATAAATAATAATTAAAAATAAAACCTGTCGTGGTGACTTCCCTTAACCTCTCTTCCTTGTTAATTCTCCCACCCATTCAAAACACCACGGATAATTCATGAATCATCTCTAGGATGTATGAAGGGAGAACCCAGGGAAAGTTTACATGTCCCTATGATGTCAAACAAAAAATCTATTGAACATGCATTAACAGTTGCATATCTATCAAAATGTGAAACGTAAATTGATTAATTAAAGTTTACGAGAAAAAAATAAACCTATGAATTTCACAAATTGCTTTTTGAAAACTTTTTTTGATAGTTCTTTTCTGGCAAACAAAATTGCACCTGAAACATCTATGGGGTTGATTGTATCGCCTGATACATCCATAGGGTGATTGTATCGCCTGATACATCCATGGGGTGATTGTATCGCCTGAAACATCCATGGGGTGATTGTATTGAGGACAAAACATTAAGTAAACTGCAACACCAGTGAAATAGAAAATAATTATTGTGGCTCTTCATACTATAAGTCTCATAAATCAATTCTGGTATTCTTGATAAATTTTAAACAAAAAAACCAGCAACACACAGATAATATTTCTATCTGACAAATTGTATTTCAAAATATAAACAGTAGGTAGTTAAAAAATAAGTTGAAAATAAGTTAAATGCTGATAAAAGTGGCTTTTTCATCTTTCTTGTTTTGAGTCTGTTGTTCCATCAGTCCTAGAGATGGACTTGCGATGATAAGAGTTTCTCCCATTCAGATTTCTGGAGACAATTCTCTCTCTAATCCAATGGCAGACATGGAATAGTAGCCATGTCTGCCTTGTCTATGTCTTCCTGGTAATTTACTGCCCTCACTGAGGCTCTGGGCCAGGTACCCTGTGCCATGCATTTGAGATGGCCAAACCATTGTAGTCTATGCTGTAATCTAAAGGTGTGGATCACCATACTTGACACCCAAAGTTGTTAAAAATGGTTGTGGTATAGCTTCCTTGCTTACTATCAGCAAATATAAGGGTAGTTCCCTGACTGGTTGGCCCAGTATTAGGATGTTTTGGTGTGATACCATGCCAGGTGTTCATGGCATGCTATACACTGTGGACGCAGCACTAAATCTGCTTAAAGTAGACTCCATCTTTAGATACATGTAATTGAAATACTGTTGCTGAGACGATAAACCCAACAAACAAACATACAAATGTACACAGTCACACACTCAAGCATACACATACACATAATGTACCGGTAAATTTATAAATTATATTTATGATAACGTATAACTTCTTTCTTGATTCCATTGTCAAAAAACATACTCATGCTTTTACATGTTCTTAATAAGTGCTCACATCTACAACTGTCAATGATGTTTTTCATAACTTATGCAAGCTTTTTTTCTCTTTAAATGCTTTTGGACTTGATTCTGAATTTTAATGTTAATAACCTTAATCAGAAGCTCTGTTTATAGGTGTATTATAACTAATAAGTAAGCCTTAATTGTAAAGTTTTTAATCAGCTTGCTAAACACATATTCATACAACTTTGGCAAATACTGTAGACCCAGATCAGCCAGCTCTGATCAGGATCTGCTCTATTTGCTGCTGAATCTCTAGAAATATGTCAAGTAAGCACCTCAGGATGACAATATCAAGACGATGACTAAGAATTAGTCTAGATTATTAAAAATGTTGCAAGCTAAGGGCTAATAATTGGTAATCTATATGTAAATGTAACATGACTAGTTGCTAGAGACTTTGCAGCAAATAGTGTAGATCCTGATTGTATAGTACCCAACAGGAGCTGGTTGATTTTAATCTATTTGCCTGGACATAATAAAATCATGCTTAATAGGGTCAGATGATGATTTAATCTTAAACAAAGATTTGATCTGTAAACTTATATAAATTGTTATCGTACTGTCTATACCAACTATCACCATGTAAAAAAATTTAAAAACTCCCTGGGTAAACTTAACATGTCCAGAAGGTATTTCAACCAATACTCTCATTTTTGACCTTGTTAAAATATAAGTAATCAAACTTAAACAATCAACAAGTAGTCATGGTTACATAAAATCATTATATATACAAAACAGCTAAAATTTGGTCAGAGATATTGGCTGTTATTTGATTAGAACATTATGATAGGATTTGTCTTCAATAATGGAAATAGTGTCAACCCAAATGACATTTCCATATATTTTGATTTTAACCAATTAGAAAGCAACCAAGGTATTAATTTACGCCATTAAAAGTGCTCCTTTCTATTATTTCATGAAGTCTGTTTTGAATATACCTAAACACTGAACATGTTTGATTTTTTTTTCTCAGTTTGTTTTAAAATAGGTTTTTATCTAGAAAAATGTCAAAAGGGCAATCATAAGAAAACATACCACTATAAATTGACACATACCAGTTAAGAAGGCCATCAGAATTGTTATATAACCAATAACATAAAACATTTATTTGTGGTGTGCTCTTCCTAAGGTTTAATAGTATTTATTTTAAAGTGCAGTGTTGTCAGTGACTAAAAGGGTATAAATTCATGTAAATTATATGTATGTAAAAATAAAAGACAATAAATTAACTTAATTTTTTCTGCTCCACCTATTTGACTGTTTGTTGCATATAAAGCCAAATTAAGATTTTTTGCAATTGTGTTTAAGTGTGATTGTTGCTTTTGGAGACCAGAGATGCTTAGCTACACAACACATAAATCACAATTCAGCTTTAATATGTCTGCAGAAGCTCTTAAGTTGACAAAATCATAACAGAACAGTTATTATTGTTTTACCTTTTTACCAATATAAAACAATACACTTTAAATAAATGTCATATATTTGTTGCCATGGTAACCATCAACCATCAGTGTTATATGGTATAGACAGTGGTCAGAAGTTAGTAGATAATGGGATCCAACACGGCTCAATGGCTTCCTTTGCCAACCGTAGCTGCCAACAGAACAAAAAGAGACAAATAATTGATTCAAATGAATGCTTCTCAGAGGTGGGAAGTTGTTTAACCTTACATTTATTGAAGTAGAATAACACGTGTCTTCTAATTATGCTACATTTGTTTTTTAACCAATATTCAATAGTCTGGATTATTTGCTAACAATGCATACAGTGGTAACATGACTTATTGTGAGATATTTGACTATGGATAGTGCAGATCCTGATTAGACAGCTCCATGCAGAATCTTGGATAGTCAGAATTTAAAACTATGGCAAATTATTAGATCAAGACATTATTAGTTTTGTACTCTTTGTGTATCTGGTGTAAAATTATGGCATGTTTATTGTTAATAGTTTTATTTGTACAAATGTTACAGTACAGTTGGAATTCCTATTGTCTACACAAAAGGTCTGGGTCCAAGTGTTTTAACTGGCCTAACTTTCATTTTAATAAGATATTGATAGCCATTCAAGCAAGTAGGTCGCAGTTGGAAAATTTAAATTTGCTTTTATTTAAAGGAAAGTTTTGTTGAACCACAATGAATAATGTAATAAAATAAGTTTACAAATCATCAACTCCAGATACGGGAGGCCCCTGATTCGAACCCAGGTCGCAACATATTAAAGTCATTAAAAATGGTAGTGGTATAGCTCCCTTGCTAACACTCAAGCAAATAAAATGTAGTTCCACAACTTGGTGGCCCAGTGTCAGGATAATGTGACTGGGTGTGATATCATGCCAGGTGTTCACGGCATGCTATACACTGTGAAGGCAGCACTATATCTGCTTCAAGTGGACACCGTCTCCAGATAACTGATATACTCTTCGTGGGACAATAAACCCAATAAACAAACAAACAAATCATCAATTAAAAGACAATGTGCAATTTTAAGGCGACTTGGTCGCAAATGGTTAAAAATGCATTTTTTAATTTTTGCTCAAAAAAGCAAAATCAAATAATGGATTGAAATATTACCTTAGGTCAGCTGTTTATATGTGAACATGTCTTTTTACATGCTGGGGGAGTCAAAAGTGTCACTACACTTGTTTATATGTGAACATTTTTTTCAATATGCTTGGGGAACCAAAAGTATCCTGCACTTGTTTATATGTGAACATGTCTTTCTGTAGGCTGAGGGAATTAAAAGTATCCCTACACTTGTTTATATGTGAACATGTCTTTCTGTAGGCTAAGGGAATCAAAAGTATCCTACACTTGTTTATGTGTGAACATGTCTTTCTATAGGTTGAGGGAATTATAAGTATCCCTACACTTGTTTATATGTGAACATGTCTTTCTATAGGCTGAGGGAATTATAAGTATCCCTACACTTGTTTATATGTGAACATGTCTTTCTGTAGGCTGGGGGGAATCAAAAGTATCCTACACTTGTTTATATGTGAACATGTCTTTCTGTAGGCTGAGGGAATCAAAAGTATCCTACACTTGTTTATATGTGAACATGTCTTTCTGTAGGCTGGGGGAATCAAAAGTATCCTACACTTGTTTATATGTGAACATGTCTTTCTGTAGGCTGAGAGAATCAAAAGTATCCTACACTTGTTTATATGTGAACATGTCTTTCTATAGGCTGAGGGAATCAAAAGTATCCTACACTTGTTTATGTGTGAACATTTCTTTCTATAGGCTGAGGGAATCAAAAGTATCCTACACTTGTTTATGTGTGAACATGTCTTTCTATAGGCTGAGGGAATCAAAAGTATCCTACACTTGTTTATGTGTGAACATGTCTTTCTATAGGCTGGAGGAATCAAAAGTATCCCTTAACTTGTTTATGTGTGAACATGTCTTTCTATAGGCTGGAGGAATCAAAAGTATCCTACACTTGTTTATGTGTGAACATGTCTTTCTATAGGCTGGAGGAATCAAAAGTATCCCTACACTTGTTTATATGTGAACATGTCTTTCTATAGGCTGAGGGAATCAAAAGTATCCTACACTTGTTTATATGTGAACATGTCTTTCTATAGGCTGGAGGAATCAAAAGTATCCCTTAACTTGTTTATGTGTGAACATGTCTTTCTATAGGCTGAGGGAATCAAAAGTATCCTACACTTGTTTATGTGTGAACATGTCTTTCTGTAGGCTGGGGGAATCAAAAGTATCCTACACTTGTTTATGTGTGAACATGTCTTTCTATAGGCTGAGGGAATCAAAAGTATCCTACACTTGTTTATATGTGAACATGTCTTTCTGTAGGCTGGGGGAATCAAAAGTATCCTACACTTGTTTATATGTGAACATGTCTTTCTATAGGCTGGAGGAATCAAAAGTATCCTACACTTGTTTATATGTGAACATGTCTTTCTATAGGCTGAGGGAATCAAAAGTATCCTACACTTGTTTATGTGTGAACATGTCTTTCTATAGGCTGAGGGAATCAAAAGTATCCTACACTTGTTTATATGTGAACACGTCTTTCTATAGGCTGAGGGAATCAAAAGTATCCCTACAGTTGTTTATGTGTGAACATGTCTTTCTATAGGCTGGAGGAATCAAAAGTATCCCTACACTTGTTTATATGTGAACATGTCTTTCTATAGGCTGAGGGAATCAAAAGTATCCTACACTTGTTTATATGTGAACACGTCTTTCTATAGGCTGGAGGAATCAAAAGTATCCCTACACTTTTCACCTTTCTTTAGCTGTTCAAAAACCTACTATATCAGGACGGTGCATATGGATATATATAATATATTTGCATTTTATTGCAACACTAGCATGTATACATGCTAATGTGACAGGCTCATATATAATGAATAAAGTAAATGGATGCTTATTGGTTAGTATTTGGGTCTATTTATAATAAAAGATTAGTGGCAGCTACATCAGTGGCATTTAATATAAGATGCTTAAATGCATAATAAGTTTAATGTGAGGTTTGGAGACATCTCACGATGTTTCATAGAATATGTATACCATACCATGGCATGCTATGTTGGATTTTCAAGTAAATAATTTTTTAGCTTAAATATGATAAGCTTTAACTCTAGTTTTAATCCCTTTTCAAAGGCATCATATCATATATGTTATGTAGTGTAAATGACAGGCAATCATAGAAAGTATTAGTAAAAAAAATAAAATTTACCAGGATGCATACTGACATTATAATAAATATAATTTAAGAATAACAGAGATGGCTTTTTTAAACTCATAACCTTAGGTTGTAGATGTCAAACATGTTGTTTATTAACCATAAAGTTTTGTTTTGGATACACAATAAAAAATTGTAGACGTCAAGCATGTTGTTGATTCACCCTTTAGTTTTGTTATGTAATGCACAATTGAAAATTGGCACTTGCACTGTTTGTGATGATATGGAATTGAGGGTATCTTTCTACTGTGACCTAAACCCCTGGACAATGTAGACTTGACTGTTTTGACTTACACTATAAACACCGGACCTGGTAGCGCAATCGGTAGAGCGTCGGCTCCAGGTACAGGAGGCCCCGGGTTCGATCCTGGGCTGCGACATACCAAAGTCGTTAAAAATGGTAGTGGTATAGCTCCCTTGCTAACGCTCAAGCAAATATAAGGATAGTTCCATGACTGGTTGGCCTGGTGTCAGGATTATGTGACTGGGTGTGGTATCATGCCAGGTGTTCACGGCATGCTATACACAGTGAAAGCAGCACTACATCTGCTTCAAGTGGACACCATCTCCAGATAACTGAAATACTGTTAACACTTTGATTGCTACATTTGTTATTGTTTAAATAACCCATAATGACTTCTTGTTTTTGTCTGACAACAATGTGTCAACGAATCAAGTCATTGCTAGAGACTTGACCACAACTAGTACATATCCTGATCAGACAACTCCCAGCAGGTGCTTGTTTATCTGGTTCTATGCTTTTTGCCCAATCTTAATCATATTGCATTTACCAGGGTAAGAGAAAATCATGGTGGAGGACTGAAGGTTCTTTGACATGCAAAACGCCACATCCTATGCTTCTATTAGTCTGTGCCTGCAGCACGCAAATTTTCCTTTTTATGCATCGAGCATAAATTTAATGTTCATTCCAGTGGAAGCACATTGGAAAACATTGATTCAGGTCATCTATCTTTCCAGTCTAACTGCATATAAAGGTTTCACTTCCATGTCCCAATCAATGCAAGGTTGTTTAGGTTGTACTTCTTAATGTCCTAAAACTACAATTACTATAATTCAAAACCAATACTATCATCAGTCTTTGTTTAACAACAAAATGCAAAGGTGCACTGACATATAAATGGAGGCTTAAGAACAAATCAAAGAGAACCTGATCAGAAGTCCGCTATGTGTTTTATAAGGGTTAGGCAAATAGTTGAACCAGTCTGTACAGGATCTTCACTGTTTGATGTTTAGTCTTTGCTAATAAGTTAATAACACTAACATGTAAAATATATAGCATATAAGCAAACAATGACAATAAAGCTTGGGTTTCTAACAAAATAAAGCATGATAAGGGTTAACTCATATCCTGCTAGGTATGAATTGATAAGGCTTAGGCTTAGGCAAATAGTATAGATCCTGATCAGCCCGCTCCTGCTGGTAACTGTTGGATTAGGTTCTGTCACATTTGCAGTTGAAAGCATTTTTCTTATTCAGTAGTCATTGGCGTATCTAGTATGGCTTGTCAGTGTCTAGAGTGGCTTGTACAGAAATGTTGGCAGCTAAGATATAATATCCAGTTATCAAATGATAGAAAATATGCTAATGTCAAATATCCAGTTATCAAATGATAGGATTTATGCTAATGTCAAATATCCAGTTATCAAATGATAGGATTAATGCGAATGTCAAATATCCAGTTATCAAATGATAGAAAATATGCTAATATCAAATATCCAGTTATCAAATGATAGGATTAATGCTTATGTCAAATATCCAGTTATCAAATGATAGGATTAATGCTTATGTCAAATACCCAGTTATCAAATGATAGGATTAATGCTAATGACAAATTTCTAGTTTTCAAATGATAGGATTAATGCTTATGTCAAATATCCAGTTATCAAATGATAGGATTAATGCTAATGTCAAATATCCAGTTATCAAATGATAGGATTAATGCTAATGTCAAATACCCAGTTATCAAATGATAGGATTAATACTTATAACAAATATCCAGTTATCAAATGATAGGATTAATGTTAATGTCAAATATCCAGTTATCAAATGATAGGATTAATGCTAATGTCAAATATCCAGTTATCAAATGATAGGATTAATGCTAATGTCATATCCTATTATCAAATGATAGGATTAATGCTAATATCAAATATAAAGTTATCAAGTGATTGGATTAATGCTAATATCAAATAGCCAGTTATCAAATGATTGGATTAATGCTAATATCAATTAGCAAGTTATCAAATGATTGGATTAATGCTTATGTCAAATATAAAATTACCAAATGATTGGATTAATGCTAATATCAATTAGCAAGTTATCAAATGATAGGATTAATGCTTATGTCAAATATCAAATTACCAAATGATTGGAATAATGCTAATATCTATTAGCAAGTTATCAAATGATAGGATTAATGCTTATGTCAAATATCAAATTACCAAATGATAGGATTAATGCTTATGTCAAATATCAAATTACCAAATGATTGGATTAATGCACTCGAAGGTGAGTACAGCTGAATCAGCTGAATTGTATGTCTGCAATGACTAAGTCAGTTTCAAAATGTCTTGACTAGAATCCTCTAGTGATGTGTCACCTCGATCAATATTCCTGGCAGTAGAAAATGTCATGTCTGCCATAGATATCACAATGTCTCCTGAATAGAAAATGCTATAAATATATCCAGAATAATAAAATGTTTTTTCAGGCCTGCACTTGTATTGGACACATATGGTGCCTTGAATAGCTCTATATAGTTCTTGATTGTATGATCTGAAGGTTGTGCTGAATATGGCAATTGTAGACAGTCATGTTGAAAAAAACACACACATATGCAATAGGTGACGTGGGTGGGTGGGTGGATTTAAATGGATTTATACCAAGAGTTGCAGTTGCAGTAAGAAAGATATTTAGTAGTTATGTAGATGATAAGTAAATGAAAAAAGCAAGCCAACATTCTTGTTCTTATGGCTCGCTGGCTTGCTTGCAAAAATTGTTAAGAATTGTATAATGCACTGTCTGCACTGTTACTAAGTTACTAAATCTCTAAATTCTATTTTTTTTCTTCTGTCTCAAATAGTTTAGGTGAAACGCTTCATCATCAATTTATCCGAGATCACATTGAATTGGAGTTCTAGTCCACAACTTCTTTCTGGATATGGCTATAAGGATGTATACATGTGCCAAAAACAAAACAATTATAACATTTATTCACTTTTGACAAGTTTAATACCTAATGCCATAATAAAATGTAACAAATGACCCCCAGTTTATACCATAAAAAACAATGCCCCACATCTCTAACCCGTTATTTCTTCCTTTCTCTTTAAATATCACATTTTATTTTCTCTTTATACTCCTTTATTCTTCCACTGTACTCCATTCTCTCCTTTTTGTCTTCCATGTCTCTTCTGTCATGTATTTTTCTCTTTTTTTCATGATAATCATCTTTGTCAACCTCTCTTCCCTCTCTAGTTCCTGCCATCATTTTTAATTCCATCCCATTTTCTCTCCACTCCTTCCCAAGGCCCCCCCCCTCCCCCCCTCAACTTCTGATTACCATCCCATCTCTTCACTCTCCATTCTCTCTCACTCCTCTGTCACCTAATCATTATATCACTTGTATTGATTTCTGTAGTTCTGTATGGCTTATACCTGGCCTCTGATCATGGTCAGCATAACCACCGGATGTCTTGAATGAACCATTGTGTCAGGTTAATAACCCTTTATGTTGCCCCACCATCTGAATCATCTAAACAAAGCATGTATTGATTTGTGTTGATTCTACCATTAATCTTTAACCCTTATCATGCTACATTATCTAATAACCAACAATAATTTCTATGTTTTCTGCCAACAACATCCTGCATATTCAGCAAGGTGTACTGAGAAAGATTTAAATAGCAAATAGTTGAGACCCTGATCAGATAACAGTAAATGCTTGTAACTGTTGTTTATTCAATAATGTATTTATCTTTAACAGAATGAGAGAAGTTAATATTTTATTTATAAAAATGTTATATATGTTCAGGAAGGTGTGAAACTACATGCTGTCTTAGCTTAGCATTGACAAGGAAGTAATTCCATTACCATTGCTATGACCTTGGACTGTCTCAGTCTTTGATTAAAACCATGACCTTTTCAACCTGGGGCCCATCCTACTGACTTACCAGGGCTTGTAGTACAGTATTGTTGATTATTTTTATTGAGATTATACAGTGTGTAAACTTTCTTTTTGGCCTCCACCAAAAAAGCTAGACATCGCTATAATGACCACAATTTATCACTTTGATGATTTTCAAAAACAAAATACAAAGTACTTTACTCTTAGCCTTATAATCATGGAATGACCACACCTACGCTGATAATGAAGATTTAGATCAGACAACTTTTGTTTGGAAATGTTTAACCAGTATCTATACTCTGTCGGTTGCTCGGTTACTGGTAATACATCATGTGACTTCTGTATATTTTTTGTAAGAAAGAAATCTAAGAACCAGTATGCGTTTTTGATACATATAGCCTGCTGGGGCTAAAGTTAGACTAACTACTTATTTCATATGCTAATAATAATACCTGATTCTAGTTAAAAATACTATGCACACTATATGCCATTCTCAAATTAAACTCTCCACATCTTGAGATTGAAACAGCCTTGTATGTCCATTTCTGAGGTGGGTATTTTAAGTCTGAAGCCTTGGGATATGATCCTATACAATTCAAACATCTGTGTCTTGTTACTATATACCATCATCATCATAACTTCATTCATCACATTGGCTGGTTAAGCAAATCAAGAACTTAAAGAGGCCTGGTTGCATTTAAGTCAATGTGCATGATGCTAAGTTAAACACTATATGTACCTTATATTTATTTAAATACAATGTTTTTTTTGTATTGTATTTAAATAATAGTAGTATTGAGTCAATATGTGTATTGTTTATGACTGGCATATATTCATGTCATATATTCCTGTATGTTGCAACTTTACTATGTTGTTGAGCTTCAGATGGCTAAAATAGATATAAACCTATTTCAATCTTTGAAACTTATGAAAATACAATATTTTAAGCACACCATGTATTATAAATTGACCAGAGGTACTATTTGTATGTATAGTTCATTGTGGTTTAGCAATGGGCTTTATCGAACAAAAACCTTAAATATGCAAAATTTTTCTGGCTGTGACCAAGTCACTTTATAAATTAGTCAAATTTTAGCCTAATTAAAAAAGTAAATTCTGCTCTAAGAGCATTGTGTGGTAAGTACTTGTTAATACCCATGTCAGGGTATCTTTTTAGAAAGCAAACATGAGTTATACTACTTGTAAACTTGACCAGAGTAAATGAGAGTTCTATAGAAAAAGAATAAATTGCTTTGAATTTCTCTCTGTCTAGAAGCTGTTGATCATTATTGTTCCTTTAAGAAAAGAGCTGGTGTCATTTGCTTCTTTTTTCAGATTATTTACCAATTAAATCGCAATATTGAGCCATTTGCTTCCATAATGAATAAGTTAAATTTTAATAACAATTAATTGGACAAATTTGGATAGTTTATCATTGCAGTTAGTTTGTGAAAGTTGTTTTTACAATAAGTAGTTGTCATTATTTTATACAGGCAAAATAGTGATTGTTTTAATTAGATGGCTGACAAAAAACTCTCACAAGGAGAAAATAATATCCCATTGTTTCATTTCTATTTTCAGGCTAGATGGCTCCATTGACTGTGTACTAGTTTGCCCTTGACCTTTGACCTATTTTTGCCATGGAAGCCTTGCCAACAACTGCGATCCCTAGCTACAATGACAGTGAGTCATGTATGCCGAAGATCGGCAACAAGACGTTGCTTATTGAGGGGTATGGAGGTATTCCAGAGACTCTGGCCATTAATAGCATAACATGGCTGGTAGGTGAATAACATTCTAGAGTTGGGTGAAACCATTAAAAGAGAAACCACATACCCCTTATATCAATACCTTAACTAGATAAAGGAACCATGCATTCCCAAGTAAAAGTCTCAAACAATGGAGGTACCATCTTACTCTTAGCCTGCTAATCGCATATTTATGAGGCTTAGGCAAAAAGTGTAGATCCAGGCCAGCCAGTTCCCTGATGGCAGCTGTCTGATCAGGATCTACACTATTTGCTGCTCAATCTCTGTTTATATGTATAAACATCCTGAAATGTAACATGTATACTATATTCAAGCAAACAACTCTAAAATATTAGCACAGGTTTTTAACAAAATGTAGCAAGTTAAGGTTTAATAAATGCATCAGACAAATTGAGATACCATGAAAACCCTAGATAAATGCCTATGACAAGTGAAGTTATCATATAACCTCCCAACATTGACTATAAAATGGGAGGAATCATAAGGATCTAATAGTGGAGGCACTGTATAGCAATAAATAAATGACACATATAAATGGAAATACTATCTGCAGCTAATCAAATGCCCCCACCTTAATCAAATAACACTCTTTTAAGTTATTTTAAGAAAGAAGTTTATATGTGCAGTGATCATTTTATCTCTACATCCCGCAACTCTGACGTTTGGTCTTCTCTTCTTAAACAAACTGTCAGTAAGATATTTCCATGATGCATCCAAAAAAGGAAAGTAGCCCGCAGTTAAATGACAGACAGCAAATGCTGACAGCATTTTCCGACAAAGTTAGTGACAAGGAAGGCGATGTTAAAAAATGATACTGTTGATTCACTGTTGCACACTTAGAAATCATGAACCTTTCAACATCACTGGATAAAAACTTATTCATGACTGCATTCTTTTAAAGATGAAGATGGAATTTGGTAGATGAGGTAATCTTCACTAATAAACATACATTATAAAGTGACCCATTAGTTTTTTGTCAGGCCCCATTATTTCATAAAAAGTGCATTTTGTGAGAAAAAAAAGTAAAATGATCACTGTATGTCCACCCCTATTTTAAAAAAAGTGTCTTTTCTAAAATAGTATTAATTTACTACCCTGTTGGTAGGTATTTTGGTATACATTATATGATAAATATTGTTTTCTAACTTGCATATTTTCCTCGTTATTCTCAATCAATTTTATTCATTCTGGTCTCATTCAACAAGAAGCAATTGTATGAAGTTGCAGTCTGAAGAAACTTTTTCAAAACAAAATATTTTCTGCTGTAACTGCATAGCAAATACCTTCCCACAAGTGACATACTGCATTGTAATTTAAAAAGTTAGAGTACTATTGTTTAAAAATGAAAAGAGGGCATTGTTAATGAAAGTTATATACCTTGGGTCTCATTGACTTGTCTATCAGATTCAATACCTCCATGTTACTTTCAGGTTTAAGACAATACAAGTTTGTGCAGCTTTTCTTTGAACATTCTAGAACTAAATCAAACTAAAATGGAGGTATTTTTTTAAGTATGTTTAGTTTATTTTTAATTAATATTTACCCCCTTGAACTTTGTAAATGCTTGTTCTGATTAATTAGGTTTTTGGCTAATGTATTATCCTGCATGGCAGAAAAAAAGTTTTTAAGCTCATTATGTGCTTCGATTGTATTTGCTGTCATTTCTTTTGAAATTTTTCAGCTGTTGCTGTTTTTGTTTGCTATTCTGCGGAAGTTTGCCTGGGATTATGGTCGAATGGCTTTAATGAACAGAACAGAAGAGAAGTAAGTGAAAAGATTTATGTAAATGGAAATGTGTATAGAAATGCGTTAGAAATAAGGTAGGAATTGGAAAAATACAGTTTGAAATGGGAACAATGTTTAAGTAATGGTAAAAATCACAAAATTTATAA
The DNA here is from genome assembly GCA_007844125.1 of Sinonovacula constricta. Lineage (NCBI taxonomy): Eukaryota > Metazoa > Mollusca > Bivalvia > Cardiida > Solecurtidae > Sinonovacula > Sinonovacula constricta. The sequence goes on from CM017557.1 coordinate 36,842,228, forward strand.
GTGACATTTGTTAACTAATATTGAAGGAACTTGAATCCTTTTCGTTAATTTCAATATTAATTTTCAAAATTAATTTTCAAAATAATTTTTAATTAAAATAATACAAAGAACAGGTAGATGATGTTGCACTGTAATCTGTTTATTAATATTTTTTAATCTGTAACTATGAAATGATAGACGTAGGCAAATAGTGAAAATTTAGATCAGTAATTCTTTGATGCTGTGTTAATTCATGACTTCAGAATGTCAGATGAAAATGTTGTTTCATTCTTTTATGGGATTAAAATCTATTTCAGAACAATATCAAGTATAACTGGGAGCATGCATTTTATTATCTTTCAGGTTTCATTTTTCTATCAAAATGTTTATATGTTTCTCTTTTATGTTTTTATTATAATTATTGAATGTTGTTGATTTTTTGTTTAAAAAGAGTATTTTGTATTATTTCAGATTTGCACATATGACTTGTTAGATCAGTTACTTTTTGTCACTTGTATTTAAATACCTCACTTAATTGTTGTGTAATTTCTAGCAATCATATAATTTACTCTCTTCTCTTGGCTGTGTATGTTTTTAAACAGTTAAATATCTTGTCTAAATGTTGTGTTATTATTAGCAATAAATTTTGTTGTTGTGATCCTTCTTTTTCAGTGAGTTAGAGAAAGCAGGGAAACAGAACAAATACAATGTGTAATTACTCTGCATAGCTTTAATCCCCCTGGGCATCCTGGTTGTCTCTTGCATCATGCCTTAAACCTATACTGTATAAAATATATATTGAAAGCTTAACATATAGATAGAATATAGAGTGCCAGTTATAGGAACATATTTTTCCTAGTAACACTCCTTAGATCAGTGTGCATTCATCTCTGGTAGTCAATACTTAAAAAGACATGTTCTTGTTTTCTTAAAGCAAGAGCTTCTACTTACAATGGTATACCAATGTTTAAGAGTGTTTTAGATGAGCAAGTCTCTGAGTACAATAGAAAACTATTTAACTATTGTGCACATAATGAAAGTGCATTCATTGCCTTATGGTCATTATCCTGTAAACATATCATTTTCACAAGAAAGTGCACAAGAGTTCAGTATTCTTGTTTTTACAATAGATGTCTTTAAAATGGAACTTGGATCCAGAGTTTTATCATTAGCAATCCTTTTATAATTTGAACTTATAGAACAGTTTTATCATTCAAGTTGTTTTTGTGTGGGTTATTTCATCATTTTTAAACTTCTAAAAATTGCACATTAATGTAGGGAGGTTCGTTTGCAGTTTACCACAATACTTACATATGTGTAAAGATGTTTTTGGGTTGCGGTATCAGTGCATGCAAGCGTACCAGATTGCTAATAACAATATACAGGAAGTTTATGGCTGACATAGTTAGATTAGAATAACACAATATCTTGGAGGTCTTAAGCCATACTCATCAACATAGCTATCTTCTATAAATATTTTCAGTTATGTGTTCTACATAAATGGGTCTTAAATAGTTGTTTTTTATACCATATTTCACCATTATCCATTTGATTTACAAAACTATGTTCTTTTTCGACACAGTTTCTATGTTTTCATTTATCAATAAGGCTTACTGATTTGTAATGTCAACTGTAAAAAAACAACATCAAAATCATTTTGAAATACACCAAAGGAAAATAGTACCAGAAAAAAAGAAGGTTTGAAGTAAAGATTTTCCATAAATTTGTGTTACAGGTATTGCCACAGAGAGAAAACTTAAGTGTCAGTGTGGGAACTTAAAGTTTGGGGAGGTCTTCCAGCTGACTTATATGGCACCAGTGGTTCTACCTAGACATTGTTCTGGGGTTGTGGTCCACCAATAATATCTTGATGTTGCCAATGTTATCTTAACTCTTTGCCTACTAATCACTTATTTAAAAACCTTTGGCACAAAATGTAGATCCAGATCAGCCAGCTCCCAGCTTAGTGCTATTTGCTCAAGATCTGTGGTATTTACTACTTTGGCTTTGTATTTTTAATAAGTATATTTACCTTTTTGGTAATTTTTATAATATATCAACAAAAACCTAATAATTAAGACGAGCATTAAAAAAGTTGCATGATTATGGTAAAGTTTGCTGATGAAGTGTATCCTAAAAACTTAAAAACCAAAGGAAACTGGCATAAGAAACACAGTTAACCCATTAACCCATATATGTACAACATATGCAACCTATGCAAAGGACTTACAGCATGGTGTTATAAGTTTCTTAGTTGATATGTTCTAGATTTTAAGGCAAATGATGCTTCCATGAAAGTGACCATTTTTGGTGCCTTACAATCATATGAAGATTTGCTAGTTGGAAACATTAACATGCGTTATATTTTTTTATATAAATGAAGTCTGTTTTAAAGTTACACTATCCACACACACAGAGTTTTTTAAGGTTTTATTAATCAAATATAATGTTCTGTACCCAACATTTTAGAATTTCTTTTGTCTTTTGTCAATTCTTTGACATGTTGATGATATAGCTTGTTTTTACTTTCAAGAATTAGTACTTTTTTCATTGCTTTTAATTTATTGTATTTTACCTAGCAATTAAATTAGTTGGAAAATAGCAAGGTGTTTTTTGTTAGTTAATAAAGGCATTTTGTTTTCTATAAGTTGCTTTATGCTATGCCTTCTGCCTTCACAAAGGCTGCATTTTATAACAATGTGGGCTTCAAACATGAGGACATTATGACATTCATACTTGCTTTCTTATCTCTTGCAAGCGAAGTGCCACTATGAATGAAGACTAAACAGACAATGTCACATGTCAATGGTCTTAAAGCAGAATCCAGACAATTTCCTATCAAGATATCTTTTTATCTCTATTCATGGAAATGGCATATGGCAGGACTTTTCCTATTTATTTCCATCCATAACATTTGTCTGTTTGAACATCTGTTTTAAGCCCCTTGCTCAACTCTCCCATAAGTTTCTAACATGTAATATTTAATGTATGCTATACACTTATACAAACTACGAGTATGTAGTAATATCACCTACATAATATCCTTATCAGGTGATTATTATTTGTGATGTAATTAGACTTGCTAGCTCAGCACTTAGTAGAGCATTCATCTTGACATGTCAGGCCTATTAACATGGGAATATCCAGACTTGCTTAATATTTGCCTTCCTCAGTTTGTAACAAAACGGTTTATTGCTTGGCTTGTTTTGATCAGGTTGAGAGAATAAGTGAAGTTCCAGATCAGCCAGCTCAATACTGGTAGCTGTCTGATCAAGATCTATTTCTTTGGATGCTTAGTCTCTACCGAGGTATTGTAACAATTCCATGGAGTTATGAGCAAATAACTAACAATTTGAATAGACTATTGGCAATGACAGTTATAATTAAAACAAAACTACAGTGTGCTTAAAGATGTTTTGATTAATTACCAATCTTTATCTGGTTATTGGCAAAGTCTAAGTTCCGTCTAAGATATAGATGTATGTAGTGAATGGCATGTGGAGAGTATGTCTCAAGACTAAAGCAATATGTATGCTAAATGTCAATAGTTATGGCTTGGTGCCTTATATCTGATGATAGTAATCATGCAGTGACTTAATTATTCATGCATTTTTGTCTATGTTTTTTATATACAATTTATATTCTGAAAGACCACTGTAAATAGGATATGGGCCATAAAGATTTTATTGTAAGCAGCTAACTAAGTCATAATACAGTAATTAATAAGTCAGCAAAATCTACTTATTTGCTAACAACTGCCAGTACATGCAAAAGTAGCATGACATATTGTTTTAGAATCGGCAACAAATAGTGAAGTTCTCAGCAGGTGCTGATCTGGATCCACTCTGCTTGTCCAAACCTGATCAATCTATGGTAGTCAGCTAGGACATTTAATCAATGTACCATAATAGGAGATGATAGAAATGCAACTTGTCACAAAAGTAAGCAATTGAACCGGTCATTTTCATCTCAACATATGGACTTGTAAATTGCCTGTAGTATTCTGATAGTATTTTCACAGTTAATTACTTAGTTGAACATACACTTATGATGTGTGTTTTTTTAACAAAGTTTATAACTGTTGGCAGAACATAAAATAGTACCTCCTATTTCTTTCATGCAGTAACCTGATGCTTCTTAAATTGTCTTCTGTCAATATTTACATAGATGTCAACAATGAAAACAATGTAGTATTGATGAAGTGACCTTTGAATTTTTTGGCTGTTCATTGTTTAATTAAAAATCCATTGTATATTATGTTGTAATATGAACTATTTTGTGTAAAATTGATAACATATTCTGGAGCCAAGGTAAAGGGTATGGAGCACAATTGGAGAATCTGAATTTATACTGTGTTTAAAGAAATACTCAGTGATATGTTCTACTATGAGCATATGGAATGTCTTACTCTAATGTCTTGACCAAAAGTTACCCCATTTTCATTATAGTTGCAAACTAATCATTAATTGAAAATGTATCCAGATGTGATCATAAGAAGGTCTGCTCTAACAATTCCTAGCATTTCAGTTCCTTATTATCCGTGTAAGTGTTGGTGTTTTTTTTCAAGCTTCACAATGGCAGTTTTCTTAGAAAGGACTCTGGTAAATACAATTCTACTTAAGTATGTACTGTTACCATTCCTTAAAACATGACATTCCTTCCTGTTTAAGTTATGCGGTGTAAGTGTTCTTAATAAAATTGAAGGGTAGGTGATTTTTACACAAAACTGTACTTTTATTACCCTTTTTATTAGACTCTACAATGGAGTGTATGTAATAAAATATAAATATGTTCTTTTAAATGTATTGTTTTAAACCAAACAATTTATATGTGTTAATGTGTCTCCTTTGAATTGTCTGGAGTATGCATGGGTTGCCTAGTTTCTAGATGGAATACTGTGGTTTGTTATCCTTATTATAGGGACTGAATATAGGCCCTTATCTTTTTTTAGGCTTCAGCACATTTCCCCCAAATTCACCATCTTACACCCTAACTTGTATGAAACACCTTCCTAAAAAGTTCATTTTAATCTTTCTCTTTAAAGTTGCACTGCCTCTAAAATTATGTTAATCACATTTCTGTACCAAAATATTATTTACCTGAATATTGAATGCACATTTTCCTTATTCTTTGACAGTATTTATTTGCTTTTTTATGGCCTTTTTCATTTGTATTTGAATGCACATTTACCTTATTCTTTGACAGTATTTACTTGCTATTTTATGGCCTTTTTCACTTGTATTAGTTGCTAAGATGGATATTGTCTTGGTTGATACATTTAACCACTTGTCATTTCTTCCTAGTATAATGATTGTTCTTGTTTGTGAAATCTATTACCTTAACTTAACTTGGTTGTCAGTGATTTGACACAAAACATGTTGGTCATTAGCCAGAAGATGCCATTGTAAACTTGCTGAGTTATCATAATTTTGTATGCATTAGTCAGAAATTAGTTTTTGCTCTTTAGTTTTAGTTTTCTATTAACCTATAAGGACTTATAAATCAGTGTGTTTTTGTTGTTTTTGTTTTTAATAGGTAAATCATTTCTGTATTTTTTATGTTTTATTGCTTGGATCTCTTCCTGTCTATTTTGTAAACTTGTTTTCAGTTTGTTTAGTCTTTAAACTTAAAAGTTATGACTTCTCATTTAATTACTTTAGATACATCATAGTTATACAAGGATTTGTGATAAAAAACTAGAAGACCAATGGATTTTGTACTTGAATTGCTGAACAGATGTGTAAAGGTAGAAGTTGTTCAGTGTTTTCTCTAATTCACAGACATGCAGACTTGTTGTTTTGTGTTTTTAGATGGACATCCTTGTTCTATGGAGAGCGAGATAATAACAGGATGGGTGGCTCCATGGAATCACTTGACACACAGCTGTATGGGCAGGACAGGGTAAATCATTTTTGTCATTCTCATCCCCCTCCATCTCCTCTTCCTACTCCTTCTTCTTCTCCTCCTCATCATCATGAAGTTAGGTTATCAAGCTTGTAGTACATGGGTGAGACTGTTCTGGTGTAATGATTCTCCTCCACTACTAATTGACCCCTTAACTAAATGTACATCTTCTATATTTTCATCAGTATCTGATGAGAGTACCACCTGAGGCTCATTGACACTGATACACTGATACCCTTGTCAATAACCCACAATTAATTCTAGGTTGTAAACATATTGCTAGAGACTCATTAGCACATGGTGTAGAATAAGCTGGCTGATCTGGATCTAAACTATTGGCATAAGCTTGATCAAGTCATGCTTAACAGTTTTTCTGTAACCATTGAAATATATAGCTAAGAACTACCAAGTTGTCTGGGGATTTGTCCTTATACAAAGACTGCCAAAAATGGTATTCCTTGAGAAATAACAGACAGGAATTGACTCCTGCTGTATGAATTTAATCCAAGAACATTTTTTATTATTGTATTGATTCATTCTCCCTTGCCATGTACCAAGTACACACGTTCCTTAAAGGTCAGGCTTAAATTAGGTCATGCCCCTCTTGCACCAGTTGGTTCCATTAATGGTCGGTGTTTTAAATCTGATAAGGAGATAGTGCAGTCAAAATTAGACAATTGCCAGCAGAGAGCTGTCTTATCAGGATCTACACTATTTGCTACTCATTGTTAATCAGAACATCTTATGCATGAAGTTGTAAGCACTATTTAGTGTTTGTTATTAAAAATGTAACATGTTAAGGGTTGGTATGTATGTATGACCCCTCCCTTGGGGGTAGTCTTAGATGGTTTCTATGAACAATGGGTTAACAAGCCACCTGCATTATTGTATTATTGATCAAGGTATGAGGATTCAAGATCAAGGTCATCAGAAGTGGGAGTGACCAATAAATGGATATAGGGCAACAGGTCTGATCTTGGGGTGAAGGAATTTTGATTGTGGCTTTGTGGATTCAATTATGTTTAGCCTCTACAGACTTTAATATAAGATAAATGTAGAATGATACCTTTACGAGCTGTTACTGTTCCCTTTTTTTCAAAATAAAACTAATGTATCAGTTACCTCTCTTGTGGGTAGGTATTTTTGTATATTTTATATAAGAAATATCCTTGTCTTATTTTTAATTTGCTTATTTTTATCATAATGCTTAAGCAGTTTTTACTAATATTTCTCTCACTCAACAATATGCAACATTATGAGCATGAGACATCTGAAGCGATATTAATAGCTGAAAAGAAAAAATTCTGTAATAACTATATATTGAGTAACAGTTCCTAATAAATGAAAACAGGGAATATTTTGGTACAAAGGAGGCACTTCATTATTTCGTGAGGTGACTTATTTTACTTCATAAGCAATTATCATGACTTAGTTCATGTTTTTCAAAGATAATAGACCATTTCAAACCAAGCGTCTGGTCAATCCTATTCCGCTGATCAAGTAGACGTTTTTTGAGAAAATCTCGCGAGACTCGACGTGTTTTGCAAAACTGGGGGCTCTTCACTTCCGGATTTCGTTTTATCTAACTGAACGTAAGACAGTACTGAAAATCATGAAATTAACAAAAGCTCAACGTCCCATAAGTTGCCAAATGGTGCACGTATACAATCATCAATTGACAGTTAAATAAAACAACCGTAATAAAAAATAATAATTATATCACGTCCATTTACATGTTAAATATTAAAGAAATTATAATCATTACTGCCATTAAATTTACCTGGCCACACATGATCATCATCATGATCCCATATTACCTGAATACTCACCTTTAACTATCATCATCAGCAGCACCAGCAGCAGCAGCATCACCGCCATCACGATCTACATCATAATCGTCATGGGCATCGGCATCACCGTAACCGTTTTTACCATTTACATAATAATCATAAACAGCATCGGTATCTCAGTCATCATTATAAGCAGAAGCAGCAGTAGCAGCATCACTGTCATTTGCATCATCATTACTTTAGTTACAGGGGTATGGATCTTTGTCAAGCAAATTTTCTTATGCTTCTAATCTTAATTGTTATATATCTTATAATGAACAATGTTGTAAATTTGGACAATGGTGTCAAAATCCCTATTTCTTAATGCATCGGTCCCATAATGCGCTATTACGTTTATATGATTAATAGGAATTCGTGGACCGCGATTAAAAATCTGCATACAACTTTTGACTTTACTTGATTTGCAACTATTTAAATGAGGGTCTACACGCCTGGCTACGGCTTCTTTTCCCATTCATGGCTTGAATGTTCTATGCCAAAATGTGGTCTAAAGTGGGCCCTACCAGGTACTTAATTTTTGTACCCATTTAAAGATAGAAATGTATTAATTTAAAATATATCGTTTTGTAAATTCATATTATGTTTCTCTATGCGCGTGGGTCCCTTTCATACCATCATAAAGTTCTACTCTAATTGAATCCCTAATTTTAAGACATGAGCGGACCCCCCCAACTAATTAAGCTAATTGGCCTTGTTTGTCTAGTGGACAGGAAGTGTGACCGTGTTTTGGCGTCTTTTCCCCTTCGCAAGAACACATGCATCCGCTATGCAGCTGTGTTTGAAACTGTCACCATATGGCAATCGTGTGGTTTATGACCTTCACCATTTACAGAGCAATATGCATTGACTTACGCGAGGACAACAAAAAGGACAAAACACTAAGGTTTACAATATCTTTTTTGGCTCATAAAAGGACCAAACGCTGTATTTAGCAGTACCCACAATGGTGCACCCTTTCCCAACCCCACTATTTTTCCGTTAAGGAAGAGGAAATGTGGATGTGGGGATTTCAAGGAAAACAATTTAATGTATATTTTCGTCTCGTTTTTATTGCAGATGTTTATTTCAATAGCTCGCCTATTCTTTTGTAGTTAATCCATACCTTAAATATAAATAATTCCTTTATAAAAATGTTTATGATAATTCAATCGACTAAAGAAGTTTGTAAGGACATTTATATAAGTAAAAACATGTGCAGTCTGAAATATTACTACATAGTACAGTTTCCCCCCTCCACTCTCACTCTTTTAGAACTTATATTTATGTCGCGAAGGTAAATCGTCAATAACGTTGCATATTTTTTCATAGCAAACGCCGTTCACGTGTACTTATCATTTTTACTCTCTCAACAGTACCCAACGTTCACACCCTCTCTATCTTTTAAATGGCAGCTTGAAGACAATTATCGATCGATATCTTGTTACACAGTATTAGAGAAATAATGGGTCGGTCAATTTGAAACAAAAATATTTCTTTTCGGCGACTTCAAATGATAGTGACCGTCGATTGTTTCCCAGAATTTTCTTTGATGTTGCAGTGTTAGCCAGAGAGCCCTCCGCGCCAGCCAGAAAGAAATAACACCGCATTTTTTTTTTTTTTTTACAACCTTAAAGAAATTAAAATCACAGTGATGTAATTAGAGACTCCATGTTCAAAATAGTGAACAATGTACACGTTACTGTCAGACAAGAATACCTCTTTGAAAATGTTCAGGTACAGTTAAAATTGATGTGTATATAGCTGACTAGTTAACAGAACAGTAGTTTGTGTTTCTTGTATCTTTATTTGGTTAGATAATATATGAGGTCAGAATTTCCTTGAAATTAAAAACTGGCCTTTTTTCGAAGGTTGATTTTTTGAATTTTCTGGTCCATCAGAACAATTATGTTATACATCTACATGGGAAACTTATATATATTTTTTAATTGGCATGAGTAGCACTTTCAGAAAATGTATAGTTTTGATCATATTTTGTCATTTATAGAAATGGGTGGTTGGTGCTATCATAAATGTCAAACAAACGGCGTTGTTTACCATCACCTTTTATGGTTTAAAGTACATCCGCCAGTTTCTGTAACAAACTGTTCCATTGGTTTACGTCGTATGACGTCAAACAAAACATGCAAGCATCTTATCATCAAAACGACCTACTAAATCACAATAAAATATTTTGGTACGGACACAAATGATTAAATCCTTTGCACAAGAGCCCCCAGTTTTGAAAATCTCGAGAAAACGGGTCATGTCTCGTAGCGCGAGATATAAATCGGCACATGCGCACTTGATGTTTGAAATGGTCTATTCATTATCAAACTCCCCGCAGTGATTACTTCCCTTGACAGTACATTATATCACTGCCACCAGCAAGTTTTTCGCCCAAATACAGGCGGATAGTTTTTTTTTATTTTTATTTTTTTCTGGACTCATCTCCTCAAAATATAGTATCTTTCCTTTAAAAATATTAATTTATCATATTAAAAATAAAAAGTAACTTAAGATATGAAAAAAATATGAAATTATGAAAGTCAAACGTGGTGTGTTTATGGAGGCCGCCATGTTTACTTCACGTGATACTCTATCGTCACGTGATCCTTGCTGGGGGCAGAGATTTAAGTAGCAACGCGTGACGTAATCGCTGTGAGGAGATTGATTCATTATATACCGGGTATCTATAAGTGAAGAAATGTTATGGGTTTTACATTAAACGCCTAGAAACAGTTTGGACAAAGCTGCTATATTCTTTTCTAAAATACATTTTGTTTGGGACAAACATAAAGGTTATAAACCTAAATTTTTTGTATCATAAACATTTTGGCTGTAAGCAGATCTTTCAGATCTCTGTAAGAGCTTCAAACATTAGAATAGTACAAAAGGCCCTATTGTGAATGATGCTCTGTTTTTAGTCTTCTCCACAGCAGCATCTGTTTGATGTGATTGATTTTCTTGTTCCATTTTTGTGTTAATGGAAAAAAACACACTTCCATTAACTTGACACTTTCGACAAAAGTCTTTGAATAGTTTGGCTTGTTATTAAATGCATTTGTATAACTAAACAAAACAAAATGGCTGCCATTTATCAAATCAATTTATAAATCATTTTATGAGATGACTTTTAATTCTGTCATTTATCAAATTCAGTTTGTTTTTGAGAAAGACTTTCTTCATATTTTTACATTGTGACAATTTTTATGATGTATCCAGCACAGAGCAGGTTCTAGAGTGTGTTTATGCTTAGCATGTTATAGGACCAGTGTAATAAGTAACCATTTTTATCTGTATGTTCATTTTTACTGTAATGGTTTAAAGTGCTTTTACTGTAACCTCACTAGTGAACTCCTGTTGCTTTAAATTCATCCCACCATATTTTGTACTGGTCTCATATATTGAAAAATGTCATATTTTCATGAACAGGACATTTTCTGGTCTTGAAATGGAATTGATTTTCTTAGATATTGGGTGAGCAATTTATGAATCATCCAAATAGGTTTAAGATTCAAATTGTTTTAAGTAAATACATTCTGTTTCAGGGTTTTCTGTCATGGATCAAGGCATTTTTCCGAGTGAGGTTAGTATGTTATAAATGCTGTTATACTATGTTGATATCTTAATCAAAGCATTAGTTATATAAAAGTATCAATAACGTTTTGTCCACCTTGGCATGAGATTCTAGAAATTATCCATATTCACCAAATTATATTCTAATGAAAAAGTTAAAATCCTTTGCATTGATTTAGTTTTTTGACAAACTATAAAATGGGGTTTCATTATCTTATTTGTCATACACTGGTACGCACATCTGACAACATTTAAGAAAATTATTACTTAATTGGCAAATGGGATGGTGTCACAGCATATACCGCTCTATACAAGCTTATAGCCACTGTCTCTTTATGACTAAATAAGAAACATTATTATTATTATTATGTCCTTTATTCCTGCTAATGGGGATTCTAGTGTCTAACAACATTTAACCTTGTTACCTGGAACACCCATAGCTGAAGTAGTTAGAGTCTCTTACTTGCAACTGCTCAACCTTTCACATGTGGGTTTGAATCCTGAACTATCATAAGGGTGATCGGCAGTGTGCTGCTGGTTTTATCCAGCCATATGTCTGGGTTCTCCTCTATCAATAATAAGCTGGACATTACAACACCTTTTTCCATGACAAGAATCTATTTATGACCCTGTTGTGGGGATATATCTGAGTGTAAGACAATAATAACCCTTTGAAGGATGTTTAACTGTGGGCACTGTTAAATAAAAATATTAATAAACACAGTTTATACTAAGAGTTTAAATGCAATGTACCAACTGTAATATCTGCCTCCCCAGTGATTCAGACATCAGCAAGAAGTGTGGACAGGATGCCATCCAGTACCTGTCCTTCCAGCGCTACCTACTGGTCTACCTGGCTATCGTCTGTGTCCTTTCCACAGCAGTTATCATACCCATCAACTTCACAGGCAATGAAAGTAAGACCAAGACATCTTATACACTGACAATAATTAAACTGTCAGTTTGTGATTTTCTTTTAAAGTGTTATTAGAAATTCATGAATACAAGCCCCTCTTTGCACATGACTTTGAAAGGCAGAAGTCACTTCATTGATATTTTATACATACAAGATGCAGTGGTCAACTGTTGAGCTTGTAATCCAAAGGTTGCTGGTTGGAATTACATACAGGTACCATCTTTAAATGGATGTTGCCTTAGAACAATTTTTTATTCGAAGAAAGCATCGCTAGCTCCCTCTTCGATGGGAAAAAGTAGAGCATTTGTCATGAAATTAGTCGGAGTCTGCATTGGTTTAGCCTGTTGTAAAAGTTCATTAAAACTATCATAGAAACTAATTCAAACTTTAAATATTTGCTCTATATTTTAAGAAAAAAACATTTCAAAAGGGCAAGTAACCCTGCAATTACTTTTGGCAGGGTTTTGCCCCATTTTCAACTTTGACTTTTCATTATACTATCCAGCACTGAGGAAAGTGGAGCCTGCTGTCTGCAATCTTTAACCTTACTTGATATAAACCATGTAAACAGAAAGAGCTTTTCAAGTATTGGCCAATAATTAAGAGCACCTTGATGAAATATCTAACCTAACTGTTATTTACTGCTGTTAAGCTTCATTTAATGTTACAAATTTTAAAACATTTTATAAAATAATAAAATCCATGGTCATGGAATCAATGTGACGTTCATTGTCCAAGATTCACAGCCAAGGAGTTCATACGATATATTAATGTAATGACTGTCAGTAGATGATAATGATTAGTATGAAGATTTGTTATGTTTTGTACATGTAACAACGCCTGTATCTGCTGTATAAACCAGATAAGCTTTGATTGTAGTTGGAACTTGGCTTACCTCTTCTCATGTATGATAGTTGGTCAACAATATAATTTTAATCCTCCTGGTATCAGCTTTTTCAAAACTATGTTACACTGATTTCACTATGTTTGTATTGTAATTCCATCTTAAAAAATTCAAATAAGAAGTGGGGGCTCATGGCCGAGCAGTTAGAGTTGCTGACTTGTAACACCACAGCCCCTTGCAGCGTAGGTTCAGGTCCCAATCGAGGCGAGAACTTTTGTGTGGGGAGGTTTTCCAGCTAAACTTCGGTGTGCTAAAAAAGAAAACAATCAGAAGTAAAACAACAGCAAAATTTTGTGCTGCTTTGTTTGTTTGAGTAAGCTGTCCTGAAAGTTTTCTGTTAAGAATATATCTTACCTGAAAAATGTTTTAGCACAAGACTTGCACTTAAACGTTTGAAAATGAATTTTGACAAAAACCTTTAAATGTTTTTTTTCTGCAAATAGCTTGTTATCCAGTTGACCAGAGATCTTAGAATTGTTTTCTTAAAAACTAATGCTTCAAACTTCTAGTCTAATGACTAATTAAAACCAGTCAGTTCCCACACAAATAGTATCGATAAATGCATGAAAATTGGTTATAAACACACATTTGAGCAGTTTTGTCAATGATGCAGAACTGTAAGATTATGAATATTGAGCAAAAATCAACATATTGTCTCCACATATAAAATAAATCACCCTAGGAAATGCTGTTTGCTTTTCTTTTAACAACCCCTCTGACCCATAGATCTACCTTATTCAAAATCAAACCATTGTGTTGTTTATCGAAGGAATTATTGACTTCTTTGAGTGGTGTCGCTTCCATCTCGAGTTATAAGAAAGCTGAATTTTGGAAGCATAAATATATATATATACATACATATGTCGAAGGAAACTAGATGCTTTTGTGTCCAGGCATGCTTTGAATGTTACCATTAATATTATTACCTGTTCAAACTTGATGAAGACTTAGCAAAAACATATTATTAGAATTTCTTTATTTTTCAGAGCTTTCAAATGTTAGCAAATGACCCTGTGCCATTGACTCACACTCTTCGATTGATCAGCATAGTTTACATGCATATTTGTCTGAAAGGAATGTTTATTCTATGTGTATTTCTTATAAAACACTATTTCAGTTGGCACAGCTTCAGATTTTGGGCACACCACGATAGCCAATCTTCCTTCAGAGTAAGTTATCTTAATAAATAAATAGCTTTGATTAAAACTATAAATTGGATAATATCAAAACAATTTTTAACACATAATGTAATTGATGTCATTTTTAATAAATTATATTTATTTGAAATAGGGTGATTTTAGTACTTTTTGCTTTATTTCAAATGAGAAAACACAACAGGAAATGGTGTCTGGAAAAATGTGACTTGTCACTCATGTAAGATGTTGTTTGCTTTTTTGTATTACTGTAACTGCTTTATGTTGACATGTCTTCAGGGCAACAATTCTTGGAGGGACTGTAGATCCAAAAAATTAAGTCTTCAGTTTCTGTAATATTTTCTATTAAAAGTGGTGATTTGTAATCTTCCTTTGCTGTTCATTGTGTTCCCACAATTAAAAACAGTTTTCTATCATTTCAGTTCCCAGTTGCTATGGATACATGGGGTACTCTCTGTGGTCTATATTCTTCTGATGGTATTCTTCATGAGACATTTCTCCATCAACCTCAGCTTCGACAATGATGATGAGGTATAGGATGGTAGAATCTTGTGTGGGCGTGTGTGGGGGTGCGTGTGCATGCATGCATGTGCGTGCATGCATGTGTGTGTGTGCATGTGTGTTTGTGTGTGTGTGTGTGTGTGTGTGTGTGTGTGTGTTTGAAAGCTTATTGCTAAGAATAATTGAGTGAATCCTAAATGTTGATCCCACTTTCAATAATGATGCCTAGCAAATGGTTTCAGTTTCGACTCGCTAAGCCTGTCTAGGCAGGTTAAAGGAATCGATATGCACATATAAATCTTTTTTGTTTTAGCATGTAGAAGCCTTTGTGTTTTGCGTAAAGTATACTATAGGTAGGTGCTCTGCTGTAGTCCAGTACAATAACCTTCTTTGTTGCAAATTTATATCATCAGCATGGTTCTTTGACTATGTTTATCACTTTAATAACATTTACTTTTTATTGGTTATAGTTATTGACAACTAGAGGAATTTTGTCTAGCATTGATGGGTTGTTCTTTTGTAGGATTTTCATTTCTTTTACCATGCATTTGGAAAGGATTTTTAATAAGGTTGAAGATACTTCCTAAAAATAAACATTGGTTTAACCCATGTCATGCTACTTTTAGATTGCATAATGTGTGCTTAATTCATGCTTAGCATGGTAAGTTATAATGAAAGTTTCAGTAAAATAAAGAGATGGATCAAGTCTATAGGATGTTATTCCATACAACCAAATAAATCATGTTGCCTGTATATTCCAGGTGTCCCGGACATTGATGATCAGTAACATCCCCAAGGACAAATGTTTCAAGAATGTTATCCAGCAGCATTTTCAGTATGCTACTTTCTCACCTTGTTATATAATAACAGTGTCATAACCAGTATGAATCAATCATGATAATTTTGTAAATGTGTTTTGTTCGTATCCTTATTTCTATTTTGGTATAGGTTTGTGAAAGTTAAAGTTTGCATTACTGTGTTTTATTAATCAAGCATAGTACATTTTGTATTTAAATTTTGTCTTTCCATTGGATCACATTCTTTTACAGTGAAGGTTACAGTGAAATAATTGTTGAGGACGTGCAGTTTGCTTATGACGTCGAAAATCTTATGGCTTTAGACACAAAGAGGTAAGTGTGATCACATGTACCTTGTTTTGTTAACTTTGAATGTGGACATATTTTTTACCTGTATCAGCCTTTCATTTGTCAGTGGAAGCTTTGAAATAATGTATTACTTTCAAGAGCATCTTAATATAGTAACTCACTAGAGATTTTTATTGTGTTATCATTATTCTGTTAGACAAAATAATCAAAAGATGATTTTTCACTACTGATGCAATTATAAAAATTGCTGCAGATTTATTTCTGTTCATTTGACCTTACCCTATAAGCCATACAAAATATTAATTTGTGTACAACTACATGCAAAGTTATCAAATGTATTGTAAGAGACTTGTAGCAAACAGTGTTTATCAAGATCAGGCAGTAACTGGCTGATCTGGATCTATCCCCTTTGTCTAAGATTTATCAAGTTTTGCTATGCAGGCCCAAAGTTAACTCATGTCTTTGTTGTCATGGTGATAGGAAGGCAGCCCATGAGGCTCGGTTGATTTGTGAAATAGAGTTGAGCAGATCTGGTCACCGCCCAACCCTGCGACCCTACAAGTGTGGCCAGTGTCTCTGCTGTGGGGACCTCTGTAATCTAAAGGAGGTAAATTACTAGCAAATTTTATTTTAAACTATATTTATAGTTAACAGGATTCTGTACAAAATGAAGATATATTTAAAACCTAGGTCGGATATAAAAAACATTTGTTAACAATGCTTGGACATTAAAAAATTATTACTACCCAAAAATGACCATTTACCCTCCATAATGGAATTAAGCTGTATGCATTATTCTATTTATTACACTTTCCAGTAAATATTGTTAACTCCATTTCATTGTGTTCACATACAAACAACAGCAAGCAGCATATTTTTAATCTCACTTCTGAAAATTTGATTGATTGAAGTTCATTTTCTACACCAACATTGTCATGCATTAATCTTAAATGAAAAATTATGTCATATAACAAGGAAATATAATAAACATGAACACAATTTCTGTCAATTTTAATCAATGGACATATTGATGTAAGAATTATGTTGCTTCTTTTAAAAAAGAAAAGAAATCAACTATGATTTAACTTTTAGTTTGTGTATAAATGTTATTTACACTTCATATCAATTATAATATGTGTGTGAAAACTGCTTACTCATGGTTACTAAAGCAATTTAAAGTATTGATTCACAAGCCATTAGTTACATGGTTGATACTTTGTAAACTGTCTGTTTAGGTGGATGCCATAGACTACTACTCTGAGAGGGAGGAGAGGATGAAGAGGCTGTGTGAGGAACAGAAGGCTATCACCTACCAGAAACCTCTCGGCATTGCTTTTGTTACATTTGAGACTATTGTCATGGCAGAAAGGTAATCACATACATGTATTTAAGAAAATAGCAAAAAGTTATTTGAACAAGTTTAATGATCAAATTGTATACAAACACCAAAATTTCATTACATTTGACTGTAATTGTGTAGCTTGAACTAATGTACATAGAAAAGCACACATTTCTCATCTTTAATTTTTATTTGCTAAGAGTGATATGTAACTTTAAGATAACAATTATTACGGCTACCAGAAGATGGAAATAATAATTATGTTGGTGCAATTGCACTAACAAGAATAAGTAAACTAGATATTGTTAAACATTGTCACTGTAAAGCAATGCAACAAATTTGTCTTGATGTACAAAGTGGTATTATTTTGTTTCGAAAAAGAAATCTTCAAAAGTAAAACACTTTGAGGATAGCAATGGTAAAACGGTGATGCAAACAAACATATCTTTAAACATTTTGTCATATTTAAAAAAATAAATTAAAATAAAAAGCTTAAGTTTGTTTTTGATGTTTATCTACTTTAATATCAGTTTAGGTATCCTCTCAAAATGCAGTTTAGAGCTAGATTTTACTTATTTTTAAAATTTTTATATTCTATCAGACTGGATTAAATGTTGCATGAAGCAATTGTACTGTTGCAGGATCCACAATGACTTTGTAGAGAGCTGTAAGGCGGCCCCCAACCCCCAACCCTCCTCTATCCATAACGAGCTCGATGTTGTCGCCTGGGACGTCACTTACGCACCCTCACCGGAAAACATCTACTGGTAGGTGCTACTTCTGTAATTACTATAGACTAAGTAAATTAAAATTTCATTAATATATAATTGAACCTTATGGTACATGCAGTATTTTTTTATTATTATTTATCTATTGATCTTTCACTTTTATTGACTCAGTACATAATAACATTTGCTGTTATAGGTATTTTTTTTTATTAAGCATATAGCAGTTGCATCATTTTTCCATCCGTCTGTCCGTCCATCTGTCTGTACAATTGTCCATCCATCTGTCTGTATATTTGTATGTATGTTGTTTTTTTATTTACTTACTTCAATAAAATTTCACAGGCATTCACGTGAAGGTGTGTTACATTTAACATTTACAGGTGCAGTATTTTAGCTTAAGGTTATATTCAAGGTTAAGTTTAGGATAATTTCTTCAGAATGACGAATCATGCTTTATATAAATGTCTTGAT
The DNA here is from genome assembly GCA_007844125.1 of Sinonovacula constricta. Lineage (NCBI taxonomy): Eukaryota > Metazoa > Mollusca > Bivalvia > Cardiida > Solecurtidae > Sinonovacula > Sinonovacula constricta. The sequence continues at coordinate 36,860,635 of CM017557.1, forward strand.
CATAACTTTGCCATTTTTCACAATTATTTAATCAAACTTTGTCATCTTACTGCTATTCTCTTGGATATATGTCAAATATACTGTTAGACATTGTGACACTCAAGGTCATGGTCATATTTAAAGGGACACGCCGCAATAACTTAAGAGGTAGAGCTTCAGGTAGGGGATCTGGAGGTCGCGGGTTTAAACCCCGGCCAGGTCAAACCAAAGACTTTTAAGTTGGTAGTAGTGGCTTCCCGTCTAACGCTCAGGGCTAAGGGGACAGCATTATGACTGACTCATCGGAATCAGTATAATGAACCATCCGGGTTCAGTCCATGGGCACGTCATAAGTGCCCCTGTGCTATAATGATAGAAATGTTGCTGCACAGTATCGGCAAAAATGCCAGCAATTCCCATCCCATTCCAAAGTCATTGCATCTTCAGAGGCAAATATCTAATTCTGTTACATTTATTTTTACCTTTCTTTTATTTTAATTCTGTTAATACATAGTTATATCTACTGTGAAGGAAGTTTTTCTTCTGTAAATAGGGGTAAGTTTTTCCACAAACATAATTTATAATTGAATCTACTGGTCAAGGCTTTATCTTACCCTTTCCTATTTTATATCTATGATTCTCAACTTTAGAACATTATGTCTTTTCCCATATTCACCCCAGGGGTCAGCTATCTCTGGCTGGGTGGAAGTGGTGGATGAGAGCCATCATCATCAACACAGCCATTTTGGTCCTGCTGTTTTTCCTTACCACTCCCACCATTGTGCTAAACAACCTCAACAAACTGAACTACCAGAGATACCTGGTCGGAGAGGACTCGAAGACTGTGGCACAGGTAAAGTGACTTATTATTTGTAATTAATGTGTTCTTCATTGTCTCACACCTGACGAAAACTTAAATATTCACAGCACTTTGGTAATAATGAACTCACTATCGAAGTATTTAAAATTTCAATATCTCCTTTGATATAGATTTAATGGCTTGTGCCTGTCCATTTTGTAGAACCACATACTCAGGTAGTCTCTACCATGACAAGGTATATTATTCTCAAGAATGGTTGCCTTTATGTATAATTTATAAACCAGTTAAAAATTTACTGTGGAGGTTGGGGAACATTTGTCTACCTGTTCAAATTTTACATAGAGGTTTTGGGGACATTTGTCAACCTGTTAAGAAGTTACTATGGGGTTCGCAGTCCATTTGCCCACCTGTTCAAAATTTACTTAGGGGTTGAGGGACATTTATCTACCTGTTCAAGATTTACTGTGGGGTTTAAAACTATATGTGGGGGTTGGGGAACATTTGTCCACATATGCAAAATTTACTGTGGGAGAGAGGGACATTGTCCATCTGTGCAAACAATACTGTGGGGGTTGGAAGGCTTTTGTCCACCTGTTCAAAATTTAGTGGAGGTATTTCAACTGGAGGAATATTGTCTAGAGAACAGATAAATTCTGGCTTTTATATTGTACATTGTGCTGCTGTGCAGTTTATTACAGGCTAACTCCTTTCCTCAAATCAGCTGGTGGACCAATCATTTAGGGTTCAATTATCTGATGTTATTTTTTCTTTACAGATATTGATTAATTTTACAGAAGTTTTGATCTTTTAAACATGTTTATGCTACTATTGTATATCTTTTGATTTCCAAGACTGACATAAATGATGTGCCGGTAAGTAATCATTGACAGGTGTTCCTTGATATAGTCTACATATAGATGTTGTGACTTTGTTTCTGTTATATATCTCTAGTTTGTACACCAGTTTTATGATTAAAAGACTCTAGATACCTGTTGTAAGTTTACCTGTTTTATTTATATTATGTTGCTGTAAGAATATCTTTGTGTACTTACCAACTATTTTTGTATATAGATAGTATTTCAACTGTTGTTCTTTTAAACACATCTCATGAAAGTGTTGTTGTTTTTTAACAAATACACAGATCATGTTACTTTTTGATGTGGGACATTGTACTCACTGCATTAGCAGTAATTACTGAGTTAGTGCCTTATACAGGATTCTGTCTACAATGAGAACAAAAATAGTTCTATGTTCTTTGAAACAAAAGGCAGAGTCATGCAGATAAACATCTGTAGAACAAAAACAATACTTGTTTACATTTATATGTTCCGCCTGTTTAAACTAGATGTAAATTTGATTAAAAATGCAACACTTAATGAACTACAGATTTATACATAAACCTTTCTCCTGAGGACATTGAAACACAGCTTGCATTGAAACATGGCACTTGTGATGTAACTAGTATAGGGCAATAGTGACTTCCTTGTTTGCTTTGTAGTAGGTCATCCATGTCTTGGTTCTAGACCTCTAAATGTCTGCTTATGTCCTTGATATTGAACTGAGTGTTATATATTTTGAGAAGGGATAGTTCATCTGTATGTATGTAGTTTATGTCCACGGGGTGTCAGTGTCTTATTAATAATAATAACTTTCCTGGAGCAGTGAATACCACAGTGCTGGCATTTCTGTAATTATATAAGATTGTATTGTTTTGTCTCATATTATTCTATGTCAGATGTCCTTATAAAGTGTATGTATCTGCAATACTGATCAGGTTTATTAAATCATGTTCTGAAATCTGATCTGACATTTTACTCCATATAGCATGGTTCATTAATGCACACATTTATTTATAATGCTGTGTGATTATGGCAACCCAAAAATTCACCATTTATAGCAAATTTAACAGTTGTTTGTATTCATGTACTCGTGGTACAAGATTGATTTTTGTAAAGTTATGATTGGTCTCATTCCCAACATATTTTCTGTTTTTGTTTATTTATTTACTGTTTTTTTCTTAACCCCATAATGTCTTCCTTTGTTTCCAGGACAACATATTGATCCAGTTCTTGCCCACCTTGCTGCTGTGGACATTTACAGCTCTCCTACCAAACCTGGTCTACTATTCAGACCAGTGGGTGGGACACTGGACTAGGTGAGATATATATATTAGAGGTTACCATTGAATGATTGTCCTGTCTTCCAGTGGGACATTGGATTATTTGAAGGTGCTAAAAGCATAATTCTGAGGCTAATTCTTTTAAAACTTTTATTTGGTTTTGCATTTAAAAAGTCTACAAGTTTCCTAGGTCCTTCATTTCCACCTGCTGACAACTAGAAATCACCTTGTGATCATTATACTGAAGTGACTGGCATCCAATACACAACAGTATTATAAAGTTACAGTCTAAATTCTTTCAACATTGAAAGTCTTAGCCTACAAAACTAACATGTAAAGATAAGGCTATGGCAGATAGTGTAGACCCAGATAAGCAGGCTTCCATCAGAACATGTGCTGTATGCTGCTGAGTCTCGAGGAATAGGCCTAGTTATTGATGTTTGTTTGTTTTTTGAGAAACATCCCAGTAACACACACAATAATAGTAAAAAGACTTGAAGCCATGCAGTGAAAGTCCTTAGAGTGAAGGGAGAAATAAGGCGACTCTCCCCATTAGTACTGTGCTCCCAATTTATTGTTATTGTCTTAGCAAATAACTGAAATCTAGGTGTAGGTAAATAAGAAAGTATAAACTAATAAGGATTAATTTGATAATATCTCTCCAGGACAACTGAGCACCATTCCGTGATGATCAAGACCTTCATCTTCCTCATTCTAATGGTACTCATACTGCCCTCCCTGGGACTGTTGAGGTGAGTACATGGAGACAGTTCTTGTCATTAAATGTAGGCTTTCTGTTCCTCTCTTAAATTGATTGCTGTGTATATTGTAATTTTGCCATGCAGTTCATGCATACCATTATAACACATTTTGGTTAATATTTTCTACTAGTATCAAATGCCATGACAGATTGAGCAGTCTTTTCTTTTCTGATATATGTACAGTAATAATAAACTGTTTTTTTCTGATAAATGCACAGTAATGATGAGAAAGAGGAGGAGAATGATGATGATGATGATGATGATGATGATGATGATGATGATGATGATGATTATTATTATTATTTTTATTATTATTATTATTATTATTATGATAATGATGATGATTATAATGATTATGATGATGATGATAATTATAATGATGATGATGGTGATGATGATAATAATGAAGATGGTGATGATGATGATGATGATGATGATTATGATGATTATAGTGATGATGATAAAAATGATGATGATGATGATGATGATGATAATGATGAGTATAATGATGATGATGATGATGATGATGATGATGATGATGATGATAAAAATGATGATGATGATGATGATGATGATAATGATGATTGTGATGATGAGGAGGAAGAGGTGGAGGAGGACATTAGTGATGGTAATGACAAGTGATAATGACTATTATGATAATTCTTATTTCTGTGTCCAGTGCCAAGGCCTTGTTTGACTTCTTCATTCTGGATCATGAGAAGAATCTGAGATGGAGGTAAGTCAGAACATCATACCAGAGGTGTCAATCTCTCCATACATGTCTTACGTAATCACACGCAACAAGTTGCGAGTAGCATCATTAATATAATTACCACTCTTGTTATGCTTTTATGTACGTAAAGTAGTTTCTAAGCAAATTGAACAATTGATGAGACAACTTTTTGTACAAAACTTTTAGTTGTGTTTTCTATTTTTTCTCCACATATTGGTTATGTACGGTTAACATGTGTTACATGTAAGTATAGTGTTAGTAAGAAGTGTCAACTGGCTTCATATTTTATGCAATTTTCTATTGTTTCAGGTGTATATTTCTGAGTAACAATGGTGCATTCTTTGTGAACTACGTGATCACTTCAGCTTTTATTGGGATGGGCCTGGAGTTGCTTAGATTCTCGGAACTGTTTGTCTACTGCATGAAGGTGCTCATGGCTAAATCTTCAGCTGAGAGAACTTCTGTGCGTAAGGTGGGTTGGCTGGTTTGTGTATATTTTTAATCTCCACTACTTGTTTCAAGTTTGAAATGTTATATGTAAAACTGCTACCTACATCACGAAAAACCGCTTTTTCTGCGGAACTTTGCCAAGACAAATTAAGAAGCATTTCAAGGACAGCCTGAAAGCTTCTCCAAAGGTACTTAGCATCAGTACTGAACACTGATAGAACCATGCTTTAAATTGTCCTTCTTGGTGCAGACTCCTGCCCCAAGGTGTCAACTCAGCTGAGGAATTTGGAAGCAGAACAGTCAGAATAAACGCCAGTTGAGGAAGACCATGAACACAACTCCTTCCATTTGTTCTACAATTTTCCTAAATGCTTATAAACTGGTGTTGAGTTATTTGCCATCACTTAAAATTCACCCAGACATCAAATAGCATGCTAATGTTTGTTTTCTTAAAATATAAAGTGTTTTTCTTTTTTTAAATGCAAACAAACTGTGTATACTACTAATATTTTACAACATATATCCTGTCTACAGCTGTGTGTGCTCTGTTTGGCATAGTGAAACACATAATGTTGATGATATTAATTGCTTATCAAGTATTATAGAAGTTTAAACTGTTACATTCTCATGTCAAATGTACAATTTTTTTAGCATGTGACATGGGAGTTCCAGTATGGTATGCAGTATGCCTGGATGCTGTGTGTGTTTGCTGTAATCATGTCCTACAGCCTCTCCTGTCCTCTCATTGCATCCTTTGGTAGGTGTGCTCAGGTGTTTTGATACATTCATTCAATGTTTGTCATAAAGAGATTGTCTTTGTAAAAGCAATTCAGGGCCCATGTTGTGGGGTTTTTTTTTTCGTTTTTTTTTTTCAACTCATTTGTAAAAGTCTTCTTCATGCTTCTCCATATTTATAATAATTTTGGCATACTCATCATTATTATCATAACTATCCTCATCATTACTGTCCCCAGCACTACCATCACCAATTATCCAAATTACCTTCATTTTCCTTATCAACATTGCTATTGTCATCATGGCTACATCTATAGCAAAAACATTATTAAGACCAAGTTTTCTTCTTTTTACAATTATTATAAAATTTCCACTAAAATGAATAAACAGTTTCAATTGTGTATTCTATAAATGACTATTTCTCATATAAATGAAAAGTTCACATTAAGTGACAAGAAAGCTGACCCTGAAGGTAGTGCTGTAAGTATAGCATTGGCACTAAGTATTGGAGAACCAGGTTCAAATCTAGGCATTGACAAAAATTGTGAAAGACATGGTTGTGTATCCCTCTGGTGAATCAGTTATAATGGTAATTCTACATCCCTTGAGACTGGTGTTCAGGATAATGTGACTGTGTGGCAGCATGATGTTCATGACCTGCTATTACAGTGAAGCTGTCATTGTATCTGATTAAGCTCCATCAGTTGTAAGGTTGTTGCTGTTAGAGCAGACTCAACAAAGAAACAAACTATCCTGTTCCAATCTCATCCTACAGGTCTGGTGTACATGATCATGAAGCACCTAGTTGACCGTTACAACATCTACTTCGCCTACAAACCATCCAAGATCAGTGCCGATATCCATGCTACTGCAATCAACTACGTCATAATCGCTGTCATCTTCCTGCAGTTTAACTTCGTCTTCTTTACAGTCATCCGAGGAGGTAAGAACTTTTTCCAGTTGCTGTGAGGTGAGTTGTGTATGAAATTGCGATGGTACTAAGTGATTTTATGAAATGCAAAGGTTGAACCCTTTCTATGCTTTTTGATGTTATGATATGAGATAGTGGTAAGTGAAGAAATGATTATACAGTATGACTGATAGAATGAAAAAGTTAAGTGTTTTCGTTCATTCAGTTTTTATGTTTAAAAAAGTGGCATTGTGTTACAACTGTATTTTATTTTAAATAAATTTTGTCTAGTAATCTTGCTGGTTCAAAAGCCATCTACTTTCTTTTTTATCTTCCAGTTTCTAACCCACTCTTCATATTTTATGTTCATGTTACTATTTCATAATGTACTTTCTAAATTCCACATCTATTTATCTTGCAGGTTCTAAGGCCCCCCTATCTATTTTCTCTATCTGCATCCTGGGGATCATCCTTGTCATCTTTTTCGGTCGAGTATGCTTTGGAGCTTTTAGAAACATCGGCCCACTCAGCAGAAATAAGTATAAGGTAAGCAGACAGATTAGTGCTCATGAATGTTATTGGTCATTTTCTCAGAACTGTTTTTTTCTCATGACTTATCTTTTTCTCACAACAGGTTATTGTTCATTATGTGTTTGGCACTCAAAACATTTTTTTCATGGTTGTTTTTTTTATAATAACAGTTAATGTGCATTTACATGTTATCTGTTCTAGCATGTAATAGCCCATTATTTGTTATTGCTTTACGACATGTTATTTCTCATTACACAGTATTGCTAAGGACTGGTTATTGCTTATTATGCCCAAACTACCCTAGGTTAGGGTGGGGAAGCTATACAGGAGTATCTTTGTCCTTTCATCCATTTGTCTGTCAATCAGATGTGAAGTGTTTCTGGCCTTCAGCTTTACAAAGGATTGGTAGATTTTGAAATCTCTTGGCATAAATGTTTGCCCTATAGGGAAGGAGTTTCACACAGAAATTGGATTGCTACCTAAGTGTCATTCTAGCATTTCAAAGGTCAGAATTGACTGAAAGTTTGCCTTTCTGGGCTCTTACATAACAAAAGAGTGAAAGGTTCTCAATGTTTTTGGAGTTAAATATTTGCCTTATAAAGGCAGTGTGTCAAAGGTAATTTTTTTTTTCAGACTCTGTTCTCACAAAAGATTGATTGATTTTTAAATACTCAGTGCAAATATTTGCCTTATGAAGAAAGTGTGTCAGGCTCTAGACATGCTGTGCTACCTTAAGCTCAAGGGCATATTCTTAGTTCGAAGGTAAAAAACGACTGATAGATTTTCAAATTGATTACACAAATATTTGCCTTATAATGATGCAGAGTCTGCCCAACCCCCAGACTGTTGCCTCAACAGTCAAGGTGATTGTTGCCATAAAGTCAAGATCAAACTGATGGGTCAAAGGTTAAAAGTGATTGTAACTCTATTCAGGACTCTACTTTTTCCAAGGACTGGTGGATTTTAAATAGCTTGGTATGAATGTTTGCCTCATTAAATCAAATGATTTTTGCAAGAGCCAGATTGTTTGTTTTCAGGTCAAGGTCAAAGATTTTTCTGCGAAAATGCAGGTTAGTGGTGTATAGGTGTATAAATCACATTCAGTGATAGCTTATATTACAAATAACTGCTAAAATTACTCAATAGTTATTCACCAGGAAAGGTTATTGCTTATTGCACATATTGCTCAGGATAGGCTAATGCATGAAGCAGGTCATTGCTTACTACCTGTTATTGCAAAGGACAAGCTATTACTTGGAGCAAGTTATTGCCCATTGTAATTTATGGTTCAGGACAGGTACAGTGATTACTAAAGGCAAGTTATTGGTCATAAACTTGTATTGCTTATAACAGGATCATGCTGATGATGGGTTAATGCTATAACTATGTTATAACTCTATCAGGACTTATTGTAGGCAATTTTAGGTGAGTTACCTTGTCTCTTTTGATGGAATTTATTCTATAACTTTGTTTTTGTGCATTAATGGCCATGCAACTTCATCCATAATATCATCATATTGCTCTTTGTATTGAAATGAATAGATGCAATTACTGCTAAGTTCTTTTCATTAATATTGTTTTTGTTCTGCTGACATCCAAATGTCAGTATGACATCATATTAACTGTAGTACTATAAAATCCATCTTGCCATAGCATAAAATAGCAAGAAATAAGTGATCAATGACTTTAAGGTGACTGTATTCATGAATAAGGGTATTCAATATTTATGTGTTTATTTGTTACATGAAATATAGTTTAAAAAAAACATCATTCAAAGCATGAATATGAGTTAATTGATTTCTTGTTTCTTCTCATGTTTGTAGTTTTGATTAAGAAACATTACAAAAAGTAAGCAAGCACATGTTTGAAACAGGCCTTTAGGTGAATACTCAATACTAATAGCCAAAAAAACATTTTTCTGTAACTTTATGCCAATTTAAATGGGTTCCTCTCTTTTACTTAATAATCTACATTAAGGATTGGAGCCTTGTTGAGGTAAGATATACTGTAGAATCATTTCCTTTAAAAAGAGGCAAATTTTAGTATAGTATCAGCCTGAAATGAGCATCAGTCTGCTTGAAGATTTGGTCTAATTTTAGTCTCTGTCTATTTTTAACATCATTGGAATATGGAAAAAGTGCTCATATACTTATCATCAAGTAAATATTTCTGAAATTCAAACTGAAAGAAAACAGCAAAAATAGGTACATACCTTTTGTGTTTTAACTAGTTATGGTGATTCTACAGTTTATTTAAATTATTAGAAAAGTCCATGCTTACAGGCTGACATATTAGGAACATTAGTGATATACAAGTTGTCTCCCATGTCAAACTTAAATAAGTCCAAATTGTGAACAAGGTCTTTCAGTTATCTTAATATTATAATAAGACTTAATCATTAATTTTAATTTAAACATACAGTTTCTTTTTCTTTCATTGTCATTGAGATTAGTGCTTAATATTTTGTAGTTCTTATTAAAGTTTATTTTGATGCCTGTCCGTCTATTTGCCAAAAAAAAAAGCATCACAAATAATAGACACAGCAATAATGCCCAAGTATTCCAAAAAAGAGCCTTGAATTGAGAAGTGATAAAAAGAGCATATTTCACTGATGTTCGTTATTATTGTGTTCCATTTTTTACAGATTTTTTAACTTTTTCAAATTGGATATTCAGATAAGATACTACATTAACAGAATCAGATATGATACTAAATGTACTTTAACAGAATCAGATATGATACTTCATGTACTTTAACAGAATCAGATATGATACTACATGTACTTTAACAGAATCAGATATGATACTACATGTACTTTGACAGAATCGGACATGATACTTCATGTACATTAACAGAATCAGATATGATACTACATGTACTTTAACAGAATCAGATATGATACTACATGTACTTAAACAGAATCAGATATGATACTACATGTACTTTAACAGAATCAGATATGATACTACATGTACTTTAACAGAATCAGATATGATACTTCATGTACTTTAACAGAATCAGATATGATACTTCATGTACTTTAACAGAATCAGATATGATACTACATGTACTTTAACAGAATCAGATATGATACAACATGTACTTTAACAGAATCAGATATTGTACTACATGTACATTAACAGAATCAGATATTGCACTACATGTACTTTAACAGAATCAGATATGATACTTCATGTACATTAACAGAATCAGTTATGATACTACATGTACTTTAACAGAATCAGATATGATACTACATGTACTTTAACAGAATCAGACATGATACTTCATGTACTTTAACAGAATCAGATATGATACTACATGTACTTTAACAGAATCAGATATGATACTACTTTAACAGAATCAGATATGATATCTCAATATTATTAAAATTCATCTGTTATCTTCAGAGTTCGGCTGTGTTGTTTTAAGTGAATAATATTACGAACACAGTTTAATGATTTATAATTGTCAATCTCTGTTGCTATTGAGGCAATCTTATCATCTGATTTATCTCTGGATTGATATAGGAATCTCCTTCTGAAAGAATTTCTTGATGGTTGAAAGCCAGACACTATATTATAGGGAATGGGCCTTATACTTTTATATTACCCCTTTCAATTTCAAATATTTTTTCTATAAGTAATTGTGATTAAGTGCAGATATATGGCCAAAACTACAGAAACATGCTTTCATACTATCAGTGATTTGTCTCGATGATTTTTCCAACAAGAACAAAAGATATAAAAATATATAAATGAAATAGTAAGTAGACTATAATAGATTCTTGCACTATCTAACCTACAAAATGCATAATTTTATTGACTAGCAATTTATTATGTGGCAATTATCGTCCAAACTGCATCCATGTTAGTAGTTTGCAAAATATAAACCCATAAATGTTCTAGGAGTTAGAGGTTTTCCTGTTGTCTGTTTAGCAACATATTTAGAAGAAAATGTTGTCAGTTACAAGGCATACATGTATATTATCTACTGTTTATTATTTCAATGGGCCTTCATTTTGTATGCTTCTAGGTTACTTCTCTGCCAAAGCATGCTTTAAACTATCATGCTGTTATGCTTGAATTTGTTTTACTATGTATAGTCGCCTTATTGGATAAGTGGTCATTTGTGGATTTTTTTTCCCATTCTATGCTGCTTAAGGTAGAGCAACTGTAATGCTGCACCTTCAGTTGAAGACTATCAAAATTAGGGTTAATATGCTTCAAAACTGGGGGTTGAGGGTTCGAATCCCGGTATGGGAATGCATATTCTACTTTTTTTCTTCCTGTTTTTTCACATCGACATTTTTTTCTCTGCATCACTCTAAAACATGTTTTAATATTTAATTTTTATTTTGTAAATGAAATTTAATTGAATTGTTTTTGCTGAATTTGATTACAAAAGTATTACCTGATAAATTCAAAGTCTAAAAAAGTCAAAACTATGTGGTGAAATTATTTTATATTTTGCAGCATCAACCAACATACATTATAGAACATTTTGGGCAACTCTGAAATAAATTGTTTGAATATCAAGAGCTTAGTGACGTTTTTTGATAAAGCAGTCAGCAGAAAAAATGGGACAATTTTTTGGATAGTTTGAGTCATACCAATCAAGTAACATGTTTGAATGGTTTGTCTAATGCTATAATTTAATTCCAAATGATGCTCAATAGCAAAAATTTTCTCCTAAAGGGTATAGAACATAATATTTGGAGTTTTCTTATTTCTAAAAAGAAGAAAAATAGATTACCAATTTTAGAAAAAAAATCTATAAATTCAAAACTTGACGGAGAATTTTTCTTTGAAATTTGGCATAAATTAATTGCATTAACTGTTACACTTGCGTTATCTTTATCTACCTTTATCATATTTAGCATTTAAATCTCAGCAGACTTGGCTCATCTATTGGGCACTTATGTTTAACATTTTAAGAATAACCAAGCAGCAAATAGTGCATATTCTGACAGCACCACACAGCACTGACTGATTGGAATCTATACTATATGCCAAGGGCAAATGTATTTCTGCATAGCATGCTATTGATATACAGCTTTTCTGTTTATGTGTTTTTCCTTAAAGTACTCCTAAAGTACTTTTGCTCTAGACACTTTTGTTTAGAAAGTAAGCATACAATTTTTTTTATCAGGTGTCCTATATTCAAATGAGGACTTGGTCTATAAATGGTCTCATATCTGTGAGTTTATATTCATATATCCAAACCACCTGCCTTGACCCTTCCAGTGTAACTTATATTAACATTTGTGGTCCAGAGGTTAACCCTTTAATTACTAGAAACACCATTCTGCCATTGACATAAAACCTTCCCCACCCTAATGGTATTCCAATCAAGTAAAAGGTTAAAACTATGGTATCATGATCAGGGGGTCCTGAATTTGAGCTTTATATCTGAATTTAAGTGAGACCTTGGATGAAGTGATTTACTTTCCATTGCACCATGTTTTTACTATGCTGTTCTGGTTCTGCCCAGAATTAAGCAAGCACTAAGATTGATAAATGTAAAGCATAATAACAGATCTTTTTTTTAATGACTTTTTGTGCATTTTGTCACCCAAATCCATATTCCCTACGCACACACAAATCATCCTTCCAAAACACACCTTTCCCTTTAACACACCTTTCCCCCAAACACACCTTTCCATAGAAAACTTGACGTAAAACTATCCTGGGATTGGTCCTGGAACTGATCCTTGGACTGGATCTATGACTAATCCTGGAACTTGTCCTGTGAATGGTCTTGGAACCGATCCTCGTACTTACCCTGGAACTAATCCTGGGACAGGTTTTGGAACTGAACATGGGACTGGTCCTAAAACTGGACCCGATACTGATCCTGGAACTGATCGTGGGACTGATCGTGGGGCTGATCCTGGGACTAATTCTGGGACTAGTCCTGGAACTGATCCTGGGACTGATTCTGGGATTGGTCCTGGTGCTTATAATGGGATTGACTCAATGACTGATCTAAATACTTGACCAGATGTCTTTTGATGAAACATGGTCTACAAGTATTTCTGGTTAAATTTATTAACCTTTTATATTTGTAGCTTAGCTTGCCAATCTTTGAGATACATTTATCTCGTTTGGACTCCTTATCAAATATGTATATTTCAGCATGAGGGCAATAATAAAAAAAACTTGATAAATAAATTTCTTGCACAGTATTGAAACCAGTGTCTGCATTTTAAATGAAAATTAATGTGTATACAGTCTGGGGTTCCTATCTTATTTGACAATTACATGTATACAAAACTTAGTAAAAAAAGTAGTTTGTGAACACAACAGTTAGTTCTTGCCTAAATCTCATTATCTAGTTACAACAATATTAGTCCATAGTTATACTTTCTTTTGACATCAAGTTTAAACATTAAGTGATTAAGTGATTTAGGACTAAATCATGTACACCAAAAGATGGGTTAATATTCAAGAATTCTTCATACAGATCAAACTGTATTCTCTTAGTTAACTCTGCAAGCAATTTTAATGGCCTACGATTCTAATTATTATTTTAAAATCAGCTCTTTTAGATTGTCATCACCTGTTTAGCCTGTTATTGTTGTTTTTTGTGTAAAACTATAATTGTATGAATAAATTTTATTAATGTTTTGACCACAATTACGTCAACTGTTGAATCAAGATTCCCAAATTTATTGGTTGCTAATAAACAAACTCTCTAACAGGCTTTGAATAAATCACTTCTGTTTGCTAGATCTCTAGAATTGTGTCTCCTCTATTGGCTTCACCTATTGTAATTGTGCTCAGATCTGTTTCTTTAACATACCTTGATTAGTCTTGATGAGTTTGTTATTTTCTGTAAACACTACCTCTACATGTTTGTCAATACTGCAAGCTTGTGTTTGCCAACTATATCCTTACCCTGTTTCAGCAATTCAGTGACCATTCAGGTCAAGGTAAACCTGAAGACAACAAGGTAACTAAACTGTATTTTCTAAACTATGTTTTTGCCATAATTGAGGATTTAAAAGGGAGGAAAAAAGTGTGGATTCCTATTCCGATTTAAGCAGTATTCGAAATACTCAATGAAAATTGGTGAAACTTGAAAGGAAAATGCTGGGTCTGATTAAACAAAAACTCTAATATAAAGTATACAGTTTTAATGCATATTTCTAAGTAATTTTAAATAAATTAAGCATATTTATATAATTTGTATGCAAACAAACATTTTGTTACAATTAATTAAATATAAGTAGCTTTTTTTCCAAGAACTTCCATACTCCTAAATATGAGGATTCCTTTTCTGCATGCTTAGTTAGACAGACTATTGCTGATGACAAGTCCCTTCAATTAACCATCACTTTTAAACTTTCAACTTATGTACATACTTCAATATCTGACTGTCAGAATGTACTTCTATGAAGCAATATACTTTGTTTCACATGATACATCACACTCTTTAATATTAGACTTCATGCATTTGAAATTACTTTTTAAATTGTGGAACAATGGTCTATCACAAAAACATACTACATCATCTATCATAACCCATATCTACAATAACCAATCAATTTTCAGCCATTTGTGGCCAGCGTTCTGACGGCTGAGTCCCCAAATGAACCTCCCACTGTGCGGGCCTCAGATACTTTGGCCCAATCGTATGGTACCATGGAGAGCAGGGAACCGATCGGAGACCCATTACAGTCTACAGTGCAGCACTCCTAGGCACCAAGTACCAGCAGTTTTTATTGTGTGTATTTGGACTGATACTGGGAACCATCTAAGAAGAAAAAACAATTATTTTACACAATCAACTGTGAAGGTGCCATACTGGATGGCTACTTCCTTAATGATCTATAGAGGTCATCTGTGTGTTAAAACTTTACTTACAAACCACCGAGTGAGGGAATTCAACTCTTAAACACATTTTACAGAGCAAAAGCCTAGATACACCTCCTAAAGTTGTTTTGATGTAATGTGACTGTTTGAGTTTAAACTGTCCTTGGAAAGTTACTTTTCAGAGAGAAAAATTGACAGGAAGTATTTAAAATGGGAACCAATAGTTGTAATTGTGACTGTTTTCACTGATACTGGGGACCAGTCAATGACTTGACACAATCTACAGTGCAGCCTTAGAGGCTGGGTTCAATCCTCAGTTAAGGCACAAAAGTTTCATGGGGTAGATCTTCCCAGCTGATTGCTGTGCATTGATGGTCCTACTTAGATATATGTTTGGAGTCTTCCTCCACCAAAAATGAGCTGGATGTCGAAATTGTGACTGTAATTGTGTCGGTGTGATATAACAACAACAAAAAATTAAAAACTTCTTTTCACATAGCGAAACCTTTTTAACATGGAGTTTCTATTTCTTGGGGTAGGATTATGACTCATGTTTTGTTTTAATATTTGTCTGTATTACAGTAAATTTATTCTATAATGAGTATGAAAAAGGTTTTTAAATGTACTATTTAAAATGACGTTTTATTTTTAAGAACTCAAACATAACAACTCAGACTTAATTATCTTGCAACTTCAAGACCATAAATTAGTGAAAGATATGTCCACCATTGTGTGTGTGTGACCAGGTGTTTGCATATTGACACAATCAAATTCGGCTCATAATTTTTTGCCCAAAGATAATACAAATATGTATGCAGTAACACTATTAATATCATGGACTCTGTTGCTATTAAATGGTGACAACAATTCTAGGGTATCGGACACAACAGGCTTTTTTTTCTGACAAAATTTTGTGTCAGGTTGGTGAAATGGTGACCCATTTTGATCCATCCATTTCATTGTAACAATGTAAAGGAATGTTTTTTGTATGTTTATAATTTATCCTTATATGTATATGCATTTACTCTGGTTGAAAGATGAAGCACAAATTCTAAATGTTGCTTTTATTCACAAAGCTTTATTATTGTTATTATTGATAAAAAAAGACATAGTTTATATAAGTTAAATAGGAAAATATTTATTTAATTGAATGTTGGTGTTGTTGTTTTTTGTTATTGTTTTTGTTACAAAGCTTTCATTTAAAAATTTAATTATGAAATGAAGTTTCAGATTTACTATCACACTAAATTGTTCTACTAAATACAATTCATGACATAACACAAACATGGTAAATAATGCAAGGTATATTATTGAATAATGGTTAATGCATGTCTCAGTAATTTGGGTGAAGATCTTATGGTGTCACATCACAAGATTTTCACTGTACTGAGATTTAACTCATAAAATTTAAGTCATCATCATGAGAATGGTAGATTTGTATAATTGGAAGCTTGATCCTTCTTTCTGCATGTACACATTCATTTTTTCATATTTTACTTTTTTTTCTGCATTTATTGTTATGATAAACCCATCACACTTCTCTTGTGGTATCATCTATGTATACCGGTACATTCTTTGTGCAATACCTATTTTATGTCATGCCTGCTATACATTACATGCTTTGACTGCCAGCCAGTTCATGGGTATGACTGATTCTATGGAGTTTGGTTTGGTAAGGTGGTATTCTACAGCCTGTCTATAACAAATGCTTGTAACAGTACATTTTCACTTTTGAGGGGTGGAATTAAGGCATAAGTTCTACATAGACTCATACTTTAGTCTAAGTAAAGATGATTTTGAACTCAGCCTATATTATTAGACAGTACAAATTGTGAGAAAATCTCCCTAAATGTTCATTATTTTCCAATCTATAAATAAGTATGATATTAATCTCTGCTAAGAATAGATATCGACGTTAGACCAAACTACCCTGATGACAACAAAGGCGTGATCTCTAAAGTAAATTGTCATGTGGTATTCTTAGTTTAAAAATATCTTTATCTGCAGTGTGGCTCAGATAGGAAATACCTATTTGCAATAACACATGGGGATTTAATTATTTGCTGTTCACACACATCTGTGGCATCAATCAACAGCATTTTGCATATTTGAGAAAAAATTGTTGGTCCAAAATGTTGGTTACCACCTTTAACGACTTAGGTGTGTTTTAAATTAAACCTGGAACTTTATAGCCATTTTGTCCATATTATTACCTAAAAATATACCTGATGCTATTGACCACAACTCCAAGTACAATTACTCTAGTTACTCAAACCTTTAAACAAATGTTTCTGGAATACAGAGTCTTAGCAGCAATAGAGTAGATTCTGATCATAAAGCGCCCAGTTGGACTGGCTGATCTTGATCTACACCTAGTTGCCCATGCTTGATAACTTTGTTCTCTAGTTAAAACTGTTAGCTCTTGATTTAAATTGAGATACCAGTAACTTAATCTTTGACCTGAGCCTGAAATAACTCCCAAGGCTCGCATTTGTCGATTGTAACAACCACTTATTTCTTGACCAATCAAATACTTGGAAAGATATGAGCATGATTTTTTATTTCCACAAAATTTACTTTGATTGTAATGTTATAAAATGCCATTGCTTAAATCAATGCCCAAATTGACAGTTTCATTTGAATCATGAATGCATGTCTTCTTGAATAATTATGCTGCATTATAGCTTCATTTGTAATGTGAGTCCAAATCCTACAATCTTAATGATGTTTCTATAAATTGCTATATTTTATTAGCAGGATATCTTATGAATGACCTGTTATAAATTATACCATTTCTATGTTGTTACTGGTTATTATACATTTAGTTGTTGTCTATATTTATGCTGGAAATCTTAACTTGAAAATAAACAACAAAGAATTACCTTCTGGTTTGTTCTTTCTATGCCTGTGACTTCTAACAAACTCAACCACTTAATCTTATTTTGACAATTTCAGTTCATGCCCACCTCAAGCATACACAAAAATATCTTAAACAATATACACTTGCTGTTTAAAAAAGGCCAACTATTAACAACATGCTTTACATTTATACTGACTGGAGAAGCCAAAATATTTGAATAGGATTCACAATCTGTTTTTGCGCTGTCCATTATATTGCTAAACATGAAGCAAAAGTTTTTTTTGCTTAAAAGAAACAAATGTTCCCATGTAGATAAACATTCAATTCAGCTCCAGAACCAAACATTATAAGTGCTTACCCCGATTGACCTTTTAAAATTTCTTGTTTTGTGCATGGAGAAAGTTTTGAATTTCTAAATACCACCAGTAATAGCTAATAAAACTATAAAAGAACCATTAGCATTAAATGGATCTTAAAATGAACAGCATTTTAAGTAACTGTCACTTAATGTTATACCTTTTTTTAATGATTTCTCTTGACAATAACTGTAACTAAGCTATATACAAAATATCAAACATTGTGTTAGTAAGGGATGCATGTTGTCATGTATGGTAAAATGCCAGCATTCATCCTTTTTGGTAAGAAACTCAATATGCACCATTACATAAACATAGGAAATACAAATTCAATACATAAAGCAGATTTCCTTTTGTTAACAATTAGCTTAGTGCAATTCATAAATATATCAGTTTGTAAAACTAGTTTTAAAACTTTTTAACTTTATTAATGATACGTCACTCTAAACTGTTTAATTCCCAGCTGTGGCAGTCAATTGTTTGTGTTGATTCTTTTAAATCATATATTTGCCTTTGTATTGGCATCCTCCAGTCTAGGATACTTTTACCTTTTCCACTTATAAAAAAGTGCATTGAAATCACTGACCACTAGTAATAATGTTATTACAAAATATTTTAATGACACATGGTCATCATTTAACCAGTATCAGCTTTAAAACATTAAGACAAAACACACTGTTCTAGATATTCTATGAAATTAACATCATTCTGATGTATGTGGAGAGCCAAGACTCAACTTGGGCTTAACTAAGCTTTGGCCATTTTGCATCATTCCAATTTTAAGGAAAAAAATGTTGTAGATATTCAAACTATGATGCACCTGTCACAAATACTGGTGTTTATCTAAGTTTCCTAATTAGTTTCTTGATAAGAAAATATTTTAAGGTTCAAAAATAATTTCTACATATGTTGTAACTAATTCTTTGCATAGGTACAAACATATGCACATAATGAATTAGTGGGGTGCCAACTGAAGGTTTTGAGAGGGGGTTGAGGCCACAACAATAGATCTAGCAATGTTATAATATGCATATAGATTACATAAATATTGCTAAAGTATACTATTTAATACATATAAGACCTCCCGCTGCTGACTAATTAATCAGGTATCAGTACAATCTAGTCAGCCCTATCTTAGCTTACCATAATGCCTGACATGACTGCATCAAAAGTTTAAATACCCAACAATAGTTTGTAGCAACCGGCTGTAAGCAATTAAAAGAGTTGACCTCTTGACAAAGGACTCCCAAATCTTTGTGGCTATCGTCACCAGTATGTTGCTTCTCTGACTCATTGCCCCTCCTGGCATGGGGTTCAGGTCCTGGTCTGAGTGAAAACTTTAATATAGATAGGTCTTTTATGCTGGTGGTTTTTACCCATCTTATGTCTGGGGTCTTTCTTCACCAAAAGTAGGTAGACGTTGCATTTATGACTACAAATGTATTACTGCATTGTCTAAAAAATTAAACAAACAAAAGATTATCTTGACCAAGCACATCAAAATAGGACAGGATCAGAAATCTTACTGAACATTATGGGTATGTTTTCTTCAAAGTGACAACATTCCAAAATATTTCATTTTGCATGAGCATTTTTATTATTGTTATGGCATAAAGTCTACAATGCATTGTGATCTGTGTGAGAAATCGAAAATTTCAGTGCTGAATAATAGTGCTCAATCGATTTAACTTGGACATATTTTAACATAAAAGTCCAAGAATGAGTTGTTCACTAATGACTTGAGTTCTTTTGTTTCACAAAGATCACTAATGTGCAATATTAAATACATCCTGGTTGTGTGGATAATACGACATATAACTTATACTTAACATGTCTTTTTAAAAGTACTTATATAGTTAATTTAAGCCATAACCAATGCTAAAGATGCAGTGCATTAATGACATGGCATATGTGCATAATGCGAAGCAATTCACACATACTAATAAGTAAGTAAATCCTAATAAAAATGCAACATATGGCCATAAAAAAAACAACATGAAGTGTTTATACATTGCAAAGCTTAATTGCATGTATCAATAGTGCACATTACCAAGCTTAATCACAAGTACCTGTGGTGCAATTTGCAAAGCTTAATCACAAGAACCATTGGTGCACAATGCAAAGCTTAATCACACATGTCAATGGGGCACATTGCAAAGCTTAATCACAAGTACCACTGGTGCAATTTGCAAAGCTTAATCACATGTATTAATTATGTACATTGCAAAGCTTAATCACAAGTACCGTTGGTGCACAATGCAAAGCTTAATCACTCGTGCAAATGGGGCACATTGCAAGCTTAATCACAATTACCATTGGTGCACAATGCAAAGCTTAATCACTCGTGCAAATGGGGCACATTGCAAAGCTTAATCACAAGTACCACTGGTGTAGTTTGCAAAGCTTAATAACATGTACAATGCAAATCTTAATCACAAGTATCATTGGTTCACATTGCAAAGCTTAATCACACGTGCCAATGGGGCACACTACAAAGCTTAATCACAAGCACCATTGGTGCAATTTGCAAAGCTTTATCACATGTATTAATGACGTACATTGCAAATCTTAGTCACAAGTACCATTGGTGCTAATTGGAAAGCTTTATCACACGAGCAAATGGGGCGCATTGCAAAGCTTAATCACACCTGCCAATGGTGCTCATTGCAGAGCTTAATCACGTGTATCAGTGATGCATATTGCAATGCTTTATCACTTGTATCAGTGATCACATGTATCAATAAGGCACATTGCAAAACTTAATCACATGTGCCAATGGTGCACATTGCAAAGCAAATCATATTACCAAACAAGTAAAACAATAAATTGCAAATAGTATGTGTTTATTTGGCAAGCAAACTATAAACCGAACATTTTGGCAAAGCAAATCCTTACTTCCAGAAGTGCATTTCGCACAGCACATAAAAATACCAATAATGGCAATGCAACAAAAATACAATGTCAACAAAGTTAACGAAATACAAGCACATCATAAATATATCATTTGATATTGTGACAAGAAGTGGCATGATTCGAGTCCCAAGAAAACCACTTACATACAAGATCAAGTACATGTACATCGCATTGTTGTGGATTGTGCAGTGCGTATATGCAACAAATATTATTGTTTACTTAAAACCACAGCTCTAGTGATACACAACATGATTACAACACATCAGAAATCCAGTAAAGCATCCTGTGAAGTTGATCACAAATAATAATGGGTCATGCTTACTGTATACCAGATAAGTGCACCTACGCCATATATTGCATACTATCGATGCATATTGTAAAACGAATTACTCTTACTAACGATGCATATTGCAAAACGAACTTCATGTACTTAAAATGCATTACAAAACGCACCCACCGCAAATACCACCAATCAAAATTGTAAAACACACAACATATACTAACGATGCTTATTGCAAAATTATCACAACCACCAACTATGTGTATTGCAAAACGTTCTGCTAGTAATAACGATGTACATTTTAACAATGATCACAATTATCTGTGCTGATATCGCAAAACTCATCACACACACGATTCAAATTGCAAAGAGTATCAAAAATCGCAAATACATGGTAAACAAATTAGTACTCGCATCACAAATACCAGTGAAAGTTCTCTTCTGATTGTATGCCATCAGGTCCAATTAACACCACACTGATATGTACTTCCGGGTAGGGATCAGGTACTTCACCGGACTCGCAACTAAACACGGTCGATACCCTCAGCTTAAGTTGTGTTGTTTGGTTTGAATCATTTGGTAATGTCCCATGCACCGAATGTGAAAAAATACTATTAAAAGCTACAAACTGGGTTAAATGGAAACCTTTGTCTCTTAAAACGTCACTTATCTGGAAAGGTTCACTCCTAACTTCGTAGTCGTATGTATACTTCCACGCAGCAGTAAATGCCTGGTTTTCGTAGTTAATAACATGTCTGTTTGCCGAAGAAAAGGAACAACACTGAAAATATGACGAGTTTTTAAAAACAATATCACATATATTAATGCGAACAGAAGAGCTTTCTCCCAGAAATAATTGATCCATGTGAATTCCATCTGAAACAAACACTTTATCTCCATTTGAGTGTTCTCCAACGAACATTGATTTGTCTTGGTGCTCTGTTGCCCGGATGTTGGAACTGTTGGTGAGACACAGGAAGTGGGCTCTGGCTGATTCGGTTGGTTCCCGAGCAGAGTCCAATGTTCGACTACCGCAGAATCTATCACAGTTAAGTCTAACGAATGACAGGGCGCCCAGCAGAAAAACCGTTGATGACACCAGTGCATCTACAGCACACAGAATGGTAAAAGGTTATATATAGAGGCTAGAAAAATTACATGTTAACTCTTAATTAACACAATTACCTCAGATACGAGCTCAGCGCTTAAATACAGGCCAATAGTGGCAAAAACCACGAACTTGAGATTAAGTAACATAAATATTTCGATAGTAATCTTATAGTTCTCGAGATGTCGCATTCGGAATTTTCTAAACGCGATGTGGACTGACTAAAATGTAAATGTCGATTGCTGTCTACAACAAAGTCTTGTTCTTCTTTAAAACATGTTTCAAGATGTGCGTTTCTACCAAGTTTTAATAATGGTTCCTTATCCATAGACTGTATATATATATATATATATATATATATATATATATATATATATATATATATATATATATATATATATATATATATATAAATGTATAAATAAATATATAAATATATATATATATATATAATATGGCATAATTTTGCAGGCACACGCATACTATTTCAGGGCGTTGGTTGAGGCAAGATGAAGGATTTTGTGACTGGGGAAATGAAATTATGCTCTAAAGTCTTGGCTTATAGAAACAACAACATATAAATGCAACAATTTTAAAATATTATTATGCTACCCATGGAATAAGGATTTTATACAATTCTAAGAACCAGTACATTATGTTCAGCACATTGTGCGCGGTTATTGAAATGTTTTAGTGATTTATATGTCAAATGGTTATACATGTCAAATGGTTATACATGTCAAATGGTTATACAAAACATGTGTCAGCAGTTGAACATTGTGTTGGCACGCTTCGGTCACGTAAACACATGTAGGTACTCATGAAAAACAGGCCAAGATTTGAAAGTGTGCGGGAACCATACATAGCTGCCAGACTAATGTGAAATGATCGCTTCTTGGGAAACAACATGGTGTCGGTGATTGTTTTGGCCTGGTGCTTTTTACTACCGTCAATCTGCATGCGTGCATGCGCCGTGAAAAATTACCCAGTGATGTTTGCATATAAACATTTCATGGTTTAATGCCTTCACTGTAACATGTTGAATATTTATCTTTGAAATAGAGATCGATCTGCTTGAATCATTGTTGAAAAAGATAATTTTGACCAATAATTGCATGCTTTTGGCCACGAATTCTTCTTTATTGCATTTCCCCCTAAAAGGATATTTTAAAGTGCATTGCCGTTGTCCAATAATTAAAGCACGTGCGTTGCAATTAAATGTTCTTCCGGATTTAGATTAACGTTCGCCAACAGTGACCTTTGTGTCTGTATACCTCATTTCGAATAGACGACGCGTAGATCATAATACACAATACCCTGTAGATATCAAAATTATAACAATTATATCGTGTGAGAATTAAAGGAAGTTGCTTTTGGACGTGAACATATGGCAACCTTGGCACAACAAATACATGATTTTAGCTACAACATGATTTATAATAACAACAATTATGTCTCTCTCGGTACGTTTTCTGTAAGGGAGGTTTTGTTTGTTGCAAAAGAAAATAACATTCATAGTTTGATATGTTTGAGTTTCATTGAAAGCTAATACAAAACCGAGTGGCTACGATTTGCTGTCACGGAAATGCAAGTGCCGTAGTATTATTTCTAGTTTCACGAATAACGACTTATATATCACTACATAGTTCTAAACTTTTCAAGTTTTCCGAGTCGTTATCAACTAATACCTATGGTCAAAAGGAATATTGACAGTATATAGATTTATCACATGATTCTCCGTGTTTTCCACTCAATACACCAATAACATATTTTGTTACATCACACTAGTGTAATACAGCTATTTAATTGATGACGTCATCGACGTACCGTATATTGGCGACCATAAATCATTTGATAAAAAAGAAGCTGACACTCGTTTTAATTTAATACAAACATTTATAAAACTAGTCCAGGACAAATGATAGTAAGCCCGCCAAGTGCTCTATTACTTTTACTTTTATCTGAACTCGTTAAATTAATGTTGTTGTTTTTATTAAATATCACATCCTCTGTGTATTGGCTACAGGCTGTACATATTCTACAATGTCCACTGAAGCTGCAACATCAATTATTATTTCCGCAAGTTTTTTTTTAATTTTTACTAGATTAATTTGTTATATATAAACAAAGACTCGATAAACCTTCAAGAAAATGAATAAAATGCGTTTTCAATGTAGATAAGTTATCATAGCTAACAATAACCCAGACATCTTAATTCTTTAGGATAAAACAATTTATCTTATGTTAATATTGTGTGCTTCTGTATATTACCAATGTTAACTGCTTAGTCATTTCCATTTAAACAACCTCTAAAACCGATCTTGTGATCTGTTGTTTTGTCTATTACAGAAAAGCAATAATGTAAGAAACGTGATTTAAATAGCGTTTAATACCACACCGTTGTCCATAATATGTAAGAGAATAGTTGTGCTCTACGGTTATATAAGTGCATGGTATCGAAGCAGTCTATGACTTTGTTAAACCCAGATAAAAATCGCAGCCAAAATTGTTTGGGTTGCTAAAACGTAACAATGTCTCTCGAATCTTTAAATTAAAAATATTAAAAAGTATTTAAAAATTATTTCAGTTATTGGTGAGATACTCACGTGTTAGCATCTTGATAATTAAATAATGGTATTTACCATTTACATAGTTTAAATTGGACACATTGGACAACAGTTCTTAGGATATCGATAATTCGCTTAAAATCAACTATTAAATTTTATATTTATAATTTCAAGGAAAAACATGTTTGTTCACAGAGGATACATATGGTAATGTTTTTATAACTATCAAATAATAGTAGTTAAACTATTAGCTAAGCTTGCGAAGCATTTTCACGAAAAGAAAAAACAAACATAGTTTGCACCAGTAAACTGTTTTAATCATGCATAGATGACACTCATTTAAACCTTTGTTTTAAATCAAGATACAAACTAGACAATGGTTTATACTGAGAATACTTACATTTATAATGAGCACTCGATGGCTTGATAAAGGGCCAAGTAGAAATGGTTAAAGTAAACATAATAAACACTGTTCACACTTTCCTCTCGTGGAAACACACAATCATGCATTTGCACCTACATGATCAAAATGCAATAAGAACCTAGATACCAAAAGATTAACATTAGCGATAAGACTGTGTCTTCGTGATAGCTCGGCCATTGGTTGGTTCTTGTCTACTGATAATGATGGTTCCACAACAATGTATGATGACACACACAAAAACGTATAGAATATGTTCCACTTATAGAAATTATAAATTGGCTCGCGTCACAAAAAAGGGCCATGCAGACATTTTTTTTAAATTTAATAAAATGCTCTATAAGGCTTATCGTAACACGTATTTATTTTACAATATTTGCTTTATTGTTAACTTAAATACGATAATTTGAGTAACGCCAATAAATGTGAAAAAAATGACGCCGTTCGGAGTTGTACGCCGTGACGTAGGAAAAGGGATGTTTACAACGTAACGTAAGCGTATGGTCATCCACTCCTTCGAGTAAATTTGGGAACGGATTCTATTATTTTCGATACATTTGTCTGTGTAAATGAGTATATATTGCACTGAAGCTGTTTTCTACGTACGTACACCGTAGAGAATCCATTGCATTGACTAATTGTCGATAAGAATGAAAGAAAAAAAAAAGATATAAATTTAGGTGTCGCGCTTTTCGGCAACTCAATTTCTTAATTTTGTTTTGCCACCAATGTCATATTCAATATTTTACCATGCAGCTCCGATTTCTTCTCTTGAAATTTAGGCCATTTTATGAACTATGTGGAACTATGCGAACAGTGCTGAGCAGTTCGGATTGTTAACGCTGCCAGTGGTAACAGTGCACATTCACCAGCAAATTAATGTTAAACAACTCTGTAAAGTCGTTAGTGTCTTTCTATTTCCCGGGAGTCCTGAGCAATGTATCCTGAATGTCAACAATGTCAAGCAATATCTTAGGATATGATTGTTTGTTGTCTATTTTCAAATACAGCGCAGCGACCAATTAGGATCATTTAAGCGATAAAATATCTGGGTAAACCATTGATACACCGCAGGTCAGTTGGAAGACCCTTCCACCATTAAGTTCTTCGCCCCGAACGGCAGTCGAACCCACGCGGTGGGAGGCTATTGTGTCAGAGGACTTACAAATCAGTGACTCTACCACCACACAACTGGCTTCTCCGTAGATTATGAGTTTAAAACAAACACAAAATACCTATGCAGCAGGCAATGAAGAAAATTAAATTCGAAGATTTTTTTAAGATCAAAGATATTTCGCCCATTTTACATTTTTAAATGCCACCTTTAATATTCAAATTGACTAATTAAAGAAGAATATTTGCTGGTCTGTTTAATCTTAATTGTACAAGTTTTTAGACCTTATGTGTTTAGCTATGTTGTATTTTGTCCATTTGCAAATGCCACACCCCGGATTTTGCAAAATTCAAATAGAGAAACAATGGCTTCCTAAAGTATTCCAAACAACACTAAGTGAAACATGGCAACACTCACATTCAAGTCCATTAAAATGCAGAAAACATGTCATTAACACAAAACGGTTAGTAAGAGTTATGAATCGCATGCTCGAGTTATGTTAATTTACATACAGAACAATTAAATACAATGAGATACATAGACAGTATATACATGGGCAGATCTGGCAGAGGAGGAGCGACCCACGCCCCATTAGAATTTAAAAAGAAAACACTTCCATGAAAGTATTTTTACTACTAACATTACATGTGTCCAGTGCTACAGATAAGGACAGTAACTACGTATTTACCTATAAGATGTTTTAAAATGCATTGAAATTAAACTTTTTATGTAAAAAAACATTCCTTCTATGAAGGTCTTCCAGGCATCCCAAATGCAGAAAATTGTACTATTAGGCTTCTAAATGTCAACACACGTCCTGTGGGAGCATGCATACAGAAACCCTAATGCTACTCATATGATTCTCACTTACCTCCACCTCTGGTGTTCGCTCAGTTTGTACATCCCCGCCCCCCACCTGAAGAAAATAGTTACCTGAAGTATGCATGAGCATTTGTTTAAGACCTAACTTAAGTTAAAATGCAAAAATGAATATGTCATGAAATGGTTTTTATTTTCGGATGTTGGTGACCTTGATGTAACTTTTGTCCCAATGTATAATCAATGTTTTAGAGGAGGTGTTTATTTGCAGTTGAAGACTTGCCAGCTTTCAAAGTTCAATGCGTTGTTACGTTTGATTTTCTACGAATAAATTTGACCATTGTTTGCACACCCATAATCGCGTTCAGTGTAAAACTTACACCGTCCAAAACAGCACTTCTGAGCGCTTTATATTTTGGTTTTATATGCAATTTAGCCAAAATGAATATTCATAAATCGAAATTAGACTCTAAAAATATACGTTAATTTTGACAAGTTAATTAGGATTTATTTAATTAAAGAGCTATATTCAAACAAACTGAACTGTTTTAAAAATGTTCATAAGCTCCCCTCTTAGTATGACACGTGTAGGTTTGCATTTTTGCATGAATTGGTCCTTTTTTAATTGTGTATGATTTTTAATAATTTTGTTTTAATGTTCCTCATTCAGTTTTAGTACATGACTATGTTACAAACCTGCTTATAACTATTTATAACACGGAAAAGTCATTTTTATACAGATCCTTTGAACTTGAACTTTCTATGAACTACTTATGCAAACTACTTACGCAAATAAGTGCCCACGAATATTGAAAACCCTTAGTTGCCAGTACACTTCATTTTATAAAAACAAAAACATAAGTTTATTTTGACATAAGATTAAAAGAACAGGATGCCTCATAGCAACACTGTGCACAACGACACTTAAGCATGTATAGACTAAGTATATTATCTGTCATTTTTAAATAAAATGTGTTATTTTTTATTTCTTCTCTTTTCATACTTTTACAAGGAACTCAAGAATTTAACTTAAACAATATGCATGTAGATGAATATTTCTAGTAATTATTCAATAAGTGATCTAATGCCATGACTTCATATTCTTCTAAACTAATAAATATTAATTTATAGATTGGAATAGGGTTACAGGGCTATAATGACTAGGTATTTCTCCGAATTCTTAATAAATGTGGTATGTTATGTTCTAGACTATATTTAATAATTTAATATTGTGGGAACTGTTAATTTTTTTAACTTATCGATTCCTATAATATTCATGTTCACTTCATATTAACATTTGTTTGTATTTATTCTATCTTCACACACACTGTACAGCGTGAACAATATACTAAATAGTCGAAGCTTATAATAGTAAATCTGTTCATGGCTTTTCATAGCTACTTACAGCAGGAAGACTTGTCAGGTATAAATTTTCTAATGCAGCATGACAGATCTCCCTTTTATATGTCCCTTCTATGCCCAAGCAAGCTCTTATATGGTAAAATCTGGAATTATTGTGTTATTAAATGTATTGCATTCTCTTATACGTCAGGTTAAAACGAGATTATTTTCTCAGCAGACTAATCACACCTTTTTATGTACATTAAAACCCGTTTGAGTTTCTTTTTATTTGATTTGAATAATGAATAATTTTAAATCTAAGTTTAGTGATAACTTTCATTTCAGGAACGATATAAAGATTATTCTTCAATGTTATGGTTAGTTATAAGCATATATCCAGCCAAATTGTGAATTAAAATTTAATGAGCAAAATTTGGACGACAATGAATAAAAAATCATAAAATGAACCAAATCATATGAAACTTAGACCAACATGCGTAATCCTATTAGGAGTACATATACAACTTTAGAAATGTTCATTTATTTGAATATTAATTTTAAATAAAAAGAATCTTATCAGCATTACAAAAATGAATTCTGTATTTAGATTCTTATTCACATTTATAAATATTCATAAGTTTTAATGTACATGATTGACACATGTACGTAATGACCATTTAGTAACCTTTTATTGAGTCAATTTTTATAATTCTATAACCATTTTGGAAAAGTTATAAGCATCTTTTGAACATACCCTTCTATCAATACTTCGAGAGTGTTGTCATGGAAACC
The DNA here is from genome assembly GCA_007844125.1 of Sinonovacula constricta. Classification (NCBI taxonomy): domain Eukaryota; kingdom Metazoa; phylum Mollusca; class Bivalvia; order Cardiida; family Solecurtidae; genus Sinonovacula; species Sinonovacula constricta. The sequence goes on from CM017557.1 coordinate 36,890,061, forward strand.
ATTAGAGTTCTTACAGGCCACATGATTTTATTTTTTTGTACATTGGAGATTCTATTTCTAGACACCCTACGGAACATTTTGGTTCCCATGAAAAAAAGTCCATCCAAGTGTGTGTGTGTGTGGGGGGGGGGGGAGTTGGGGCGGGGGAGGAGTAGAGTGTGTGTGGGGGGGGGGGTAAGGGGGGGGGGCGATTGCGCGGTAACGATACTCAGCTGCCGGACTATATGATTTACCAAGTTTTTAATAAATGGTGCGTAACGATGTCTAGGGTCAGCAGACCGTAGTACTAGGAAGAAATTTTAAGTTTGGGGATTAAAGACATTAATTACGTCTGCTTCATTGAATATTTACGGTCCAATGAAGCAAACTTTTAAGATGTCAAAATGGTTATGTATATTTGAAAATGCATATTTAAATGGTAAACCTGAAAGTATGCAAGTTTAATTTAAAACATATTTATAAGCGCTCGGTCATACATCAATGTGCTTATAGATAACTAAGTGAAGACAACCGGGATTTAAAAAGTATCATCATCTGCTTACAAAAGGGAGACAGTCAAACGTAAAATTAAAAATCACGTGACACTCATCATCTTTTGTATTTTAGTAGAGAATTTGTTTTAATTATTTGTGCTAAAATGCACCGCTTGCAATTATATATCAGTGGCAGATCCATGATTTTATTCAGGCGGTGATGGCAGGTGAAGAGGGGTCCAAATTGAGCGAGCACTAGAGGTGCTACTTTCAGAGGTGCTAAGAGAGTTTTGTTTTTGTTGTGTTGTTGTTTGTTTGTTTGATGTTGTGTTTATTATGTTGTTGTTTGTTTTGTTTGTTTTGTTTTTTGTTGTTTGGGGGTGGGGTGGGGGGTGGGGGGCGGTAACATACCTAGCTGCCTGACTTATATGATCATTTCTATGATCAGCCAAAAATTAGATAAAATGTATTCGTGCACTTATGGCAACAGTCAGCCTAGCGTGACTTTGTATCAAGAGCAAGCATTACTTTATTGCGGTTTATCGTCGTTTCTGTCAATATTACAAAACTTTAAATTAAGGGATGGATCCAGGGGGTGGGGGAAGCAGGGATGGATCCGGGGGGTGGGGGATGCAGGGATGGATCCGGGGGATGGGGGAAGCAGGGATGGATCCAGGGGGTGGGGGATGCAGGGATGGATCCAGGGGGTGGGGATGCAGGGATGGATCCAGGGGGTGGGGTATGCAAGGATGGATCCGGGGGATGGGGGATGCAGGGATGGATCCGGGGGCCAGGGGAAGCATGGATGGATCCGAGTGATGGGGAATGCAGGGATGGATCCGGGTGATGGGGATGAAGGGATGGATCCAGGGGGTGGGGGATGCAAGGATGGATCCAGGGGATGGGGGTGCTGGGATGAATCCGGGGGATGGGGATGCAAGGATGGATCTGGGGGATGGGGGGTGCAGGGATGGATCCGGGGGATGGGGGATGAAGGGATGGATCCAGGGGGTGGGGGTGCAGGGATGGATCCGGTGGATGGGGTGCAGGGATGGATCCGGGGGTGGGGGATGCAGGGATGGATCCAGGGGGTGGGGGATGCAGGGATGGATCCAGGAGGTGGAGGTGCAGGGATGGATCGGGTGGGTGGGGGTGCAGGGATGGATCCGGGGGATTGGGGATGCAGGGACGGATCCGGGGGGTGGGGGATTCAGAAATGGATCCGGGGGATGGGTGATGCAGGGATGGATCCTGGGGATGGGGGATGCAGGGATGGATCCAGTGGGTGGGGGATGCAGGGATGGAGCCGGGGGTTGGGGATGCAGGAATGGATCCGGGGGATGGGGGATGCAGGGATGGATCCAGGGGATGGGGATGCAGGGATGGATCCGGGGGATAGGGGATGCAGGGATGGATCCGGGGGATGGGGGATGCAGGGATGGATCCGGGGGATGGGGGATGCAGGGATGGATCCAGGGGATGGGGGATGCAGGGATAGATCCGGGGGGTGGGGGATGCAGGGATGGGTCCAGGGGGTCGGGGATGCAGGAATGGATCCGGGTGATAGGGGTGCAGGGATGGATCCAGGGGCCGGGGGATGCAGGAATGGATCCGGGGGATGGGGGATGCAGGGATGGATCAAGGGGTGGGGGATGCAGGGATGAATCCAGGGGATGGGGGATGCAGGGATGGATCCAGGGGTCGGGGATGCAGGGATGGATCCGGGGGGTGGGGGGGGTGGATGCAGGGATGGATCCGGGGGGTGGGGGATGCAGGGATGGATCCTGGGGATGGGGGATGCAGGGATGGATCCGGGGATAGGGGATGCAGGGATTGATCCAGGGGGCGTGGGGACTTGGGGGTGGGGTGGATGCATCCCCCTCTGCAACAATCAGGTAAAAGAATAGGGTTGATAAAAATAGTAAGCTTTTAAAGTAAATTTTGTCAATTGGCTGCATAGGTCGATGTTAGGGCCCATTAGTGTGTATATATGTCTAGTATTTACTATGATAAAGATGAATGGATCTTGATTCATACCCTTCCCACCCCCCTCCACCAAAGTTTTCTGGATCCGCCCCGGTTTTAAAGCGTCATATTTTATCGTTTTTGTCAGTTATTGACATTTATATTATTCTTTACAGCGAATGTGTGCGGTTTCTGCACGTTTTGTAGCAGCTAAAGAATGTGGGGTTGTTTAGTTTTAGTTTGCATATAGCAAATGCATTTTATGTGATAACATTAAAATTGTTGTCAAGAGATACGTTTTAAGACACCAAAACGTCGAGTTTAATATGATAAACTTTAATGCAATCATGATATTGAGTAGATATACGTTATAGTTTCAGTCTACTCTCAATGTCGAATACTCTTAGTAAGATTTGCAAAGATGGACAAATACGTCCCACCCCTCCCTGTCAAATTTATGTACATGTATATCGCAAGGATGGCAAAAAAGACAATCACAAGTTTGATAAATATGAAGTAGTAATTATGTAATACCAGATCAAAATAAAAGGCACAGACAAAAGACCAATCTCCAACGCAGTAATCTCCCCCTTTCAGTAAGCGTAGCCATGTCGTAAACCCTGTTTGAAAAAAGACAACTGCTGCAAAGTATTATGATGCGATTTTGTAAAAAGGCTTAAAAAGAAAAAAAAGTACTGATGTTGCATAGTAACTGTCACCACTGACGCGTTTTTATTTCAAGCTGCCAAGTTTTGTTTTCGAAAAAAAATATGTGTAGTAAGCTTAAAATCATGACATCTTTACTTACAAATGTGAACTATGTTTAAGCATAATAAAAGATGGACAAAAACCTTAACACATAAGTCTAGATCTCTGTGGTATAAATATGGAACCTGTATCGACTATTACGGCCGACGTAAACAATATACCCTATCTGTTAATAAATACATGCAAAGATAATACATGCAAATTAAATAAAAAAGAAAAAGAGAAATAAGTGCCACAAACATTGTAAACAACAAAATTAAACTGCGACATAGACTCAAGTTTTATAGCAAACCTTTATAAATGCGCTGATTTGTATACGTCACAAAATATGACGCAATCTTATCGCGCACTTAATGACGTATTTGATAAAAGTTTGTCGCAAGTATTCTTTACTTGACATGACATGAGAACAATAAACTACTTTAAAAGGTTTCGATTTCCATGTTTAAAGTTGCATAAAAGTCAAGGTATCCTCTAGAAGAATTGCGAATTCAAACGGTCATATTTTGATGTTTATAAGATGGCCTTCGTCACTTGTGAAAGAATGTAAAACATAAAAAAGTCTATGTGGATTTCCTTGGAAAAGTTGTTCGATGATATCCTGAATTTGTGGGGTCGTAATTGTATTATACAAAATCCTGATTTCAACTGGGTGTTTGTATATGTATCATATTCAGTCGACTTTAAAATAAACCGACAAATATTTGCGTCACGTGATCACAAACGCATAGATTCTATTAGGAGAAAGTATTGCATAATATTGAATAATAGTCTTTGATAGTGAATCGATCAAAAATACTTGCAAATACTTGCAAAGAGTAAACAAGGAAAGGACATCCGACTTAATATCTCTACACCGGATAAAGACTCAATATTTCTATACCGGAAAGAGGCTCTCCATCTCTACACCGGGCATAGATTCTCCATCTCTACACGGGACATAGACTCAATATCTCAACAACGGACATAGACTCAAAATCTCTACGCGGGACAGACTCAATATCTCTTCACCGGACATAGACTCAATGCCTCTACACCGGACATAGACTCAATATCTCTACCCCGGACATAGGCCCAATATCTCTGCACATGACATAGACTCAATAACTCTACACCGGACATAGCCTCAATATCTCTTCACCGGACATAGACTCAATATCTTTACACCGGACATAGACTCAATATCTCTAAACCGGACATAGACTCAACATCTCTACACCGGACATAGACTCAACATCTCTACACCGGACATAGACTCTATATCTCTTCACCGAACATAGACAGACTCAATATCTCTACACCGGACATAGACTCAATAACTCTTCACCGGACATAGACTCAATATCTCTACACCGGACATAGACTCAATATCTCTACACGGGACATAGACTCGATATCTCTACATCGGACATAGACTCAATACCTCTACACTGGACATAGACTCAATATCTCTTCACGGGACATAGACTCAATCACTCTACACCGAACATAGATTCAATATCTCTTCACGGGACATAGACTCAATACCTCTACACCGGACATAGACTCAATATTTCTACACCGGACATAGACTCAATATCTCTACACTGGACAAAGACTCAATATCTCTACACCGGACATAGACTCAATATCTCTACACCGGACATAGACTCAATATCTCTACACTGGACAAAGACTCAATATCTCTACACCGGACATAGACTCAATATCTCTACACCGGACATAGACTCAATATCTCTACACTGGACAAAGACTCAATATCTCTACACCGGACATAGACTCAATATCTCTACACCGAACATAGATTCAATATCTCTACACCGGACATAGACCCAATAACTCTGCACCGGACATAGATTCAATATCTCTACACCGGACATAGACCCAATATCTCTGCACCGGACATAGACTCAATATCTCTGCACCGGACATAGACTATATTTCTACACGGGACATAGACTTTCCATCTCTACAGTCTACACCGGACATAGACTCTATATCTTTTCACCAGATATAGACTCAATATCTGTACACCGTTCTGTTTTCTTTTTTATTAATTAGTAGGGTAAAAACCAGAGATCAAAACTCCTTCCAAGATGAACTCTCGTGTCGGTCTATTTTTAGACTGCGAATGCTTCTTTTTTATTGCGAGATAACTCGTACTGGGTAAATGTGAAAAAGCCTTTTAGGATTTATCTCTCTTGGAAGGTCATCATTCCAAGTATGCGAGGATACAAGACCTTCCGAGTAATCGTTTTTAACACCTAGCGAATCATATACTCTGTCTCGTCTTTGAAAAAAATAAATTAATAAATGTGATGGTCGAAGCTAAGTGTAATATATTTAAAAACATCAACAACATTTGCTGTAGACATGGTGATATAGTTAAGATAAGAATGTCAATGAATAAAAAATACATACGAATTGATAACATAGTCACCATCGCGGTTCTATAAAAACCGTTAGAGTAACACCAAAGTTATATTTTAAATTGAATTTCTGCCGCCGCTTAACTTTGTCAAGATGATTCTGGAAGAATTTGTGAAGACCGGTACAACATTTGTGACGACTGTTACACAAAAAAAAGATGGTTTGAGGAGAGAAAGAAGGATCCTAGCACAGAGTTACGAAGAAGGTCAATTAGTGATGGAAGATAATCAATGATGGCACTTACAGAAGTAATGATCGCTAAGTTGAAAAAGAAGTTACAAACATAATTGAACATTTTCACCCTCACCCTGCAGTGTGAGATACTGAAAACTATATATACAACAGCTCGGAGACACACATGGTCAGAAAGAGTGGTTGAGGAAACAAATGAGGATCTATTCTCCTTAAAAAACGAGATACCTCCTATTAAACAATCAAGGTACTATTTTTTCCACTGCATGTACTTTTCGATATTTGTTTGATGTGTATTTTAAAAGTTGTAATAAATTTTTAGTAGTGAACATTTTTTAATAAAATATTTTTTATTAACATACATTTTTCAGCAGACAGAAGTGTAATAGATAATTAGGACAAAAACAAAACACAAATTGTTACTTACGCTTTAATTTCTGTTTCTAATGCAGTCAGTATTGTTCCTGCTTTGTGTCCGATCATTTTAATCCATTAGACACCAAATGATTGTGTACTGGCATGATTGTCACATGTACATGTCCTACATTAAATTATAAAGATTCGTTGAACCGATTTTTATTTTGTCTGTTACTTTAAACTGTGCACTCTTGCATCACTGCGTACTCTTAGATACTGTTACACTAGCAGTCACCTTACGTACCGCCACGGTAGCGAATGTTACTATTGTACCTTCTTTTGTGTATATAAAGCTTTATGTTTTTATATATAAAGCTTAATGTTCCGTGTAAGTTAATAGTTACTTCAGTGTGTAAGAGCTTTTATGTGGCGGTAAATATAAAGTTGATCAAGATATGGTAAGATTACTTATGTCAAGTTTAAATAATAAATGATTCTATGCCAATTGGATGATAAAATAGTAAAAATACACGTGTACATAGAATAGCCGTCGCAGATATTAATAAAAAATATTTCGATGCAAGATGACTCTGATTGAAATAACTGTACCAGCACATAAATAAAAATACAATTATATGCAAACTTATGAAGAAAGGTAAAAAAAGCATTTGTTAATACTTAAACTACATAGTTATAATCTTGTGACAACAACTTGGCTGTCTAAAAAGTTGCGATATAGAAGCATCAAGCTTATACTGGAGATCGAAACAGTAGTGCATGTTAATTGATTGTCATTGGCGTAAGTTGGCGAATCTTCTTGCATTATATACCAGACTATATAGTGCTCCGTGTAGAGCGTCGATTTCGGGGGACTACTTTGTTTGACCTCGATTTACTACCTTTTATCCAAAGATGACCCACGATAATCTAAACATATCGCATTGCAGGTATAATTATTACTTATTTTTATTTACAAGATTTTTATTTACAAGAGAAGTGAAACAATATGATGATGCTATCAGACTGACAGTCAGGCCCAATTTTATCAAGACGCGTACGATCGTTTCAACATGGCAACATACATGAAAACATAATTGTTAAAAGATGCAACAAAAATAATATTTGCATAAACAAAATTAGGTGCGTAAAGGGATAATTATATGCTTACCTACATTTTATGTACTTGTGCACCTACTTGTTCATTATTATGAATTTGATATCGACATATAAGAGCATGTAAAAAAGATAAAATACTTAATATCTTAAAACAAGTGTTTTTATAAAGGTTAACGCTTACCTTCGTTGCCTACTTTCTAATGAATACACTTCTTAGTTTTAATTAACTGTTATCTTGTTGTTGCTGTATTTCTTTGTTGCAGTAAGTACATTCTCACTATCAAAGATGAAAATATCCTCCTCTGAGTGACTCTCCTCCTCATCTGCCCACTCTGCCTTATCTTCAGTCTGCGATAAGTGGGATGGCTGCAGATTGTTCTCTGCAGCCCCTACCACGGAGTGTAAACGTTCTGGCTTGGTCTTCGCTGCCCCCTAATAACCTCATCCACTCCTATGGTTGTTACTCTGGTTGCTGTGTCTCTTGATGTTTCATTTGAAGTGAGGCTACGGAGCCACTCCTTTGTCTCTCACCACCATCCCCATTTTGCACCTTAAAGCATGTTACTCTTAAAGACTCACATGCCACAAATGGTCACACTTTTTCATAAACGGAGTTTAACATACCACTTCAAACGCATACACAATAAACTTAAAATAATAATAGCATCTCCCCTTTTGGATTGGTTTGAATTTCTGTTGTGGAAAAACCATTATTATATTTGTATCATAATTTATGTTAAAGTATTTTTATAAGTAAGGTTTCGTTCAAACGACTAAACGAGCTCTTTATTTTCAACTATAGTTATGTAACAAAGAACAGAAATACATTAATACTATAAAAATACATGTATTGAACAATTACACATACAGAAAGCATTGACGTATATTCGTTTCTGTTATAAATACTAGAAGTTTAACATAGAAACAAATCACACTTCGACCACGTGTACACGGGTCTCGTTTCGCAAGAGTCTAGAAATTGGCTGCTTCGTAAACAATCGGAACACCTCGGATAATTCACGAATAACCTCTCTGTATGTAGGTAGTCGGATTGCCTCGGCCATTTCTCTAAATGAAACTTCTATTGTGACAGACGTCAAAACAATGATGACAGCTCGGATGACAGCTCACTACAGTACGATACCTGTAAAATTTCAATTTGTGGATGCTTCAAATTTAAATCATCCAAGTTTAATTTACCCAGCGCAGCAAACACACAACTGTCAAACGACGCCATTATTTATGTTTTGTGCGAACTACATTTTAGGCATATTCTTCCGACTTCCGGCGAACAAAACGATCGTGATTTCTTCATCATTGCACCAGATACATCCGAGGGATGATTGTCCCGAGGAGTTCCGATTGCTTCGTAAAGAGTCGATATGCATATCCTGTTCAAATATTGTTTTCATTTGAAAGCATACAGCAAAAGATGCTACATGACACAAAATGCTTTGTATGTCACGGTCGAATGGAATGACGTGTTGAATGTTTATTCCGCTTGCCCATATACACTTAACGTGCCATCATCGACATGTCTGTCATGCATGCCAAATTGCATTATGATTGGCAAAAATACCTACATAAAATAAACTGTAGAATTCTTTAACAAAGTTCACAAAAATGGAAACACTGGGTTTTAATACTTCTTGGGAAATCAAAGTCTATAGGCCGCATATTTTACTTAACACGTAACCATTCAGACAGATGATCATCGTAAAATCAGATATACATACAACATACGCATATTTTCTGAAAGAACCTAAACTCAAATCTTTGGCAAAAAGTTTATTTTCTTTTTAAAGAATTAATCATACACATTATATGGCGGCGACCATACATATTTAGAATATGTAGAAAATTAATTGCTTATGTTTAACTCTTGAAAACGACATTTTCCCGACCATTTTACTTGGAGCTTTTTCCTCCGCTCGATGAAAGTAGGACTCATTCTAGAAGAACCACCGCTCGTCCCATTATCGACATTTCATTTTAAATGCTTAAAAAAAACTGACCATCACATATAAGACATATTAACGAATCACACTACGTATGTAGATCTAGATCTATATTACTAATTGGAAATCAAATGGACTTGATCTTCGCCCGAAAATGTCAATTATAGATCATGATATAGTGCATGTGTGTTGTCCCCCTTTCTTTCTTCTTCTTGGTCTGCCCTCCTTCTCCGCTATCATAAGTAACATTGTGTGAAAAACGTTTTTCACACTAGTCATGTTTTTGGCTGAACACTCAACATATTCCAGTGCGCCTATACTTTTGGCTACTTTAACACCTTTTAGCAGCGCAATGGACTGTTTCCCTTCTTGTTGAAGTCTGTGGCGTACTTCTTCCTCATCTCGCAGGTCTGTTTTGGTTCCGACTAAAATGAAAGGTGCGCTTGCACTGAGTGCTCTAAGTTCCGAGAGCCAGCTAGTTTGTGCGCTTTCTAACGTTTCCGGTTCCGTAACACTAAAGCAGACAAGAAATACGTCCGTTTTGGCGCCAAACAGTTCTCTAAATGGTTTGTACTTATCCTGCAAAAATGGAAGAAAATGCTTCAAGTTCGTGAAGAGAAAATAAAAAAAGTGACTAAAGTTACAATGTAACAAAGAAAAAACAAAAAACACTGTTCTATTTAGATATTGAATGTGTATTTTTTCACTTTGTTGACAATATTTTTCCACATTTTCCAGGTCATGCCAAACGAAATCAACGCTATCAAATTCTCTAATAAATATTATTTAAATAGACAATCCCTTCTTTATTCTGAGTTTACAAACTATGTGTTTAGTGTGTTTAGCATTTCAAAAACCATACATGGTACTTAATAAAAAAATAGTTAACAGACAATATCAACAGCAAATGGATTTGATGGTTTTCTCCATCCTTGTATAAACGTCATTGATACATTTCCGCTTTTGCTGTTTAAGTTATAACCCACTCACTTGTACTTGTCAAGTGTGTGTGTGTTCGAGATACTGACGAATCTTGTCCAAGGATTTAAGTGCGCTGCACGACCCATATATAACGTTTCATATTATTTTCTAGTTAAACAGAAACAATGTTAACATTTTCGTCCCAATATCTTGAACAGAATAAAATTTCGTATAAATTGCGTTTGACATATTTGTCTAGTCAACATTTTTGGAACAAATTTAATTTAAAATAAAACAGCTGATTAATCACTGAACTGGGTTTCTTGTACACGTGTTCTCGATACGTATAGATGTGATTTGTGTCTAAACTGTGTACATATTACCGATTGACGTGCAAAAAATATTAATAATAAATGTCAAAAGGTTATCGTGAGTTGCCTCAAATCATTTAGGTCCGAAAGGTGTTATAAGTCTGAGTTAAATCCTTTCCCTACATGTAAATTATTAAACTATAGAAGTGATTAAACATATGCTTTTTCAGTAGTTAGGTATAGATTAAACATATTTCAACTTATCTTAATCACTCTTTACAGCCCACTTCCTGGGTAGAACCAGTACTCAGGTACAGAAATGTGCATTAAATATTCATGCTTTAAGCCTAAAATCGCGTGGTTAGTTTTGGGGATCGAATCCGGAACTCTTCGATCCCGAGTCCAACGACTTAAAGGCATCTCGAAAGGAATGTGGTATCCCACTGAGCCAGGCCCCCACATGCTATGACCAGACCTGCTAATTGCTGGTCATCACTGCAGGGAGTCTTTAGCCAACATAGTACTAATCTGTCACAGTAATACCTCTGATGGGTTAATGCAAAACTAAATTACCTGCTAGTATGGATGTGAGACAGTAGGCTAGTTTTGCACAAAGCCACAAACATTATTGTTAGTGATAATGTGGGTTGTTTACTATATGATCCCTTACAAATTCTTTATTGCATTAATTACTAGGTGTCAGTTTTGTAACTGCAAGATTATGTATTTATTTCATAGCTAAATATTTAATTTTGAAAATACATGAGAGATACAAGTTTTAGTATTCAAAATGACTTAAAATGAGTCTGAAGGACATTATGCTGACAATAAATGACTTTTTAAATTGCTTTTGTTAGAAACGTTTCGTTACATTTTACAAATCCAAATAAAATATAACTTAAAATATATATGAGAACTAAAAGAATGAAAGAAATTACAAAATGTATAAGAAATAACAAAATCAACAAACAAAGTAAGAAAGAAAACAAATAAAGATTTATATATATATATATATATATATATATATATATATATATATATATATATATATATATATATATATATATATATATATATATATATATATAGGATTGCGTAATTGGTATATTCACAACTGTTTCCTTTACAAACTGTGAATGACTATGTTCAACCCCCAGATATAGCATACATACACTTGGATCTTGAACAATACCTGTGTGACAGACACATCGTTACAGACTGTGGCAGCCTGGCTTATCAGAAAACAGATGCCCTCACATGCTGGGTGGGGCAATAAATGGGGGGGGGGGGGGGGGGGGGTCACTTATATAAGGCTCTTGAGATGCCTTTAACCACAAGACCACAGACGCTCACATTTACTATTCCGTTTGCCCTCTGTGAATTGTTACGTTCAGAACACCCGGGCTAACTGTGCAATACAGGTTTTATCCAGATTCAGCCGAGTAGTGGAAAATTTGACATGGAAAAAGCGTTACAATTTAATTCAGAGATCGGTCTACGTTACTTATGACGAGAATATTATAATGTTGCTAAAAGAAGTAGGTTGAGGTAATGTCTTCTAGTGTCAAGGCAAATGTGATAAAGTATCTCAAGGGGGAAACTACGAGAGATAAAGTTCATGCGTGCATATGTACTTAATCTACCATAATATAAAACTATTTAAGCATACGTGTCGTTAACATTTCCAATGAGGTTCGTTTTTATCCTGCTTTAACGCGAAAATGTGCAGGATAAAGACTTGCCGGATAAACTTAGTGATATCCAGTCAATAGGCCACGCGTATGAATACATTGTTTACATTACTTATGTTCATAGGTTCTTAATCAAACGTGCAATTAATGCTTTTTCGCCGAATTATGTAATCATTCATGGATTTTTTTAACATTTATATATATATTTATATATGGAGAATAAAAATGATATAAAAAATTTGAACGGAGGTTCATGTCTGAAGAAAAAAGGAGTGAAGCGGTTATTGTTTTTCTGTTAACTTTTCTTAAATCTTCCTCGTTTGTTAACTCTGTTTTTTTTTTCATATGAAAGATAAAGCGCAGGATAAATCGAATACATGATTGGTGCCGAGAAAAAGAAAGTTTATCTGGTTCGCTTCGAAGCTAAAGCTCGCCAAGATATTCGTTTCTCGCTCACCAGATAAACTTTCTCATTCTCGGCACCAACCATGTATTCTCTATATCTGTTGCAGTCAAATATGAAGGAGTTTTATTGGCATTCTTAATTCTGCACATGTTAAGCACAAATGTATACATCATAGGCAAATAGTGTACACCCAGATCACCTCCTATAAACTGCCTGATCAAAAACCCTTAGCAAAATAAGCTATATATACGTTTAGTCCATTGAAGCAAGTTGCCACCTAACGCATGTGTGCAAAAGGACAAAGCAACACTATGTCATCGAACTTATTATACATCATTTAAAAGCTCAATTTTCAATTCACCACCGTTAATAAAATGCTTACACAATATACAAGATAATGGCACTTCGGACTTACAATAGTTGATTTGTTAATGTAAGTTGCGTTACATTTTACAAACTATTTCCTTTTTGATAAAATCCCAGATTCGTCCCTGATTCATCATACTAAGCCTGCTAATCATGACTTCACCAAACAGTGTGGCCTCTTATTAGCAAGCTCTCGGCTGGGAACTGAATGACCAGGTTCTACACGTTTGGATGTTTAATCTCTAGACTGTCTGGTAACCATTGCATAAAGCAGTTAGGTTAGCAAACAACATAATAAATATGGTCTACTGATCACGACAGCAGACTAAGAGCTCAAGAATAAAACATCATCTTATTTATTTCTGGGAACTTGGGTTATTACACAGAGCAAATGACATCTAAAAAAATCCGTACTAGTTCATGAGAATAGCTCCGAGAAAACTTAACATACATATCAACACCGCATTACATGTATTTTGTGAATCTAATAGATTGCAATGTTTCAGCACTGTGTGCTTAATTTTTTCTTTTCGCTTAACGTTTGTAAGAATAAGTTCTTTTAACATAACATTGATTATTAAATACACGAACCGACAACGATGATTTGGTTATATGGACCAGGAACATTACGTACCGTCCCTATGGTGTCCGTTAAACTCAATTCTATGGGACCCTCATCTGTTTCCAAGATAACAGGCACTTCAAACGTGTTCTTTTGACCCGCTGATATAAAAAGAAAAGAACAAGAAGCACTTTTATTTGTTGTTTATAAATACAAACATGTCATTATACTAGCATACAAGTTTGTTTATTTTGTTTTGGATGGGGTGGGAGTAATTACAGAGTTCAATGTTGAATGTGAAAATTGCAGATTGTCGTATTCATGGAAAAGTTGGTAAAGTAAATTATATGTTGGTACTACAGTTCAAGCGCTTTTATTTTAGATAACTTGATTATGATAATTGACACAATAACGAATGCCTTCGGTGTATGAGAACACTTCTAAGAAAACCGGAAGCATATAAAAATAACATTTATCTTGCCAATTTAAAGTTTGAACATTCAGTTATCAACGCTTAGGCTTTCCATTTTGTATGAAGGCTGTAAGAATAAACATCACATTGAATAAACAACACAGCAATCTATATACATCTATACATAATTTTCTGTGTTGCCATCCTCATGACAAGACCAAAAGTTAGTTCCTGGTCTGTGTTTTAATACTATTGTTCATATTTAAAACGAAGATATAAATCCACCTTTTCCATTTAGAAGGTTTCACATATGATCAACGTAACTAATGTACCTGTGTTTAACTACTAAATGTAAATTCGCAATGCGTTACTCATTACATATGCTGCTGTAGGCAAACTTTGCAAGTATTTGGAGATGATGGCGGTAATTTATCTACATCTAGATGCGATTCGATTTTTTTCAAATAATAAGTATGCATTGAATGTTGTACTTAGAATTGCCGAGCAAATAAAATAACACAAGGCTAATGTTTCTAAATGAAAGTTTCTTTGCATATCAGATGGCAAATCAAAGTTATACGTTACCGTAAGGAAGATTTCCTGTTAAGGACACATTTAGACTATTTTCCATCGAACTAAAATATTCATCATTAACTATCTATGTGCATGTCATTATAATATTTGTCCGTAAAAATAACGTGATGTATTTTTATCAACTTCGGCCCTGTGAAACTGAAGCAGAAGTACAATAAGTACAGGTACAATTAGGTTTTATCCCAGGATTTTTTATTTGTTAAGCAAGCGTTATATGATCCATATATGCTCATTTGTGAACACAAAATCTAACATTTCTACAAATAAATGGGAATTTTTACTGGAAATAATGCCAAAGTGACATCATATTTGTGTGTTCACAATGAATTTCTTCACACAAAAACAAATTAAAGTCGTGACTTCCAGCTGATCTGTTCTGCGCCGGAGGTTCTATCAGGAAATTTGTCTTCCGCCTCTCTGATAGACATCGCTATAATTACCACAATTGTGTCGCGGCGAAATATTTTGACCGGAAATTGTACATCAAACTTATGCATGTAGTTGGCGTTTGTGTTCTTTTCTTAATAAACTGTTATTATTTTAAGTGTATGCTTCCGTTGATGTTTTGATAATAATTCTAAAAGTGTTTCAAGCTAAAATATACACGATTTTCGTACTTTCTTAATACGTTTAAAATAAAAAGCTTACTAATAACTACAGATATTTGTGACAAAGGGAAAATAGACAATTTAGGATCCGCAAGGGGTTGAGCCCACAAAGCCAGTAATATTTGCACCCTGGTGCTTAACAATAACCAGGCTAACATACAACTAGAAATCCTTGGGCATTCCACTGTAAGACCCCACAAAACCACATTTAGTAGCAATAGCATTGCATGTGACCCTATAGACCTGAACAAATTCTGTTCTTCCCGTTCCTGTATATATCCTACCTCAGTAAAATGTTATTTGATGAAAATGTAAAGTCTATTTTATTAACGATACATTAACACTGACCTGCCACAAAACTGAGACTATGAGCGATTGCTTACTTACTGAGAAGAACCATATGAAGGTTGAAAATCAAATATTGTCTCGGGCTTTAAAGTTGTTGAGCTCGGAAAAGAATGTGAGAAACTGTCATTATTAGTAACAGTGACATTGACCTTATCAACAGGAACATCAACACAAATATTCATTATTTTCATCGAGAATCTACCTACTAAATATGATTATTATACGCCAATATTTAAATGAATTTATTTGACAGAAGCGAAAATTATCTAGTTTGGCAACTGATTTTAAACATGTCAAAAAGTTTCCGATAATATGAACTGTGGCCCTTGATAGCAAACATTTTTTTAAAGGAAGAAATTTGGTAGAATTCCGATGAAAAATGTAGCAGCATTGCGCTTAGAAGAAAAAGCTCGACAAACTACCGCCTACATTCGCTAATATAAGAACCATTTTATCATTTGGCAAACCTAGTTAAAATGGGTCTTTTTTAGCCTTTCACACAACCATACGACTTTAAGCCTGACCGTATAATTTATTTTATTTAAATAATTTATTTAATTCAAATTGTTGTAGGAAAGGGTTAAGTGACATGGGTCTAACAATGAAATACGATGACCTCTAAACACACATAGTTACACAGATTATTGCTTGACGTGTCACTGTGCTTTTCATTAGATCATCCAAATGCCAGTGTGTATCAACTAGACATCCAGTTACGTTAAGACACCAGTGATAAACAAAACGTTTGAGAGTGCAACTAAAATTTTACCTTAAAAAAACTTACCCTTTATTGTTCCTTCGGTTCCTTTGGAGTTCTCAAACAGGCTGTTTCTGTTGATGCTTTCTTCTGGAAACTTATTGTTAGCGAAAGTCATCAGAAGACATGTTTTTCCCACCCCACTGTCGCCGAGAACTGTGACCTTAAACTTTCTCGCCACCTTCGCCGTCAAGTTCGGCTGCTCGTCGGCCTTACTGGAGTTAACAGGCGAGTCACCCAGCGGCCCGCCCTCACTGCTCATGTTTATTAAATTGTTCCTCGATTTTTTATTGTCGCCTCTCTAACTGTCAAAGGTCCTTACAGTTACGAGTTATGATGACAACCAATCACCAATCGCATTTGGTTTGTTCTGGATTTCACCGAGGATGTTAACAGTCAGATGAGGTTACACTTATATCCGCTTCCTTGTTGTTTTTCTGTCACTGATAATATTGTCATAGAAACAGTTGATTATTGTTATTTGTTCATGGTTGATGCATAAATTGTAGTTTGCACGTATTTTTTTCCATGGAAACGTACGCTTATTCCTAATGTATATATAACCATTCTGTCCTCATTTGAAAAAAAGATTCCTCACCAAGTCAATACAGTAGCAGAAACTTAACGTCTTGCATTTACAATACATATTTCAAATTAAAACATATTTAACACATTTTGGGCTGGAACGTTAACAAAACGCATTTAATTATACACTTATTACATACACCACACAAATGAAACATCGCACTAAGACAATACACGAAAAAGTGTGACAGGTCTTCAGTCTTGTCAGAAAAATTAAAAAAGTTCTGTATTGTTACATTCTACTAGCCGTGATCTTATATGCTCCTTTACAACATTCAGTTGTAGCTGCTGTACCTTTAATATCCATTTACATTAAGCTTTGTTTTAACAAACTCCACAAAGTGAGTCTATTATATCTGAAGCAACTTTAGGAAAAGCGCAAAGCTTCACATCATAAGCATCCATCAGCAAAATAATGTCAATTAGACTCTCTAATTTGCTGGTTGTCGCCTACGGTTGACCTTTAAGACAGTGTCTTCTCCAGTTTGTTACAAATGTTATTTAAAAAATTACAACGCGCGTTTAACTGCTTCCATCAACAGCTAGCAACAAATCCATGTTTTACACAAAAACACACGTAAATCCAAGCCATCTACTGTAAGATGTACGTTCTAGACTATGTTCATATTGACCCCTTGTACACTCCTAAACTAAGCTTTGATCGTATCATTGTCAGCTTCCGGGCTATGTTGCTGTCAAACCTCAACGAAAGAGGCCCCGCTAGGGTTTCTAACAAACACTAGAAGTCAAAGTTGATGTACTCATGGTGATATATACTGACTAACATTCACGGTGATAATGTATATTAATGGTGTTCTTTGGTTTCAGTGACAGTCACACTGCGTATGGCATACAATTTCACAAAAGCATAAAGAGAGCAAACAAGTAAGCTTTCCATCTAGTCGAAGGTACTCACACATTTGTGTGGCTCTATCCGGACAAAAGGTTGCGTTTTTTTATCGAACAAAATTTATTGGAGTAACTCAATGGCCAAACGTTTGTGGTGACACTGACGTTAAAAAAGTTCGGGGTTGAGGAAACCCCAATGAAATGCAGCTGCAGCAATTGAAATATGCCTACAGTTAATCTTCCAGTGGAAGCAATAAAATGTACCACACTTACATAACTGGTGCTTGATGTATCCAAGCATTTCTAACATTTATCTGAAGATGTTGAACAGGTTAGAGATCATACTAAAAATACGCTGAATGTGTCCAAATATGTAATTTGACCTAAACAATACTGGAAATTTGAAAGTGCGGTTGCTCTAATCTTTTTTACAATGAGAAGCTTTTTGTATTTGACATAATTGGTAATTACAAGGAATAAACTATTTACAAAAAGAAAGGATCAGACTAGTCTATGCCTTTTCAATGTTTAATCTTTTTGTAGTTAAACAAAAAAACAAACAAACAAATATGACTGCAAACACGAACATTGTTATTCAACTGCTTGTTCTATTTATGTTCCAAGATATATATATATATAGAGAGAGAGAGAGAGGTATCTTTTCATAAAAAGGAAAATCTGACAAATAAGAAATCACAAATAAAATCTTTCAGTTAATGTGGACCTCAGTCAACTGGTACATCATTACTATGACCCTCCAAAATGCAACATTGCATCTGCAGGCATTCGATGATTCGTCCCTTCAAGGCATGTTTACATGATCACAGTATACTGCCTCACACAGGCAGTGTACACGCCGCATATATACTAGGTTTAAGCCATAGAACAGTAATTACGACGCTGGAATGTGCAAGTGGGACAGACCTGAAAACCACGGCCGACATGGGCGGTTCGGATAATCTGTGACAGTCCCCTGAATCACAGGGCCCCAACACATTCAATGTAAATGTCATTTCCGGAAGTTGGCACTTACGTTGCTTCTTAGCTGGCTGCGCGGTGTTTACACGCCGATTGTGATAACAGTTTGTATGTTCATAGGACCCAAGTAAGTTGTTGTCAAGAGGATTGATGGGTGAGACTGGTACTTATGTTGTGTCAGTTAAACACCATCCTCAACGAAAAAAGTAGGAATTACATAGCTAGATCTAGTAGGAAAATGCTTTTGATATTGAATTAATTGTTTGATTGCTGTTGTTATTTGGGCTAAAATATATATTTAATCATTACACATCAGGTCTGTTTCTGGTAATAAGGCATTTTGGGGTATTGTACAGGAGCTTTGTTCTTATTAATAATACCGACTTGTTCATGGGAATAATACGATTTCTTGTTAATAATACTGACTTGTCCTTTTTTATTCCATTATTAATTGCTTATTAATAGAAATAAAACTATTATGATTAAGTAAGTCTATAAGGTTTGTTCTTGTCAAAAATATTTTTTCTAAACCTGATTCTTCTGTCAAACATTGCATACATTTGTAAATAAGGCTCGTATATGTGTTTGGTTCAGATGTACGTACATTATTTCATGCATTTGTGAAGCTTTGTTCTTTAGAGATTCAGATGTCCTACATATCATTTTTTTGTCAAATGGAGTTTTAGGCGTCCAACACTGCATGCATTTATTTGTTCACTCTAGAAGTGTTTTGCATCATATCCAACTCCTTTATATATTACATCAAAGACATGTTGCCATTAGCTGTCTTCTTTATTATGTTCACATTTATCCTCGAAAAAGTACTTGCTCAAGCTTTTATTAGAGCATGTATTCCAAACTATAATAATTTGTGGAACAATGCTTTAACTAAACAAAGACTATCAAATCATTACTGTTATTTCCAAAAATGTGTTATTATCAGCTTCTACAATTTACGGATAACTGAGCATCGTAGCTGTTTTTATCTCGTTGGTTGTAACAATGTACAGGTATTCATGTATCGGACAATTAACTTATCAATAAACTTGGGAAAAAATTTGATTATGAATATTCTCTAACACTTTTATACATTTATTAATATGAAACAAATTCGAATTATGATCGCAGACATTTTTCAAACATTTGATAAAAGGTGATTGGCAGACTGAATAAATATTAATACTTTTTATGTGGTATTCTGTTTGCCTGAAGCAATGATGTACAACAACTTCAACAGGTGACAGAGTGTAAATTGATGTGGGTTGGTATTTTACTAGATACACCAAAAATCTGTATTAATTTTATTATTTTTTATGTTATTTTACTATTCAGCTGTTACCTGGCTTGTTAAATACTTCTCGTTAATATTGTTAATATTAACATAGTTATGTACTATGAATACCAACATTCAGCGTCCAAGTATCCTCAGAGCCAACTTAATTCATATAACAAGGATGACTATGTGCTAAATAATGTGGTTCAGTCCATTCACTCATCCAACAAGCACTCAAGAGTGCAGTGTGCAAACTTTAAATTGCAACTTGGTAAACCTCATGTGTCATGTTTTACAAATCAGAAGATATTACATACATATATTAAAGGTGCATCAGACTATTTGGACCAGATTTTTTCCTAAAACAACACATATAAATTGTTACCTGAAAAGACCCCACACAATGCTGTTTATAGAGGTCCTACATCTATTTTAAAAGTGGAGCGTCACTCGTCATAACAAACATGTATTTTCTATCTGAGCCACGCTGCACAGTTAGCTATTTTTAAACATAGAAAACCATGTGAGCCCATACTGATGAGATCACTTTATATTATCATCTGGGTAAGTCCACTCTGATGTTTAGTTTATATCTTATTTTTTGCAAAAATCCCAATTGAGCTTATTTATAAATTTGGATACAAATGAACATATTGAGCAAATCTTTCATGATTTGTGCTCTCTAACAATTGAGGCTGTGTTTATAATCGTCTTTTTTCAGATTAACGCACTTAGACTAAACCACAAGCTGATGCAGAAATTATGTCTAAATACCCCCAAACAGGGTAAAGCTTTATTAATTGCATTTGATAGCACAAACTGTCGGCTACAACCTTTAAACAACTGTTTATTGATAATGTGGATACATGTACTTCTTTTTTTGCGTTTTACCAATACACGAATAACTTATGGCTGCAGTGGTACTTCTACATGGCAAGTTATATACATGTATAGCTCATGGCTGCAGTGGTACTTCTGCAGGGTTAGCTGTGTACATGTATAGCTCATGGCTGCAGTGGTACTTCTGCAGGGCAAGCTATATACATGTATAGCTCATGGCTGCAGTGGTACTTCTGCAGGGTTAGCTGTGTACATGTATAGCTCATGGCTGCAGTGGTACTTCTGCAGAGCGATATACATGTATAGCTCATGGCTGCAGGGGTACTTCTGCAGGGCAAGCTATATACATGTATAGCTCATGGCTGCAGTGGTACTTCTGCAGGGCAAGCTATATACATGTATAGCTCATGACTGCAGTGGTACTTCTGCAGAGTTAGTTATATACATGTTGGTACTTCTGCAGAGTTAGTTATATACATGTATAGCTCATGGCTGCAGTGGCACTTCTGCAAGGTTAGCTGTGTACATGTATAGCTCATGGCTGCAGTGTTACGTCTGCAGGGCAAGCTATATACATGTATAGCTCATGGCTGCAGTGGCACTTCTGCAAGGTTAGCTATATACGTGTTAAAAAGAATGTATAAAAGGGAAAGTAGAAAATGTTATCAATATTTATTCCAACAGCATTTTTATTGTTTTGTAATATAAATATGTTTTTGAAAATATATATACTGTACATGTACATTCACAAGAAAACATGTTTATAACAAATAATCAGTCATTAAAAAAAAATAACCTTAACAAAAACATAAAGATATACTTTTGTGTTTAAACTTAACATATTCTATTTAAATTACTTTTTGTAGCAGCTAAGTGCCATATTTATCCTATTCCACTATTTTTGCATCCATTTGTCCATGGCACACTATCATCTCCTCAAAAAATACTCAAAAAATATTCTTCCATTTTTTTCTATATATATCTTAACCCTTTTTTATGTATACCGGTAACCTCTATCACTACTCCCATTATGTAACCCCACCCATTATTTACCCATAGCTCATTTATTGCCCCAATTACCCACAACAGCCTACCCCTATCTCATTGGACCTCTTCTTTACCATGAAATGTACCTCATATTTAATGTCTGTAAATTCTCTTGTCCCAATTTCTAAATTATTATTCACTGACTCTCTTTTTATGACTTGTAAACTGTTTGGTGAATTTGTAATCATACACAAAATTATCTTTCTAATGATAGGTCAAAGATTCTCCTTCAAAATGAAAGGTAGAATTATCTTAAGAATAATAGGTCAAATATTTTAATAATACTTTAAGGCTCTTAGGTACTACATTTTTAGCTCAGCACTCAATTATTTGTAAAATATTATTCAGTTACTGCTACAAAATCTGGTTTAACCCTTCAATCTACATCTCCACCCTCAATGATTGGTCAAAGATCTGTCTTCACTACCTCCCCTACCCACTGCCCTCCTCTGTCAACACCTCTTTATCCCATCCTCCCAGATTATTGGCCCCAGTGGCCCCAACCACACTATAGTTACTGCCCCTCAGCAGCTGCCCTCTCCATGTCCTCTCTGACCAGTTCCTGACTGGTTCGCAGAGCATTTTTCATCGCATCTAGTACAGTGATGGCAGACAGAAGGTTAATGGCTGTCTCCGGATAGTCATGGTCCTGCAGAAGATGTACCAGATCGTTCCAGTCCTCGAGAGATGTCTCCGTGTCATCCATGACAGCAGCATGGAAGGCACTGGTTCTTGGGTCACCTGGAAGATGGTGCAGGGACAATTGTACAGGAGTAATGTACTGGTAAAACCAGGAGATGTAAATCTTCTGACTAAAGCTTGTACAGTGTATATTGTAACTTTCAGAACTGACTTGTCAAGGTTTCAAACACATAGTATTGCATTATTATAGGAAAAAATATTGCCAATATTTGGTAGTTTTTGTCAGTTATGATTTGTTTTTAAGAGATTTATCAATTGTTATATGCTTGTTTTCTATGTGTACAATGGTAAATACAGCCAGCAGTTCCCTTTGTACAAATGGAAAGAACTTAGAATTGGAATGATACAAAAATAAACAGTGTTTCCCAAATCCAAATACATACTAAACTCAACCAACCTGCTGAGGGGGTATTCTGTTGATCCTGGATGAAGGGCAGGGCCATCTCAAACTTGCCTTCCTGAATCAGCGTCATGATCACACGACCTATTGGCAAACGCCTATCTGATGGGGACGTCCCTTCCACTAGAGCATGCATAAGTTGGATAGTTGGGCATTGGCGTAGTACCCTGATGTAATCCTCCTTTGTAAAGGGTGCCTTGGTCTGTGCCAGCTGAAGACCAGCCTTGATACGCCCCTGTTTCAGCAGACATACAACAGCTTCTTTATAGAGGCGCAGCTTAATGAAGACATTCTGGGCCATGGCCTGGGACGTGCAGCGACAGGGGATCGAACACTTACAGTGATCAGCTACCACCTTACCTATGTCCGCAGTAAATGTCAGTCTGAAAAAATAATTTAACATGGCACTTACTTAAAGCTTAGGCATTTTATAATTATTAGTAAATAGTAATAAAAATCCAGTAGTGAGATCACTATTGATTCTGAAGTGATTCTTACAGCTACATATTCCTACATCAAGTCTAAATATATATTTATACAAATGCTATTTTCTAAAAGTGGGTATGTTGATTAGGTCTATAAAAACAAATGAACCTAAAATTCTACCATTTGCAGTGATTTTAAGGCATGACTATAAAATGTGATGCCGAAGTAATTCAATATCACATAGCAGTTCAGTTGTTAGCACCCAAATAGAATTAAGACATCCTTGTGATTTGTTATAGTGAAAATGCAAAGGATGATTTGACCTTTTATAAGTGATCTTTATCTAAAGGTTAAGCAAGAATTCTAAATGCATTATTAAATTATATAGGAAAAGTAGAGTGTAGCAGTATATCATGGGATAAATTATATAACAGACTTGATTCCCTTACCTGTTTTGGGAGATCCAGTGTGAGAGGAGATCAAGTCTGTTTTCATACAGGGCACACTGTACACACTCCAGGGATAGCTGGCTGTCAGGCAGGGCATTCTCAGTGCCAGCAGATGACATTAAGGCATCACAGAACATCAATAGTGGTGTACGCCCATTGATCCGCAGTTTGACATCTGTAATATTGGCAACAATGGTTATTAGTATATTCAGTTGTTTTTAAAGAATTGTTTATCAAAAGGCTGCTAACTATCATTGTATTTAGTCAACATTGAATTTAGAAGGATAAATCTATTAAGATATAATAAGTCTACAATCTGAATTTAAATCAGTAACAGACTTGCAGCAAAATCAGTAACAGACTTGCAGCAATTTTGGTTTAAGTGTTTGGTTAAAATGAAATGGAGGAAATATAAACCTCTACAAGGACTTTTGCAAGTTAAGCCATGTTTGAATTTGGCATAAATGTCAATCAAATGTAAGCCTTTATAAGAAGGTGTCATCCCATGTTAATGGTTTTAAAACTTTTGGACTTTGGAAACTTGAATGAATTAAAAGTGAAAAACATGCACAATTTATAGCACTTGTCTGCTCCATGACACCAGTTATGACCTTTTACCTTTCAATCATTCAAACATAGAAATATTTGAAGGGCTAGATATTTAGCTCAATAAAACATAATTTGCCTGCTTCTTCATCATGTAAATGCTATTGAAGTGAAATCAAATACATGTTAAATTTCTATATATTTCAAAATTCAACAACAATATTTTATTAAACCCTTGTTTTTTAAGAAAGTAAAATAATAGTGATGTGATTTGATGAGGCAACTCTTTTTTAACAATTATTAAGAAATCAAACACAATGAAAGGGTTGTGTACCTGGAAAAAAAGTTAGACAGAGAGAAAATGAGAACATTCGACTTGGCTGGAAGGTTGCAACAAGTACACAGTGTTGGTAAAGTGGGGAACCATGCAGGAAACTGTCCCAAAGCCCTAGTCTGCTGGCAGCTAACGTATTAAACTCAAC
Source organism: Sinonovacula constricta (assembly GCA_007844125.1). Taxonomy (NCBI): domain Eukaryota; kingdom Metazoa; phylum Mollusca; class Bivalvia; order Cardiida; family Solecurtidae; genus Sinonovacula; species Sinonovacula constricta. The sequence goes on from CM017557.1 coordinate 36,914,873, forward strand.
TGTCAGGGCAAGTAGCACAGATTGAGATCAGTCATTACCCTTAGACAGCTGAGCACTTTATGCTATTCATTGCGGGTAATGCTTTTAATGACCAAAAATTATTACATAAAATGTTTCTTTAATGATTTATTTTCAAATTTATAGCATGTATTTTTGGCAGCAGGCTAAGTCTTATTTGTAAAATTTAAGAACAGGTGAATAAAAAGTTGTGTCAATTAATATAAGAGCAAAAACATAAAAACATATCCATTTATCGCCATCAAACAATTATATGGTTACTGTTGAGGAGTTTGACTCATTTATTATTGGTATATTTTAAACAGATTCAAGTTGTGCAGATTTTTATTTCCAGTAAGTCAACACAGCTGTAAAGAATTTACATAATTTGTGCTTATAAATTTAAAATTAAAAAAGAAAAAAAAAAATTGCATTTTTTCATCTTAGTCTATTACATTTATTAAATTATATTATTATCTATGTGAATAATGGAATATTATATATATATTTATAACAGAATTGAAAAAGGAAGCAGTTAAAACAAAAAACAACAACATGGCCCTAAACATAAAAAGGTATATCCACCAAGGTTACCCAAACACCATGAGGTACTATACCTTCAGGCAGGCGACAAGCTAGGAGTAAGAACAAACAGAAACTATAAGCTACAAGAGCTAAAGTGCAATGGAAACTACTACAATAAACCTCCTGACCATTACCACAAGAATGGTATGATTTTAGTTTGAGTGAAACGTTTTTAAAGCAGTAGTAATTAAATAAATTAGTCTTTACTTTTCAACTAAGCAAATTGGCAAACAAATGAATGTCATACTGATGTTGAATATATTTCAAGCTACTGGACTTAGTATATTTGTATACTTTAGTTTAAACATATTTAGCTAAAAAACTATTTGATCTTTGCAACAATTGTACAATACAGATTCAAAAACAGTCAAAATTATTTTACAGCTGAAAACAATAATTCCCTGTAGGCGTTTATAAAGGATTGGATTGGATTTGCTGGCATTTTTGTCGATACTGTACTGCGACATTTCTATCATTATAGCACAAGGGCACTTATGAGGTGCCCAGGGACTGAACCCCGCCGGTCCATAATACTGACGTAATGCTGTCCCCTTAGCCCTGAGCATTAGGAGGGAAGCTACTACTTCCAACTTTAAAGTCTTTGGTTTGATCCGGCCAGGGTTTGAACCCACGACCTTCCATTCTGCAAGCCGACCCTCTACCAATTGAGCCATTGTGGCCCGTCGTTTATAAAGGAATATAAAACAAATGACATATGTTAATATTATATATTTTACAAATATTCTAAATATCTTTTTAAGTACGCATTTGGTATAAATTTACAGTAAACAAAATATGATTTTTCAACTTTTTAAACTATTGAAAAGGTTTCAGACTGCAGCAGGCAGATAATGTTTGTTTTGTTTCTCTTGTAACATTGCATTGCACAGTTGATGGCCAGCTAATTATAAGTGGATGAGGACCCCTGATCTATGTCTGGGTAGAACCAGCTGTATGAACATAAAAACGTTCATTGTTTAATGTGATCATAACCAGAACATGTGCACTATGATGAAAATAAAATGTTATATATATGGATTGTATTTTCATCATCAAACCCACTGTAAATAATGTTTAAATGATATTATATACCATATATTATGGCAATTTATCAATAATTGTTAACCAAAGTTTAAATGATTCAATAAAAATAGATCATAACAGTTTGAATGTATTTTACAACTTTCCATTCATAAAAGATTATAATTTTTCTTTCCAAATCCTGGAAAGTTCATATTAGTTACTAAAGCATTTATATTATACAGTACCTGCATTTACTTGTGTAATATCTCAAAATGATAACATGTTATATACATATCATTATCAAATAATGATGTGCTATGTACATGTTTCAAACAAGTTAATCAACAGGACACATCTAATCCAGAAATAAATATCTGAGCTATATTAAGCTTTGTTTATTTCTCACTTCTGGTAAAATGATTTTGGTATTAGTTTCTCAGCATATAGCAGAGAATGGAACTTTTATAGATCAGTGTGGTCTATTTAAGCATTTGTCAATAACATACAGTTTTACAAGCAACTTAGGACTATAGGAATGTTACTAAGCCTGTATGACTTTTAAGAATATATCTTTAAGTACATGACAAAAGAGAGATAACTGATACATTTCTGTTATTTAGAAAATGCAGAATGATCAATTTATATAAAATAACAAATGAAACTGTTATAAGAACTCGCATGAGAATAAATTCATTAGCTATAATGCATAAGGTTATTTGAGCTTCCTATATTTTTTTAACAAAACTTTGTTAGACAAAAAGTTCTTGGAATGTAAAAACAAATTCCTTACATTTAGTATTACTTTACTTGCAAGTTCAAAAAAGAAATTAAAAAGTTTTCTAAGCTCTTCTAAAGACACTCAAAACTAAAGCTATAAGTCTAGTCTACAAGGAGCACAAGAAAAAAGAGTATACAAAAAACATCTATGTCTATCAGTGGCAGTACAGGATGTGTACCATACTGGTTATGCCTACCTCTGAACTTGGCGAGTGTAGCAGAAGTCCTGAGGATACCTTTGGGACTGTTGGCTGCATGAATGGCTGCCTCCTCATATCTGCCATCCTCAAACAACTCGTTAAACTTCTCTATGTATTCCAGCATCATCTCTGCCTCCTTCTCCTTGTTTGGGTCATCGTCCTCAAATGTTGATGTGGTTTGAGTTCCTTCCCCTGCCCCTGATCCCTCCCGAGCCACGCCCCCCTCTGTCTGAGCCTGGGATTCTGCAGCCGCTTCTAAAAAACATGTATTTTATAACATTATTCAAATATAAAAATTGTCTATACTTCATTTTTTGCAATATTAAACTTGCATACATAGGATAAATAGAATTTCGGACCTAAAGGTTAAGTTCTTATTGGTCAGGTTTCAAGTCACATTAGAGGTATTGGTTACATACAAGTGGTAATTATAATGTTAATCAGATAGAATGTGCTGGCTGCCTACACTAAATTTACATGTCATAAACACCTGACCAGACATTTGAAAAAGTTTTCCTGGATCACTTTAGATAACAAATTTTTGCTGGAGCAAGATTTAATAAGTCTTTTTTAAGTAAGGGATAAATCTTTATTAGGAAACATGTAATAAACATAACTGGACACTTTATGATAGGTTCAAAGAGACCAATAAACACTACGACCTCACCTGTAAACCCATAATCTTAAAGAGAGTGACTCAAGAGCCTCTCCTTACACAATTCTTAAAGGCTGTAAATAACCTTAAGAAGCTATATTTTTATTGAGGATAAAACTTGCAACCTCACACACCATGTGTTGCCACTGCAACTTTTTAGTCACTAAATCCGTAAGCCTGATTTCTTTTAAATGAAGTAAATGTAGAAAGGTAATATATTTTTGGTACTTCTTTACCTATTAAGTGTAAAAAAAATAATCATAATAAAATGGATCAAAGTAGTATTTTTGTGCCTGATCACCCTGTATCGATGTTCGCATTGTACAATTCACTCATCACTGTGTTGAAACAATTACCTGCTTCCCTCTGTTTCTGAGCCTGCATGGCGGCATACTGCAGCGCCATCATGACTGTATCTCCCACCGTCTGATGAGGGGGCTTCTCACGATTGTATGCTTTAGCTGCCTCAAGAGCAACCTGAGATCACATAGGCAGACAAAGTGAAAAACTGTCCACAGCTATCATGATTTTAAATAATTAGTACTAAATTCTATGTTTTTGTTAACAGAGTCTTGCATAAGTAATTTCAATAACTAAAGACTCAGCTAAGCATTGTGTAAATTGTGCTCAGACAGGGAGCAATATCAGCAGCAGTACAAGTTTGAATCCCTTTCTTGCATGCACAGTTTTTCCTTATCATGTATTTTTAAGCAATACAAAATCTTCATTACATTGTATTTATGTGAAAACAATACAAGACATATTGCTGGAGATTCTACAGCAAACAGAGCTAATCCTAGTCTGATTTCTCCACAGGAACTGGCTGATCTAGATCTATACTGTTTGTCTAAGTCTAAGCTTGAACAATTCATGGTTAGATGTCTAAGAACTAAACCCCACCTTAAGCCTCTGTCTCTTGGCTTTATAGAACTGTCCCTGCCGCAGCAACATATCTCTAAAGGCAACCTTCTTGTCTAGACCTTCTTTCAGGTCCATCTGCTTCGTCTTGGGCACATAGCGAGTTTTGAAACTTATTGTCAATTCCTTTAGTTGCCTATCTATATCTGCAAGCTTTTCTTGCAACAGAGCCTTGTTCGTACATTCTTCTAACGTCAAGCCTAAGTATGAAAAGCATGTACAAGGATTAATTGTTTATCATTTTTATTGCAAAAGAGGCAACAAAAATTTAACATTATAAAGGAAAATTTGATTTCCAAATACATTATACCACTTCTTGAAATGCAACCAGACAGCACATAGATTTTCCCGTAGACATAAGAGCTAGCTATGAATGAAAATCCATTTTAATAAAATATGTTTGAATGACTATTTTTAAAATCCATTTATAAATGTAAATTGCAGTCTTTTTTTTTTCTCAAGACGAAATATTTATAAAGCAAACTCTATTGCTATTGGTTAATTATTTATTATCAAACATTTAACTTTTGAGTGTTTTTTCCCCCTAATATTTTTCTAATCTCATTACCAGGAATAAGCCTGTGATCTTTCTTTAGTTCTCTTTTTGGAGGCTCAGTTGTTTCTCTCTCCTGTTTTTCTCTCTCCATGTGCTGTTGTTTCAGTGCTGCCAGCTGGGTCTGCAGTTGCTTGTTATCCTTCTTCACTATGTTTAACCTGCAAAGAAAAAGATCACCATAATCCATCTCCTTGAAATGTAATGCAATTTATCCCTTATAAGATATTTGTAATATTCATGCTACTAATTTTTTTTACAAGATTTTTAAAAGAAATAAAAAAAATTCTGAGTTTGGAGCTTAGAGAAAGCATATGTTTGTATTTTATATCATGAAATTTTTTGAATCATTGTAAGATAAAGTGGAAAAACTACCTTTCTTCCAGTTCATCACCTCTTTTGCGATAATTTCTGATGGTAGATGGTTCAGATGCCATGGCTTTTAGTTTACCATGGAGAAATGTGGCCTCTCTCTGAGCTTTCTTGATAGCCTCAATAGTGTCCTCATACTCCTTTTTGATTGTTAGCAGTATTGGTTGATAAGCCGTAACATGATCAATTATCTAAAAAACATACAGAAAGGCAGAATCTATACTAACAATGAAGAAATACAAGTACCTCAATTTTTTATTTAATTGATAATCATAAGGCATTTGTTTTATAAAATGACACATTAAAACAAGAGCAGATATGTGATCTTTCCCGATTTCCAAGGGAGACTCCCGACATCAGGGGTATGTCTCATGCCTCACGCTGAGTCCATCAATTCTCATGCTTTGATGTTCCAAACAGACTTAATCTCACTCCTCATAAAGACTGCCTCAGTAGCTACCAGCCAATCATCTGATTACGCAATATAACCTGCTGAATGCGACTAGCACCTGGAGTGTATGTGTGCAGCTCATCAGAACAGATCACTGCCCATCATTGAGCGTACCGAGTGTTCATTGGTCGAGACGATAATTTTGTGTCCCACCTACTGTTGTAAGAAGGCAACCGTCTAAAACTGTTATCCAACTCATTTCTAAAATTCGTATAAAAGTACATGTAGAATCCGAATACTGTGCTAATTTTCTCCTTTGTAGAGAGTATTCTCGTAAGGAAGACAATCAAGAGGAAATCAATGATGCGCACGAAGGATGCACCGTAAAAACTCGCAAAAAAACATCTTTAATTGCTCACCTGAGGACATGGGCTTTTAGTAGGCTCATATGTGGCATCAAGTATTTAAGAGTTATTTGCTATAGAAATCTTTTGTGAAGATTGGCGCATTAGTGGGGCAAATGGCCTAATGACATTTTCTAGAATTTTATCTAGTGACTTACTGAATCTATGTGACCCAGTTCAAAACATATCTAAGACAGTCTGGCCATGCCTGGTGAAGGTTGGGCCATAAATTAGGCCTCTATGGCCTGATGATGTACGACGGGTTATGATCGTATTGGAAAAGCTCACTTTGAACACATTGTGCTAAGGTGAGCTAAAGATAATGACAATTGTATTTTATTAACTAAATTGTCATCAAATTAAAGAAGTGTGTGCCTACGTTATCAAGTCTCTTACTTAGAGAAGCAATTACTTGTTTAATGATTTCTGTTGAAGCAAATCAAACTTTATAAATAAAACGGTTATTTTTCCTATGAACATTTTAACATTGTAGTGAACCACTACCTGATTAAATGCTGTCTTGTAAATGATGTATCTTTGTTCATCATCATCTGAATCAACTCGTCCTAATTCAAGCTCGATGTACTCAGTGAGTGTTCGCAAGAATTCACGGTCCAATTCATTTGTTACAATAGGTGGAAGTCTGGAGAAGCCAGATGTTGGTGTTGAATATCCTGATTGTGACATAGTGGATCCTGGAAAAGAAAAGTCTTCAATTTATTATAAATCAATGCTATCAAAAGTTTGAAGATGATAAAGATAGGATTACTGATATTCTTCTGAGACTGAACATTGTTGACCATGTTGAAGGTGGTATTCAAAAGTGTGGACCAATTTTTTTATCTCAACAAACCATGTAAGTCAATGTTACCTGAACAGGTCCTGCAAAATGCAAAGTGTTCAAATTGTCTTAATTTAAGACTAAGTATGAGTTTATGCTGAAATAATGCATACATTTCCAGACACTGGAAAAATGGTTACAAGAATATGATATAGGAAAACTGTTGGATACCACCTTATGAAGAAAACATTTTCCAGCTCATATTCACCGGATGACAATGTTGTAACTCTACCTTATATTGATTGAATACTTGTTGCACTGTGTATTAAGAAAGAGATATAATGTTCATTTATTATTCATTTATCTTAATTATTCTCACATTAGTACATTTTAAGGAGAAATATATTATCTTTAATATTGTTTTACTCGTTACTTCTATGCATGCATTAGCCACTTGTGTTCTATATTTTCTTGAATTTATTATTCTACTACTAATTAAGATGTGATTTTTTACATTTGCTTTACAGTTTCATTATATTCCCTTATTTGCTGATCATTAAAAGTTAACAGACTTCAAAATAATTTACACACATTATTTTTTACATTTGTTGGCATAGTGGTTAAAATAGGTTCAGTTTTCTTTTAATTGTACTCTCATATAATATAAGATGCTGATGAAATAATGTGAGACTATGCAAAACATAACGTTTGTCCGGTGTTGACGTTATCCGAATACTAGTCTACTATATCAACAATTTTTCGAGAAACATCATCTACGGTAAATACATCCATTGGCGTTGGAATAAAGGTGCAAATAAATAGTAAATAATCCAGTCACAAGAATGTTAGTTGGTGGTTATTACATAGATTTGGTCTTCTTTCAGCTGGCGATACGAAACGAAGAATGTATTTCACAAAATATCGGGAGACGCCATTTTCAAACAATGCCTGTAGCGAAGGGTCGGTTTCTTCTGCCTCTGATAAAACAGAAACGGATATCGGCCCATATTTTGTTTTAATATACAGTATATTTCTTTGAGGAAGATGTACTATGAAAGATGAAATATTGTTTAAACTGCAATTTAATAAAGCATCAAATTTATTGCAATCGACATACTGCATAAATAAATTTGGGAATAAAATGGTAATGTTATGTTCAGTAAGAAGGTGCTTGGGCTGTGACGTTCAATTTGAGAAAATGTCAGTGTTCTTATTTTATAAATTTCATTTAATGAAGAATTAATTGTGTTGTGTTTTCTTTTACATTAATGTTTGCTTATTTAATAAAAGCACGTACTTTATTTGTACAATTTTCCATAAAATGTATTAAAAAGTGGACTGTTTTACTTTGAACGAAATAAGTTTATCATTTAGTGTAGTGCTGTATCGGGCACCTTAGTTTGGGGTCGTTGGTATGGCAATAACCCTGTCCATATGACCAAACGATCCAATAGCGTTGCAGGATTTAGCTTCCAATATGGCGGACGAACGATGAGCTACAAAAAGAAAACATTGACATGGGTTTTACTTATGGTACTTAATTTAATATATATTCTCTATTTTCCTCATATAAAATACATCTTAACTATCCTTTATGCCTCATGCAGCTCATTCGACCTTCAGTATAATAGTAAATGTTGATAAGTATGCCATACATTTCCCTAGTTTTCTTCATCTTATCTAAGTTCGATAGACGGACCATTAGTAGGCATTACGTTAACTATGTTATACCTGTCAAGTCTCAAGCTTTCAGACTTGCTCTTTAGGACCTTATCTCATGTTTATATGCATACCTGGCGAATAATCACTTTAATTAAAGTTAGTAACCGAGAGTTTGGACCAAAATTTAAATTCTCAAATTACCAAGTAAGTCATGGTTATCTGAAAAGTTCCTGCAAAATGTATTCTTTCAATTGATGTCCTAGATCTGTGTGAAGAACCAAGCATAAGTCTCATAAACTTAGAAAACCTAATGATCACTTGCTTATGAGATTACATTATAGAGTCATCCAGGCTTTCTGCCATGACATTGATATATATTTTTAGGGATGTCGGAGACCTCGTACCACTTCGATCTCGTACCACTACAATGTTGTGCCATTCTTGGAGACTTCGTTCCACCTATAGGATATATAGGGATTTATTTTCGCACCTATTAGGTACTCGCTACTGATGTCATTAATATCCCAATAGACATGTAATTGGTGATTATGCATTTATGATTGATGTTTTCGCACATATTAAGTGCCCATTAACAGGCGAAAAATTGATGAGTAATTACAGAAGATTGGTGTGAAAAATAGGACAAACACTCGGTCAGGGCTTTTTCAGGGGGTTTTGGGAAAAAGGCCCCAGCCTAAATTGGGAATTTTTGACGCAGTAAATAGTCAAATTGGGGAAAAAAGTATCGACAAATCAAACCAATTGGGAAATTTCAACATTTATTTTTTTTTAATTAAAACTAAATCTGCCTAGCTTTGGTGTCCCTGAAAGTGTTACAGAACTCTTCCAGAGTTTGTTCAGAAAGCTCTGCAGGGCCTTCAATACAGATTCTCATTAAATTGGAGAGTTTTTCCTGGCCAAAGGAGCTTCTCAAAGAAGTGCATAGAAGGTTCATGGTGCTGAACCCTCTCTCCACAGCTTCTGTGCTGGATGGTTTTATGGTCATCATCTACAGAAGTTGGTAGATTCTAGATCGGGAAGTACTTACTATTGTACAACATATTTCGTCACTATATTTTTCGTGGGTCAGTATAAAAGCCGGTACTGCATGTACCGTTTTTTGCTTCATAACTCCTTTCAGTTTGATACGCAGTCAAACAGTCATGGCGAAAATACTTTAGTTTATGAAATAAAAAATTATTCCTGTTAATTTCCAAACCATATATTGATTACAATGTTATCTGGAATGGCTCCCTGACGCATCTTCAACTTGCGTTACGGTATACGGCTGGGTAAGAGTCTATGTTTTCACCAGTTACATTCATACATAAATTCACGGAAAGTAGTTTTCACAGATCACCGATCAAAAGTAAACTAACGATTTGCTTAATTGGAAAAGTCTCTTGATTTCATGGTTTCTTTGTTATTTATTTTTTAAAAGTAAAAGACATTTCGGTTCAAATGGGAATTAATTTATGATATTGGGATTTTTTTTCTTGAAATTGGGAAAAATGGTTGCTATTTGGCATTGGGAACGGGGCCGAATATCGGCCCTGTGAGACAAGCTAAAAAAGCCCTGTTGGTACAGCTTAATAAAATTTATTTCAAACATTAATAATATTTTAATAAAATATAAATCACATTTTGTGATTTATAGCACCAGAAACGATACATATTGTGCTGCATTTAACGTAACTAATATACACAAACTAATATACACAAGTTGCATAATCACACACATACACACACTCTGCATAAATATTGAGCTATTAACATTGTTAATAGTAATTTAAGCATTAACTTTGGAAAAGAAATCATTAAAAAAGTTTCATTGATATTTTCTTCTATATTTATATATGTGGTACGAAGTCTCCAGGAAAGTGGCACGAAGTCTCCTGGCATGAGATCGTAGCGGTACGAAGTCACCCTAATTCTATTTTTAGCAGATACCACTATTTAAATATTTGTACAGTTGGAAAGAATACACAGAGTGATTTTTTCCCCCACTTAGTTCTGTCTTACATGTCATTTAGTGTTCAAAGTCGTATTTATTAAAACTATAGTATAAATTTATACAAAATTGATATTGTTATATGCATTTTAAATAGACAAACTGTCTGATACCACCTTTAATATGCAGTTTTGATAGGTTGTGGAGTCAATTTTCTACAGGTTTAGTTTATGTCCATGGGGAGTGCTGGCTCCCAGATAGGTGTTATGGGTACCTCAATATTCAAAAGTTACCAAATTTATATTCCCTTTTTTTGCAGCTTGAGCTTTTTCAATCTCTAATATTATAATGCGTGAGCTTTAAGATTTTCTCCCTGTGTTTTCTCTAACTATTTGGGGCATTTTAGCTCATTAACCCAATTTATGTCCAAATTGAGCTTAAAAAATCAGTTATAAACAGTATAGGAATGGCTGAATATAATAAGTTAATAAATATGGTGTTGTTTAATGTGTAATATACCTACTCTGATCAAGTCTTCTATTATTTTATAATGAGTATATAAAAACTTACAAAATGCCGCATCATAGTTTAAAAAAACACACTGCATTTAGAGCATTGACAAACTTATAGAGAATGTGTAAGCAGTCCGCTTAACTCAGGGCTGCATGATAGAATAATGTTACTTCGTGTAGTTTCATGTCATGTGTTCTGGACATTCTTTTTAAGGCAAGACAGCACCATATCCAATTCTAGCAACCACTGTCTTTGAATATCCTACTGAAAAATGGTTGTAACCATTAAGCAAACAGTGGAAATATGTTGTGTAAAAAAATAAAACCACCCTTGTTTTAAAATGTTTTAATGACATTATTTTTTGTACAATGAAGTGTAATATACATGATATGACCTGATTTGGGCTACTGCAATTCTGATTCAGAAGTACAAAATATATATCTATGTTCAAGATCAATGATAAGATCAATGATAAGATATGAACATGTGGTAGAACTGATCATTGTCAAGATCACCCGATAAAACCCCATTGGTTTTTAAGGGTTTCTTTATTCTTGACTTAAATAATCTCATAACACCAAAACAACCTTGTCGCAAAAGGCTTTTTGTCATTCTTAACCAAGTATACTATTGGTATAGGTATGGGGTGTAGGATACAATGTGACTATATTTTTAACCCAGTTCTGGCATAGATCGGCTACAGAGTTATCAATGTGCTGTTGTTGTTATTTTGTATTGTTTTTAAAGTATTTAGCACTTAGTTGATGCTGTATCAAAAGAAGTAATCTTAAATGTTAATTGTGTTAAAATGTTAAAAAAACAACACTGTACAATTGAATAAAGTGGAACTGATTCTGTCATCTTGTAAACAACAAAAAATATATTACTGAGTTTTGAAGGTAAATTTTTCTATTTGTACATTTACATTTGTTAAAGATATAGAAAATCATGTTTGTGTCTATTTTAAATTGTTTATTTTGTTCATTATTGTTATCAGCCACAGTTTGTAAGCTAAAAAATATTGCCTCACTTAACTTAAAAATGTCGTTCACTTTTGTATATTGTGTTTAACTGCCTCCTTATATTTTTTCTTCAGTACATGATTTTAACATTGTCATTTCACAGTTTCGCCTAGGATTTTAAACTAAACCACTGGAGGGGAAGCTAGGTGTGTGTGGCCAGTTAACATGACAACCAATGGCCACACAGCGTCGTCTGGGGTTGGAGGTGAAGATTCAGGACAGACTGGGTCAATAGGTCAAACATCCCCTGGATCTAAAAATAAGAATGGTCTCAATAAGGATGAAGAAGAGATCTTGAATGATGTAGTAAGTACAGAAATTGACATAATACAATTATTATATCATCATTACCTTTCTGATGTTTTTTTTAAGAAAGGATGTTATTAACAATTTGTATCTGTTGTAAGTGTCTGTATGAAAGAATAATGATTTTATTTTATTTGCAGGAATTCCATTAAGGCTTTTATCATTTTTCTGACCTTATGTTTTCTTGCATATGAATTGACACATTTTTTCAGGTTGTTATTTCTTGTTTTAAAGATCAAATCCAGATGCTCATCATATTTAAAAAAAAATGTTATTATGATTTAACTTACTGAATGTAAGCATGAGGCAACAGTAAATAATCTGCTTTATTTCAATTACTATTGTAGACCAGGTGTTTTCATTTTAAGGCTACTTAGTCCTTTAATACTATTATTAGTGTCAGCCATTTTCTTGTTTATCTGTAAAGTGAAAGTCATGTGACCTTTTGACACATCATTGAGTCAGGGTAAAATAGCCTTGGTGATTCCCTTAGGAATTTGTAAACAATAAAAAAACCCCACAGTTTTAACCATTGAAGGCTGTTAACTTGTGCTTTATAGTCAGGAGTTATATTAGTAACAACAAATACATGCATCCACTACTATTTTTACATTGAATTATCCATGGAACTAAAATTTGATACTTGGCCTTAACCCTTTCACTCATACAGTTCTCCTAAATAACCATATGCCTAATGCATAACCAGATGGCTTATCAGGCCACCTGGCATGCATAGGTAAACTGGGGACAAAGGTACCTAAGGTTCATAGAGCATTATTGGTTTTGTGTGGGAAGCTGACAGTAGTTATGTTTAAGCTATTTTTTAAGCTAGAATGAGTTATTTAATCATATTTATGTAATTAAAAAGTTTATTCAGAAATAATTTTTCTTTCTGATGATATACTTTTCATGCATTTGAGGTTATATAAATTGTTAGAAGAAAGGTTTGAATAAAACAAAAGAAATATGTCATAGGCAATTTCTTTATTTTATGTTTGAAATATTCATTAATTGCTATTGTTTTTTATTTAAATAACAACATTTAAATCTGATTCCCCAAAACAGAAAATTCTGACTCAGTGTCACTACCAAACAAAATATCATAAGCACCAGGCATACTTCTGAAGCAAGTTAAAGTGAGACTATCAAACAATTTGTGTACAAGATCTTTTTCAATAGGTGTTAACGATACAGCGATTAGAATGCTAATGAACGAGGCAATCAATTGAAGCTTAAATACCTTCCAAGTTGATCCACAGAGCAATAAAACATTTTGCCCCTTTCATTAGTCAGTGGGTTTTATGATCCAATGCTGCCCCGAAGCAACAGGGGGTTCCGGTAAGTCGGCAAAACTTTTCAACATCAAATACTTCACTTCCATTTATTGTGAAGGAAGCGGATGTTTATTACATCGGCATACTCGGTTTTTACTGTAAGGCTGACCATGTGAGAGTTGTTGCGGTTTAGAAATGGTAAGATTTGCCAGCGAGTGTAAACAATGGAAAATTCCATTTGGGTGCTCTACAAACTTATCAAATTGTCACAATTTTTTCAGAACAACCCCCCTTTTATATTCATTAAATGTATAAATAAAGGCTTAATCTTACTGAATAAAGATAAAAGAAAGACTTTACATGAAGTATTCACTTATGATTTTGCACTTAACTTTGAGGGCGTAAAATCGCGTATGCATGAGCCTGACGCACAACGCCAAAGATCGCCAAACTATTAGCCTGACGCACAACGCCAAAGATCGCCAATCTATTAGCCTGACGCACAACGCCAAAAATCGCCAAACCATGAGTGAAAGGGTTAAAGGCTTATGATCCTTTAGCAAGTTACTAATCAAACTGGGTAAGGGGATATTGGGAAAGGGGGCAAAGTGGGTTGTTTGCTCTTGCTCAGACTCCTTGGCTTCTCACAGCATGGATTAGTTGCACATTGGATAAAAATTAACAAAATATGGAAAGGTCTTCCTGCTGACCAGTGGTGATCTGGTGGTTTATAGCTGGCTGTTAACTGTCCCGATAGATGATTTACTTTTCTTTACTCTAGTAATTGATAGAATTCATATTACCATTTGGGCATCTATTTTTAATGCTGGCAAAATAGCCACATATAAATTTCTAATTTGTTGCAGTGTGTGAATAATGGAATCAACTATGGTCGGCTGTTGGGAGGGGAGGAAAAGAGTGTGCATGTGTTGGAGATATTCTTCCTTGGCTATCCCAAGATGGTGGGCCTCCATCTTTTCCCTAATCTCCGCAAACTAATTATAATGAACCAGCCTGGCATACAGCAGATCGAGGGTCTTTCCCATATGCCACATCTCTCAGAGCTCTGGATCTGTGAAAGCTCCATCAAGGTATGGGCATCAATTGAAGGGCATTATTGCCTGATAAAGTTATGACATGGGCTATTAACAGGTGCCTTCTTATATTTACAATCAAAGAGTCTCCTACATAAATAGATTTTTTTCACATTTGAGGACTTTCCCCTATCAAATGAAATTTCTATAATCATCCTTCTATAATAAAAAGTTGCGGCCATCCAACTTTTAAAAACAAATGAATTTCAAAACACTAGACTTTGGTCCAACAAGCTGTTCAAAGCTAGTAAAATCTTCTGAAGAAGTAAATAAATTTATAAAGAAATTTGCCAAATAGGAATTTTGATGGTCTAGGACTATGGTCCATGAGCTTTTATCAAAGATTTCATTAACCCAAAAGAGTTCTACAACTCAGATGAAGGGTTGTCTTTTTGATCTAACAGATGGGAGAGAAAAAACAATATGTTCCAATTATATCTTTGTGAGAATCTTTTTATGTTGAATTATAAATGCTATATTATGGATTATTAAACAAATCAATAATACATAACTAAACAAAATTGTAAGCCATGTTTTGTTATGTTCATGTTACAGAAATTGGAGCACCTGAGTCAGTGTAAGCACCTCCGTAAGTTGTATCTGTACCAAAACCAGATCTCCCGCATAGAGAACCTGGAGCACCTCACAGAGTTGGAGACACTCTGGCTCAATCAGAACCTTATTGTCAACATTGAGGTGAGTGCTGGCTTAGAAAATTGATCACATTTTTTCTCATTACCTGCTGTAGTTGTTAATACACCATACTATATACTTAGTTATCGTCAAACATCTACCGACAGTTCACAGTGGGTGCAAGCTGATTTGGATCTTCACAATTTGCCTAAGCCTGGTCAGTTTAGACTTAGCAGACAAAGAGCTAAACAAAATATAAAAATTATAAACGAACAGCTGTAATAACTATCTGTACAATTTAAGTATACAATTACTCAGTAATACAATTAAAAAGAAATTTAAAACTTCTATATCAATAGATACTAACCCATAACAAAAAAGAATCAATAAAAATCAATCTCAGTTGTCCAAAAGAAATTTGCTTAGTGATGTTTTCACAAAACACATCTTTATTTCAGAACATGGGCTCTCTGACTCGGTTGAAGCACCTGAACCTGGCTGAAAACAAGATTGAGAAGATTGGTAAGCAAATAAACACACATATACCTGCTGCATCTATTATTCATATTTGTGAATTCCCATTTTTAGTGGCTGATATTGCAGTGTTGAATCACTGTTGTTATTTTTTTAAGTGTAGCATTACTGGTGTTTAGCACTTTTTTCCTATCTTTGCTTCTACTTATTTGATAATTTATCTTTAGTCTTCTTTAAAGGGCACCAATGTCTGAGTGGGTTCAGTTGCTGACTTGATAATCCCCTAACACCTACCCCCTCTACCAAATACTTAAAACATTGTAGTTTTTAGTTAGATGTAACTATTTGTGGCTTTTTTGTCTTCCTTAGTGTAAGAGTTTGCAAGATTGATATTTGATTATGATTTACTATGATTACTTACAATTAGCCAAGCTCAGTATTTAGCTATTTGCTAACAAATACGGGTGTATGCAATAAGATGTATTTATCAAGATTTAGCAGCAAATAGTGTACATGTAGATCCCGATATGACATTGCTTAGCAAGAAACTGACTGATCTGGATCTACCTTATTTGTATGATGACTATGTCTTTAGCAGTGATTTACTTAATGTTCTTCTGTAACTGTACCATAGCTTTTGGCATTTACAGCTTTTTTTTTAATGGATGCCATATTAACAGCTTTGTTTTAAAGTGAAGGCAGCATTTAAAATGGACATTATTGTTTTGTTTGCATGACAAAAATGTTGTCTAGAATTTGATCTCAGTATTTACTTATCAATAATGTATTGTATTGTTCAGGTCACACGTTGGATGTGCTACATAGACTCGAGGATCTGAACTTGTCTGGAAATAAATTGTTTTCCCTCAGAGTAAGTAGAGTTTTGCATTTACTGATCTTGTTAAGAATCATAAACACTTAGCTATGAAATGACTATTTTTAGTAAAGTGAAACAATTACATTATACTGGACCTAGTAGCGCAATCGGTAGAGAGTCGGCTCCAGGTACGGGAGGCCCCGGGTTCGATCCCGGGCCACGACATACCAAAGTCGTTAAAAATGGTAGTGGTATAGCTCCCTTGCTAACGCTCAAGCAAATATAAGGGTTGTTCCATTACTGGTTGACCCTGTGTCAGGATAATGTGACTGGGTGTGGTATCATGCCAGGTGTTCACGGCATGCTATACACAGTGAAGGCAGCACTATATCTGCTTCAAGTGGACACAGTCTCCAGATAACTGAAATACTGTTGGTGGGACGATAAACCCAATAAACAAACAAACAAACAATTACATTATTTAAACTTTTAAATTTATTTAATACTTTCTTCATAAATGATTTTGTTTCTGGGAAATAAGTTTCATTCACTCTGCATATATGTCACTCTAGATTAAGTCATAACTGTTTAAATTTGAGCTTGCATAATAACATGTGTAGGCCCTTAAGCTTATTTTACATTGAAGATAGTAAAACTTACTTTTTTTCAAATGCAATAGCTATTATATGAATGAAGGAAGAAATATTACATTGAAAGGAGTGCTTTTATTGCCTCAGCAGATGCAAAATATCCTATAAAAGACAGACAATATGTTTTCTTCATAACTTTTAGTCCTTCTAGCAAGACTAGGCTTAGGATAATAGATTCAATATACAGTCGACTCTCGTTATCTCGACATCGTCGGGACTTTTCAAATTAAGTCGAGATATCAGATTGTCGAGATAACAGTAGCTGTGTTTATGGCACACTTAATCTAAAGGGGAGTTACTCTGCAGTATTAGAGCACCAGAAATTTTACACTACGTGAAAATTACAAATGGTTGCAAACAACTAAGATTGGAGACATTAATTTTGTCATGTTTTATTTCAATATGAATTTGAAAACGATTAACAAGCAAGACAATACAACATTACATACACGTAACAGTTATAAACATAAGCACATTTATAAAGCAGGTAATTTACAAACATGGACAAATTAAAACCCATGGATCCCGGGCCCTTCTCTGGATTGTTCGACAGGCGTTCAGACAATTCAGACATAGTCGTGAGAGTCATGAAAATTGACGTAGGTTTAAAAAGCATAACGCTATTTATACACCTTGCAGAATTGCTCATATTTTGACACGACACTAATTACCTATAATTACATAAACACTTTTGTTTATTCAGCTTGGGTATGGAAGCAAACAGCGTTGAGTAATTAACGACACTCGTTAACGGCATCAGTTTGCGACACCAATTAGCAGCGAGTGATGATCGGCGCGTGATGTTATTCACACCTCTCGCGGTCGCCACTGATAATTTCGCGAGTCGAGATAAACTGTGACATTAAATAGCAATCTAGTAACTTGGGACTTAGATTTTCTAGTCGACATACTGAATTTGTCGAAATAAAAAGATCGAAATAAACATTTATTTTTATAATAGATAAAGAACGAACCAAATTGGGACTTAACAAACCTGGTCGAGATAACGAAAAGTCGAAATAAAAGTAGTCGAGAAAGTGAGAGTGGACTGTAGCTGGAAGCTGTCTGATCATGATCTACATGAACTGCTGTGAAGTCAATCAGTATAGCTTCTTACATATACAACAAACATAAAAACAAAAATGTCGTTTCAATCTTGTAATCAATGTTTTATTTGTAGGATCTGACAAACTTAATGCGTCTACCTGCTTTGACCAGCTTGAGCCTTAAGGACCCCCTGTTCTCCCCGGCCCCTGTCAGCCTCCTTTGTAACTACTCCACCCATGTCCTCTACCATCTACCTCAGCTCACCAAGTTGGATACCTTTGATGTCAGCAGCAAGTCAATGACTGAACTCTCAGAGGTACAAACATTTGTCATATATATTATACTAGCATGTATCCAGAGAAACTCTTAGGCTGGTATTCACAAACCATTCATAAGCCTAAGTTATGACTTTTACTCCATGTTGTCATACTCATATCTGAAAAAGTAAAACATTTTTTGAAGTTTGTGATTTTTACCCCAAGTTAGCACAGCTTAAGTGTCATGAAAGATTGAGAAATGTGTCATAAAATACAGTGAAGATAGAGTCTTGGAATTTTATGACATTGGCAAATTTTTCTTAACAATAGTTGGTGAATATGGCCTAAACTTTACTACATTTGTTGTTCTCATCATGCTTCAGTTGTATCTTAGTCTACACAATATGCCTTGGGTTGATTTATCGTGCAATAAAGGCATCATGCTAAAGGAAGAGTTTCACAAAATATTTCTCTTTTTATGTACAAATTAACACATTTGTCCTATTTAAAGCTGCTATCAGTTGTCAGAATATTTCTGTGTCCTTTTAATTATTCATCATGGTTGCTCATTTCTTTTTTAAGCAAAAAAATGTTTAACTTAATTTTTGTGTTGCCTGTATATCATGGCAGACAAACAGGAAACACAAGGTTTGACAATAACTTTCAAGTCAGGTATTTTGTCAGAACATCAGTACTGAAATTCTGGAGTCCCTTGTCAAAGGAGTCCTTGAAATTTGTTAGTGATACAGTTCTAAGTATGATAATGTTAAAACAATAAGCAAAACAGCATGTTAATGTTTCTGACTTTTATTTTCACATTATTGAAAGCAACAGCATGTAGGATCTCTGCTACAATATTAAAATATTGCTTCTCACCCATGGCTCACAATAGGTCTGTTTTCTTTTATCTTTTTTTAACTGAGTTGAGGCTTCATTAGATTTAGCTTAACTAATGCAGTCAACACAAGTGTTACATGGAACATCCATTTATGTTTTTTAAGTGATAAAAAAATGTTAACAGAACTTTCTTCTTGGCTGTATTTTTTATTGACTTAGAAGCTTTGCAGGAAATGAATGTATCTTACCTAGTGTATGATGAATCCATGTTTTGTAGACCACAGTGATGAAAAAGAAGATGTACTACAACATGAGGGTAAAGACAGTTTACAGAAACTTGGCGCAAGTGGTTGTCAAGATGTCTGCATTTAAACAACAGCTGTTGAACTTTCCCCATGAACGTCTCCGTGCACTGATCAGCGTCATTAAAGAGGTACCTTATGTTTTATTGGAGCTCCAGATTTGAGGGGTTGTCATAGATCCCATAATTATCAACCATACACTACATTGTTGGTACTCAGTAGAATTACTTTGTTGAGAGGATTCTAGTTAATACCATGTATAAAGGTTTTGAGGAGAAATAAATGAGTTGGCTGGAACTGTACTCCTCTTACCTAGGGCTCTGATTTACATTACTGAATAGAGTCACTTACAGGTTTAGTATATAATATTACAAATGTGGTAATGTTAATGAAGGGGAAAACTGGTCTCATTGAGAGAAAAGTCCTTGGTAAAAAGTGTTTTAAACAGATATGTTGTAGAAAGTGTGGACAGATATGTTATGCTAGATCACTTTAATAGTCATTATTAGATACACTTATAGGAATAGAAAAAAAAATATTATTAAAGGAGGTTCATATATATTATAAATGGATTTTGGATGATTGGAGTTTTGGACCACCTTTTTAGATTATTGCTATTAACACACTAGTGTGAAGTTTCCTAGATGGTGATTTGTAATATGAGAGTGCTTGGTTTAGCTAGTTTACAAAATGTGTTTTAATAAACTTCAGAGTGAATATAGTCAAATATTCATAAACTCATTGGGCCCGAGTGATGCGTTAAAGTGGCACGAAAAACACCCCCTCATGCCGGCAGACGCCTTATCGCATCGCATGTCTGTGTCGAGTCTCGGCCAATCAAGTACATCGCAGTATCGTAAATGCAAATGTCATCTTAATCTAAATCTAGCGCATAAATCCTTAATTGTTATTCATATATTGTAGCAAGACAACAGAATAATCAGCGACATTTTTTCCAATTCGCATCTAAATTGAAACATTTCTTGGCTGAAATACGATTGTGTAAGCAGTTTTAAAACGATAAATTGATACTTTGAATTTCAGCCAATCAGAAACGTCATTACATCATGTATTGGAATTTCATGTAACCGGGATGTAAACACAATGCATAAATTATGTCTAGACAAAGAAAAATGGCGATGTGCCATACTGTTAAATTTAAAATTCCTACTTATACGCATATGTATCGGTGGATATGTGGAATTATCTGCATCAGATCCAATTATTATGATAATATTGCCGATATCAATAGATAAAAGACAAAATCTGTCTCTTGGAAAATGTCGAAGTTTTTAATCATATATGAAGTTTAAGAGTGTTGTTTTCTCAAACTACCAGTAAATCGCAACTTTCAGTCAAAGATGGCCAACTGTTTTAAAGTTACTCATTATATATTTTTTATATAAAGCAGTGTTATTTACGTTATAAACATAAAAAACTTGACAAGGTCAATTATATTTTTTTTTAATCATTTAAAATGTGTTAATTTTGATATTAGTAATCATACTTGTTCTTCAGATTTCAGTTATTTTCACTCTTTTCTGAAGTATTTCTTTTCTTACAGTGTTAAAAACTACATGGTTGTGTAAAGCACTTTCTGTGCTACAAGTATGTGAAAATATACTTTTAGAGTATATCCAAAATGACATGTTTATTGTGTAGTGTATATACCCACCCCCAATATCTTTTACTGACCGGTAATCCACACCAGAAGTGTCTAGGCATGAGGGGCAGATAAGACCCCACCAGTGGATGACTGGGGAAATGCCTCTAGGGGAAGCCTGGTTAATTGGCTGTAGGGCTCAATGAGTTAAATATATAAATCTAATTTAATCTTGCATAAATTTGCTAGTTTAGTAGTATTATGTTTTAAAAAGTAGTTACTTTTCATGACTTTTTAAAGTCTGCTTCAAGATACTGATCTTTAAGTCTGTTTCAAAATACTCAGCATTCATCAGTATAGAGCAGGCTGTTAACTGATTGAAATAAGGCAGATTTGTTGTCAATGAAGGCTTTGGCTAGTTTTTGTAAAGTAAGCTTGTGTCAAGTCGAAAAAAGAATACATCGCACAAACCTTGTGCTTTGGTAGCTATTTTGAATTTTAAATCCCTGCACAAGTAGAATAATCTTATGAACAAAGCTACTTAACCATTTACTTGCTTGAAACACCATTATGGTGGGGGTATGTTCTATGTTTCTGATGAATTGGTATTTCCTGCAAGTAAAGGGTTAAATTGCAAAAATTACTGATAGGCATGCTAACCTAGACCAATTTTTTTTAAAGATGAGTTATCTTTAGGCTTATAACTATGTATGTCTTCCAATTGTCTGTTATCACATACTGATGTTTGTAAATGCACATTGAGGTGTGTAAATACACATTAATATGGTGTGATAATTCATATTGACCAATGTTCAGCTAGCAATAGCAAAGACTGATTGTGTCCTATTTATATTGATGGGCATTTTTAGATCGAGCGTGTTCTCAATGACCCCGAGTTTGAGCAGAGACTTGAACCTGCGACCCAGCCAGACCACCAGGTGACCTGCCTATAAACAGCATGTGCTTGTTGACCGTTAACTCCCTATCCTTAGCCTCACAGTCCCCACTAACGTAAAAGCATCTTTTACACTCAGTTAACTAACTGATTGGAATTGTAGGTGATCTGTAGAGTATGTAGCCATCAAAAGATGGCCTGACTTAGATATTCTTGCTTTCGTTCAACAACTTTGAAATGTTTATATTTTATGTTGTTTAATGTTTTGTATAGAGCTTGCTTCACTAAAGCATTCTATATAACCTGTCTCTATTCAACTAGAATGTAACGTTCAGTATAATTTTAACCAGACAATCAGTGTTCCAATAAAGCCACACCTTTTTAAGTGATCAATTTTGAAAAATGTATCAAAATTTTTTGCACTTGCTTAGTTATTAAAGTTGATGCCTGGCAGGATTTGATTGAAATGACTCCTAATATGCACAATAGTCATCTTCAATTAGACATGTTTGAAGCTATACTGTTTTGGTAAATGCCTTCTGGTAGTTCTAGCTTGATAAAAGAATTAAAGATATTACAGAATTGGACTTTATAAAGTCACTGTAAACATGCTGTTTGTAATATCACATGAGATAGAAGCTGCAAAAGTTAAATCCCTATTCTGCTACTTTAGATAATAGGCCTTTTCCTAAACTAGGTTACTTCCCTTGAAAATTACTTCTCCATTAGTGTCATGTACATGTTCGATAAGCTCTTGATAAATAAAACTTACTTCCGGAGGCGACTAAAGTACTCATGCTTACACTACAAGGCCTTGCTGTGTTTGCATGCAATGTAAATTGATTCTATAAATACTGATGTCAGTACCAATTAAGTCTAAATATTTTGAAATGGACATTTCTGAATTGTTCCTTAAAGGTGGTATCCTACAGTTTAAACTATACATTTTTCTCTCAAATAATCAAATAAGTTGTTGTTACCTAAAGTGGTCATGCAAAATACTGTTCACTGATGCCCTAGTCTGTGTGAACAGTCAAGAATAAATCCCTCCTTGCCAACAGGTGTTTTCTATCCTAGCCACGCTGCAGAGATAGCTATTTTTAAACTTAGAAACTCACATGACCTATTACTTGTGTGATTACACTATAAAGTCATCCAGGTAATCTGCTCTGATTTCAATATCTATTTTTAGCAGAGACCACTAATGCTCTTTTTAAAGATTTGGAAAGAATGAACATTTAGAGTTATTTCTGTCGCTATTAGTACTGTCTAACATTACAGTTTGTGTTCAAAAATCATCTTTATTAAGACTGAAAAATGGGTTATGCAAAAATAATGCCCAAATTCCCCAATATTAAAGTTGGATATTATTACATGTATCTGAAATAGGAAACTGTTGGACACCACCTTTAAAACAATTATTGATATGGTATCCAAAGTCGACATTATTTGTTTTTGCAGTTGCATGCTTTTAACTGTACTCAAACCACAGAGTAATCAACCATTTTTTCCTTATATAAGTATTTTCATTTGTCAATTACATAATTTTTTATTCTTTATAAATTTATTGTTTATTATTAACACAAGTTTAAAGTGTTATAGAATACATATAGAACAAAAAGGTTGGTTTTTTGTTAACATAATGTATTCAGATGTAGAAATAATGAGTTTTATTGTTAAGTCAAGAACTTGTTACTCAACCTGCTTGCCTTTTTTTTCTTGTAACACTTGAAACACTCTGCACAGATTGTGAAGTAAAAACTTGATGAGAAAATTGTTCTTGTACCCGCAATTTTAATGCCTTTTTTGCTTTCGAACACTAACTCATCTTTCTTCTCTGATATCTGCTGACCGACACTGTGTAGGTAGCTTTTTAGTTTGTTCTCTTAGGCATGTGTACATTGTCATTTAGATGCTTCTTAGTAATAATCAAAATCAATTTTAGCCAACATTCTTGGCTGCTAGGGACGTCCCGGAAGTGGAAATTCCAATTCAAGGGACATAATGTGTGATTTGGTTAGGGACGTAACCTTGTTTCGGGAAAGGCCTATAGCAATATAAAAAATATTCTCCACCTTTTGCCTTTGTTTTATCAATTCGTGCTTCAAAGCATGAGAGTTATATTTATCTGTTATTTGTCTTAGACATTTTACCATAACAATTCAGACGGTGTTCATTTATGACTTTTGCCTATTGTTGCTTTTATAGTTCGAGTTGATTTGTAATATATAGGCAGATTCTTGTTCTACAAGTAAATGGTTATAATGGGTTTAGTATGAACATATTGTTGTATATAATTTTTGTACTATGCTGAAGGTATGTTAACAAGACTTGTCAGACTTGTCTGCCCTATTTATCTCACCTAACATGTTTGTATGATGGTTGTGGGTTCAACATGAATTTATATACATGTCATTATTTCTTGTAATGCATATGTTAAAACAAATGGTCAGGTCTTTATGAACTTTTGACCTTTTTTTTCATTAAGCTCATGAGCTCATTTTTGCAAGGCTTCTTATAAGGATATGTCTTTATGCCTGGCATCTATTTTGATTCCAAAAATTGTTGCATAAATTGCATAAAAAAAATAAGAACAGTTTATCCTTTTTATGCATGCTTCTTTTGTTTTTTAGTAATGCAAAATCTTGGTAAAACACAGCTACATACAAAAGGTAGAATTGCTGGGGACGCCACTGGCTAAGCGGTTAGAATTGCCAACTTGTAACTCCTCAGCCCTTCACTTATTTGTGGGTAGGTTTTCCAGCTACTGATAACCTGCATTGTGCTGGTGGTTCTACCCAGATATAAGTCTTGGGTCTGCTGTCACTGTCCTAGCTGTACTTCACCAACATGATCATGTTTGTGTTGGTGTGATGTAATATCAAAACAACACATTGCTAGAGATTTAGCAGCAGATAGTGTGCTGAGCCTAATGATACAGCAGAGGTAACGGATGTAGACTATATGCACTATATGCCTAACCTGATCTGTTTGGTCTTAGCAGGATAAGAGGGAACTTTATAGACTTGTCAGTGAAAAATGCTTATTTGATACCCAGAATGCATCATACAAACAATATATGGCTGGAATATAGAGACTTTGTGTAAAGGCTCAATTAAGCAATATAGTCAAGCATTTACATAAATGCTGAAGCCTTATATAGATACAGACAACCATGTAATTGAAAACACATTGTTAAAGCTTTATGATGCGTTCAACTGATGCATCATTAAAGTTTCTTTGCATATACAGTCTTAACTTCCTAACTTTAGTTTTTCAGAGTCAATGGAATAATCCAAATTGGCTCCACATGCAATTTTTTCTTACTAGGAGTCTGCCATTTTGAATTGCATAATTCTCTGTGGAAATGTGCAAGAAGCAGTATATACCATAATATTTTTATTTTTGACAGTGAAACAAAAGAAATGTTAATTGTTTAAAAAGAAATAAATTATAGAATAAGCATCATGTATAAGCGTCATGTTTTATCTTTTATTCTTTGAGAATAAAAACAAATCATAAAAACAAAAAGATTTCACTGGCTTTGCTTGTCATTTCTGAATAGAACAGAATAAATTTAATAGATATATAAAGCATTATATGGCAGCAAACTTTGACCATGTTTCCAGAGCTCAGAACATTCCTGAGCTTGACCTCAATAAATTTGACAACAGTGGCTTTTAATTAGACAATCCTTCAGAGAATCTTTCACCCTCTATATATTACCTTTAGTGTCTCCATGTACACACACCATTTCCAGTTTGCTCACACCTAAGATTCCCTGTAGACATTTATTATTATCTTTTGTCTATTTTTTCACACCACTCTATTCTGAACTGTCAAAGCTTCCCTACTCAATAGAAATAGCCTTGTTTACCATTGGTAATTGACACAATCAAGACGACAAATATAATGTTCCATTATAATTGTGGAAATATAAATAGTATTTTATTTACATTTCTAGTTTCTGAAAAATGAATGCAGCAATATGGTGGGATTTTGCATGTATAATGGTTGATTTTTGCTATATTGATATAAAGCACCTCAACTTACATATAATTTAATATAAAGTTAAACTTTGGATTATTAATAGTATAGGATTTATAATTAGTAATAGTATAGGATTTATTTTAACTGGGGATTAATGTCATTCATTGATATCAGTGTGGCTGATACCTCTTTAACATTATATATATATATATTGATTTATTTTGTTGAGTCTGTATTTCAGATGGGTTTACAGAAAATGGGCTCCAACTCAGAATTCAACACCAAAATGTTGGCCATTAAAGAACGGGTTAAAAAATGGGAGCAACAGTGTGAAGAGTAGGTCTATACTTTAGTCCACATAAATCAACATTTGTTTTTCATATTTAACATAATGTTCTTTATAATTTGCTTTATCTGTTTATATTTCTTATAAGATTATGAGTGTCATAGAGTTGAAAGATGCTTAAGTCATTTATTATATTGATGACAAGATTCAAGCCTTTTTTCAAGAGTCTCAATCATTCAAGTGTACATATTCATACTGGTCTGTATCATTCAACACAAACATTAAACTATTTGATTGTATCTCACCAGAATTGTGTCATTTTACTCTAACATTGAACTATTTGACTTTATCTAACCAGAATTTAGTCATTCAACACAAACATTGAACTATTTGATTTTATCTCACCAGAATTGAGTCATTCTACATAAAACATTGAACTATTTGATCTTATCTCAACAGAATTGAGTCATTCTTCAGAAACATTGAACTGTTTGATTGTATCTCACTAGAATTGAGTCATTCAACTCAAACTTTGAACTATTTGATTGTATCTCACCAGAATTAAATCACTCAACACAAACATTGAACTATTTGATTGTATCTCACCAGAATTTAGTCATTCAACACAAACATTGAACTATTTGATTGTATCTCACCAAAATTTAGTCATTCAACACAAACATTGAACTGTTTGATTGTATCTCACCAGAATTGTGTCATTTTACACTAACATTGAACTATTTGACTTCATCTCACCAGAATTGAGTTATTCTACACAAACATTGAACTATTTGATTGTATCTCACCAGAATTGTGTCATTTTACACTAACATTGAACTATTTGACTTTATCTCACCAGAATTGAGTCATTCTACACAAACATTGAACTATTTGATTTTATCTCATCAGAATTGAGTCATTCTACACCGAGACAGTGGCACGATTTACAGACTCAGCTAACACATTGGTGTCTCGAATGGTAGTGGAGCTGGAGTCAGGAGGAAACATCCGATTTGAGGAAGGATCACCCTCTGATCTCTGGTATATAGGAGAAGACATGTGTTTTCTGGGAATTTCTAGTATTATTTTATTTTATGCAAGTAAACTTTTTTCCCCAGCTATTTATCCATTGTTTAATTACAGCGTTTACACTTTGTTTGCAAACATTTAAAAAATGAA
Organism: Sinonovacula constricta; assembly: GCA_007844125.1. Classification (NCBI taxonomy): domain Eukaryota; kingdom Metazoa; phylum Mollusca; class Bivalvia; order Cardiida; family Solecurtidae; genus Sinonovacula; species Sinonovacula constricta. The sequence goes on from CM017557.1 coordinate 36,942,321, forward strand.
ATTCTGTATGTTCTTAATATATACTCATGAAAGATTGTTTCCACAAACAAATAAACATGCTTGCAGTACAAGTCCAAGTCCTAAAAGTTCGTCATAAATAAATAATTTTAAATTATTTTCTACTTTTATGAAGAGAAAGTAGTAATTTTAAGAAAGTGTTTTGTTTATGATTTCTAAGCTACAAATGTTGATGTACAAATATTGACTTCCCTTTGTTTGTGAAGTTTCTTTTTACGACACAAACACTTAAAACCTTGTCCTTTATTACTAACTATGAAATTTTTTGTTTTTCAGGTTCACATCTTGTCATGATTTGGTGCTTTCACGGTTCTGTGCAGCTGACTTCCGGGAACATGGTGTTGTGGGCATTAAGGTTCGGAGGATTGTTCGTGTTCATAACCGGATCCTGAGGTCCCGGTTTGATGAAAAACTGGTGTCTATTGTTGATGATTCTGATGGAGAATACTACATCTCCAACAGGTAAATGGGAATCAAGTAATAAAAGATGCTTTTATCGATCAGGGTTATTTAGTAATCATTTAACAGCAGGTTTTTAATTTTCTAGTAAGTTTGGTTTGTATGTGTAGCTAGTCAAGAAAATGTCTTAAAATTGAGAGAAAAAATACTGAAAATGTGTACATTATGAGCAAGGTTGTCATATGTAATGTAGACTTTTAATGCCATTGACAATAATATGATTAGTTTAGATGTTACAGAAAAAGGCATTATTTTTTGTAATAGCATCTAAATTAATAAAGGTTTGTTAAGAAAACAGCATTAAATTGACATTGACACCTTGTTTAAAATTTACCTCAGGAATGTAGCTTACAAGAAATTGCTGGAGTATCTGTTCTGGATCTGGGACCCCCAACTGCCAGGAGGTGGCCCTGAGCCAGAACGTATCCTTGAGGAAGGATTCATGGATGCAGACACTTACAAGGTATAGAGTTACTTCTGGTGTTGTATAAGGTATATAGTTACACCATGCATGGCCAGTTAGCAAGGTACAGGGCTACACAGTCATAAACTAGATTCAAAGTTAAGCAAATACACAAGAATTATTATTGATTGTGATAAAATAATATATAATTGAGTTTTTACAAGATGACTTTGGTTGGAGAATGATGATCCTTTTAAGTGTATTCATTTAAACACAGGACTTTGGTGTTGATAACTGCTGCTGAAATACTAACCTAATGGAACTTAGAAACTAATTATATTTGATCTCAGAAACTTGGTCGAGATGGTGCTGTACCCCTCAGTAACAGTTTGAGCCTGGCGGACAGACATCGGATAAACTACCAGCTAAACAAGGCTCGCGGACGGGACTGTCAGGATACATGTCCCTTCAGATATGGTCAGTGATTAGCCACTAGTTTTGATATTAAACAGTCTATTATTATTTCTTAGTCTTCTTAGCATCACTACATCAAGTTAAGGCAAATTTTGTAAATCCAAATTAGCCAGTTAAAGGAATATAAACTTTCACAGGACATTGGTTATCAAGTGCTTAAGCACATATTGTCTGACTTTTGCAATAGTGTCAAGGTCACGGTTACTAACAATTAAGTTTTCATTTCTGTCAGATAACTCCTATAAGGATTTTTGTTTGATATTCAGGTTAAGTAGGTATATACCTTATGGAAAGAAAAAAAGGTTCGGATTTATTAGGTTACTATGGTCAAGATCATTGTTATTGAACTTTTTGTTTCTATCAAATAATTGCCTATTTCCAGGAACATAACTATTCACCACTCTATATAAAACTGCCAGACACAGTGATTTGATTATGTGTTAATCTTTGCAGGTCAGTTAATAGTGTCAAAAGTATACCTGGGGAAAAATGCCAAAGCAATGGACGAGAAAATGTGCGTGTTTGTATTAAATAAAAAAAAGGTCCTAATTACATTAAGTACATGTTCTTCTTATTATAATGATTATTCTTAAATTTAAGTTTAATATCAGATTTTTAGATTATTTCTATAAGCTTTTTAACTTTATTTCTTGGATTTATTTAGTTAAAAATTAATTAAATTTGTTAATGTGTCTTTTTGTTTATCAAGATGTTAAGTTTTTCAAGTGTGTTCATCAATGCTTTTATTCATTCTTTATCTTTTTACTTTTCTTATTTATATTATTTATAACTCAGGATTAATCGAGAGTCCTATGCCAAGTTAGATGCTGTGTTCAGACCAAGGAAAATGTGCACTGGAATCAATAAACGTAAGTGATTTTGTCCAAACCATTATCTTTTTGCCTATCTGTTTCCCAATCTTGTGGCTCTCTTTGACTATAAGAGAGTGAAAATATCTTAACTGTAATATAAATTTTAATTATAACATATTTTAAATGTAGCTTTAATTTGTCATGTTAGGCAGATGATGAAATGGTACAAAATTATGTAGTTGTTTGTTTAAATTGTTTTAGCATTCTGCTCAATTTCTTTTTTAACAGTTTATCAGAAAGTCTTCTTATGCCCTTTTTTGTTAATCTGTTTCTAGCTATGGTGACTTTTAACTCTTAACCTGCTAAGCATAAATGGATCTGGCTTAATCAGATAGTATACATCCTGATCAGACAATATTTCTGCTTGTAGCTTTCTGATCAGGATTTACCCATTTTGTTAGTCTCATTGAGGTTCTTACTAATAATTAAAAATTTGTTTCACTTACCAATACAATGTAGCATATAATGTAGTGAGATAATGTGTAACACTGAAAGTAAATGTGTGTATATATATATCAAAATCCAAATTATCAGCAAATGTTCATATTAGTGGTATTCATTTGTTTGAAGATTCAGTCGAGATAAACTCCTGTGAGTGCAGTTCGAGGCAGTGTGAGTGGTACATCTTCGACAATGAGCTAGTTCTTCCAGAGTATATCATAGAATTTGAATATGTCACAAAGGTACATGATTCTTATCTGTCATTTTGCTTTTATTGCTTTTTATTGTTGTTTTTTAGTATATTTTATCTAGAGTGTAATCTTTTCATACAACATTACCACATCGAAAAGGTTATTATGTGCAACTGAATGTTGAACAACACCTATATCATCTTGTCATTTTTATAAGAATCATTGTTTGCAAATTTTTATTTATATTTCTACTGTGCATTGTCTTTTTTGCAATTGTTGTAGAATTTTAAGCTAGAGAATACGAGTGAAATAATCTAGACATTATCAATTTTTAATTTTTATCTAATTTTTATGTACAGTATGGATAAAATTGCTATGAGAAGCACAATTTAGAAGATACAGTAACATTATAATATTGATATTCTTTTCTCTCTGATATAGTTATGGCCTTAGTCTCCATTTACTACTAGTAGTCTCTTCTGTAGTTGTGACCAAAGTCTATTTTTGCTTTGTTTTATAAGGTTTCTGGCATGATATGGCATGATAATAATATGTGTTTTATATTCCTAATTTTTTACCTTTTGATAGCTGCGACCGAAGTCCCCGTTTGCTCAGTTCAATGAGGTTCTATTGGATAACAAAGACAGCAGTTATCCTAGCCCACCATACAGAGAGGATGACAAACAGGTGGACAATGATGTTCTCAACATGCCTCCACAGCCTAAACCTAGACCCAGGTGAGGCAAAAACCAAACTGGCATATCTGCTTTATTATGTCTTAACTGTTGTCTCGACCTGGAAGCACAATTGGTAGTGTGGCTCCAGGTTTGGGAGGCCCCGGTTTTCATCCTGGGCCACAACATACCAAAGTTGTTACAAATGGTAGTGGTTTTGCTCCCTTTCTAATCCTCAAGTAAGTATAAGGGTAGTTTAAAGACTTATTGGCCCTGGGTCAGGACTGGATGTGGCATCATTCCAGGTTTTTATGGCATGCTATTCACAGTGAAGGCAGTTCTATATCTATAGTGAACACAATTACGTGATAGCTAAAACACTGTCGGTGGGACGATCTAAATAAAAAAACAACTTATCATGCTTCATTTGTAATTAACCTAATCCTGGTTAGTTGCTAACCATTAAATGCCTAAATACTATGCTTTTTAAAAAAAATTAGAATTAAAATTATGAAAATTCTGATATATGCAGATGTATGTTTTTTTCCTTTGCCTGATCAGTTGATAATGTGAGGCAGTTCAAGCAATTGCTGTACTGACCCATTGTTTGAAAGACAATATTGATTATATCAACTTATTTAGTATGACAGAAATGCTTATTTTATAAACATCAGAATAGGATAAATATATTTGGATGGTTTTTATTTATGCACATGCCCTACATATCATTTAATTACCATGGTAACACTATACTGGCACAAAGCGGTGATGTTGGTTGAATGCATAGTAATGTTAGGGCTTAGAGACCCAAAATTAGTCCATTATACAGGAAAACAAATGTCAAAATGAGAATAAAAGACCATTTGAAGATGATTCATGAAGAGTTGGAAGATAATACTCCCACTAAGGAACTGTTTGAGTCCTACTTTTTCTTGATATTAAATATGTAAGTATCAGATAGGTTTTTATTATAAAAAATTGTATTAAGAGGAGTATGACTTGCAGCTGCAAATCATTATCTAAAAGGTAAATTAAAACACAGCTTAATCTGCATTATCTTGACATCAGAAATCATGGTGTGTGCTGATGAAAGCTTACAACTTGTTCAAGTTTAATTGAAAATGACTCATTTCTTTTAATTTAATTTTACTGTCTATATATTGGTGGAGTTTTGGCCCTTTAACCAAAGTCTGAGGGCGTCCATGTCATTTAGTCACATTTTTTGTTGATCAATACACAAAACACATTTAATTGTAAGTTGTTTCATTGTCATTTACAACCAGTTTATGATACCCACCAGGTTAATAGCCCTGACAGATGAGCTGTTGCTCAAGGTGACTGGCCAGGAGGAACTGGAGCACATTGTGTCCCTTAATCTTCATGGTAATGGCCTAACGAAGCTCAAACCTCTTCAGGGTCTTCGAATGCTCAAGAGACTTGTTGTCAGTTTTAATGAACTTACCAGGCTAGATGAGCTTACACACATGGTGAGTATATTCATCTGAAGAGACAGTACCTGGTAGTGCAATCAGTAGAGCATCAGGAATATGAGGCACTAGGTTCGATCCCAGGCAGCTGCATGCCAATGTTGTTAAAAAATTTAGTGGTATAGCTCCCTTGCTAACACTCAAGCAGATGTAAGAGTTGTTGCACCACTGGTCAGACCGGTGTCAAACCCTTAATATTCACATGTATGTTGTGCTGTATAAGTGCAGGTAAATATAAAGTGTAAAATATTTCTCTAATTGTGTTTTGTACATAAGAGGAGGCCCTGATTGTCAGCATGCATGGATGTATTTGTATATGTTAAGAAATTATGAAGTTGTTTCAGATAAAATGTATAATGTGTATAAACATGTGGGATATAAAGAAGCCATTAAAAATAAAGTAAAAATTGTTTCCTGAATTATTTGAAAGTAAGGACAAGTGCTTCATTCAGTAACACAGTTCAAGCAAAATGACACTGATCACCTTCCCAAAGCTTTCAAATTTGCAACTTTTTTTTAAATATGGTAACTTTTTATTTTTCTTTTGATTTCAGGGCTTAGAACAACTGGATGCCAGTTTTAACAAAATAATTACCCTAGAAGGGGTGAAGGTAAGCACTTTTTGACTTTCCTACAACTAGTTTATTGCATTTAAACAGGATCACTTCAGTTATGAATCACATAAATAAAATCATTCATGTTGCTTAGACTTGGTCCTGAGTATGTAACTGCACCAACTTTAAGTCTGCTGAACAGAAAAAGATCATCTTGAGCGAGTTGTGTATATCATACTCAGCCAGCTTCTGCTTGCTCATGTTAGTAAACACACAGTATGTTACATTTTTAGTTCTTTGAGTAACATCTCATTTATTTAAGCACCAAAATTAATTAACTACATTGGAAGCTTTTTTTTATTTCTTTCAATATGTGTTGTTACATTTACATGCAGTTGTAAGGGAATATCGAAGTATTTATTGTGAATTTTTTACAAGAATAGCAGGTTGAGAGTTAATTGCTGCACTTTATGTGTTCCAAAAATAGGGTTTGGTGAAGCTTCGAGCCCTTGACCTGAGCTGGAATAAACTGACTAATGCCAAAGATGAGTTGTCTATCCTGAGGAAACATACACCTAACCTTAACACACTGGATGTGAGGGAAAACCCCTGGCAGAAGGTACATGTTTGATTAATCAAATATTATAAGGGGCAGAAATGTTTAATAGTTGCCCTTCTGATTAAGTTTTAATTAAGTTTCTTGTTCAAGTAAGATGGAATAAATTTACATTAAAGAAATAATTCAAGTAAGATGGAAAAAAATTACATTAAAGAAATAAACAAAATACTATTGACAAATTTTTATTTCTTTTTTTTTCTGTTTCAAGCCTGACCAGCTTAGATTACGAATCATTGGACGATTAAAATCTCTGACAGTGCTAAATGGGTCTCAAGTTTTGGAGGCTGAATCTTCTGCTGCATTGCGTGTCGCGGCTGGTTCCCGTATATCTCAGGTGTCCCTGCTGTCATTTTCACGCACAGACCAGAACAAACCAAGGTCACTAGGCCTGATGTCAACAGCCCAGATCATGTGTGCACTGAGCAGACACAAGCCAGAGAAGATTGGAGACCACGATAATCAGTGGTATTCCAAGGTTAGTTCATTGGTACTGAAATATTTACCATTGCTGTTAAAGTGGTGATATGATCTGGTTTTACCCTTTCTTAAATTTACTATTGTTTTTTCCAAAATGGATAGTTATTTTAGTGATCACCTTTTTACCTTTCCCTTGAAAAATTATAATAAAAGTAATTTGAAATTTCTTTTAAAGTTTTTTTTTTCTCTCAAACAACCTGTTTACTGTTACTTGGAAAGGCCTTGCAAAATGCTCTTTATTGATGTCCAACATCTATATTAAAAAAATTTAATGTAACATCCTGTTTGTTATTACAAACATGTATTTATTTTCTGAGCCACACTGCAAAATAAGCTTTTTTGACTAGTTAACCCACTTGACCAAATACTTCTGAAATCACGTTTTATCATTCAGGTAATCTGTTCTGACATCAATTTCTTTCTTTGGCAGAAATACCCATCATGCTTATTAGAAAGAATGAACATTTGAAGCAATTAATTTCATGATTTGTACTGTCTTACAGTTGAGATAGTTTTCAAATTGTCTTTACTTAGACTTAAGTTTGAGTTTATACAGAAGTTATGCCTTAATCCCCAAAACTTCGCAAACATAGGGTGAGATATTGCTAACCCCTGCACTACTGCCCCACATACAGTGTATGTCTATTTCTAACCAATAGCAATGCTCTTATACGTACACCGTACTACTACTATTTTTTAGTGTTTTCAGCATTGTTAATTTCCTATAAAAGTATGACCAGGAATGTTCATATCTTTGAAGGTGTAGTAGCGAAATGCCAAAGAAAAAAGTAGAAGTTCTAGATTTTTTCAACTTTTTTTCTATGTTTTAAAGTCCATAGCATTTTTATTTTACATGATAATTATTAAATTTTAAATTATTCAGAATCCATATTCAGTTACCTTTCTAATAATATATAGTTTAACATATCCAAAATTATAAGCGATTTAGTGATGTATGGCATTTTCTTAGGAAATTTATAGAAAATTCCTCAGCGTGGGGCATGGAAAATGGCTTTGCAGCAAAAGGGTTAAACTTATTTGATTTTGCAAAAACTGTCAAATTCCACCTTAAAATCAGGAGTTTTATTTATTTAGAAGAAGCTTTGTTTGTTATGAAAAACTTCATATTAATATTGTAATATTAAATTAGTGTTTATTAATATATGAAATTTAGTATTATGATTCAGGGGAAGTATATTATAATCACTATTGATTAAATATTGATGATGTTATTATCTCTAAGCTAAGCACAAATTGAGCAGACTAAGCAAGTAATGTAGATCCAGATCACAGCCTGTTTCCACTGGGAGCTGTCTAATAATGAGTTGTACTATTTGCTGCTATGTCTAGGTTATATATAAAGGTCATCATTTTACTGTTTCAGATAACTGCCCTGAACCTGGATAAGCAACATATCACTAAACTATCGAACCTTGAGAAACTGGACAATCTCAAGTATGCCTCCTTCAATGACAATGACATCACCAAGATAGAGGTTTGTTTATCTGTTATTTCAATAGGCCTGCTGCAGGTCTAAGCATCATAAAAATCTCAATATGATCATATCTGTAGTAGTTTTTGAGTATTTGAAAATAAATTTAGTCTCATCATTTTTTTTAAATTTGGGGAATGTAGACCCTTATCAAGTTTACAATTTAAATGACAATGACTTCTTCACGATTGAAGTATTTATCACATTCATGAAAATCAGCTTTGCATATTTGCCATTGTTACTCAAAATCTTGACATAAATGAATTTAGAATGCTCCTGATGTAGAATTATCTTGTTTAGTGTTCTAATTATGCCACAGCCATGCAACTGTGCTGTGATATAAAACAGCAGTATTACAAAAAAATCAACAAAATTTAACTTGCACCCCACATGTTTCATTTTTGTAATACTACTTCCCTTTCCTCCAGGGCCTGGACAACTGTTTGATGCTAGAGGAACTTTCTCTGGAGAAGAACTGTATCTCTAAAATAGAAGGTGTCTCAAAACTAGGTCAACTGCGGCGACTGAGTCTAAGCAACAATTTTATCTCTATGTTGGAGGGTTCAGTGCTGCAGCACCTGTCTCACCTGCATTACCTAGCTGTGGACAACAATTGTCTGACATCAATAGCAGGCCTACAGAGCATGACCTCTATGGTGGAACTCTATATAGGCAACAACCAGCTGATGAACATAAGGGAAGTCTTCCATCTTAAGGTTGGTTTAATAATTTATGCTAATTTTCACCTTACTGTGGCAAATCAGATATGCAATAATAAGATGTGCAAACTATCAAGGCAATGTAAAAATGTTTCAGTCTGCAAGGAAATTATGCAAAATTTCTTATTTTAATACAGCAATTAAATAATTCAAAATCCAGGGGTTATTCAGTCCTATTGTTATTAGGGAAGGTTTCAGTTATTATCCAGTTGGACATGTGTTTTTTTCAACTATATGAACATCTCCCTTTCAATATAAACCTTTCTGAATGCACATTGAAGTGGGCAGTTTTGCACTGCAACATAATGGACTGACTTGATTGATCAAGCCTAGGCAAATGGTATAGATCCAGATCAGATTAGATGCTGGGAGCTGTCTGATCAGGATTTGTACTGTGTGCATTGTAGTCTCTAGTAATTTGTCTAGTTTCCTCAGGGTGTCATTGTTGGCATATGATAGTATATTGTATTGGTTGTAAATACATATGGCATGATGTGAGATGGAATGACATGTGTTGTTTCTAGGGTTTAAGTAACCTGGTGATCCTGGACATGTATGGTAATCCCCTGGCTAATGACAATGATAACTACCGACTGTTCATCATCTACCACCTCAAAACTCTCAAGGCGCTAGATGGTGCAGCCATTGTAAGTGAACGGATATTTATTGTACAATCTTTCTTTCAATGCAAACATGCAAATTTTAATTATAATTTATTTATAAAGTAGCATTAAAACCTTATTTCTAATAATTGAAACAAAAAAAAAATATTTTTGTGAATCCTTACAAAGGAGCTATCGTCAGAGTTGCATCTGGGCAAAATAATTATGTACATAAGTCAAAGAAATGAAGTATAATATTTATATTAACACATAAATATTTTTATCAACAAGGTTGTCTGGAGAAATGGACATCTAATTCAAGAAGCCATCAATGGATGAAGTCCTCAATACATGTTGTAAAATGCTTCGATTTTGTCCTACTTTAGGAGGCAACAGAAGGTAACAGTGCTAAGGACATGTTTGGAGGGCGTCTAACACCAGACTTTGTTGCGGAGAAGCTTGGCCATTCCAACTTCCTGGAGGTGAGGGAGATGGATCTTCCAAACAGTGGAATCAGGATAGTCGACCTCAATGCTGGGGATGTCTTTCTTAACCTTAGAAGGTCAGTTTAGGTTCATGTTTGAGAACTTGTTATATCATAAGGTTCTACCTGCCTAACACCAATCTGATAAAGAGAAGCCTACTGCTTGAATGTTTTGTGATTGTATGCTTTGAACTTGAATCTTGGGATCGGATTCAAAGTTAGATGGTTTTGTCTGTCATCGTTGTTTCTAAATATTTGTATTTAGTACTTAGCAATACAAATTATCACAGTAATTTAGATCGCAACTTATTAAATGCATGAGCTATTTTAAATACAATACACTCATACCATCATTCTTCCGATATACTTTAATACAAATATGTTTCCATAGTAAATGTTCTTACTTAAGTCATGTTTTTTCTAATATAGTTGTGGTCATTATGTTTTCACACCTCATTAAGTGATGACATCTCAACCTTCTTGTGCATTGATTGATATTTAGACAAAGCAACAGATAATAATACACTGCTGGTCACTGCTGTGAGTTTTAACAATTTTTAAAATATAAGATGAAGACAGAAGTTTGTTGATGCACATTGCAATTAACAGTTTTCAAAACTATACTTTAACACGAAAGCAGTCACGAATACATACCCAATCAATGAATGTTATTTTTGCATTTAATTTCGTTCCGACTAAATGATAATAGCATGGCTCTGACATTACACAATGACAGAATCTTTTATAAACCAACAAAGACCCATCCTTACAGTAGTCAGTGCCTGTCATGTTAGTTTTAATTTTGCAAATTCTACTAATTTATGAATTATTTGACCACTTCTGTGGAGATTTGTAGTATCCTGTGTGGATTTTTTTTTAAATATGGATAACCTCATAATTTTTTTCAGTCCTTTATTTCAGACATGTATAGAGTAAAGAATCAATTTTATATAGTTTTACCTTAATTTTTAATATCCAATTATATTGTTCGACCAATGATTTAGTTATTATCAAAATATTGTGTTTATATTGATGTACATTAAGTTATTATTATATCACAATTAAATATATATCATAAATGATTACTGAAATACTATATCATAAATAATTATTATATCTTATGAATGGTTACTGTATGTTAAATATGATTACTATGTCTTTGAACTGATTACTAAATAAACAAAAATAATTTCTGTATTTCTTTTTCAGTATAAATTTAGAACACAACAACCTCACCTCATTCAGTGGACTTATACACTTGCCCAACCTCAGGGTAAGTGTTTTAGTGACATTCCCAATAATTTACAGTGAAATCACTTAAATATCTTCTGCATAACAGCTTTTACATCCATTTCTTTACATTAAAGTTGTTTTGGAAACTTTAAGGCAGAAAAAAATAACTATTCATAGTCAGACAGGACATAGCTTCCTACTTTGTGTGGGAGTTGCTAACAGCAAGAACATTATCAAAAAGTTGGTCTGCCCTGTGTGTTTATAGGTAGCATATATCAAGTTACAGATGCTTCACTTCATATTCTGAAATGTCATGGATTAAGTGATCTTTTCATCCTTATTATTACAATAGGAACTTATGTTGTATTATAATGAATCATTCAGAAATTGTGTCTAGAGAAAGCAAGAGCTAATGTTTTGATAGAAATGGTGTAAATTAAAGGTAAGTATATGCATAAAGTCAAAAATAATTGGCACAAATATAGGCATGCTGTTTGTACATGTATTTGATATGGAAATTTTTGAAAAGTTTTATTCTTTTACCACAGTGCTTAAATGATTAATTAAACAAACTCTTATATTTATCTGAATTAGATTTAGAATATTTCACAATGGCGTCTTTTTCCAGGTGCTATGTCTTAATCACAACCGTGTTGAATGCATTGTGCCAAAGTCCAAGCAGGCAAACAAAACCAAGTCTATGGTGAATGAACCCAGCTCCCTGCGAAACAATGTGGAGCTTTATAACAGTGATACTAGCATGGCTCCAGTCCTGCAGAATCTGGAGGTCTTACATCTGGGGTTTGTACTTTTGAGGTTATTGTATCTGTGCCAATCAGAATTCCTTGGGTGATTCAGTCCATGATACAGTCATCCCCACCCCATATGTATCTGGTACAATGATACTTACAGAATTCTGACTTTTTCTTCTCCAGAAAAGGAATATGTGACAGAAAAATAGCAATTTGTGTAGTTCATAGGGTTATTTATACTAAAATCTAACATATTCGATTTCCTTTTTTCATTAAATTAGGTATTCAGTTATTACTGTATGTTCCTTAGAGATAACTAAAGCATTTATTTTTGTTCTTTTAATTCTGTCATAAGCACATTTATATATTTTCACTGGGTTTTTTCTTCATATGTCCAAGAAATGATTTTTTAATTATCCTAGGTGTACAGAATGTATCTGTATTTGTAGAGTTTTCTAATGAGTCCAGGTTGTTGTTTATTAATGTTTACAGCATACACATGTAAAACAAAATCAATAAGATGTGTAGAGTATGCTTGAGGAATGTTCCATCTTGAAATATAAATATGATGTTATTATCACGTGAGATATGAAGTAACAGTTAAATCTTGATCAAGTTAGCCTTAGTAAAGAAACCTGGAACATTGAATATTGCTTCATTAATTAGATTGGATGCATAATTAACCTTCTTGGTCAAAAAATATTACAGAATAATAATAGTGAGATGCACATGCACTGATTTCCATTTATTGTGTTTTTACTTTTACTGCATTTGTTCATGAAGATAGTGATGTTTATTATAGCTGTCCAGTTTTATGTATCGAAAGGTTTCTTTGAACTTTCACACACTTTTATATATAACATGTATAAAATAAAAAGGAAGTAAATGTGATCTTCATTTTCCTGGGAAGTTACAATCTTAGAATCATTATATTTCAGGTACAATGGTATAAAAGACATGGCTGCTCTTCATTTGAGCAGGCTTATAGGACTCAAGGCTCTCTTCTTACAAGGTAAGCAAGCATACAGGGTGGATGTTTTGTTAGAAAATAGGGCATTGCATATCTCACATGAGTATGAGGTATTGATACGTTATAAGATTTCAGCCAGCAAGGTTTAATGTCTTATCTTATTTGGCAATATTTTTGTTTCCATGCAGGATTTACTTTGAAGAAATATAGAGGTTAGATTACATTCTTTACAAGGTGCTTAATAAAGACTTTTGTGTAACTAATCTATAACCATGCTTTCCCTTTTACTGGAAATTCAATATCCACATGTGTGGAAAAAAATCCAAGTAAAGGGCATTCAAACTAGCTTTCAGTGTATTGGGTTCTGCTCATTTGCATGTAGTTGTCTCCCACAGTAATTAAGTGTAGTTATTTATTGATTAGTCAAAAACCCAAAAAACTGCAAAACAACAAACTACTTTCTTTTGTTTCAGGCAATGAGATTCAAAAGGTTGAAGGACTAGAGGGTTTACATGACCTGCGAGAGTTGGTGCTGGATCGAAACAAAATCAAGAATGTGTACGAGACCTCATTTGTGAACCAGTGGAACCTCCAGGAATTACATGTTGAGGAGAACAGACTCAGGGAGCTGTCTAACTTTAACTGCCTCGAAAGTCTGCAGAGACTATACCTCGGCTCCAACAGGATACAGGTAGGCCAGTGCTGTGGGGTTGAGGTGGCACTCCAAGAAATATCATATGTTTGGTCACAAGAATTGCATATTCGAATAGTATTCTGATGTACAAAATGAATTTTTATTTTTTGTTTGTTTTAAAAAAATATCCCAAGTCGTCTAATTTCTACTTTAAGAGGATAATTCTTAACAATTTCAAGAAAAAGATAACCCTGCAGAAGATATTTAAAAAAGAAAGTAAAATCACATCATTTTAGTATTAAAATGTAATTTAATAGTTGACTATAGCTGCCAGCACACAGCCCTTGAAATTTTCAAATGCAAATTCCCCAATATAAAAATAGAGTTTTGTTGTTTTGTTTCCAGGAGATTGGAGAGTTAGAAAATCTGGAAGGTCTCAACAACTTGATAGAGATCTCTGTGGTCAATAACCCGGTATGTATGTCTGCCTCCCTTATAGACATATGTCTGGTTGATAAACCAACATTTCTGTCTGTCTTATAGAGATCTCTGGTCAATAACCCAGTATTTTGATCTGTTTGTCTGTCTTATAGAGATCTCTATGGTCATTAATCCAGTATTTCTGTTTGTCTTTTAGAGATCTCTGGTCAATAACCCAGTATGTTTGTCTGCCTCCCTTATAGATATATGTCTGGTTGATAAACCAGTATTTCTGTCTGTCTATCATAGAGATCTCTGGTCAATAACCCAGTATTTTGATCTGTTTGTCTGTCTTATAGAGATCTCTATGGTCATTAATCCAGTATTTCTGTTTGTCTTTTAGAGATCTCTGGTCAATAACCCAGTATGTTTGTCTGTCTGATAGACATATCAGTGGTCAGTACCCATTATGTGTGTGTATCTGTCTGACTGTCTTTCTCTATTGACACTTTGTTTACTTATGTATGTCTGTCTGACTCTGTCTGACTCTATCATTAATTTGTTTACATATATATATATATATGTATGTGTGTGTGTCTATTGTGTGAATTTTGATCCATTTAAAACATAGCCATTAGAGGCATTGCTATCTTCCGAAAATGGCCTTATAGGAAAACTTCGAGTCAGAAACTACAAGAGCTTGAGCCTTGGTATTTGATAGCAAATTCCTTCGAGCGTTTTGTATCAAGATTCTTAAAAAAAATTGATCCAATAAACATGGTAGCTACGAAAGTGGCTTTTTTTCTTATGTGGCTATTAAGGAAACATTGAACATCTTTGTCAGAATCTATTAAACTCTACAAAATCATGTTTCTTGCATGACTCTGTATAAAGATTGTTTAAAGAACTATCATCTGTAAAAAAAACATGGCCACCAGTGGCATGGTCATATTCCATCTATGGCCATGTAGTAAAAAAAAAATAAAAAAAATTGTTACTGATTGTCCAAAAAACTGGACCTGGTAGCCAATCTGTGGAGCATCAGCTCCAGGTACAGTAGGCCCCTGGTTCGATCCTGGGCCACGACATACCAAAGTTGTTAAGTTGTTAAAAAATGGTAGTGGTATAGCTCCCTAGCTAATGCTCAGACAAATATAATGGTAGTTGCACGACTGGTTGACCCTGTTTTAGGATAATGTGACTAGGTGTGGTAACATGCCAGATGTCCTTTTTATTGAACTTTCATACTTTTATCTATAAGCATGTTTCTGCCATATATTTAATATTTATATGAATATAAGTACAAGCTTAAAAAGTTGTTTTATATGATTATATGTATTTCTTTTACTGTACAGATTTATGGGAACATTATAGCTGGCAGTGTAAATATTAATATTTTGTCTCTTTTATTTGTGTGTGACTTTAGATTTATGCTGTAGCAATTGTAATGTCACCAGTCTGTTTAAATTTCTAGAATGTTGAGATGTTTTTTTTATTGTATTTAGGTTTTTAAATAAAAAAGTAAAACAAAGTGTTTTTAATTATAGAAGAAAAATTAGTAATGTAGCAAAATTTTAGTTTTCTTTTCTTATTCATGTCCCATACTGTTTTCTTTTATGCCAGAAAACTTTATGCTGACCAAACAAAATAATATTTAGGTCCACTCATTTTTTTGGCATTTTAATCAATATAAATGTATATATTTTAAAATTTAAATATTTAAAATGGTAGTGAGCATAATTGATATGTATCACTTAATCTTAAAACAGATAATTGCTTTTTTAAGAGATATTTAAACATAAAATAAAACCATTTAATCTTTTATCTGGCTATTTTTCAACATCTTTGATGATATGTAACTAAATATAAAATAGCTGACAATTGTGTCAGTGCAAATCTTTTATCTAAAGATAGTTTAAATTAGTTTGTTTTATTTTTTATTGTGTTAGAAAGAAAACCCTTCAATTCTTTTTGTTGTGTTTACAGGATACTATCCTGATTTATTTTGTATAATCAGATTTGATACCATTTTATTTACCATTTGCTTTGTTAACATTCATTCACGCAACAGTGGCAAAAGTCATATCAAGAGTACGTTTTTAGAATCTTGTGTTTTTTTCTTTTATTTTTATATTTAGTTATTTTGTCCATATTATGATGAAACAATATACAATAGTTAAATAGGTATTTCAGACAACAAATAAGTATTCAGTCTAAAACATTTTTGCGTTGATATTTTAAAGTATAGGCTATATCTTCACCAGTGATAATTTTTGGTCTGCGTTTTGCGTTTTTCACGCACATTTCTGGAAAAAAACGCACAGTTTCAAAATATGTGCGCTAAAAAAACGCAATGATTTTCGACAACTAAAAAAAGTTTGAAATTAATACTTTGCGGATGTTGATGTATTTTTTGAGTCTTTGCGTTGTTTAAGTGATTTTTACGCATTAAAAATTTACTATAACACCGGTGACATAGGTGTTATTGGTTCCCGTTTTGGATTGTTATAATTTCATAGTAGGCTCATTAGCGTCGAAAACCAATATTGTTTTATTTTCGTTTCTGTCATCTGTAAAGCATGCCACCAAAAAAGAAATTATCCATCACTGGCCAAGGCCAACGTAGAATTACGGATTTTTCTGGAGGAAGGAAAGACAATGAAGACTCGTCAGAGACCGAGGTAGAGGATTCTCTGCACAAAATCAAATCCTCACCAAGGGTCGTAATAGGCTTCTTATTGAAAATCAGCATAAACTGATGCTCATTAAAACCTGTACAGATGACATTGATTACAATGAAGTAATTTCAGAGTGGAGAAGTGCAAATCAGAGGAGAACTTATCAAAGTTCTTGAATAACATGACCTATAAGACTGTGACTTCTATGAGGGATTGTGTTATGAAAAGAAACTTTATGTAAAACATGAATAGTTTTTATTTTGATAAAATTCATATGCTTTATAATCAAAATAAATCAGGTGTGAAGTCGTGTCAAAAAACATTGCTTTTTTTAAAAAAAAACAATTGTTTTCCCAAAAAACCCATTGTTTTCCAACATGTGCACTTTTTTATCCCATTGTTTTGAAACGAAAAATTATCACTGATCTTCACATATCATCACAGTGATACTTTTCTAGAAGTGGATAAGGTTTGTATTAACCCTTTACTGTATTCATGTTTAGATGCCAAACTTAGCTGATTGAGAGAATGGTTGCCTGTCAGGCTGCCTGTGTAGTGATATAGCTTAAACCATGAATGATCTGTCTGAAGTATAAACCTTACTGGATTCAGCCAGTAGACATTGAAAATTGAATTCCTCTACATATCAACAAATGTTAAGTAAAGTTTGATTTTTGTGAGTGTTTCTATTTTTAGTTTAAGTATTTCTTGTAAGGCTCAGTGATATAAATATTGTATCTTAAAATTGATGTGAGTTACTGTATTCACTCGTGTAATCGCCACACTTTTTTACCCAATTTTATCGTTAAGGAGTTGGGGGTGCGGCCATTCTATAGATGTAAGGCCTTGGGACATTTTTTCCAGATTGATTCTGCCGATTTTTGGGACACCATGCGTTTACTTCATGATATAACTAGATGAGCTCTCTAAATAGGAGGATGATGGACGATATGAAGGAGATAGCGCCGTTCTTTGCTTTTCCGGTAGCGATCTAATTTAGTTCAAACATTTTGTTAAATAATGCATTATAATATTAAAACACTAACCAACGTGAACAT
Source organism: Sinonovacula constricta (assembly GCA_007844125.1). Taxonomy (NCBI): domain Eukaryota; kingdom Metazoa; phylum Mollusca; class Bivalvia; order Cardiida; family Solecurtidae; genus Sinonovacula; species Sinonovacula constricta. The sequence continues at coordinate 36,960,032 of CM017557.1, forward strand.
ATTCCATATTCCATAATTTATAAAATACCGGGTTCTTCCTAGTTTTATCTATTCTATCATATTTCTGAATGTTTGAATCATCAAACAATTTCACCAGCTAAAATGTCACGTGCACACTACCATGCAGATCAAAGGATTTCATAGCAGAGCTGATAAAACAACACAGTTTTGATACGAGCTGACAATCTCTTTGAACTTGCATTTCATGGACAGGAAATATCGATGTTAAACTCCATACAGCCTGTCAATAAAACGAATTTTCCTCCATATGAAATTAACAGGACGGTTGATCAATTCATACGTAACTAAGAATCAGAATCATTGGTACAAGTTTGTACATCACCTGTTACTGTTAATTGTCACTAGTTGACATGTTATTCGCATCTCTCAGAGCCACTTATTGACATAGTGGAGTTCTGCTGTATAAACTGTGCGGCCTTTCAAATTTTGCGGTCTTTTTGGGTTGCGGCCATTACATTGAATTAGGATTTTTTCTTAAAATTTTGCGGTCATTTTTGGGGTGCGGCCATTACATGGATGCGACCATTACACGAGTGAATACGGTAGATTTTCCTCGAGACTTTCATTTTAATGTTTTAATTGAATTATTATAGGAAAAGAATTTTTATTGATTATAATATAGGAAACAATTTTGATTGATTATTATATAGGAAAATTTTTGATTGATTATTATTTACGAAAACATTTTTTTGATGGATTATTATATAGGAAAAGAATTTTGAATGATTATTTTACCCTCAACAACAAAGTTTAGGGATGGGACTCTTTTTTTAATTCTTGCATCAATTTTGCTGAAACTTCATAATTATCTTTACTGTCATAGGAAACTTTGCAGCTACTATTTTTAATTACAATTAGATAAAAATTGTAAGAGTTTTTGCACCTTTTAACAATATTTCAGAAATTGGGACATTGACATAAGAGACAGATTTATGGATAGGAAGCAGGGTGTGTTCATAAGTCCTTGGCTCACAGTTCTAGTTGTTTCCTAGAATATTATAGAAATAGATGTATTTAAAGAAGGCACCCAACAGTTTTCCTATATTAAATGCATGTAGCACAAAATTTCTCCATGTCCTGCAGAAATTAGGCATAATTATTTTAGCATAAGTCATACTTAAGTCTCAGTAAAGACTGGTTGGAATACTATCTCAAATGTTGGACAATACAAATAGTGAAATCAACTGCACTAACTGTTTATTCTTTCCAAATCTTTAAATAAATATGAATGGGACCTCTGCTAAAAAAGAGATCAACATCAGAGCAGATTTTCTAGATGATGATATAACATGATTATAAAAGTAAGTGTTCACCTAGATAGGAAATACATGTTTGTAAGGTCGGGTGTGGTGTTGCGCTTCATTTTTCAGACAGACATCATTTATTAGCATTTATGGGACCTTTTCAGGTAATAGTAATTAAGGTAATTGTTTTCAAAATAAAATTTGGTTCTAACTTTTGGATACCACCTTTAAGACATCACTTGAAGTTTCTTTGATAGACAACAATCTACATAAGTTCATATATAGTGACAGTATCTAGTTGCGCTATCTTTCATAACATTGTATAAAGATGTATACAGATAGAAGATAATTTTAAATTTACAGATTTCAACCTTCTTTTCTAAAAAAACTTAACTAAAATCTGTGCAGGTCAATACTTGTCTTATTAGTTTATTTAATTGGAAAAGAAAAGCATTTGTTCATTTTTTTTAATGATATTTTATGTGAAGGCAGTCAGTCCCTAAACTTCATATTCACCAAATATACAAGCTTTTTTTTACAAAGACAGTGTTTATAACTCATGGATCAACTATTTCTCTCCATTGTTCCCCAGGCTGCCAGACGCCACCTCCACAGACCAGTTCTAGTGTTCAAGCTAAAAAACCTGATGATAATAGATGGTATACCAGTCACAGAGGAGGAGAGAGCCAAGGCGGAACTCTACTTCATGGATCAACAGGTGAGTTACCAAAGCAACTGCATCAATGTCTTACGATTGTGGTTTTTCTTTTGTCACTGAGATTGCAGCAGCTTCATTTTTTCCCAAAAACATTAAAAGGAACAGAAGTATTTCTATTATTATACCATATTTGTACAGCACTCTTATCATTATAACTATGTTCAAACAAGCTTTATAAAAAATGATTATGAAAACAGACAATTGTATGAGCATAAGAAAAGAAAATGGCACATAAAGATGTATAAACTTTGTATAAATGTTAAAATTCAAAGAAAAGGATAATGATTTAACAATTTCCTAATGTCTTAAAAATGTATGGATATGTGTTAGAGTATGATTGAATGATGATAATAACTTATTGTAGTGACTTGAGCACCAACATAATGATAGGTCAACAGGAGAATATTCTAACTTGGTTTTTCATTTTTTACAGGAAAAGGTAAAATATAACTGTTTTTAATTAGGGAAACAAATGACTAATTTTTTACAATTTATCATAACAAAGCAGTGTTGTCTCGCATTTATTAATAAGTTAAAAATTATTTATTGAAATATGTTAATTTTTTTAGAATAGTTTTGCCTTTTAACCCTTAGCTTGCTATTCACATAATTTTAAGGTTTAGGCAAGAAGTGTAGGTCCAGATCAGTCTGCTGGGAGCTGTCTGATCAGGATCTACACTATTTGCTGCTCAGTCTCTGAGAACTTATGGGTTTTCAACAAAATGTAGCAAGATAAGGGTTATTATAAGCATGTCATTATATGTATTTCACACAAGATACAATAGGAAATAGCAGAACAGTCGAAATGCAAAACTGTTTAACCTTTTAGTTAGTATAGTTTAGTCCATAAAATATTGAACTTTAATATGACTAACATTGTGCAAGAATAGTTTGATTGGCTACTTTTGCATTATCAACATAAAATGTTTTAGGTACAATCATTTTTGGTCATAAATTCAATTTTCTTACACAGTTTTGTAACCTTAATCAGTTTAGCAAAATAATTATTACAGATAGGTTCTAAACAAACTAGAATATCTGGAGAAAAAACTATAAAAATAAAAAAAATAGAATAATGTTTGTTGATTTATCAATGACAATATTAAAGTGCAAGAATATTGATATACAGCACCCAGTCCAGTAGGCCTGGTAGTCACCTAAAGCATGCTATAAATGTTTATTAAGTCATATACTGATATCATGTACAAAGTACACATATTGTAGATGTTTATTTTTCCTTTAATATTTTTAAATGTTGTCTATCATTGTTTAATCTGCCACAAGTGGACACCGTCTCCAGATAATGAAAATACTGTTGGTGGGACAATCAATTCAATAAACAAACATTGTGTGTGACCATATAACAATTCTCTCCCATCATATTACAGTGGAAACACTTTCCTATAATACTATCCAAGGTAACGCCATTGTCTGGTGACATGTAACCTTTGTATGAGTATAGTCTCTTCAAATGTATGTTTGCAAGTTCCTCTAATACATACCTGTAGTCATATTTTTACATTATCTGAAGTATATGGATCAAGTAAAGTTATGACTTTGTTTGTAAGCAAATCATTTTGCATGGCACAAAATGTATCTTTTAATATGATAGAAAATATTACTTGGTAAATACTGTCATTGTTTGCTGTAATTTGGTTAAAAATGTCATTGGTGAACTAATGATTAACTTTGATGAAAAAATTGAACCAGTTTTACTGGTATCAGTTTAAGATATTCTATTGCAGGCATAATTTTCTTGGCATTCATAATGTATTCAATTTAAAATATTCCACAAATCCATGTTCCTATGTTTCAAAGTTTCCCCATTCCATTTTACTGTAGTACAGAAAAAAGAAGCACACAGTAAACCCTTCTAGGAATTTCTTTATCACTACTTAAGATGTTTCATTTTATTCTATTCATTAAAAAGACTTGCTCTTCTGCCTGTCACCAAAAACAGATTTAACAAAGAACAGATTCTGATTATTCTAGGATTGATGTTAGAATAACCAATCTTTAGCCCTCAGCTTGCAAAACTTATATTTATAAGGCTTAGGATCTGGATCCTAGGATCTGGATCTGCACTATATGTGACTCTCTAAAGCAATAAGGCTTCTGGCCCTGTTTTGAAGACTTTACCAAATATCTTAGAATTTATTATGGATAACTAACAACTATAGCAGGCTAAGAGCTAGACATAATATATTTGTCACTACATTTGGCTCATTATCAGGAACCTAAAGATCCATGTGTACATAGTACCACATACTAATGCATGCTGTTTGTATTGATTCAGGATATAGAAAACAATTGGAAGGTATTTACAGACAATCTTACTGTCTAATTCCTAGCAGTTTATATTTCTTTATAGATATTTAGACTGCTGTGCTTAGTAAATAGTTCTTTCTCTGGCTTAATGTGTATGTCAATAAGGTCTGATGTATAATATACAAGTACATTTACTAACATAGATTTGTCTAATATAGGTTTTATTCTTTGAGATATTTATCTATATAAGGACACTTTATATGTCTTGTTTGAAGAATATCTGTAGTATATATGTTGTATCCACAGTGTGTTTGTACTTAATAGTAGTACAATGTAACTGCAACCATCAAATTATACACACATAGTAGAATATAAATAGACAGTGAAATATATATTTTGAACATTTGTCATTGATATTTAACTAAAATTCAGGCCTGTTTCCTTTCAGCTCTATCTTTTTAACATGTATTTATTTGGTCAAAGCTACCTTAACCCCTGCTTTTATGTCTGTATCTTGCATTTTTTTAATTACTCTCAAAAAGGATTTGTTGTCAATGTAAAACCTGGGTTTCATACTGTAATAAATAGAAATTTCAGTAAAATATTAAATACAGCAATCAGTATGTTGTTGATTTAGATCAAAGATCTATATACACAGAGATAAGCAAATTGGCCAAAGAACCCAGACTCAGACATTTTAGCCCAGTATAATAAGACGACAAGCTACATGTTCTGTTAGTATGTAACCATGGTTTTGTTGGGTCATTTGGTATATGTGAGATGTTCTGAGAGTTTCATTGCCTTCGGAGGCTGTCAGCAGGTGCTTTTAACAAGTCATGTGTCTATCAGGATAATTCAGGGAAATTTCTTTATTTGCTATTTGTTTTCTATTTTTGTGTCTTACGGTCTATCTAAGACTTTATTCCAAAAAAAGATGCACTAAAAAGATGCATCATGAAGCAACCATTAATTACAACATTATACTGGAATTAGATCTGATGGCAACAAACCAAATCAGTTGGTTGCATCAATCAATATCTTGCTGGATTCTACCAACCTTTGTCATCCAACCAGTTTTATTGCTTGAATGCATGCTTTCCTGTGTAGATGCATTCTGTCCTATATATTGCCATTGATGTCATTTGCTTAAAAAATGTCCTCTGTAGTTTTATGTCATGGTATCAGTTTGGTAGGCCAATGTTCCAACTATGTTAGATCCTCTATCACCTGTACTTCCGCTTAATGCTTAGTTAGCATTGTGTAGCCATGCCTTCATTATATCTATTGTAATGGTACTTATAAACAATGTAAACATGTGGTTCTGCATTCACTTTTTGAATGTTTAACAAAACATTGAGTCATCAGTATATTCCATTTAATAATCATCCAATGTTCTGGTGCACCTGCAGAGGAAATCATTATATACATGAAGTTTCTGCATTCACTTTTTGGATGTTTAACAAAACATTGAGTCATCAGTATATTCCATTTAATAATCATCCAATGTTCTGGTGCACCTTCAGAGGAAATCATTATATACATGAAGTTTCTGCATTCACTTTTTGGATGTTTAACAAAACATTGAGTCATCAGTATATTCCATTTAATAATCATCCAATGTTCTGGTGCACCTTCAGAGGAAATCATTATATACATGAAGTTTCTGCATTCACTTTTTGGATGTTTAACAAAACATTGAGTCATCAGTATATTCCATTTAATAATCATCCAATGTTCTGGTGCACCTGCAGAGGAAATCATTATATACATGAAGTTTCTGCATTCACTTTTTGGATGTTTAACAAAACATTGAGTCATCAGTATATTCCATTTAATAATCATCCAATGTTCTGGTGCACCTGCAGAGGAAATCATTATATACATGAAGATTTATTAATAACTGTAAGTGTTATTTTTTGTGTTACAAAATAACTTATTAAAACAATCCAGTAGTACTTGTAAACCCACATGTGCTGTCAAGATGCTCTTTTTTATGTTTCCATAATATAAGGTAAATTACACAGTCATAAAATGTGTTGCTATATGTTTTTTTTAAGTGACTTCAAATAATCCATACAAAGTTATTCTCTAACATATATCTAAACACATATCTACAGCTAAAGATACTAATGTATTCTTATTTAATTGATCTTTGATTCTAACCTTTCTGAACAGTTCCGGCCTAAGTTTGTTACTGCTATTGATGTAAGTTGACTGTTGTAGCCATACTCCCTCCCTCAACTAAAGTCTTGTAAGTCCTACTAATCATTTATTTTTAACTCTTTGGCATGAAGGTCTGTTTGTAATTGTCAACAACTTTGAAACTTTAAAGGTGGTATCTGATAGATAGAACCAATTTTAAAAGATCCCACAAAATGCTGTTTATTGGTGCCCTGCATCCGTGTCAAAAAAGCAACACTCTACTTTTCTTTACAAAACTGCATTTCTTATCCAAACCATGCTGTACAATAAGCTATTTTTAAACTAAGAAATCTGTGTGTGACCACTTACTTGTAAGATTACTTTACAAGGTTATTCAGGTAATCAGCTCTGCCAGCGACATATATTTTTAGCTGAAATCTCCTTTAAGTTTATATGATGTCTTATAATTAATGTATTGTTATAAACTGTTTTCTTAATCTAATGTATAAGTTTATTCAGCAGTTATGCACTAATTCTCTAAAACTGGGGTAAGATGTTGCTATTAGATTACGGTATTATATATAGGCAAACTATCAGATACCACCTTTAAAAGAAGTGTACAATCAGTACAGAAAAACAATTGACTGATAAAATCCAACACAATTTAAGGTGAGCTGAAATAAGTTTCTGTTTGAATGAGTTTCAGTTTAATGTGTACAGCTGGCTATCTTCTATTTCAATAAATTGCTTAACTGGTTGTTATTAGCTCACCTGAGCACAACGTGCTCAAAGGGAGCTTTTGTGATAACGCTTTGTCTGTCATCCGTCAATCGTCGTCCATTTAAGACTACAACATTTAGCTTGTTAACACACTACAGGCCACAATTTTTAACCAATCTTCATCAAACTTGCTCAGAATGTTTGTCTGCATGAAATCTTGGATGAGTTCGTTATTGGGTCACCTGGGGTAAAAAAAAAAGGTCACTAGGTCAAATTTTAGGAAAAACTTGTGAACACACTAGAGACCACATTTATAGACCAATCTTCACCAAACATGGTCAGAATGTTTGTCTGCATGAAATCTTGGATGAGATCGTTATTGGGTCACGTGGGGTCAAAAAGTAGGTCACTAGGTCAAATCTTAGCAAAAGCTTGTAAACACACAAGAGGTCCCATTTATAGCCCAATCTTCACTAAACATGATCAGAAGTTTGCCTTCATGAATTCTTGGATGAGTTCATAACTGGGTAATGTGGGGTCAATAATTAGGTCACTAGGTTAAATCTTAGAAAAAGTTTATGAACACACTAGAGACCACATTTATAGCCCAATGTTCACCAAACTTGGTCAGAATGTTTGTCTGCATGAAATCTTGGATGAGTTCTCTTTTGGGTCATGTGAGGTCAAAAAGTAGGTCACTAGGTCAAATCTTAGCAAAAGCTTGTGAACACACTAGAGGTCCCATTTATAGCCCAATCTTTACGAAACTTGGTCAGAATGTTTGTCTGCCAAAAATCTTGGAGGAGTTCCTTATTGGGTCACGTGGGGTCAAAAAAGAGGTCACTATGTTAAAACTTAGAAAAGGCTTGTGAACACACTAGAGGCCACATTCATAGCCCAATCTTCACCAAACTTGATCAGATTATTTGTCTGCATAAAATCTTGGATGAGTATATTATTGGGTCATGTGGGGTCAAAAAGTAGGTCACTAGGTAACATTTTAGAAAAACCATGTGAAAACACAATTTTTACCAAATTAGGCCAGAATGTTTTCCAGTATGAAATCTTACATATGTTTTAAAGTGGGTCATGTGGATTCAGAAGGTTACTAGGTATAATTCTAGAAAATGTTATGAACCCAGTGGCCACACTAATGGTCCAATCTTCACCAAAGATTTCTAAAGTAAATAACTCTTAATTACTTGATGCCAGATATGAGCCTACTAAAAGCCTGTGTTATCAGGTGAGCGATTAAGGGCCATCATGGCCCTCTTGTTTACTTAGTCATAATATTCTCAAGATATATAAAGTTAGGAAGAATAAGTTTGATGAAAATCATATAATTGTAATGTCAGCTGCAGAAACATTTATTTTACTTACTAAATGAATTTTGTAATATTTTTGCAAATGTGGTTGTCATTCTTTGGTAAATCAAGTTAGCATTTTTCTGTGGTTGTTGGAAATATGCAGTTACCGTATTCACTCATTTAATTACTTTTTTATCCGATTTTAATGTTAAGGAATTGGGGGTGGGACCATTCTATAGGTGTAAGGCCTTGGGACATTTTTTCTAGAACGATTCTGCCAATTTTTGGGACGCCATGCATTTACTTCATGATGTAACTAGATGAGCTCTCTAAATAGAAGGTTGACGGACGATATGAACGAGATAGCGCTGTTCTATGCTTTTCCGGTAGCGAACTTATTTAGTTCAAACATTTTGTTTAAAAATGCATTATAATATTAAAACCAAACCAACGTGAACATATTCCATAACTTATAAACTACTTCCTAGTTTTATCTCTTGTATCATATTTCTGAATGTTCATAAAACAATTTTACCCAGCTTAAATGTCACATGCACACTACCATGCAGATCAAAGGATTTTATAGCAGAGCCGATAAAACAACACACCTTTGATACGATTCGACAATCTCTTTGAAGTTGCATTTCATAGACATGAAATATCGATGTTAAACTCCATACAGCCTGTCAATAAAACAAAACCTCCATATGAAATTTACAGGATGGTTGATCTAAGCAAAATGTACATATATGAACTAAGGGTTTTTTAAAACAAGTTTGTGAAATTGCATGTATATGGAAATATTTTAAATTTATACGAAATTTTGTTTTTATTATTTTATATTTTTTTTTCCATTATGCAAAATGGCGATATAGCAGAGCTCCGCTGTATAAACTGTGCAGCCTTTACATTGAATTAGGATTTTTTCTTCAAATTTTGTGGTCATTTTGGGGGTGCGGCAATTACACGGGTGCGACCTAAACATGAGTGAATACGGTATCTTTAAAATGTATGTTTTATGTAAAATAGTATGCTAGACATTTGGTCCTTTAAATCAATTAATCTCTGTGTTTTGTAATTTACAGTGCTGAATAAGGATGCTGTTAACTTAACATACAGTATTTGGTCAAATGGTGCTTTTTTCCTTTAGCCTGCCATATACAAATTTATCGGTCTAAAGCATACAGTGTAGATCCAGATCAGCCAGTTGCCCTGGGGGCCATCTGATCAGGATGTGCACTGTTTGTGCATGAGTCTCCAGTTATATGTTGATGTCCTTTTATAGGTATATGTATGGGAGAATATCAAGAATATGTATGTGTTGTTAACAAAATATACATGTAGCATGAGATGGGTTAATGATTATTCAAATTTTATTTACATATTTATTTAAACATCATGTCCCTAACTTGTATATTTCTGCCCAAAAGGCAGCCACCTTTTAGCAAATTGTGAAACATTTACTTGGTATATTTTAATCTCATAATCAGGTAATAAAATGTGGATGTGTGTCATGACTGGTACAAGATACCGACCTTTTCATGTCAAAGTAAGACAGGACTAAGAGTTTGTATGGGTCAGTAACAAAAGGTAAAAGGTTATTGTGTCCCATACTGAATTCTTATGTGGAATAAAAGTAACTTAAATCATTAATATAGTAAGTCACCACATAGGGCCAATTGTCTTATGTTATTGTATCTTTAAGTTGTTTTCCTCACCATTTGCTGTTCTATCGCTACTTGTTACCACTGAAGATGTTGAGGAAAGTTACCACTCAGTATGTTTTGTTAAAAAATGTAGCAGGCTGAGAGCTTGCTATTGTAAGGCATGATAACATGTGACACAAGATATCATTCTTATGTCATTGTTACTTAAACTGTGTGAAACCTTAGAAAATACTTGTAAGTTGAAAGTAGAAGTAACATGTACAATAGCTGATGATTTAAACATATTGATGATCAGTTTTATTTGCTAAAACAAAGGCTCATGTGAGTACGCACAGTGTTTTTTTACAATTTAAGTTCTTTAAGTTTGGTTTGATTTAATTGAACACCATTTTTTATTTACTCAGATAAGCACACTTTATAACTCATTTTTATTCTAATTAATCTTCTAATAAATGCAAGGTTTGAGCAATTTAATTTGTTTACCCAGAATAGGAAAATGTGTGTTTACACTTACGCATGTAACCAATGTTTACTACAAGCTTCAACAAAAAAAAATATACATACTCTGGTCAATAATTATTGTGTAAAGTTGAAGTGACAATCTAGATAAATATATCTTTAAACATGTACTTTAAAAAAAAAAAATCATTATTTATTTTCATCAACTGTTAATGTTGAACCTTGAAACTCTTTTATTATGATATTGTTATTTAGAAGAAGGTACTTTTCTTAGTTTTCTTCTGTTCCATTTTGTTTACTGAAGCTAACAAATTTGTCATATAAGTAGTTGCATTTTTGTTTGCTACAATGTAGAGTTTTATAATAGTTGTTGACACATAGCTATATACTGGTAGGCAAAACATAAGTTGAGCATAATTGGCACTTATCATTGAAAGTTAAATAAAATATAAGTTATATTTAACTTTCAATGTGGTTACCTTCAACTAGTTGATTGAATATACTTTAACACAAATATTACGAATTTGATCTATCAGAAATTTGACAACTTAAAATAAACACTGTTCAATGCAATTGAAAACTTTTCTTGCATTGACAATTTGCTTAAAATTAACAAAGTTGTAGAAGGTGGACAACTCTAAAACATTGTTTAGAGAAAGCATCTAGTGTTTAATGTGTCAGCAGTGTCCCTAAGTATTGCAAAAAAAGTTTTGAAGATTTAACGCAATGTTAATACATGTACTTCAAAATATGTCGAGTTGCTAGAAAAGTAACTCAAATTGTAAAACGTCTCAAGGAAAATCAAGTCCAGTCCAAGAACAGAACTGTCAAAATCATACTTTAATTGATCAGGCATAGCCAAAAAGTATAGATCCAGATCAGCCAGTTTTTGCTTGTGTGTAACAAAGACTTATGACAATAGAAAATTAATAAAAGAAGCATGATAATGATCACCATATCTGCAATACTAACTGCATTTCTTATTACCTACTTATGATTTCAGGATTTATTTTTGAGGACTTTAGAAGTAAGTTTACCTAGTTGATATATATTCAGTATTTGTAGGCCGCCACAGCAGAGAAAGATCCTATTCTTGGCCATCATATTTGTAGAAGCATTTGTAGAAATATTTGTAGAAATAGAAGTAAAAGGGGTTTACACTAAGATGTATAGAATGTTCATATGATCTAGTTATATGTAACGTTGGTCTCATTTAAGCTTTAGACTAAATATCATAACACTATATGGGGTGATTAAAATTGTTTCCTAATGGAAAACAAGTATTTAAAATGTATTAGCTTTCTACAAACTTTAAGTCACACAACATTTTACTATAAGAAATTCTATACTATTGCATTTTAAAGCTTTTTGAAAAGGTTGCTAGCCATGATAGAATATTATCTAGCTTGTATTTTCTTGCTTTATTTTACATTTTTTCTGATCAAACATATTTTCTTTAAAAAAGTGTTTATTTTCTCTTCATCAAATCATCATTTTATAAACTTTTATATTTTTAATAACATAATTATGTATAATATTTATCTTCCTTTTCCATACAAGCCTGTACTGTTAAGATCTAACACAGATCTGTGCTTTAGACTGCCTGCCAGGTATCATGAACTGAACATTTCTACCAGTGGAGTGAGCATGCATTGAAATGTGTCCTCAGTTGATTTGAATTTTCAGCATGAACATTTTGCTAGTGCTGTCCTCTTTTAATCTTGAAAATTTAATATATAAGGTCCTTCTTAAATTGTGAATTCATATTATTTCTTTAAGCTTTAATGATAAGTCCTTTATATAAATTATAAAAAAATAAAACTTACTTATTAAGTTGAGATTTTTAAGTGTGTAAGTCACTTATAAAGAAATGTAAAGAAGATAAATGAAGTTGTTTATTACTTTTAATAAATGTGGATAGACAGTATCTCCTCAAATGTGTCTTTTAAACGTTGAGAGTGTATTGTTAAAGGTTGTATCCAACAGTTTTTTCTATACATAATAAATACAAGAACATCTCACCCAAGTTCTGTGGAATTTGTGCATTATTGCTGCATAACCATATACATTGTACTTAAATTTAAGTAAAAGCTGTTTATAATTTTACTTCAATGCTTAGACTGTACTTATCATCCTTTCAAAAGTCCATTATTTCCAAATCTATAAATAAGCACAATTGGGATTTCAGCTAAAAATAGATATTGAAGTTAGTGCTGAATACATGGATGATCATGTAAGATGATCATTAGTGGTCACATGGTTTCTTTTAGTTTAAAAATAGTTAGTTGTGGAGTCTGGGTTGGATAGGAAATACATTTTTATAATGACAGTTAGGGTGTTATGCTTTTATTTTTTACATGGATGTAGGGCACCAATTAACAGGGAAGGATATTGTCAGGTAACAATAATTTATTTAGTTGTACAAGAGTAAAAACAATGGTCCAAACAGTTGGATGCCTCCTTTATGATCAGTTGAGTAAAAAAATCTCAAATGTAGCAAACATTGTTACATAAAGTGGTTAACACTTATTCTGTTTATTCCTATTTTGTTAAATAATGCATTTTCTTGTTTAAGATGTCCTGTTGTTATTTTGCAATTAAGACTTTAAATGTTCTACATGTACTGGAGCATTATGATAATTATATCCTTTGATTAATCAAAGTATTGGCCCATATGGTGTAACTTTTTTGTCTTGCTACAATTCTAGATGAGATGCTATTGTCCCCATGTAAAGATAAAGTAAGGATAAACCTACTGTATGTCTGATTATGTTGGGTTATGGTATATTTTTCATTCATGCAAGTCCCCTGGTAATATCTCTCACCAGACCCACCAAACAGCAATAACTTTAATACCAGCATGTAGACTCCAGCCATTATATACGTTAATATTCCAGTAACCCTTAAATCCATCACTGATTAGGAAATATGTAGTAAACACAAATTTAGTACTTTAACAGATAATCACCAGTCTAATGTACCAAACAAAATCTTAATGTAACTCATAATACAGTTTTTGATAAAAGACTACATGGAATACTTTTAAGCATGTGTTTTATTGTATCTTGTATATTGCAGTTTGTTATGTGACATGCTTATTTTTTACTACATGTTTAACATAACACAATCATTATTGTCATTTTCATTATTCGTATTTCATTTATAGATAAAAGTATTTCTATTTCATTTCTATAGCTTTATTATCTTTAACATTGCTTCTTTTGTACCACTGATCAGATAAGGTTAAAGTTCAGATTAAAATATATTCTTGACCTTTGGTGACTTGGGCAGTGTAAGCTACTGTCACATGACCAAAGGTGGTGCCAAGAATTTGTTTCAACAGTAAGATAGGAATTACTCTTTTTCATTTAATAACAAAATGTCTGGGACATTTTCTAAACAAATTGAATATACTCAGTAAATATTATTCTGATAGGGAATTACTTAATAAAACAGTCTCTTTATTAATGTTTTGGCCAAAGTGTCTATAAATGATTTAAAATATTTGTATTGTCTTAATACCAAACAGCGTGGTGGTCTTTTCTATCACTGAAATGCTGTCTTGGAATAATGAATGTACTCTTTATTTCTGCACTGAAATTTCAAATAAAAATGTGCTGATTGTGTTAATTCTTAAGTCAAAAGTTTAGGTTACATTTTACCATCATTTGCTTGCATGTTTTGCAGAAAATAATAGCATGGAAGCTGTATGATAGTTGCAATGTGTACAGCTGTGTCTTAACACATTTGATTTATATGAAGATGTTGTGTAAGTCCTGAATAACAAATGAAAAATAATTTTGTTAGATATTTTTATTAAGATTGAAGAGACATGCATTAAACAAATGTGCAATTATTTTTATGTTTTTATATGTTATAATTACATAGTCTAAAAAATATAACCTTGCACCTATAATTGGCTGTAGAATCATGTTCACCACATTAACATGCACACAATTACAGCAATGATTAGCCGATAAGGGCTCAACAACATTTCACATATAGCCAGGATTGTAGATTGTAGACTTAACTCAATGGATGAACAGTTGCACTGCAGGGAAATATCTACTAGTATATAACCAAGTATAGTTACCTAGTTGTGCAGATTTTTTATATTTTTAAAACTTATTATAGCATTGATGAAATAGACATGTTCTGAAAGATTAGTCTTGTGTCTTGTAAACTTATATTTGGTTTAAAAAACGCATCATAGCTTATTTAAATGAAATTTTAAAAAATCCATACAATGATTATTATGATTAAGTTTCATATTTCAATTGTTTTACAGCACAATCTTTTAACACACAATTACTTGTGACACATTGTATAGCCAATGTCAACAAAGTCTTAAAAAACATTTTACAATCTTTGATGACTGAAATGAACAGTTATAGACAAAATATATGTAAGGTAGACAAAAATGAGGAAATGATAAGATTTGTTCAGCAGGCTCTAAACTTTTTTTTTGGCATCAATTGGGCATTTTCACCCTAAAATTCATTAAATGCAATAACAATCAGCAAAATAAAAAGTTAATGTTTTAAGAGTTTGTACAGTGTTGTTGTTATAACTTACTCATTACTACATCTTAATAGAAAACGGCCTGCTGAACAAATCTTTAGTTTTTTAGCCTCATTTTATGTTCATGAACATTGGGAGTTTTTCTATAATACCTGAGCTAGATTTTTGTATCTAGCATAAGGGAATTGAAATTTTTTAAGAGCTTCTTCAAGTAAAGGCATTGAAAACTGGGATATGGCTT
The DNA here is from genome assembly GCA_007844125.1 of Sinonovacula constricta. Classification (NCBI taxonomy): domain Eukaryota; kingdom Metazoa; phylum Mollusca; class Bivalvia; order Cardiida; family Solecurtidae; genus Sinonovacula; species Sinonovacula constricta. Next base: position 36,975,340 of record CM017557.1, read on the forward strand.
TATCAGGCTTCACACTGTGATCACTGGGGGAGGTTGTGGAATGGTTTTGTTTACCCTCACTGTTCACCCATAAGCATATGGTGAGCAAGACAGTGGGAGGTTAATGGGTTGAGGGAGGGAAGTGGAGGGTCTAGCCAGCTGGACACAGCCTCAGACTACAGTAGTATCAGGAAAGGGGTGGGAATTAGACCAGTGTTACTGACCAATGGCAGTGCAGTAAGTCCACCATGTGCATCAAGTGTAACTAATTGTTTACCCACCTCTTCCCCTAGGACACATCTGTTTATGATTAAATCAACTGTCCACTGTGATCTTACAGCATGGTGTTGTCTTTATGGGAAGGGGGAGGGGATGGCTCTAAAAAGGTCATTTTCAATGCCTTTAAGAAGCTCATTGCAGAATGTTATGAGGAGTAGTTTTTTAATGAAAAGACAGTTGCAACTATTTAAAATTACTAAGGACATTAAGCATTGCTCTACTGATTGAAATAGATAAAACTATCCAGCATACTTAACCTGCTATATTTTGTTTGTTTTTGAAATACATTGCAGTGACACACTTTTAAGTTTGTCATAAATCCATTTGTGTAGTGTTGTCGAAGATTGATATTTTAAAACATTTCAGAAATTATATTAAATTGTTACTGTTTTAATAGCATATTTCAGACTATTGGTGTAGGGCTCCTTTTCTTTAGTTGAAGTGTAAAATTGTGTAGAAATCATAAAATTATGAAAGAAACTGAAACAGCATTTTAAACTGTAACTGTGTCCACCATGAAGTGTGTTTATTTTGAGTAAAACACATTAGTGTGTCGGTATCATGCACATAATTTTGTGAATTTATAAGAATTTATCATTTTTGACAAATTAACCTTCTTTGACCTTCCATGTTCCATTTTATCTGTGAATGTTGTGGTATCACATTGTTATGACCTAACTATCTGTCTGTTGGACAGCATGCACATTATATTTCCACACCTCCCTGAATTGGTGAACCAGTAATTACGAATAAGAGTCTGGTATGACAACTATTTGGGATCTATATAAATAATACTTCCTTATGGTAGAAACAATAAATGTGAATTAATGATATTCTTATAAATTTCGGATAATAAAAATGTGACCTTATTTTGTAAAATATCAATTCTACATGGGTGACATACGACATGTACTTAGAAGTGATAGCCCATTTTAAAGGAAAACTTTAAAAGGTTTTGCACTGTGAATGTCTATTTTGCTACCACTGCCTTTGATGTTAAAATTACATTCTTACTGGTGGAACATTGACATGCTCCTTATAAACAACTGATTAACTGGCCCCTGTTGTACCCCTTACAGCCCACAGTTGCCAGTGCGGGGCCGGCAGATGGCTCATTACCCGGTATTGGCCAGTACAAGGCACAGATCCCCGTCAAAGTCACAAACATGCAACTCGCAACTTCACCCCTCTGGAACGGAGGAGGCATCTACTACGACGAGGCAACCACACAGGATAACTCTCAAAGAGGTGACCTTTGCAATGTTTCATACACTCTTATTGATAATGATTTTGCATAACTTACATATCTTTAAACTATATTCATCACATTAGACCCTGAAATTCTAAAATACTATGCTGTGAGTTTTCCAGCTGGAAGGGTTGTAAAACACTTAATTTGTGTATTATACACAGGGATGTCATGGGGGGAAGAGGTCATAAACAATTAGTCACACTGGATGCTCATGGATTGACTTCATTGTCATTGGTCAGCAAGTCTCTAATCACCACCCCCTTTGCCTGATTTCACTGCAGCTAGAGGCTGTATGCAGTCTCTTAACACCTCACTCCCACTTTCTTCCCCTAACCTATAAAACTTTCCAGAGCCTTTAACAAGGCTGCAGATATTTTGTTATTTGAGAAGCAGTTATAAGAATTTTTTCTTATAAAAGATATAAAAATAATAATGTTCCTCATTAGTGTGTCTGTTTTTAGGGCAAAAGCCTGCTTAATAAATCAACAATTACTTGAGCCACAGATTACTGTAGCTGATCAAAAAATGTAGCTGGATATGGGTAAAATGTTGATCTATGTTGTTTTTTCTCAGGCGGTGGCCGTCGGCGGGGCAAGACAGGTGGAGATGCACAGGTACCCGGGACTCTGGGGCGTACTAACACCATGTACAACCCCTCAACAACAGGGTACGGTGGCTTTGCGTACAGTACGGCCGGGAATCGGGCACAATTTTATCTGAACCAAATTCCTTACGTTGCTGCACAATCCTCGCAGACAGCCGAGTATGTCGAGTGGTTGACAAGGTATGCTGCGTGTTGCTTTACTGAAGGGCAAAGAGAAATATATATCTGTGTGTGAATCTTAACCAATTCATTGTCATTTTTCTTATGGATCTTTACCTCAGTTTTATTTGGCAAGTTGTTTTTGAGGGCTACAATGTTTAAACAGATTTTGTAGTTCTTTTTTGCTTAAAAAAACAAAATTTCCAACATTATAAACTAGCTAATGAAAACCAAATAGCATGTTTTTCTTTCATATTATTTAAATTTACCACATAAATGGAACAGTTTTGTTTTCTTGCGCATTCTATTTACAACAAAATAATTTAAATTTCAAAGGACGGTAGTTCCTTAAACTGCATCATATTGTAGACAACATTTAGTCAGAATGCCCTTGTATTATTTTGTGTTTTACTTGTGCAAAGTTCCGCTTACAATATCTAACCAGTGTTGCACTTTGCTACTTTTGGATATAACAATCACAGAATAGGTTTGCTGATATATTCATTGTCATGATTACACCAGTGTAAAAATGCTTGTGTCCAGAGTTCATCTATAAAATACTTAATGGTATATTTCTATTTATTTATATTTTCTTTGTCTGCTTATTTTTTCAAAGTAATGTAGTATGTTAGTTAATTAAATATCAGCAATTTTTAAGCAGTTGTATTCATAGATGTTTGCATACACTTTATTTTTTTCAATGAATCTATCCTGTGGTTGAAATTTAAATGTTTTGGTTAATTTGACATTAAGTAATTTAAAAGTACAGTGTTGATTTAACCTCAGAAATGATTGCCAGCGCTATGAAAACCTTTAGTCTCGTGCAAAAAATATGGACATATATTTTTGGGTGCTTTTTAATCTTACCGCATGCTTTTTAAGAATAGCAAATCAGACCTTCAATAGGATAGTATGTTTACTGTAATGATGATTCTTGGAATGCTTTTTGCTTTCCTGAAAGAAAAATTCCATTCAATATTTCTAAGGCACATCATAGTAAATTCTTGCTGGACATAATAATTTCCATCAGCAACAGTTACTTGTTCTCTTTTCCCTTGCTACACTAAAGCCAGAAGAGGCAAAGAAATACATAAAGTCTTACCAGCACAAACAAAAATGTTTACAGCTATAGTGCAGTGATGTGCAGATTTATACGAGTGTGGCCATGCTTACTGGTATCATATATTGCAGCTTAAATTAGAATTTGTTGTCATAATCCATGAATTTTATCTGACAAACTTTAATTGGGGGTTGATTGCATAGTTAATACATCCACATTTCTATTTTACCAGTATGTTAGTATTCACAATTACCTGCTTAATATAATCTACAGGTTTTCTTCACTTTTCAAATGCACCTTGTGCTGAGATATATACAGAAATAGGCAATACTAACATTCAAATGAATATAAATAAGTTATTTATGACAAAGAAAATAAAAATATAATATCAATGATATATCTTTAAAGAAGTTCCGAAGATAAGGCTATTCTGCTGTGTCTTATCGTACACAGAGTTGTTAACTTGATCAACATTTATGGGAGATTATTGCATTCCTGCAGAAGATTGCATTGCCTTTAAACTGACAGGAACCTTTAATGATAGTAAATGCATATAATGTACTGAAAATGTAAACTATTTATAAAACAGTATAAGTAAGTAGGACATGCATGTATAATGTTCATATTGATGATTGTCATATAAATTCAGATCTGTTCATAAAAGTTGTGTTTGTGTTAAATAATAGTTTATCATTTAAGTTTTTTATGCTTGATAGTTTATCATTTAAGTTTTTTATGCTTGCTGTTTTAAAGTTAATATTGTTTTAAGAGGTCAAGATCCATAAGATTTTCCTAAAAGATTTGGTTTAAGATCTATACAATTATGGTTAAAGATTGTGATGAAATATCCATAAGATTTTGGATAAAGAATTTTTTAAAGATCCATAAGATTTAGATAACATATCCTTAATTTTTGTGTGAAAGATCCATTTTTTAAAGAACATTAAAATTTCGAAAAATTTTCATAAGATTTTGGTTGAAGATCCATTTTTTAAGATCTATAACATTTTGATAAAATATTTGTAATATTTTGGCATAAAATCCATATATTTATTTAAAAACCCATATGACTTTTAAGTTATTATTGACATTGTGGGGTTCTCTTTTACATCTAAGATTTTATGCAAATATTAAACTGTATACATTTAACTCTTATTGTGATGCTTTTTTTATCTAATTATTCATCTTGCTGACTAATTTCCTTTATGATGATTGATAATATACTTATGGTAAAACAAGTTTCATATAGGATGTTACTTGCCAATTTTTGAGTCCAATGCCCTTCAGTAAGTGACTTTGCATACACTGCACTTAGAACTGACAAGCTAGCTGTTTTCTGCACTTCAGTAGTCATTTTCAGTACATAAAGGCACATCAGTTTCAATCTGCTAGTTCTGTTTAAATTTCCTTAACCATAATTCTGTATGCATGGACAATACATTTTTTTTAAAACAAATTATGTTACCCAATTGCCTATTCCATTTACCAATAGATAAAAAAAAATAATTTAAATGTCTTATAATTGCATGCACACTTGTTTACCTTCACGTTTTAGTACATTGGCATGACAAATAGAAAACAAATAGAGTCTTCTTGGTAATTGCATCCATCAAATTTAAACAATTTTATTTCCACTTTTATGATATTACAATTTTATTTTATACACATATTGACAATTGCTGCACACATAACAGAATTAATAAAAAACTAATTGGTTAAGGGTTTGTAGGCTGTTTGTATCTTGGTTGTGTATATTCAGGATTATTTATAACCTAGTAACATTTTACTCAGCTTGACTTGTGTTTTTGATTGATAAAAGTAAATATGTTGGACACAAGTAAGCTCTGATGTCTGTGTACACATCTAGATAGTTAACAACAAAGCCTTAAAAGTATATCATTGAGAAATAAATATAAATACTTCTATGCTAACAGTTTATAAAAAAATTTAATAGTGTTTCTCAGAAGAAAGATGTATTTTGTTTTGTTAAAAATCTTGATTTATTTTCAGGCAGGTTACATTTTGAACATTAAAATTTAAACTGTGATCTTTTCATCAATACTTTTTATAAAAAGATAAAAATCTAATGAAAATACATTTAAAATATTTATTACCTGGTTGCATCCGATCAATTTGTTTCCTACTATCCTGTCACTACTTACATGAACAAGATTTTCTCATTAAAGTCAAACATTTATATAAAAATCAAGCATTTCTTGTAAAATGAACAGCAAATAAACATTTCAGCTGAAAACTAACATGAGATGCATGGAGAACATTTTGAAAGCTCCAAACCAGAATTTTTAGTACTAATTGTTGGACTCTTGTTTGGTATTCCAGATATAATGAGAAGCTCTCCCTCAGGTAACCCCCTCTGTCTGACCTTGACACCCAACCTTGACCTTTGACCTTCAATTGACCTAGAACACCGTCATGGCAATACATATAGTCACAGAAGCTTTGATTAACCCAGGCCTCTGTCTAGTGCATACATCATGCATGTTGTTTTTTAATTTACAATGTGAGGTAGATTTATTTACACAGTATTGTAGAGTAGCAGAATTATCAGCAAATAAATAATATAGAAAAAGGAAACTACATTGCTTGTGTGATTTATCTCTGAGGATTCAAAATGGAAGCATGTTTCAGACATTGTTTATTAGCAAAACTGTTATTCTTACAGAGTTGCTCATAATGAGGATGGAAAGCAAATGAGCTTAAAAAATGTATATGCAGCATTTTGGGACACCTATCTGTTGATTCATTTTGACTTCACTTAAGGTAATTTTTCTCACAACAACCTACTGTAATGATTGAGACACACTTTTTTATTGAAGGAATCAGATCTGCTTTTTACAGATGAAACAGATGCTTTTTTCATCATTTCACAGAATGGCTTCACATTTGGAACTCACATGCTAATTCCAATACATATACTATGTTTTCTTCACTTCAAATGTAGTTGAATAAAATCACCATGGTTACTAAAGAAAAAACATAGTAATGGAAAGAAAAGACTACATTTAAGGCTAATGCTTAGTTATTTGATTGGTTTTGATAGGGATAAATCAAATAGCTGCTTGTGGAGTAGTGGGCCGATGTTTGTTCTCTAACAACTTAAACATTTTTAATTGAACTCACATTGTAATTAATGATAGACTGATTTTTTTAAAAGTTTCTTAAATAAGGTAAACATAGATTTTTAATTTACTTTTTATTTTAGCAATAGCAATTCAATAAATGCATGTTGCTGTCATTGTGGTCGGTGTAACCAGAAATGTACTTTGTTTTCTTTGTTGACAGTGCATGAACAGACTGGTCCATTCATGTAGATTATATTGTAGAAATACTTTCAGAATACTAGCATTATAAAAATTGCATGAAAATGTTTTGCACTACATAATATGTCATTGTTTTTTTATTAAATATATTATACATAAATTAATAGTAAAACAAAACTTGGGTAGTACTTAAAGTAAAAGTTACATTACTTGACATTAAAGCACAAGTTGTAGTCAGTGCAGTATAAGGAACAGTAGTAAAAACTAAATACATAATACTGTAACCATTCGTGTACAAGTGATAAGCAGTTGGGTGACAACAGGGATCAAAACCCTCTCGGCACAAATCATCTAGATTAAGGCATGTATTGTAGTTCCAGATCAACCACTGCCTGCTCGGAGCTGTTGATTCAGGACCTGCATGATTTACCTCTTAATTGTTATCATTACTTTAAGACACATTTAAATGAAAATGTCATATAATATGTTGGATACTGACAATAGTAGGAGGTTATGGGTTATGTATCACATATATCAATGTTAAATTTCAACATATGGCAGTCGGACTGGGCCAATCCTAGCTTCAGTGTGACAGGTTACAGACTATATGTTTGCCTACAGTGGTCTTTATTATATGTATATATATCGTCACAGAGTTGAGTCCATGACACCAACCTAGTTAATTTGAAATAAGTATGAAATAAGTATGACAGGTGTTGTACATTAGTGGAAACTCTCAGCTTACTTAGCTATTGATACGTACTGCTGGGAGCTTTCTGAGTCTAGAATGTCCCAATAATGTGACTAGGCACTTTGCATGTTGGTGTGGAAAAATGGCAAAAAATTATTGTGTAAATAATTGAAGCAAGCTATGGGTTAACTATTGATTTTCAGCATTATGAAATGTTTAACATCAATACAGATAAATCTGTAAGACGTGTCAAGGTAGAGAATACTCTCAAACATAGATAGTTCATGTATGTCCACCCCACTTTACAAGCATGTATAACAGATTGTATTGCACATGGTAAATGCTATGTTACTTCTAAAGTATTCATATGGAGAAGGGTTTTATGTATACATATATTCTTAAATAGTTGCTTTGTCCAATGACATCATGAACAATCTTGCTGGGATATTGGGCCCTAAAGTGTACTTTTTCTTTTTTCCCTGTTTTCAGGAATGGTATTTTATTTTTCACAGAGATGAGGATGTGATTTTCAAACTCTTTTTTTTGTGGGTTTTTTTGTAAAAAAGTATTTGTTATATTCTTTCCCATTTTGATTTTCTTAAGTAATTTTAATATAAAGAAACAAATATTATAGTTTAGAAATACAAACCAATATCCTCATGACATTCAGTAGCCAGCTTGTAGCAGGAAGTCATTGTTTTTATATTGTTGTTTTTTACAGATTCAAAAAAGCACAAGTACTTTTAAACATGTAAATGCTACAACATCAATAATGCTAAGTGACTTTTTATAGATAAAATGCTGTGTCTTTCTAGTTGCTAGCTACTAACATATTTTTCATGTGCATTTGTGAATGTGTATTGGAACATAATTTTATGTGTCAAACATAAAATTGTTTATCACAATATACATGCATGGTTATCCATAAAATATGATGAAGCTTTAGCTTTGGTTTCATAAATTTTAATATTAACTAAAATATTGGATAACATTTTTGTAATTTGTTAATGTTTAGTATACCATGAATTATAGAATATAACAATGCTATTAAGCATATAACATACAGACATTGTTATCTTTAGACTTGTTAACATTTTACACACAGAGTTTCAACTCATACCATTACATGACTTTTCCTGTTATTTCTATTCCCTAGAATGAACAATGGCAGAAACAATCGCAGATGATCAGCCACACATTTCTGGACTATATCTGGACGAAGGTGACCAGGAGGTGCTCCAGTAGATGATCTCTATCTTCAGGCCTCACACTTTCAGATGTATGGAAACATATTCAGCCCTATGAACAGACACTTGTAAAGATGGACAGAATTTTCTTCCGGTCATTGTGAATACAACTTAATCTGCTTTAGTATGAAACTTTTAAAAAAATGAAGCAATTCATCTGAAAGATTTTTAAAAAAAGCCATAAATATTAGACAGAGGGTCAATAAGGTTTGTAAACAAAATATGGTTATTTTATGTCACTAATAAGGATTTAAGTGGAACATGAAGTAAGAGATGTGTCTAGTTGAAACACTTGACTGTTCAAGTAAAATTTAACATAAAAACCTAACAAAGCATAGGGTATACTGCAATAAGATGTACATGTTGACAGAATGATGTTTGTTCTAGTGGCACTATTTACAATCATCTTTGGCATTATATGACTTATATGTAAGACTGATTTTGAATCTTAGCAAACTTCGCAATCATTAGTTGACACTTAAAAGAAAAGTGTTGTTCAAATTGTAAGCATTTGGCATATTTTTCAGACTTGTCACCATGAGATTAATGCCACACCCTATCCACAGTAATTGTATATGACAACAAGGAATTACATCTGTACAAAGACTCTTGGATATAAAATATTAGTTTGATCTAAATCTTAAGTGAGAAATGTTGCTGTAAGTCCGTTTTTATTTGCTTGAAATAGTTCCCAAGCATGGAAAGGACTGCAGTATGTAGTTTACTGCCTTTTGGCATGACACCAAAACAAGCTTATCGGTGATTCTGTACCATTCCTTACCATCATGTTTAAAGTTCCATACATATTAACTCTTTGTTAATTTGTTTATCTTTGGTACTAAATATTTTTTTTTACACCTTCAAAATGGTGTAGTCTTTGTTTTAGAAAGAAAGGTCCAGTGCCTTTGTTTTTGTTGAGGACACTATATGCCTTAGGTTGTGTACTTTATGATATGAAATAAGTAATTTGTTGTTAATTAAGTTATGTTTGGTTGGTGCACTTTTGTTGAAACCATGTTACAAATGTGTACACAATTATACCATGTTCTAGTGTACACAAGCTCAGCCTTAAACAAAAGCTCAAGGGTTATAGGCTGCATATTAGTTTATTGTATGCACATCTTATGATATTCTTTTCCCTTTGCTTTGAGTTAAGGTGTTTATTGGATATTTACAATTTACTGTCTTAGGTTACAATTAAACAGTGTTCTGTATTTGCCCTCTTTGCAACAGCTTATTTTGGTGAAGCACTTGAAAGCATTTACTTAAAACTGTGGTTATTTTTCTCTAATAATACAATGTTGTGAATTGGTTATTGTCCTATTGGCCCACTTATCTGGTAGAAGACTGTAGTCTGAGTCCTAATGGAGAGGTAAAATACAAATGTCCAAAGTCATTTGATAGCTTCAATATTCATTCACACAATAACTATTTTATTAATTAACTGCAAAAATATAACAATTATTTATTTTCAATGTATACATGATTATTTTATTCAAATGAAAATGAAGGGTGCACTGTCAATGTCATGTTTTTTTTCTGTATTTGCCTTTCTTTTTCATATTGGCCATGTTTCCTCAGCTAATCAATTTGCTTTATTTCTGTTTGGCCCCTTTGTTTCATATTGGACTTGACTTTCTCATTTAGGTCCAGTGTTCATAAAATACTAGCTCTACATACTTGATGTACGTGGGTCAGACAGTGCTGGACAATACACAATAAGAAATAATTGATAATATATAAGATCAAGACAAATGTCAATTTAACAAGAATTCATGTGGAGAGGTTGACCTGCAGTACACTGATGATTCCACCAAGCCTGAGGTCTACCAGCTACAGCTTATTTTGATACTGATAGTGTACAGATTCAAGAGCTAAACATCTTTGGGTGGCAATCAAATGTCCTGTGCCCATATGCCATGTCTTCCTTGGTACAACATGTGCTATTTTTGATAGGTAAAATAGTTCAATAGATAGAACAATTCTCATAAATGCTGTTAAAGTCGGTGCCTTCCCATATGAGAGTGGGACCATAGACTCTTATCTATCATTTCTAATGATATTAGTATGCTTGACCTGCCCTGGGCAAGAAAATGCACAATTTTACCAGAATTGCATTTATATTATGCACAATTATTTCACTTTAACAAGACACACAGCTTGAAAATGTTTTTGGCATGTGCTCTTTGAAATTATGCATTACAACAACTATTGGTGTATGATCAGATTTTTTAATTGAAAGTGCAATTGTCATATATTTAACTGCAATGTTACAAAGGATCTTACATATTTTTGTGTCTAGAAAATTGTGTTTTATCAGTAGTAGAAGTAGATAGTTAAATGAAAAGACTTTTCTTCAACATATCAATTATATTTTTGTTTTTAAGATGGGCAAACATTTTTAGAAAAAGTGTTTTAAAGTGAGAATGGGAAGTAACAGCTTTCCTTGCAGGTTCCCCCCCCCCCCCCCAAAAAAAACAACAACAAACAAACAAACAACAACAACAAAACAACAACAAGCAAACAAAAAACAATCACATAGCAACTTACATGCTTGTTATATAATTATTTTAATATAACCTACACAACATATGATAAAAAGAGTAGATCTGATATCACTGGCAATGTATCCCTTATTATTAACCAATTTTGTATTTTGGGCTTTGTGAAAAATGGAGATAGATTTGTAGACAGGCAAACAACCTTTCACTCCCACCTAAAATTCCTTGACCATACATACAATATGACATCAATATACAAGTAAAAATAATGTAATAAACTGGTATAATAGTATTAATTTCAGGCCAGATACTTGCCAGAATGCACTAACGTTTCAGAAATCAAAAGCAAGGTTATTGAACATTTTGAATCAGCATAAATATTGAATAAAAAAAACACTAAGATAAAATGGTAGATCCAACCCTTGAACTTTGTACCTTTACAATAGGGTAAAAAAAAGGAAATGATTCCTTAATCTGAGGCTTGTTTAAAATTTTTTGTGCTAGTCAATTCCGTCCATATTGATATATTTTTAAACTTTGTAATTGACAGCACTGAAATTATTGTTATGTTATGACCTTAATACAAACCATGTTATTGGCACCATGTACATTACTGACAGTTTGTTTGGTTGCCCGTTTCTTTGTTTTATACTGTTTTATTATACTATGTTGATGTTAATTTGCCTATTTATTATATCAGTTTAAAACCCAAACTCTGTGATAACTTAAGTGTCTTGATGTTCTCTTATGCTTTGACATTGTTTTTTTTCAGCATATTCAAAGAAAGCTAACAGTTTGAGATGCATTATGCCAACAACTGTCAAAAAGTACAAGATGTTGTATTTAAATTTGTCCACCATATTGATTGTATTACTATTATATATGAAATCATATTAATTGTATTACTTTAATATACTGTAATATTGTGAGTTCCATTATTTCCAGTATTTCAATCTGGTTAAAGTTATTTGATACTGCTTTTCTGTGGCAAGTGGTAGTGTGTCTTTTTAAAGTATTTCTGGTGGTTATTCAAACAATGTTGATGCATTATAGCATTATATGTAATTTAATACAATATTGACTTATAGCATTTTTTTTTTACATAAAATTGTTTTTAAGGTGATATATACACTAGTAGTTAAATCAAAATGTACATAATTGTTAAATTGATATTTTACTATGATTGTAAATATTGGTCCTATATCAAGACATTTTCACTATTCTTTTGGTGTACTTTTGTGCAATGCCTCGTCCATTTGTAATAGATAGACTGTATTGCAATTATTGAATTTATGGCATGTATTTTATTTATGAAAGATCACAATACAATACTTGTAGTAGTTTTTTTTATACCCAATCAGATTATCACAATATAAAATATTGCACCATTTATAGAAAGTCATCATGAAAGTAGTTCCTGTTGATAAAACCTACTGTATAATATGTTTCATATAATAGACAGCATTCATGTTATACATTGTAAAATTTAAATCTTCTCAAGAAGACAAAAAAAAAGAGATTTTCTTTTTTACAAAAGCATTGCATAAAATGTTAAAGGTGGTATCCGACAGTTTGCCTACATCTTATACATGTAACAATATCAGAAAATAAGAACGATTGGGATTCCTGCTAAAACAGACATGACGTCACAGTGGATGACGTGGATGAGCTAAAACATTAGTGGTCACATGGTTTTCTTGGTTTAAAAATAGCCTATTGTGCAGTGTGGCTCAGATAGGAAATACATATTTGTAATAATGAGTCTGGCGTTATGGTTCACTTTTCAGATGAGTGTAGGACATCAATAAACAACATTTTGCGAGATCTGTTCAGATAACAATGGTTTACTTAGATGTTTAATGAAAATATTTTTTGTCCAGACTGTCGGATTCCACCTTTAAGATATAATAAAACTTTCTGTTAGTTTTACACATACTCAGTTTTCACACATGCAAAAAAAAGCATCAATACGAATAGCAACGCTCCAACTAAATGCATGGAGAAAAAATGATGCCATTTTGTCTGAACGGTCTAACGAAAAACAATTCATTCCTTATCCTGCTTATGGTACACTTTTTTCATTTGTATGTTGTTGTCTTTCCATATTATAGCATATTGTCATAATTCTAAAATAACATATGTCTATCGCTAGATTGAATAAGAATATATGACAAAGTCCTATTAGCATTGCAACATATACCAAACTCTGAAAAGGCACAGAACAAAGGTATTTAACATGCAAGGCCAGTGAAAGTAAAAACAAATTTATGAGTTATTTAACGAAAAGAGCAAACCCGACACCTTTGAATTTACAGAGCTCTAACCTCGCACTTCCTGATGTGTTTCTCAAATGCAAGCAATGAAAAGAAAAAAAATGATGTTACGTATGTTCGTCCTGAAGTTCAACAGATCGTACTCAGAACAGTACACCAAACCAAAGAAAACAATTGTATGAATTATTGTATCAAGCATGTCTTTATTCATTGATTAACGAAACATCATTTACACACCGTACACACAACTACTATATTGATTTTCAATATTCTTATCTAATGAAGGTTTTTCAGTCCCAATAATTTGAATGCAAGTATTGCGAGTATAGTAACGCCTACTAAATAGGCGCCTTGCGCGCCAAAGTTCCGCGCCATATGTTCCGTGGAGTCTGGATAATACATGTTCAGGTAGAGATTACCGTTAGGCAAACACGAGGCTGGAAATAAATATTGGACATGATGTTACAATGGTATTTGATACAATATTAAATAATATTAAACAAATGTAACTGAAAACTGTACTTGTGGTGGCGATTTTCGGCATTATTTAAACCATGGTGCACTATAAGCTACCTAAATTATATGCATGTATATATAATCTTTTTACTGGAAAGGAACTCATATTACATAAATTCCTACATTTTTTAAATTTTATTTTATTTTTTTACGTTTAAATTTGATTTAATCAATCATTGCAGCGAACGTAAACTGATTGACAGAGTCAAAGTGCTTACAGTTAGCAGTGCAGGTAAAGTTCAGGTCCTTGAACTCGTTGGCCACCAGGATTTCCCCCGTGTATCGATGGATGAGGATCCAACTCACCCACTGGAATGGTTCAATCAGGCTAGCCAGGTCTCTGGAAGGAATACCAATTCAAAATTTACACAACCAATATATACACTTACGATCAACTTACCCTTACTTGAATGTAGGTAGTTTATGAGTGGTAGCTGCTGTGTCAGGATACCTAGAGAGAGTTAGGCACATTGTTGTAGGGGTCAAGGCATTTTACCACAGTACAGAAAACATATTCTGCTTAAAGTGAATATCGCCTCTGTAAGAATCGTATAAGAACATTTTACACAGGAAAGATTGGCAAAACATGTATTATATCCCATGAAATCAAGCAGACATAGTTAAGTTTTTTTTATTAGTTCAGTCGACAAGCCATAAGTCTATCCGGTCCTTTGACTGAAAAACATTTCAGAGTCCTTAAACACAGCCTCTTATGGTATCTTATGAATTCAAACATTCACAAGGCAACCACTTCTAAAAAAAGTGCGCTCAACAGAACTAGCGTTGTAATGATATACAACTTTTTTTTCTGATGGCAGGTTCACGCGATAACAGTGGTTGCTGATTGCACAAGCACCTGCTTGAGGTCTATTCTACTTGTATCAAATGAAACTGATCCACGGTCATACGGTTTGCAAACATGCACTTATTGACTTGGTATCATTAATTAAAATACACACTTGAGGAAGCCTGATGAGATAAGGACAGTGGCAGCCTGCATAAGGGCGGAGACGCTGTTTGCTAGGTTGGGGTTCATGAAGAGTCCCATGCAGCCCACGGTGACAATCTCACCCCACAGGTGCAGGATAAACACCTCCAGCGTGTAGATCAGGAAACGGTCTACATCCGGGTACATACCAGTCACCCTAAAAACGGGATGTAGAACCATTCGCATTAAATTAACTTAATATTAGAATAGACACGCCAACAAAGTCATTTTATGTGTGTATGCCAAATGGGATTTGTGTGCTGATTAGTTAGTGCACTCAATGAAAAAACGTATATAATATTAACGTGTTTCTTAATGACAAACCGCTTAAGTTTACCGATACCCCACCAATAGAGGACGTTGCTGAAAAAAAATTGCTAGCGACGACTATGATGGGCATGACGTGAATTATATGCATGTAATTATATAAACGTACAAGAACACGCCTTAATATATGCTAATAAATTAACTGCCATTAGATAGTTTCCATGTGATGTCATAGGCACTGATAAGACAGTTTAAGGCAGCCATCTTTGAAGGCAGAAGCTAATGCAAGCCGAAATCGGGAAATTTGTGCTGTATTAAACACACCACTGTGTTTTTATTTTTCAGTCTATTTTACTGAATTTTCATATCAAATTTAACAGCTTTTATTAAGTATTTTAAATATAAAACTATATTTTGATAGTTTAAAAGGTCAAAGAAATACAACCAAAAAAGATACACTGTTAATTTTGTTTAAGGATGAGCCAATAATTTTATTTATTTCTGTGTATTAGTTCTTTGTGCATTTATCAATTTTAGAAATATTGTTTTCTAAAAATATGAATTTTAAGAGCTTTCCAATTGTTTTTAAGCTTTTAATTTTTGGACCACAAATGAAGAAATTACAAGAAAATAAAATTTACGCTTCTATACAAGTCATCTGAAAATCCCTTGAAGTTGCCATCAAAGATGGCTGCCAAGATAAGGGATCTTTACTGATGTGGGAACTATCTTTAACCAAATCTGTTATTATTTACTTTTAGTCACCACACAAGACCTAGTGCCCTACCAATAGACAACGCTGCTGAAGACGATGCTGGCGAAGACCATAAATGGGATGACGTGGATGATGTAAGCCAGTAGGAATGTGGTGGTGCTGTATAGGCCATCGCGACACTCACGATAGTACAGGTCCCGCAGGCACGGGACTGAAACAACACAATCGCATACAACCAATAAGTCATACAGCTGTTGTAACTTTTTCAGGAATACAAACTAGGTAATTGGATGAAAGAGAAGGGTTTAAAATGCCACCAAGATGCAGCAGATATATAGCATTTAGCTGACGACCCCAAGGAGAACCATCGTTACAAGTAGACACGGTTTTATAATACACAGATAATATATATAAAAATACAAACACTGTTATCTCACTGGCTTTGTCTTAAAGACGATTGCTATTTTATTTCCTTTCATTTTTTTATTTTACATTTTCATTGAAAAAAAGTATGTTGAATTCATATAGGGAAAGAGAAATGGTGGTTTACGTGCTCGCTTTTTGTTATAACCATTACCTTGTATATAGGGTCACATACGTTTTCTGTGTATTTTTCAAAAAATTTCCCATGTTTTCGAAGTATTTAAATACACAATAAAATATGACTAACAACATATTTTAAGAATCACTTTTAATGTGTTGCATACAACGGATTTAACAATTAAACAAAATTAGATATCAAATACGCTGTACAGTAAAAATATATATTCGACTTCCAATACAGTATGATAATTTGACCACAATTTATTATGCAAATAAAATAAGTGTTTTTGTCACGCTTGACAAATTTCTTAACTGTTGAGTTGCCCCCCACCCGCACCTTTTTCCCCATATTTTGTGTTCTATGTATAGTATGCTGAACATATCAGAATAGAAAAATGATACGGTTAACACTAGTTTGTTTTTTAAATGGATACAATTGGAACATGTGTTTGTAAAGGTTTTTGAAAATTCATTAAATTAATAGCTGCATAAAGAAATCTAGCATGCATAGTCGTGCAAATATGCGCTGAAATTACAGTCATAGTGACATTTTCCCTCTATACTCACGTGGATCAGGGACACTGAGTCACATGCATGAAAAGAAAGACTTACTGTGTTGTGCTTACTGTAAAAAATCATCGAGCTCATGATAACCAAACGATCTATTTCAGAGTAAAATGTTCTATAAAGTATTTTGGTTGTTAGCAGGTAACGAATTTGTAATTAAAATTGAGCACAAATCACACAATAAAAATTATTTACAAAATTAAAATTAAAACTACACGTGTTTTCTTCTTAATCTGGTAGAGTGATAAGAAAAATATTGTCAAAGTGAAAAAGTAGTAAGAAAAAAACAGTTGACATAACGTGCCCATACCGAGATTCGAACACACAAGCCCCAATTTTTGAAGCGCGAAAACCCCACTTCTAGTACTTAACTGCCTTCCAGCTGAAGGGCTCCTATGCGCAAAGTACATGCGCCGGGCGAACTACCGCGATCGTCTTTTACCGCGATTGTCAATTTTATGCGAATTAATTTTAATTTCACATATGCTACTAAAGTTACAATACACAACCCTTGAACTAGTCACATTTGTCTCAAAAAGATTTCTTTTATATGGATCTTTCATTTTCAATAGCCCCATGATCTCACAGAACTGCTACTGTAACAATTAAAAGACACACACAGCCTTATTGAAATAAAAGCGGAATACCATCACGTGTGTTTACTTACAAAGGGCCACACTGTTGATGAGGCCCATGAAGGGAGGTACAGTGGCTGTCTGGTACATGAGCCCGATCCGGTCCTGAATGCTCTTCTGTGTGTCCTTGAGGCGCCCAAGAAATATCAGGATGAAGAACATGAAAAACGGAAGTAGGAACAACCGAGCCACATAATCCTTCCGGTCACGGAACAGGTTCCGGTTCATGCGACTGCAGAAGTACACGAAAGATTGGATGTGTTATTATTGGAAGATGCATCAAGATAGAATATACATTAAGAAAATAAAGAAAATAGAGTTGTTTGCTGGGAAAATCTTTAGCAGAAGTCGATCGAAAGTATGCGGCCTCCTTTATGAAATGACATAATGAAAGTACCTAAAGAGGAAAATCGTTAAGTTATGAATGAGACTGGCTTGTTTACTGTTAAAACAGTTCACATAAAAAAAAAACTTTATCAGTTTAAAATATAACCATCCCTTTTCTGGAGTCTTGATATGCATTACTTATGTTCCGACATTTAAATCGAAACGAACCGTTATGCATATTAGACCGTTTAGTATATTAACCTGTTTTCAATTATAGTTCACATTATTTTAACCATATAGATTTTTATATTTTTCTATATTTTACTAACATAGTTAAGTTTTTGCCTGATTATTCTCTATTCACATTAAACTTCTTTGTATTCGGCGTCGTATGACCTGTTAAGTGTCGGTGTACAGTAAAACCGAAATAAATAATAAATAAATAAATAAATAAACGTGTTTTTGACAGTGTGCACGGGCTCGAGTTCCCTCGGGACGAAGGAATGTGGGAGGGTCTTCCAGCTGACCTGCGGAAAGCCGATGTATCGACCTAGACGTTTGTCTGTGGGTCGTCCTCCACCAAAATAGCTTTATGTCGCTATATTTGTCATAATTAGTCGCTGCGATTTATTTTGAGAAAAAAAAAACAAAAAAAAACGCAGCACATGTTTTAGTAGTCTTACTGTAAGAGTGTAGTCATGACCCGGAAGTAGCTCGGCCCGGCGACAAACGTTGGTCTTTGAATGAAGCATGTAGAACTACACAAGGTATCGTCAAGGATGGACTGCCTGGTGTCCTCGTGCAGGTTCGAGCTCCTGAACTGCTGCACCAACTCCTCCACACGGAGCATGCTCTTGGCCTCCCGGTTCACATCCCGTCGGTCTATACTGGCTACGTCAACTGTAAAACACTTGTTGTATTTAAAAATAATCTTAATGTAGACCTTACGAAATGACAGTTTAATGAGTTTAATTGCGAGGATTGTATAATTCTCCAAAAGGGGCCGCCAAGATTAAGTACAGTCAAATCCATTTGAGGCATATTTACCACTCTAGGCTCGACGATCTTTTCCATTATACTCCCATACTCAACTGAACCGGTATCAATTCATGCACATTTTAGTCGAATTTATATATATCTATATATTTCTATTCGATGTAGAAGGTCACAATGAGTGTTAAAATGTCGTTACGTTTTGTAAACATGACAACCCGTCTTCTGCCAAACAAACCGACCCGGCTACCGTGGAAGGGAGGAAGGTCAGGGACACAGATGGAGGCAGCTAGCAGTCCTTCCGAGCCGAATTTCTCGCTAGGTGAGACCGGTATGTTGTTCGATTATGTTGGTTCAAATTAACGTTATTATAGTCAACGGCTTCGTTTTCGTCGTTCGTTACTTCAAAACTTAATCGTTAGCCAATTTTGGAGTTTGGTAAATGTTGCAATGCTCATAGGACTTTGTCATATATTCTTATTCATGGTCACAACAATGTTACTTGTGCAGTGTGGCGGTCGTAAAAAATCTCCCCGTGCATGTAATCTATGTTGCCATTTAATTCATCCTATAAGGATTGTTACGTGTATTTCCTTTGATGGACATTGGACTTTGGTTCTTCAATTCCATCTTCACATGAACAGGATGTTACAACCATTTATTTGTCTCTGGTCATGTTTTTTCATGATTCAGAAAGATAATTTCATTTATAGTCAACAATTTTTGTGTAGTTTTTCGAATCGAAATAATACCATATTCTTTTCTGAACACTATGTGGACAATTTTTTTCAATGACGTCAATTCTTTCGTCATAACTTATTATAGAAAATATCAGCGCTTGGACATTTTGTATTCAAATAGATCAGTTTTCTTTTCATTACTTGCATTTGAGAAACTCGTCAGGAAGTGCGAGGTTAGAGCTCTGTAAAACCGGTTTAAGCACCCCCAGTCGGTCCATATTGCCGACTGACCGTTCCAAGGCGGTAACTGTCGGGTGTGTTCTTTTCGTTAAATGACTTATCACAAATTTGTTCTTACTTTTCGCTTGGTTGCATGTAAAATACCTTTGTCCTGTGCCTTTTCGGAGTTTGGTATATGTTGCAATGCTCATAGGACTTTGTCATATATTCTTAGTTGTTGTCCTGTGGTTTGAACATTTATTTCAAAGACGCTTTTAACCGGGTTAATATTGTTAAGTTTAACCTATTTGCACGTATATATAAGGCGCTGTTACCGTATCTATCTAGGGGGTTGGTGTATTTGTCGCACGGGTAACCCAGCTTAGTGAAGTAAGACACGAGCTGATTGGTCGGCCCGAAGTACACCACGTGTCCCAGAGACATGATTCCGATCTGGTCAAATAAGGGAAAGATGTCAGAGCTGGGCTGGTGGATAGTCAACAACACGATCTTTCCCCGGCGGGCCAACTGTTGCAGGTTCGAGACCAGCTGGCGGGCCGTGTAGCTATCCAGGCCGGAAGTCGGCTCGTCCAGAAAGATCATGTCTGCAATTTGTCATGTCAAATGGTTTTACTTTTATTTGACAAAATTATGATTAACATCTCATACCAAAACCAGTGTAAACTATATTTTTTTAGATTTTTAATTTTAAACTGGCAGGTAAAAATACAATTTTGTTAAAATTTATACAAGAACCAGCATCTAAGATAAGAAACGATGCAGAACTGTGAAAAGTTAGTGAAAACACAATCTTATCTGCACAAAACAATTAAAAAAGTAAATGCCACAGAGGATTGACCAAACATCAGCGAGGGTCCCATCTTTGGGCCCGACCTTAATCCAAATAAACTGATAAGCGCAGGCGGGGACCCGTCAGAATCATAGGTTATGTTGAAAGTACAATGTGCCAGTCACATTGTACAAATGCAGGCACTATGTTATTTAATGGTTTTGAAAACAGCCGTGTGGATACATAGGTTTTGGTTAATTAAACCGTATCTTTTCAAGCTAAACAAATCCGCATTCAATATTACAGACATTATCGGTCAAGGGTGTCGAGACTGATGACAGATTGACATACTTAACCACAGGACAAATGGTCACTAGATGCCGGTTACGTCAAACGAAAGTCATGAACTGCACATGTATTCTTGCGCATGTCTGGTTCTGGCAGACCTACCTGGATCTTTCAGCAACTGTATTGCTATGGTAACGCGCCTCTTCTCGCCACCGGAGATGCCCCGGATGATGCTGCCCCCGATCCTACTGTCGGCTACGTCCTTAAGTCCCATTTCTAGGATTACCTGGCATACCTGAAGTGGTGGGAAGTGTTTAATGTCAAGTCAATGATTCTGCACTTGACGTCAGTCATCATTTAACAGTCCCATCTTCGTATACTAGTAGATAAATGCTAAACCTTTGGAAATAGTTTATATTTGATTTCCGTCGCAATGTATATTTGAAGATAATTTGATTACAATAAAAACTGGTATAATTCTTTAATTATTCCGAAGACAGTATTGTAATCAGGTGTAAAAATTGCAACAACAACAAAAAAGATTTTGGGTGTTCTAATTCATCTAAAACACACAGTTATTTTGGTCGTTAGTAACGAACAATCATTTATTATCGACATATATATTTGACTCATACAACCGTCGAGGAACACACGAACCTTTTTGTCGATTTGCTTGTGACTTGTCTTGCCGGGCAGTTTGAGCTGTGCTGTGTACACCAGGGTCTCTCGTACCGTCAGATTGGGTAGTAGACGGTCGGCCTGCATCACGTACGTGGCGCGCTCTTTAATCAGGTCACGTGTACGCATGTGGTTGTTGTAGTAAACGTGACCGTATACTGCTCCAGAGGACCTGCACGTGATCACGTCTAAGAGAGATGTCTTCCCAGAACCTAGCAACGAGAGTGACGGATTACTGTTTTAATCGTAACAACTTCACCTTAGGACCACCTGACCAGAGTTCAGTGCGACAGTGAAAGTTTACAGAATAAATGGTGACAAACTTCACATTAGAACGACCTGACCATAGTTCAGTGCGACAGTGAAAGTTTACAGAATAAATGGTGACAAACTTCACATTAGAACGGCCTGACCAGAGTTCAGTGCGAGAGTGAAATTTACAGAATAAATGGCGACAAACTTCACGTCAGAACGGCCTGACCAGAGTTCAGTGCGACAGTGAAAGTTTACAGAATAAATGGTGACAAACTTCACGTTAGAACGGCCTGACCAGAGTTCAGTGCGAGAGTGAAAGTTTACAGAATAAATGGTGACAAACTTCACGTTAGAACGGCCTGACCAGAGTTCAGTGCGAGAGTAAAGGTTTACAGAATAAATGGAGAAAAACTTCACGTTAGAACGGCCTGACCAGAGTTCAGTGCGAGAGTGAAGATTTACAGAATAAATGGTGACAAACTTTACGTTAGAACGGCCTGACCAGAGTTCAGTGCGACAGTGAAAGTTTACAGAATAAATGGTGACAAACTTCACATTAGGACGGCCTGACCAGAGTTCAGTGCGAGAGTAAAGTTTACAGAATAAATGGCGAAAAACTTCACGTTAGAACGGCCCGACCAGAGTTCAGTGCGAGAGTAAAGGTTTACAGAATAAATGGCGAAAAACTTCACGTTAGAACGGCCTGACCAGAGTTCAGTGCGAGAGTAAAGGTTTACAGAATAAATGGCGAAAAACTTCACGTTAGAACGGCCTGACCAGAGTTCAGTGCGAGAGTGAAGTTTACAGAATAAATGGTGACAAACTTCACGTTAGAACGGCCTGACCAGAGTTCAGTGCGAGAGTGAAGTTTATAGAATATATGGTGACAAACTTCACGTTAGAACGGCCTGACCAGAGTTCAGTGCGAGAGTGAAGGTTTACAGAATAAATGGTGACAAACTTCACGTTAGAACGGCCTGACCAGAATTCAGTGCGAGAGTGAAGGTTTACAGGATAAATGGTGACAAACTTCACGTTAGAACGGCCTGACCAGAGTCCGGTGCGAGAGTGAAGGTTTACAGAATAAATGGTGACAAACTTCACGTTAGAACGGCCTGACCAGAGTTCAGTGCGAGAGTGAAGGTTAACAGGATAAATAGTGACAAACTTTACATTAGAACGGCCTGACCAGAGTTCGGTGCGAGAGTGAAGATTTACAGAATAAATGATGACAAACTTCACGTTAGAACCGCCTGACCAAAGTTCAGTGCGAGAGTGAAGATTTACAGGATAAATGGTGACACACATCACGTTAGAACCGCCTGACCAGAGTTCAGTGCAAGAGTGAAGGTTTACAGAATAAATGGTGACAAACTTCACGTTAGAACGGCCTGACCAGAGTTCAGTGCGAGAGTGAAGTTTACAGAATATATGGTGACAAACTTCACATTAGAGCGGCCTGGCCAGAGTTCAGTGCGAGAGTGAAAGTTCACAGAATAAATGGTGACAAACTTCACGGTAGAACGGCCTGACCAGAGTTCAGTGCGAGAGTGAAGTTTACAGAATATATGGTGACAAACTTCATGTCAGAACGGCCTGACCAGAGTTTAGTGCGAGAGTGATATTTACAGAATAAATGGTGACAAACTTCACGTTAGGACCGCCTGACCAGAGTTCGGTGCGAGAGTGAAGTTTACAGAATAAATGGTGACAAACTTCACTTTAGAACCGCCTGACCAGAGTTCAGTGCGAGAGTGAAGTTTACAGAATAAATGGTGACAAACTTCACATAAGAACGGCCTGACCAGAGTTGAGTGCGAGAGTGATATTTACAGAATAAATGGTGACAAACTTCACGTTAGGACCGCCTGACCAGAGTTCAGTGCGAGAGTGAAAGTTTACAGAATAAATGGTGACAAACTTTACGTTAGAACGGCCTGACCAGAGTTCAGTGCGAGAGTGAAGTTTACAGAATATATGGCGACAAACTTCACGGTAGAACGGCCTGACCAGAGTTCAGTGCGAGAGTGAAGTTTACAGAATATATGGTGACAAACTTCACGTCAGAACGGCCTGACCAGAGTTCAGTGCGAGAGTGAAGTTTACAGAATATATGGTGACAAACTTCACGTTAAAACCGCCTGACCAGAGTTCAGTGCGAGAGTGAAAGTTTACAGAATAAATGGTGACAAACTTTACGTTAGAACGGCCTGACCAGAGTTCGGTGCGAGAGTGAAAGTTTACAGAATAAATGGTGACAAACTCTACGTTAGAACGGCCTGACCAGAGTTCGGTGCGAGAGTGAAACTTTACGTTAGAACGGCCTGACCAGAGTTCGGTGCGAGAGTCAAACTTTACGTTAGAACGGCCTGACCAGAGTTCAGTGCGAGAGTGAAGGTTTACAGAATATATGGTGACAAATTTCACGTTAGAACCGCCTGATCAGAGTTCAGTGCCTCACACGACAGGTAGTATCAAATGCCGCGTCACATTCTGCGAGTAATAAGCTACTGTTTATATAACTGTATATTTTGTCACTTTGACAATTTACAATGCTGTTGAGCAAAATCGATTAAAACCGTTAAAACACATTTCAGTCTCCCATCTGCAGAACATTAAGATCGTTTGAATAAAAATAAGCAAGTGAACACGATAATTAGGGATAATATTTAAATCTAGTTATTTAATTAATTGTGACTGAACAAATCTTCGCTTTTATGGGCAAAGGTTTAACCATTCGGGAGTAAATCGCATGACCAGGTGTCGTCATCAGCCTATTCTGTTGTCGTCACCAGAAACTATTTAATTGATTGCATTAACCCTTTGTAACTGGAAATGAATAAATTTTCGATATGTGTTCTTGAATGGAATCGAACAGAATACAACCAAGTGTCTATAAACAAAATCCTATCAATGAACTGTAAATGTCGTTCGAATACTAATAATGCCAACAACAGTAGACAACTTCAAATAGTGACAGAGCATGGTACCTTTGTAAACGCTGACGTATGAGTCAGATGAGCATGGATCTAATTTATTAATGTCAGATTGGTGTGTTATGACAACAACAACAACAACTACTACTACTACTACTAATAATAATAATAATAATGATGATGATGATAACGATAATAATAATAATAATTATAATAATAATAATAATAATAATAATAATTGATAATAATAATTGAGAGAGTAACCATATTTTTATAAGACCTTACCTGAGTTTCCGAGTATGGCGGTCATGTGACCTGCCTTCAACTGCATGGAGACGTCATCTAAAACAACCTTCTGACGTCTCGGTCTTAGACACGCCCCTTTCCACCACGGCCCCACATACTCGTCCACTACGTATCTGACGTTCAGAACACTTAATGTTGCCGGACGCCGCTCGAATGACTTCGTTTCTTCTGAGACGTCAACTATAGACGCGTACGTCCTATGAGGTTCGTTGGCAAAATATACCTTTTCAGACATTGTTGAATATTGAACAATTAGAATTATAAAGTCAGATCTTTATGTCAGATAGCTTTCTGTCATGTATATTTTATAACTGACACTTATTAACATTTGTCATATAGCTTATTTAATTAAATATAAAATAAAATCGTCAATCAACATTTATTACACAAATCTATATTTTCACTGAAATGGTTTCAATTTAAATATTGACACAAACATTGTTCAATAAACATACAGATATAAGATCCAGATTTAAACCACTGATACTATCCACGTCAAACTTTACACCTCTGGGATGAAATAAATCGAGCATATCAGCGGTATCTTGTAGTGTTGGACAACTTAGAGTTAGGTTAAAATATAGACCTAACACAATGACCGTTTGCACTCGAAAACAATAAACATGAGTTCAATTTATTTACAATGAGGGTGAAAGTGTTTTGAAAATATAAAATGCACCAGTGAAAAATAATATAAAAAACTGTCGAATAGGTTTAGTGTGGTATTTTACTAACATTAAATGATTGCTCCCACGGTGGTAACTGTAAGGTTTGGTCTATTATCTGTAATATTTTGTCTATTTTTTTTGTACCTTTTACATATAACTTGCAAGTGATTCCAAACTTTTGACTTAGATGCATTCACGTATTAATATATGTTTCAACACTCATAGAGCCTTGCCATTTGTTTCGTATTCTATTTAATACTGTTTGCATTTGTTTGCGAATTTCAAATAAGTAATTGTTTATGTTTCAACTTAAATTACATACAAACATATATGTGTCGTTAATAGATGGATTTAATTAAAATGGTTTTCATAGAAACACTTTTCAGTTTTTATTATAACAACGAAAATGACCATATAGAAAGGATGCTGATTGCATACGAATAACTGTTAAATAGATTCATTTTACTACCTGTAATAATAAAGAACATTTTGTTTTAACCTATTGACATCTAAAACATTTTTCTTCAAAATCCTGAAATGCAGCAAGTAATTTATTTGTACAAGCACGTATTGTGAACAAACTTCCCATTGACCGATATCCATTGTGCGTACATTAGAAGTAGTCCCTACATACAACTGGTATTGCTTTGTGATAATAACGCTCATTTAAAGTGTATGTCACAGCTCAGACATAAATACTCTAACCAAAATAAAAATATATCGTAAGAGAACATAGAGCGCCTCAGAAAGTTGAATCGCGACATTTGTTTTAAATAACCATAAGAAGGTATCAATTTATAATTGTGCTGGCATCCGTGTGATCGTACTTTAAAGCTTAAGCTATTTTACTAGTTACTCGCCGCCTTTGTTCTTAACACTCAAAACTTTCTTGTTTAATGGCCATCTCTGCAAGTCAGAATATTTTAAATTCACTTTTCCTGTATGTGTGTATTTTGATATATATTCTTTCACGTTCGAACCCTTCGTAGTAACAGAGTAAATACTACTTGGATAGTTCTTTCAACAAAAATGCTGGAAACATTTCAATGAACTTCAGCTGAACTAATTATACTAATCAACAGAAATTACCTTTAAATAGCTTATATGGCCAGCTGGTAGAGTATTTGGATTTTAACTTTTTATACCAACATTTTTATTAGATAGGATTTTATTCCATTTATTGTTGCTTTCCATATCAGTATGTAAATATTCAAATCAGAATCAACTATTGGAGACGTTCTGTCGGACAGGACATTAGAGGCTAATTAAAAAAAAAGAAATACCAAATATCTTCATTTCATTAGCATGTTAGCTGGCAGACCTCCTAACATGAAAACTTTCGCTCCGACCGGGACTCGAACCCACGCAGTAAAGGGATGAGAGGTTACAAGTCGGTGACTATAACCGCTCAGTCCCAACTTAAAATTTGAAAACAAGTTATAAATGTTGAGATGATGATGACATCCTTTAACCGGTATCATTATCAACTTATCTAACCCAGACATTGTAACACCCATTATCAGATAGTGAACGTTCGTCCGTCTGTACGCTGTGTATCATATGTGCACTATTTACCACGACAGCACATGTATAATGATGATGTAACGGGGGAAAACAAGACTAAACAGGTGTCAAAAATCTGGAAAAACAACAACAATAGAAACATCTGCTATTGACAACTGGAAATCTTCTTTTTAAAAAGTTAAAAATTACATATGAATGCGGTAAATACTAATTTAAATTGTCCGGAGGTCCAATCGAATGACCGACACTGTCATTACTTATTTTGTCTTTGAGAAAGCTATCTTTGGTCCAAGCTGCCGCATACCACTTTTAAAGCATTTTCAAAAAAAAAGGTAATGTGACCTTTTCCCATTAAACGGCACGGGGTTATGGACTATCAAGATAAGGCATCAAGTGCATCTCCTAGTCCAAAAAAAGTAGACGTTTTGATAGATTTTATCGTATAAATGCTATTTTGATCAGGTCGAGTCCAAAATACACGAAAGGTTGTAACATCATAATCATGTTGTGTATTTAAAGCAAAATTATATTTTATATGTGTTGAAAGCCTTACTTCCATGTTTAAATGCAATAGTTTATAACATACTCACTTTGTTTCTCAGCAAAAACTACAACTAGGAAAAACAAAAACAAACACAAATACATAAAAAACAAAACAAACAAAAAAGTTATTAAATCGTATATTTTGACATGCAGCTCTCCTTTATAAATTTTCATATGCTTCACATGTACCAAGTCGGTAATCGATAATTGGGAATTTTATTTGACAAACGTCGTATAGAGAATTTCCTTATAAAAAGGCCACTCTTCAGACAGTATGTGGAATGTTGGTCATATTTACCCTGCGTTCATGTGTAAATAGCAATGGCTGCCTGTTCATGTGAGAATGTGGTTCATTAGATTCAAATGGATTTTGTGAAACTAAGGTAAGTAAAACGCGAATTGTTATGGTTTATTATGTTCTTTTAAAACACTTCGCTTATAAAATGCAAAGCTTTTTGTCTATCATGCCATCTGTTACGTAAATCAAAGTAATAAACCACAACTTTAACTGTGTAAGTTTCGAAAGAATTATACAGACGTACAGATCAGTTAATATTAACTAATAATGATAACATTATTTACTCATCAACGTTGAGTTAGCCGCTAGAACCTGTTTTTAACATTGGTGAGGATCCGATCTTGTTGTAGTTCGTACATAACGATCACAAGAAATGGGACCAAAAAGTAAAGGTTGGGAAAACAACTTTAGAGATGACTTCAAATCTATCTTTGAGGCTATTTCAAGTCTCGATAAGAAAATTGATGAAAGGTTTGACAAATTGCAAGTTTGCACTTAAGGAAGATCTAGAAAAAGTAAAAGTCAGCAGTCGTTTGAACGCCTTTGCATATGATAGAGTGGAACAGAGAAAATGTCAGAATCTCAGGAATACGACTGGAAAAAGATGCATATGTAACTGATAGTGTTATGTGCTTGTTCAATCACTTGAGTAGAATGGCTGCTAAGGGCGATGGTTAGAGCGATCCGAATGCTGAAGATACCTTAGATGAGAATCTTGTAACCTTCAAAGGATCTGACATTAGTGTTTGTCACCAAGTACCTCTCAGAAATGCCAACAGGATTCCGCAGATCATTGTACGATTTGTTTCCCGAGCTTCTGTTCACAAGGTACTTACAGTAAAGGAGCAGCTTAAGCGCAGTAAACTTTACGAAAATGTCTATATATTTAAGAAGACCTTACCAATCTGCGCTTGAAGCTTTTTGAAATCGTACATAAGCACAAGGGTGTCACGAAGTCCACACAAGAACAGGCGACATCCACTTCAACTATAAGAACAAACATGTGGCTGTGAACTCTCCAGACAATCTCTTCAAGTTGGACGTTGAAGCTGACTTTGGAGGTCTTGTTCCCGCTCATCTGGAATAGGGAGCTCCGGAGGATGTAGTTCGAGAGTATAAAGATGATACTGATGACATTCCAAGTCAGCAGATTAATAACTCTGTTCAATTCAGTTATTTATACAGTTCTTTGTTTAGATGTTGTTTTATTAATGCTTGTAGGATAGTTTTGAAGTTACTTAACCCTGATTTCGTAGAATTTATTAACAAATAGGACATATGTTGCTTGGCTGAAACTAAACTCGATGAATATCATGATATTGTTGGTGATGGTTATACTTTTATAAACTTCAACAGAAAATCTTGCTTACAAAGATTAGGTGGTGTATGCGTACTAATAAAACACTTGTTGATCATTGTGAAATGTTGGCTAATATCAGCACAGAAAAGTTTCTCTTTTTCAAACTAAAGCAATCAGATATCATCTTTACTGTAGTTTATTTTCCCTCTGAACATTCAGTTTATAGCAGTATTGAACAATTTGATGATTTAGAGGAAATTATTACAGATCTCAAAGTGAAATATGAAAATTATATTTCCTGTTTGACAGGTGATTTTAATGCTAAAACTAAAACATTTTTAGACTCTGTCGCGTTAGATGAACATACTGAACGATTAGAAATTCTATTGATGCAGATGAGCTGAGAAGTTAAGATTGAGTAAACTTTTTGACCGCTTTAGGTTTTTTTCTTGAACGTTGTTCACATGATCAAAATAACATAAATAATTATGGAAATAGACTTGTTCATTGGTGCAGATTCTTAGATCTATTTTCAATTAGTGTAAATGGGATTCAGGATGAAATTGTACCTGAAAATGCAGACTTTACAAACAAGTGTACTAAGATAAATAAACAAGTGTGGGATCCAAACATGACAGGAGATTTCAATAATAGTTTTGATGTTAAAAGTGTAAATGATACTTTGTTAGAGCTTTAAATTTATTGGAAACTAGGTTGTATGGTGTTAAATGTAAGTGGTGTTACAGAGGAGGTCTCAATAATGATAACTGATGCAGCCAATAAATGCAATTTTATAAAGAATATAAACAAAAATCTATCCAAAAACAGAGAAGACCTCACATGAACAGGATGCTACAACCATTTATTCGTCTCTGGTCATGTTTGTTCATGATTCAGAAAGTTAATTTTATTTGTGGTCAACCATTTTTGTGTTGTTTTTCAAATCAAAATAATACCATATTCCTTTTCTGAACACTGTATGGACATTATTTTTCGATGACGTCACTACTTTCGTCAAAACGTATAGAAAATATCAGCGCATGGACATTTTGTTTTCAAATAGATCGTTTTTCTTTTCGTTGCTTGCATTTGAGAAACACGTCAGGAAGTGCGAGGTTAGAGCTCTGTAAAACCGGTTTAAGCACCCCAGTCGGTCCATATTGCCGACTGACCGTTCCAAGGCGGTAACTGTCGGGTTTGCTCTTTTCCTTAAATGACTCATCACAAATTTGTTCCTACTTTTCGCTTGGCTTGCATGTGAAATACCTTTGTTCTGTGCCTTTTCGGAGTTTGGTATATGTTGCAATACTCATAGGACTTTGTCATATATTCTTATTATAGTAACCAGTAAATCTTATAAAATAAATATAAATAGAAAGTTTAAAGATTATCAAAATAACATTGTTGCTAAACTCAAGGGTTAGAAAAATACAGATCCAAAATCTTATTGGTCTCTTCTTAAAATATTCTGCAGAAAGAAATTGTGTTATTTGTTAAGTTACCAAAGAAGCTTTTTGAACATTTTAGTTTATTGAATGAAAATAAAGATCAAAATGATATGGAATCTAAAGAAGGTCTGAATAATTGCTATAATCATAATGAAGAAATGAATAGGCCTGTTTTGTTTGATGATATTGTGAAATCTATTGAACAGTTGAAAAACAATAAATCAACAGCTTTCTTTGATAATATATTAAATGAATATCTAAAGAATGTTCCTGAAACCATGTTACAAGTTATTTGTAACTTATTTAATGTTATCCTAGAATCTAGACTTTTTCCAGAGATATTGAGCAATTTAATAAATTTGCCTATATATAAACACGAAGGTAGCATGATCCTGATAACTACCGAGGGATCTCTCTCTATACTAAGTTTGTTTTGGTAAACTCTTCACATCAGTGCTAAATAATAGATTAAATGACTACTTAGAATCCTACTATTAACTGTGCGAAGAACAAGCTGGTTGTAGGAATAAGTACAGCACAGTAGAAATCTTTTTTACCTAAAGTTAATATTTTGACATCTTCCTGTCTAGAAATAAAAAAAAAGTTTGGGCATTTGTTGATTATAATAAAGCGTTTGATAGTGCAAATCTTGTTGCACTATGGCACAGACTCATGAGTTGTAATATTAATGGCAACTGTTTGAAAATTATCCAAAATATGCACTCTCAAGCTAAATCATATGTAAAGGACTGTAGATGATAATAATTTGTCAGACTTCTTTACAAGTTTTATTGGTGTACGTCAAGGGGAGAATTTGTCTCCGTTGCTAAAGTGTTGATCTTTTGGAAGAGTAAGAGAGGTTTGAGCAATATACCTCAGTTTTATTATAATGAAAGCAAATTAGACATTGTAGATACCTTCCCCTATTTAGGAGTTAAATTTTGTTGTAATGGGAAATTTCATCATACAAAAACTCACTTAATCAGTCCAGCCAAGAAAGCAATGTATTCAGTCATCGCAAAATCAAGAAAATTACCTTTGCCTTTAAACCTTTACATTTGTTTGACATTATGATATTACCTATATTATTATATGGCTCATAAATATGGGACTATGAATCTGCTACTATATTGGACAGTTTTCAAGTTCAGTTTTGTAAAAAAAATATGGATTTAAAAATGAGCACCCCAAGCTGTATGATTTATGGTGATCTCCAGGTTAAAATGCTCTCCACGTCAATATGCGAATTTTGAATCAAAGTACAAAGTTATTAATTGTAAAGATAGCAAAATTAGCAACATACTTTATAGAACAGCTTTCGGCCTTTGCGATAGATTTAATATTAAGTTACCTTGGCTAAAATTTGTTCATAATACGCTGAATAGTATTGGATTGACTTATAAATGGTTCACTAAACTTGACGAATCTGCCAAATGTCTTAATTGCAGACTTTACAAACATACTTATGAACTTGAAGATTGCCTGATCAAATTACCTTTGTATCCAGCAAAGTACTTGTGCAAATTTAGGTGAACCAATCATGAAATGCCAACTGAAAAGATGAGTTTTTTTTGGCGTTGACAGATCTGACAGAACTTGTCGTTTACGTAAAATGAATGTTAAAGGATATGAATTCCATTATCTTCTGCAATGTAGTTTCTTAGAGCAAGACTGTTGAAAATACATTCCCTTGTATTACTCTACAAATATAAATGTCCATAATTTTGACGAGTTAATGAACACTAAAAATTATCTCCAACTAGTCAAATTATCGGGGGATTGGGGGGGGGGGGGGGGGGGGGGGGGTGAGGGGGTTCTGCAATAAGGTTATTACCACATTTACTTGATGTCTTAGGTTTTCAATAGTCCAATGTTTAGTCTTGCGTTTGTTATGACAGATAGTGAGTACTTGTGCCTGTATATCATGTTTAAGGTATCTTATGCTTCACCTTTCTGTTGATGTTTATTTTATTATGGCTACTTTTGGATGGATAGGTTTACGAGTAGCGCACTGTTGTTAGACCATGTCAGCATTTTCATTTTTCAGAATCTACTAATTGTAATACATTATTTATCAGAAATCACTCTTACTAGCTGAAAACTAGCATTTTCTTTTTGATCCTTGACTTTCATAAATGAGCAACCGTAAATGAATTACTAAAATACTAATGCACTCTTACTTTTTAAATCTAATATACTTTGTACATGTATACATTAACCTCAAAGTATTCTCGGGTAGTCAGAATGTAATGACATTCCAATCCATTGTTTATCAATTATTACTTACTGTATTTTTCTTTTTCATTTTTATCTTGCTGTTAAAAAAAATTCTCCAAATTTTTAGTAAAAACTTGAAATTCCATTCTTACCAATATGTAACCATGTTTATAGAACTGTTTTCACGATATGTATAATGTTGCATGTTTACCATTCTTGTATTTCTTGATGTCAGCAATCTGAACTCCTCGGGTAATTCCGTCCTCGGGACAATCATCCCTCGGATGTATCTGGTGCAATAATACTTAATGAAATCACGTTCGTTTTGTTCTTTGTCGGAAGAAGAATATGCCTAAGTAGTTCGCACAAAACATGAGCAATTGCGTCGTTTGACAGCTGCGTGTCCGCTGCAGATTTAAATTTGAAGCCGCCACATATTGAAGTTTTACAAGCTTCTTACTATAGTGACCTGTCATCCGAGCTGCCACCTTTGTTTTGACGTCTGTCACGAAAGAAGTCCCATTTAGAGAAATGGCCGAGGTAATCCGAATACCTACATACATCCGAGAGATGAATCGTGAATTATCCGAGGTGTTCCGATTGTTGATGTCAGATGCTCTTATGGAGCCTTGTCTTTCTTGAATAAACTATACACTGTTACGAGTTATTTCCCTTATTCTTATTGCACTGATATACTTAATAAAATAATTGTTAATTATCCACCATTTAAGGCATGAAAGAAAAACATTAAAATGTCGAAACAAATCACAACCTTTATTTTGACTAAAAATACAACAAAAATACAACTTGTGTAAATTTATCACCGGATATTCGTGTAAACACGAACAAATAAAACATTGCATTGATCTGTTATAAATTAATTTATAATACATACTTATCTGAAGGCAGTTCACACTTTTCGTTAGATCTCATGCGCATCTTTTTCATAATGGTGATACAAGTATAACTTATGTCAAATTGTAAATAATTTCTGTGGCATTCAAATTGTATGTTTAAATACAGTCATTTCTGTTTATCTTTCCAAATAATATAATAGATTTTTAAAGTAAATTAACAAATACACACCAATGTCATAAAAAGCCCTTTTATCTCAACTCAAATGTAACAAAAATAAAATTAAAAACATTGCTAATTAGAAAATCACACAGAGATTCACTCTTCTAGAACACATATTTCATATATAATAACAAGACTATTAACAATGCAAAACTAATCACGACTCTTGAGTATCTAAACGACCTTTATAACAAAGCATCGTTATTTGCGAAAACATGCTTTTAAAGCGATCCTAATACAACAATAAACACCAAATCAAAAATAAACAAGGGGGCCGTGATGGCCCGCATTGCCCACCTGAGGACTGTGGCTTTCAATATCCTTTTAAATTTAAATACAAGACTTAATGTACATAAGTTCTATGTAAAACAAATCCTTGCTCTTATTAGCCCAATTATATGTCTCTGCAGACAAAGGATATGAGAAAAGGTTATGTGAAAAGAGTATTTTAGAAAGATCACATGGATGCTCAGTGACTTGGCCCAGTGACCTACCTTTTGATCCCACGGGACCCAGTTATGAATTCATGCAGACAATCACTCAAATCATAATTGTGGCCCCTAGAGGCTTGGAAAGGATCTTCTATTATTTGACGTAATGACCGTTTGATCTCACGTTATCCAGTTAATAATTCAGAGAATTGATGCATACACACAGTTTGATTAAGGTTGGTCACAATATTGTTATTTTTAGGATTTGGTATAGTAACCTGCTTTTTTACCCCACGTGACCCACATACGAACTCGGCCAATATTTTTAAGCAAAAATAAAGTTTTGGTGAAGTAAACGGTGCACAATTGACTCCTTACATAGGACAGAATGAAAATCGGCTGTCTCCCTTCCGAACATAAAGCGACTGAACACAATTTATCTAGTTTTATTTTTAACACTTTGGCACCTACAATTAATAAGTCACAATTTGTATAAAATGTATGTAGAAAACACCGGCGAATATTTGTTCATATGTAAAAAAATTACTTTAATTTTAATGATATTATTGTTTGTTGGTTTGAAAATCAACACACCATAAGGCCGAGCTATTTAAGTAAATAAAACTCATTATACCTAGAGAGTATGATAATCTGCGCTTGTGCAAAATATGCAACATGTTTTCTGTAATTTAAAACATTGTAACGATTCGATGTAACATTTGAACTTAACTATGTGACACGAATCCAAGTAAAACAAATTGGGATATTTCGTAAAGAAAAATAAATAAAGTGAACTATGGTAAAATCAAACAGTCTAGTGCATGTGTTTTTCTTAACAACAAAACAAAACAAAACCGCAAAAGGCATCTTAGGTAGAAGGTGATAATTATCAAGTTAAGAGGATTAAACGTATGGCGACAATAACATTTTAAGTCTTGTTCAATACAAAATAATGCCGATATTAACGCTGCGTTTCTTTAAAAAGATCGTTAAACCTACAAGCCCCGAGTCATTGTGTTATCACAATCATATAAGGATTAATGAAACAAAATATCTGTTTCAAAAGTCACATATTCACTTTCTGCACCAGTGCTGATAAGATGGTAAAGTTAAACAATTCTTGCTTTTAAAAACAACAACAAACATGTTGTATTATGTAGTCATGGTTACATTGATAGTGGCATCAACACTATAAGTATCACAGATCTAACATGACAGCTTAAAGAGGATTAGTTTGCACGCATTTTGTACACAGAGTGAAGCATTACGTTTGAGCTTGAAAACGATTAACACTTGCGTTACACCACCTCAAATTTCAATCCTTTTTTACCATATGCAAAGTTTGACTTTAAAGATATAGTGCACAATTGATATTATGATAATAGTTTTTTCTATTTCTGAAATTATTCTATATTAAATATTGTTTTATAATACCTAAAAACACCGTTTATTATAATAAAATATACACTGAACTGTTAACGAAGTTATTACTTCGGAACACCTTGATGATGACTGTTGACGATGTGGGATGACGATATGGCCCGCGAAGTGCCGATTGCGTTTGATTTTTCGGACACTGTCTAAAAAGATATGGTGACGAATATCAATGATGGCGGAAGTTTCCGAAAACGTCAGAGTGAATTCAGTGGAGATGTTTAATGCCCCGGACCTTGTATGCCAGGACGGTCAAGATGACGGTGATGACGACATAGATGCCCTGGGCCAGGAAATTTCGGGCGGTGTTGTCCTCAGCCCCCGGGTACACCTCGGTTAGATACATCTCACCGCGGGGAATACACGAGGCTGTAGGGAATTATGTAGGGAGCTTATGTAAATATTGGTGTTAACAGTTTTTCGAGAAAAAATAATTCTTTGACTCAATTTAAGAAATTAATAATTATTTAAAATCATGTAACTGCAAGAATAAATGATTCCAAGTTTATCTTGGCACTCGTTCAATGTTTATAAAACAGACAAACTCCGTTTCTCTATGTAAGTCCTCGCCCACGTCCCTTTATGTAAGTCCTCGCCCACGTCCCTTTATGTAAGCCCCCTCCCCCCGCCCCTCCCCTCTATGCAAGTCCACGCCCTTTCTCTTTATGTAAATACACGCCCCAACTCTGTATGCATGTTCACGACCCGTCCCTATATGTAAGCCCACGCCACCACATCTGTATATTAGTCCATGCCCCCACCCCTTTATGTAAGTCCACGTTCCCAATACTCACAGTTTGTATTGCAGTCAAAGGTGAGGTGTTGGAACTCGTTGACAGACAGCACCTCCCCTGTGTACTTGAACATGCAGAGCCAACAGAACCACTGCAGGGGATCGATCATTGTGGAAACCTTCCTGCACATAGACGAACACACACGGAAAAACAGAATTAGAGGCTACACTGTCTCAAATACTGAACTAAATGAATTGTTACCTTCAAAGAACATCAACCTTTTATACAGTTTCTATAGCAAAATCCATAAGTAGCATTTAGAAAAGCTGTTCATGAGGCAGACGTTAATTTCGGAATTTGTATTTTCTTACTATTGTGGGAGATACGTGATTGTTGCCCAGCTGTTGCCCAGCAGTTATAATTGGCGACATGCAATTCCTCACTCACCTCGCCGGTCTAAGACCCGGTCGGGGCAAAACATGTATGTTCAAAGCTTTTCAAGCTTCACAAGTACTGTGTGATTGAGCTTCTAATCCGACATTTTCTAGGAAGGAAGCATCCATAAATAATGTGGATGTGACCAAAATAATACCTCTGAATGTATTTCAGAAACAAAAACAAACAAAAACTTACTTTACGAATCCCGAGGCAATGACGAAGGTCGCTGAGTGGACACATGTGAGAACACTGCTGGAGAGGTTCTGGTCGTTGATGATGGCCATGAAGCCCACACTGACCATCTCACCCCAGAAATACAACAAGCACACCTCAAACGTGTATACCAGGAATCGCTCAGGTTCGGGGTTCATACCAGTCGCCCTGAAGAGAAAAAAATCAAAGGTTGCAACAGCCACAGTGTCGTCGTGCAACAGAACTACTTAAACGGGTGTCAAAAGCTGAACATGATGATATCATGACTAATGAAGAATATCTAAGTTATTAAAAACTGTACTTCTGTACCTGTAATATGAAGGATGTCCTTTTTGCAATCGATGTTTATGATAATATAGTCAGGTTTACAAAGAAAGGACAGACAGCAGGACAATAATAATGGTAATTATATTTCCTGTAAATGTTACTGTCTTCTATCGCGTTGAAATAATAAGAACGTTTTGCATAAGTTTCATTTGTACATTATTCTACTTTGCAATAACAGCAACATACACATTATATATATTGACAAGGCCATGAATCGAAAAACATCGATTATTCTAGCAGGCACGACACCAATTAAACAGCATACGAACTATTTCTTGATGCGGGGTTGTTCGGTTCAGAAAGTAAACAAGGCTCCCAATATGCCATCGAGCTTTGCTCGACGCCATAATAAGACACGTGCTATCGAATGGTCATACACCGACATTTTAAATAATTGGATTTCGTTCTCTTTACTAAACATGATTAAAGAAAGAAAACAAAGACATAACTTACTAACTGTTTGTTTGTTTGCTTGTTTATTGGGTTTATCGTCCCACCAACAGTTTTTCAGTTATCTGGAGACGGTGCCCACTTAAAGCAGATATAGTGCTGCCTTCACTGTGTATAGCATGCCGCGAACACCTGGCATGATACCACACCTTGTCACATTATCCTGACACCGGGCTAACCAGTAGTTGAACTACCCTTATATTTGCTTGAGCGTTAGCAAGGGAGCTATACCCCTACCATTTTTAACGACTTTGGTATGTCGCGGTCCGGGATCGAACCCGGGGCCTCCCGTACCTGGAGCCGACCTACTAACTGTATATACACACCCTAATTACCTAGGCAAGAGACATTACCCATCATGCTGTGCGACAAAAAATGCACATATCCTTGCGCGTGTATGGAAACGGGACTGCTAACAAGATGGGGTTAATGTTTACTTAACTTTGTTATATTTTTTTCAGAATAAATATAAACGTTCAGACGATACAAAAAGAAAAATTTCAACGAAGTTGCGGCGAATCGTAGGCTACACTGTATATTTTTTAATCTGACCTGATCTAAGTAATTAATCGAAACATGCCATTCGAAAGGACTCACCAATAGAGAATACTGCTAAATATGAGCCCGGATGCTAATTGGAAAGGAATTACATGTAATATATAGACCAGTATGAACGTCTGAGGACTATACAGCCCGTCCCGACTCTCCCGGTAATAGAGGTCCCGGATGACGGGAACTGA
This sequence comes from Sinonovacula constricta, assembly GCA_007844125.1. NCBI lineage: Eukaryota > Metazoa > Mollusca > Bivalvia > Cardiida > Solecurtidae > Sinonovacula > Sinonovacula constricta. The sequence goes on from CM017557.1 coordinate 37,014,211, forward strand.
AACAGCCATTAGTAAAATTAGTTATATATTATATACATTTTAATCAATTGACAATACGAACTTAGTAATCATTATACGGCGTATTTCAAGGTGATTTTAAAAATCATTTACATGTTATGTTTTATACATGTATATTATATGTTGATTTTAACGTTGGAAACTTCAACGGTTTTTTTTTTCAGTACAAATGCATCAATGTGTTTCAGCCTTTTTAACTCTGTATCTATCAGATCAATAAACCAGCAGCGTCGATTGAAACATATTTATTTGAAGTCACTTAAACAATTACACTTATGACACTATTTACATCCTTTTTAACATTTCCTATTCTGGATTGAGCCAGTACACTTAATAAGCATATGCAGCTTTAGATAAGTTACTACATACATTGTACGTTATTGGCGTATTACTCACACAGCGCCACATTATTGATGGTACCAATGAATGCTGGGATGGACGACGACTGGTAGAGTAGCCCGATCCTGTCTAGGATACTCTTCTGATTTTGTTTGAGCCGGCCCAGGAAGATCAACATGAACACCATAAACATCGGCAATAGGAATATCCGGGTCATGTAGTCCTTCCGGTCACGGAACAGATTCTTGTACATACGGCTGAAACAAAGAGGTGATATATTGGTCAAACGGTCAGAATAGTTCCGAAAAGAGTTTTATCCTACCACCCTAACATCACCTCGGACATTAGATAAAGACCGGTGTGATAATATTTTCTTTTTCAAACACCAGTGTGATAAACATAAATGCATAAATTCCATGCTTGGAGTTCTAAAAGTGTTCAAATCGCATGGATTTTAAGGTTTTAAGGGACACAACAGCGTGTGAAAAAAAGTTTAGAAGGATTTTTAATCCACCTATTCATTCATGTCACGTGACGTCACATGTGGTGATGTAAATATCTTTGAAAACCACAAGTCATTTATATTTAGAAGCAACAGAACTTAGTGTTATTCATATAAAAATGCAGACGTGAACATGTTCATTTTGGATTTGAGTTTGTCGTCGATTTCGGTCGCGGGAAACAGTATAAAAAGAGTTTCAATCCAATGGCCCGGCGTAACTTGAATCTATGTTGACTCTGTACCCCACCCATTTATGGTTTAGTTTGAGTTAAATGAAACGCTAATTCACCTATAAGAAGTTTAAGTGGCTTCGGCTACAAGTAAGTTGAACTTTATTCACGGTTCGTACTGATTTTATTTCAGGTTTAGGTAAGGTTTAGTAAGTTTACTTTTTAAGCGGATACACCCACACTCGAAAAAGGTGAATGCCATTTTCGGTAAACAAAAAAAGATCTTAACATTAAACAACGCTTTCGTTTATAAAACAGATGGAATGATAAACAGAATACTAGGTTGGCAAGAATCGCGATTTGAATTTTTATCATCTTCGTGTGATAATATTTCCTTTATTTGACATTTTTTTTTATAACCTAGTATTCTCAGAATAAATACAAGAAATACATTTATTAAATTGAAACGCTTTTGAAGTACGTACGGTATGCACAGAAATGTAAACAAAAACTGAATAAAATATGATAATGCATATAATATTGATTTCTTTGGAAATACATCAATAATTTATTAGAAGCAGAGGCCATGGGTGTCATTAATTGAAAACCAAAAAGTATACCATCATATTTTAAGTGTTCTGTTTTCATGCCGTTCATCTGCTTCATCATCTACTTTTCTCGATAACTGCTTTGCGGTAATACATTTATTACGAAGTGTTACGATTTAATTTCATATCTGTCTTGAAATACACTTAGAGCACTAAGAACAAGTAAAAAAAAGATACAAGTATAAAAATTTTGCCTGGCCGAGTTAGTGTTATATATTGAACGTACCTCAATAATGTCAGAACTACACGAGTATACCCAGGTCCCGGGATTTCGTGTCTCCGCCTCTGGAAGCTGGTGGAGCTACAGACGGTGTGTTCCTGAATGGATCGGACTGTGTCCTGATGTAGGAAAGATGACGTGAACTCCTTCAGCAGCCTTTTGTGCCGATTGGTGGTCTCGGTCTCAAGCTGCTTGTCACGCCGGTCTATACTGCACACATCAACTGGAAGACAGTTAACTTTTGGTTTCACAATTTGTTTAAACCCTTAAGTCAAACTTTGGTCTGCCCATATCCTTTAAAACTATAATATCTTCGGAAAAAATAGTTTAGGTAAGAACAGTTAAAATCCAGAAGTATGTGGCACGGAGGACTGATCATAACAATAGAGATTGATTTCTTACTAGGCCCGACTTTAGTCTAAACTCCAGACAAGAACCGGATAAAACATGAGTCATGCTGAACTTTTATGTTAACATTGTGCCGGTCGCATTGTATAATAAACAAGAGGACCATGATGGCCCTTAATCATTCACCTGAGGACACAGGCTTTTAGTAGGCTCAAATCTGGCTTCAAGAGTTATTTACCTCAGAAATCTTTGGTGAAGATTGGGCCATCAATGTGGCCTCTAAGTGTTTTCACCAGTTTTTTTTTTCTAAAATGTGACATAGTTACCTACTTATTGTTCCCACGTGACCCAATAATATACTCATCCAAGATTTCATGCAAACAAACAATCTGATCAAGTTAAATCAAGATTAGGCTATGAGGGATGGGATGGGATAAGATTATCCGGCATTTTTTGCCGATACTGTGCAGCGACATTTCTATCATTATAGCACAGGGGCACTTATGAGGTGCCCAGGGACTGAACCCGGCCGGTCCATTATACTGACACCGACGAGTGACGGGAAATGCCGTCCCCTTAGCCCCGAGCGTTAGGAGGGAAGCCACTACTACCAACTTTAAAGAATTTAGTTTGACCCAGCCTGGGTTTGAACCGAAGACCTCCCGATCCGCAAGCCGACGCTCTACTACCTGAATTGGGCTATGAATATGGTCTCTTGTGTGTTCATATGGTTTTTAAAGTTTTGACCTAGTGACCTCTTTTTTGACCCCACGTGACCCTATAACGAACTCGTCCAAGATTTCATGCAGACAAACATTTTGACAAAGTTTGATAATCAAAGCGCTGAAAGCGTTGGAAGACTGGCGCGCCGGTTGAAAGCGTAGTTCCAAGGGAGTAATCAAGATGTCTTGAACGGCGAAATGCACATTAAGGAATTGGAAAGATTGCTGTTGATGGTCTTACATTGGCTGTCATAGGGGAGCAATGAATAACAAATAGTAGTTTTCATATAAGAATTTAATGTAACAAAACTTTGAAAAACATTGGAAGATGAACAAAAGAGAGGTGGAGAAGAACAAAAAAATCAAACTTTTCCTGCACAGATATCATTACTCGAAACATATGAAACTACGTGTATGTTCTTTTCGTTTGTACGTGACAGTCACTATCAACAACATTAGCAAATAATTCGGTATATTCAGGGATTTTAACAGATCCAGATATTTGCATTTTGATGCAAGGAAAATTGAGGTTTTCCAGTTTTGACCTCACCTAAATCTTAGGTTGGGGGGTCATTTTGATGCAGAAGCGCAGAATAAATGGTCAAATTTTGCAAGAATAACCATAAATGTAGTATGTAAAGCATTTAAAAAATAAAGTAAATACTAATTGGACCCTTGTAAATATATGGAAATGAAGTTAAAGCAATTTTACAATTAGTTAAGTTCGTGAACACATGATTTGACTTGTGTTAATCTGATCATGACCCCTTGAAATTTGTCAAAGAAATTCTCAACAAAAGTGAAAGCTATTGAAAGCCCTGAGTATACAGTACCGTGGTGATAACCATTAACCTGGCTGTTGTAATTGGTTCATGCAATAGAAGTACAGTGATTGTCAACAGTAGCACAGCATGAAGGTTACGTGAACGGTTGCGGTCATCAGTATTGTAACATATATGTACATATGTAACATACATTTCACCAATGGATGTCACTGCTACCTTAATATTGCTTAGGAAACTCTCAATCCACAGAAGCTTACAAAAATGGCAACCCACGCTAGATTTTCCCGCAATTTTGGTCACGTGACTGATTTGTTTATAATCGTAGCCTTCTGTATTTAAGTCTAGATTTCAAGACAAAAAAATGCCGAAGTCAGTTAGCTTATTAAACTAACAACACACCACAAACGTTACGAAAAATGCATTATCTGAAGTTAACGATAAAAAACCTTCTAGTTCTAATGCAGTTATGATCAGCTTCCGCCACAACTGAAGTAGTGTCAACAATGAAATGCACAAGGCCCACGTAACTTAAGAGACTGAAACAGTTACAATCCTAATTTTTACGTCGATCGCAACAATGCATTAACATAAATATTTGCCAACTTACTTACGGTCCTTGAAAGCTGAGCAGAAACTCGTTCAAAAGCACTCCGATCTATCTAAAATGACGACCAGCGCTATCTCCCGCTTGTCACGTGACTGATTTTTTTGTAATCGTTCTTTTAATATCCTTTCATATTTGTTCGAAAAACAACATTACATTGTTTCCTTGTTTTTATTTGTCGCATTTCCTTACAAAGGTTTGCATTCCTTCGTAATATTTGTGTTTTCTAAAAACGCACTACTTCTTATGCCGCACAACTACTTGAATACGCTCTCGTGGTCGCAATGATACACCCGATGTTAAAAACCGCGCGTCGCTGAGTTCACAGCATCGTTACTTAAGACTGGCGCATGCGCACCAGTCTAAAAATTGGCCTGTAAATGTGGCCTCTAATGTGTCCACAAGCTTTTGTAAGATTTGACTTAGTGACCTACCTTTTGACCCCACATGACCCTGTTATGAACTCATCCAAGATTTAATGCAGGCAAACGTTCTGATCAAGTTTGATGACGATTGGGCTTATAAATGTGGTCTCTAGTGTGTTCACAAGCTTTTCTAAGATTTGACCTAGTAACCTACTTGTTGAACCCACGTGACCCAGTTACGAACTCATCCAAGATTCCCTGCAGACAAACATTCTTACTAAGTTTCGTGAACATGGCTATAAACGTGATCTCTAGGGTGTTCACAAGTTTTTCCTAAAATTTGACCTAGTGACCTACTTTTTTGACCCCAGGTGACCAAATATTGAACTTTAGTTTAGTAGTGTTATTTTTTAACCACGGATTATTTAAAACTACAACGGATAAGGTAACAACAGTTTTCAGCCCGGATTATTATGGCTTTATGGAAAGTATCATAACTGTCGCAATGAAGTCTTTTATGAACTATAACAACAAATGCGTATTGGGAACACACCTAAACAGCACAGAATTCAATTTTCCCCCCTATAAATATCTGCGACAAGAACTATACAACACTGAATGAATGTTGTTGAATAATACACATGGTAACTCAGTATATATAGTATGGCATAAGATTGCAGTATCAATATACTTAAAAGATGCTGAAAATAAAATAAAAACAACAACATAATATTAAAAAATATATATTTTAGACAATGAATATAGACGGTTCAGCTGACTACAATTACAAAAGCACAAGAATAACTAGGAATCTACCTTTAGAAAGATGTCTTTGGTCAAAGCCACTGCAAAGCCACCATGCGCTTGTTTGCGTGGCACATGCGCTCCAGTCCACTTTAATAACAACACAACAAGCGACAACAAGTGCTACCGGGCTATCAGTAGTTTAAAATAACACACATATTCTAAAACTTGTTTGTATTAAATGAAGTTCAAATGACAAAAGGTGGAAAAAATACCATATCTGTCCAACGGGTTGGTGTATCTGTCACACGGATAGCCCAGGTTGGTGAAGTAAGGCACGAGCTGATTGGTCGGTCCGAAGTAGACCACGTGACCCAGAGACATGATTCCGATCTGGTCAAACAGGTGAAAGATATCGGAGCTTGGCTGGTGGATGGTCAACAGCACTATCTTGCCTCGGCGTGCCAACTGTTGGAGGTTCGTGACCAGCTGGCGGGCTGTGTAGCTGTCCAAACCGGATGTCGGCTCGTCAAGAAAAATCATGTCTACAAAAGTGTTGTTTTTTCAATTGTGGTTCGTTGGGGAAAAAGAGCAGGGTTTCTTTATGGTTTCTTTTAAGCAAAAGGCACTGTTTTGATGTTGGTTGTAACCACTTAAATATCATTTGATGACGACGATTAGTTAAAGTATATTGATTTGATTTCCCTACAGCACAATGTTAATGCTTGCAACTTTGCAAGCCAATATAGCTACAATTATTGGGCGGGAAAAACGGATACACAAACCAAACGTTCATCTGCCTTACCCGGATCTTTTAACAACTGTATTGCTATGGTAACCCGTCTCTGCTCCCCACCGGAGATGCCCCGGATGATGTTGCTGCCTATCCTGCTGTCAGCTACGTCCTTCAGTCCCATCTCCATGATCACTTGTGTAACCTAGAAAGAGGAGTCAATCACACAGAGGTTAAAAACGTAAACCCAATACATTCTCAGCATCTTTTATCAAGAATCGCGAGAATACAGAATCTCCAGGAATCTTACTAGCTACCGAAAGACGGGTAATTCCATGTTTAGAACTTGTAACTAAATCAATCAATTTCTATTGGATGAATTACAAATTGACGTTTCATTTTCGCATTCCTTAAACTTTATCGTAGATACTTATTCACAAGTCCATTCAATACAGATGTGTTTGAACCAGCCGATGTATCCACTTGCTAAACAATTCAAGTGCCAACGGAAACAATTCTCTGTAATCAGAATTTGTGTGGTGCCTATGTGTGTATTTAACTTGATTAATTCCCAATATGTTGTTATAAGCACGACTCAGCCAGGTTCATTTCCTGATAGTCCCTAAGAGCAACATAACATCAATTATTGCAACTTATGACATTCAAATAATAAAACATATAATAACATGTAATAAAACATACCTGTTTGTCAATGTCGTGTTTAGAGAGCGTGCCAGGCAGTTTCAGACGTGCCGTGTACGTTAACGTTTCTCGTACTGATAGATTGGGTAGGAGACGGTCCGCCTGGAAAGTAATTCATACAGACTTGCTATTTCGTATATACATATATGTCATATTTTCATGTGCCTCATACAGACATGTAGTTCATAGAAGTATATAACTCATATTGACAGGTAGTCCATAGGTTATCGTTGATCAGGGAGACATGTGGTAGATATAGACAGATAGTTCTTAGAAACAAAATGTTCAAACAGGCCAACAGTTCATAGCAACAGGTACATGTAGTTCATAGAAACAAAGTACGTAGCGACATGAAGTTTAAACGGGCATGCAGTTCTATTGAAAGTGCATGCAGTTCATAGATACATAAAGCTTAGACAGGCATGTATTTCAAAGGGATAGTACAGGTAGTTCATACAGACATACAGTTTAAACAGGCATGCAGTTCATAGGGACCGTACAGGTAGTTCATAGAGACATAAAGTTAAAACAGGCATGCAGTTTATAGTAATACGTACAGGTAGCTCCGAGACATAAAGAACATTGAAACAGGCATGCAGTTCATGGTGACAGGTACAGGTAGCTTCGAGAAATAAAGAACATTGAAACAGGTATGCAGTTCATGGTGACAGGTACAGGTAGCTTCGAGAAATAAAGAACATTGAAACAGGTATGCAGTTCATGGTGACAGGTACAGGTAGCTCCGAGACATAAAGAACATTGAAACAGGCATGCAGTTCATGGTGACAGGTACAGGTAGCTCCGAGACATAAAGAGAGTTGAAACAGGTATGCAGTTCATAGTGACAGGTACAGGTAGCTTCGAGAAATAAAGAACATTGAAACAGGTATGCAGTTCATGGTGACAGGTACAGGTAGCTTCGAGAAATAAAGAACATTGAAACAGGTATGCAGTTTATGGTGACAGGTACAGGTAGCTCCGAGACAAAAAGAACATTGAAACAGGCATGCAGTTCATGGTGACAGGTACAGGTAGCTTTGAGAAACAAAGAACATTGAAACAGGTATGCAGTTCATGGTGACAGGTACAGGTAGCTCCGAGACATAAAGAGAGTTGAAACAGGTATGCAGTTCATGATGACAGGTACAGGTTGCTCCGAGACATAAAGAGAGTTGAAAAAGGTATGCAGTTTACGGTGACAGATACAGGTAGCTCCGAGACATAAAGAACATTGAAACAGGTATGCAGTTCATGGTGACAGGTACAGGTAGCTTCGAGAAATTAAGAACATTGAAACAGGTATGCAGTTCATGGTGACAGGTACAGGTAGCTCCGAGACATAAAGAACATTGAAACAGGTATGCAGTTCATGGTGACAGGTACAGGTAGCTCCGAGAAATAAAGACCATTGAAACAGGTATGCAGTTCATGTTGACAGGTACAGGTAGCTCCGAGACATAAAGAACATTGAAACAGGTATGCAGTTCACGGTGAGAGGTACAGGTAGCTCCGAGAAATAAAGAACTTTGAAATAGATATGCCGTTCATGGTGACAGGTACAGGTAGCTCCGAGACATAAAGAACAATGAAACAGGTATGCAGTTCACGGTGACAGGTACAGGTACCTACAAAATAAATAAAGAACATTAAAACAGGTATGCAGTTCATGGTGCAGGTACAGGTAGCTCCGAGACAGAAAGAACATTGAAACAGGTATGCAGTTCATGGTGACAGGTACAGGTAGCTCCGAGAAATAAAGAACAATGAAACATGTATGCAGTTCATGGTGACAGGTACAGGTAGCTCCGAGAAATAAAGAACATTGAAACATGTATGCAGATCATGGTGACAGATACAGGTAGCTCCGAGAAATAAAGAACTTTGAAATAGATATGCCGTTCATGGTGACAGGTACAGGTAGCTCCGAGACAAAAAGAACATTGAAACAGGCATGCAGTTCATGGTGACAGGTACAGGTAGCTTTGAGAAACAAAGAACATTGAAACAGGTATGCAGTTCATGGTGACAGGTACAGGTAGCTCCGAGACATAAAGAGAGTTGAAACAGGTATGCAGTTCATGATGACAGGTACAGGTTGCTCCGAGACATAAAGAGAGTTGAAAAAGGTATGCAGTTTACGGTGACAGATACAGGTAGCTCCGAGACATAAAGAACATTGAAACAGGTATGCAGTTCATGGTGACAGGTACAGGTAGCTCCGAGAAATTAAGAACATTGAAACAGGTATGCAGTTCATGGTGACAGGTACAGGTAGCTCCGAGAAATAAAGACCATTGAAACAGGTATGCAGTTCATGTTGACAGGTACAGGTAGCTCCGAGACATAAAGAACATTGAAACAGGTATGCAGTTCATGGTGACAGGTACAGGTAGCTCCGAGACATAAAGAACAATGAAACAGGTATGCAGTTCACGGTGACAGGTACAGGTACCTACAAAATAAATAAAGAACATTAAAACAGGTATGCAGTTCATGGTGCAGGTACAGGTAGCTCCGAGACAGAAAGAACATTGAAACAGGTATGCAGTTCATGGTGACAGGTACAGGTAGCTTCGAGAAATAAAGAACATTGAAACATGTATGCAGTTCATGGTGACAGGTACAGGTACCTCCAAACAAATAAAGAACAATGAAACATGTATGCAGTTCATGGTGACAGGTACAGGTAGCTTCGAGAAATAAAGACCATTGAAACATGTATGCAGTTCATGGTGACAGGTACAGGTAGCTCCAAACAAATAAAGAACAATGAAACATGTATGCAGTTCATGGTGACAGGTACAGGTACCTCCAAACAAATAAAGAACATTGAAACAGGTATGCAGTTCATGGTGACAGGTACAGGTAGCTCCGAGACATAAAGAACATTGAAACAGGTATGCAGGTCATGGTGACAGGTACAGGTAGCTCCGAGACATAAAGAACATTTAAACAGGTATGCAGTTCATGGTGACAGGTACAGGTAGCTCCGGGAATAAAGAACATTAAAACAGGTAAGCAGTTTATGGAGACAGGTACAGGTAGCTCCGAGACATAAAGAGAGTTAAAACAGGTATGCAGTTTATGATGTCAGGCACAGGTAACTCATAGAAATGTATGTATTGAAAAACAAAGCAATTAAAGTTTTAAAATGTTGTAAAACATAATTAACAAAGCAGAATAGCAATAAAATCTGGATACTATTAAGCCAACGATTACACTTTATTATTATATTACACTAATATTATTTCTATAATCCAAAACGTTGCATTGTAATTTAAAAAAATACACCAGCATAAAACTATTTCTTTACTTTGCTTACATTACAGCAAATGTTCTGTTTTCCTTTAGGTCTTTCTTTTCTTCTTTTGCATTGTTATGTACGAAAACACCTTTGTTTTTTTTTATTTTATCAGATTTGTTTATTGGGTTTATCGCCCCACCAACAGTATTTCAGGAGACGGTATCCACTTGAAGCAGATATAGTGCTGCCTTCACTGTGTATAGCATGCTGTGAACACCTGGCATGATACCACACCCAGTCACATTATCCTGACAACGGGCCAACCAGTCGTGGAACTACCCTTATATTTGCTTGAGCGTTAGCAAGGGAGCTATAACACTACCACTTTTAACGACTTTGGTAAGTCGCGGTCCTGGATCGAACCCGGGGCCTCCCGTATCTGGAGCCGACGCTCTACCGATTGCGCTACCAGGTCCGGTATCAGATTTGTCTTTAAATATGTTTAAAACATAAATCAAACGTTATGTTCGAATTTAAATGTTTTCATATATTTATAAGAAACCTCACTATTCACTCGTTATACTTAAAATTACGTTAACTCTTCGCCTTTGCTGCAAAAAATACAAGTTACATGAAAATGTCACATTTTGTAATCGTTTAATCAGATCTTGGCATAAGGTCAATAAATGATATTATGTGTTCACTGTATTTGCCAGCTCAGTGAACACAGTATTATATGTTTATAGGTGATACAACTTCCTCAGTGCACAAGGATAGCAAACTAAGGGGACAAATTACCTCACCTGCATCACGTATGTGGCACGCTGCGTGATAACATCACGTGTGCAAGTGCGGTTGTTGTAGTATACGTGGCCACTAACTGTTCCAGACGACCGGCACGTAATCACATCTAGAAGAGAAGTCTTGCCAGAACCTGGAATGATTAAATGTAATGCAATGTACAATCATTTGAAAACAGCCTTACAATGTGCAACAATCCCGAAATGTGAGATGACTCACTTGTCATATATTCTTAAACAAGACATACACTGTACTAGAAAAAGGTCAGAGACAGTTGATACATATTTTGAATCACGAAATTATTTTAGTTTTTTTCTGTTCTCCAGTTCTCTCCGGTAGAATCTAGTTCATGTTTATAGAACCATTAGAAAATCAAAAAGTGCTAACATGTAGTTCTTTAAGTGTCCAGTATCTCTCCCATGTCACGCGATCTCATCTTACGCCAGACATTAAACCTCAAAGTTTCATGACCACATATTAATTTTAAAATTTATAAATTAGTAGTCAGACATAAGATTGTGAGTATATACACATATATTGTTAGCATATCAAGTAAATTCCTTCAGTACCAAGTAATCCCAGTGTTCCCTCAATGTCGTTTAGATAAAGGAAACATAAAATGTAAATGTCAACAAAACAGATGTTGACCAGCCCACCTACATAACGTTATACATACAATTTACTGGCCAACATATGTACCTCCCTACTTACAAACATATCTACCTACCTACCTGTTCATTAACCTGCCCGCCCACCAGCATACCTACCCACCATCTTACCTTCCCGCCAACCTACCCAGCATCCTACCTACCCGCCAATCTACCCTCCTATATACCTACCAACCAACGTACCTACCCACCAATCTACCCATCAGATTATGTACCTACCTACCTACTTCAAAACTTACCCAGTCTCCTACCCACTAACCTACCTACCCAACCAACAAGCCTACCCACTTACCCAGTTACCCACCAACCAATCTACCCACCCAATTATCTACCTATCAACAACCTACCCACCAACCTATGTACTGATCTTCCCATCTACCCACCAACCCACCTTCCCTCCAACCCAGCTTCCTACAACGTACCTAACCACTTACCAACCTCGCCATCAACCTACATACCCATTAACCTATGTACCTACCTACCTATTCAAAACCTACAATCATCCAACATACCCACCAACCCAGCTACCCACCACCAATCTACACACCCAATTACCTACCAACTAACCCCCCAACCTATGTACATATGTACCTATCTACCAACGTACCAACCAATCCAGCTACCCACCAGCCTCCCTAACCACCAACCAAAGTACCCACCAACCCACCAGCCTACCTAGCTACCCACCAACCAAAATACCCACCAACCCAGCAACCCACCAACCCAGTTACCCACTAACCTGCTAACCTACAAACCTATGTCCCTTCCTACCTACTTACCAACCTACATACCCAACCACCTAAAACACACATCCACCTACCTACCCATCCACCTACCTAACCATCCACTAACCTACCAACTCCCGTCCCTTAACCAGGATATGAATTGATGCGTATTAAGTTTTTAAGACATAATTTATCAAGGAGACAGGTTTTGCGCAACTAAGAACTGAATAATAGCTTATTGAAAGTTTATTTAAAGTTAAAACCAAGGCATGGTATGGGTTCATGGCTGGTTTACATCTACGTTGCAGATATAAATAATAATAAATTAATCAACTAACCAGTTTATGCGTGATAGATTATATTTATTGCGAAGTAAGCATATTTGACCCTATATGGTAGGATGAAAAAAAGAAGAAATACGATGACGGACAAACATTGACAGCGCTAAAAACAAGCGTCAATGTCATTATTTGGATACACACTATTTGTCTAAGCTTCAGTAACAAGTGAGCTTTCCAACAAAGTATAGTAGTTCTATTTAGGTAATGTTATTTCACAAGTATAAACAGTTTAAAAACAATTTCAAGCAGGCTGATGCAGCACGATTCAACAATGCATGATAACTTTATTTGATATTTTTATCTCAAACCAGACAGTCTGTCAATTTTAAAGGTGGTATCAGCAACTTTGCCTATTTCAACTACAAATAACGATAACATAGGTGTGTTTGTGCATGCTTGTGAATGATTAATGGGCTATAAATGGATTTTAGCTTGAAAAATATGTATGATATTTACAAAAGCACGATATATTTGATTTGATGTTTTATACTTCGTTTTTTTTCTGTTTTATCTGCAACTGACAAAGATGTCCTTTACAAACATATAAGATCAGACGCCAGCATTTTTTCTTGGCATTAATTTGAGTTTTACAATTGCCACCTGAAACATTTCGGATACAACTATTAGTTGTTTCATATGATTGTGGTCACTTCCTATCAAGCCAGTACCGGTTTATACTTAACTTGTGTAGTAAGGTAGGGTTCTCTAAATGGAAGTCATATTAATCTCTACATAAAAATTCCTATGAGCATTACCAGTCACGTAAAACTGTAACATATCTGTTTGTCTTTATGCTCTTTTTTCTGGTACAAAGTATCTAACACTAACTTTAAGTGTAGGATTTAAGGTTAAAATATAACTAATGTACATTGATCATTTGACAAAAGAATATGTGTCACTGTGTTAGGTCGTTGTATATAACAAGTAGCCCAACTATAAATTATAATAATACACGGCCCCTTACCTGAGTTTCCGAGTATGGCGGTCATGTGACCTGCCTTCAACTGCAAGGAGACGTCATCCAAGACGACCTTCTGACGTCGCGGCCTTAGACACGCCCCTTTCCACCACGGACCTACGTACTCGTTAACGACGTACCTGACGTTCAGTACACTCAACGTCGCTGGACGTTGCTCACCTGACGTCACATCATTCGGGATGCCATGTGTCGTCAACACTACGGTGTCGTCTGATGTACCAGTGGGAATATCAACAACTCCAGCGCAGTCCGGGGAATGATTGTTGTGAGTTTTCTTAAAGTTCATACTTTCCGGCATCACTAGTCAGAGAAACGGACGTGTACACAACTAAATGGACGGACGAACAATCGCGTTACCTTTTATAACACTTTCCCAATGTGCACAAATATACTCCAAAGTATACTTGACTACAAAACTAGTTTTCCCAAATAATGCTCCGGCTCGTTCTCCCCTTCACTTTCATAGCCGTCTCCTTACTGCACATGACATTTACCTTATAAATGATCAATATTATAATCCATTGATTGTTTTAACAAGAGCAAACGTTCCAATTGTTTACATTGATACATCCAGCCACATTATCGTGCAACGTGTATACACAGTTACTATGCGGTAAAGACATATATGCCTAAACAGACGGATATAGAATACCAATATGCGTTCCCCTCGGATTCACATGCGTCTATTTATGGCAACATAACGTAGGCCTTACAAGCCGAACTACTGGAAGTTTTTTTGCAATATTGACTTGTATGAACTCAGTGTATGATCAAAGGCAACTAACTCTACACAAATGTCAGCTCTCTACACAACTGTCGTGTCCAACAAACCTGGTATTGTCAGATATTTATAAGCTGAAACTTGTTTTACTTTAAACAAAAATTGATATTCAAAAAGACTGAGTTGTTTTCTTAAACAACATATATCCATGTTCGCGTTTAAAGACATGATGAACGTCATGGAATGTAAAGGTATTAATTTTTCGCACATTTCAGATCGATAAAATCTTCTATATCAAGAAAAGGAACGTCTGCCTAACTTGCTGCGTCGGTCTATCACCTAGGAGATGCATTATGACTCATTATGATGAACTGAAGGAGAAATCAGTCATGTTTTTTTCGCATGTACAAATTCCAAGCAATTTATTGCAGCTTATGTTAAATTTAAGTTATTTGAAAACAAGGTTCAGGAACAATATATTCTGTCTCAATGTCGCCATACAATCACAGCAGTACCCACACATAGCTGAAGCATAAATTTATGTACATCACAGTCTAGTTTATAAGGTAAAGGACTCGCTATGAAAAGTGGATCTTTGCCGCCAAAACCATTTGCATTGAGGGTAAATTTGGACTTATTTGGACTAATTGCTAAAAAGAATTATATAATTAGTCTAAAAATTTACATAAATAATAAGAATAGACATCTCCAGATTGTCTTCTTAAAATTTTAATGATACAGCCAACACAATAATTACATTCAATGCATAATCCCAGTTGAAGAGCGGGAAAAATGATAAAAACTAGTAATATATAGTAACACTTTTATTTTTAAGATAAAGATAGCAAATAAACAATAACACATAAGAACAATACTGACAGACATGATTTGGCAACAATTACATAATTACAAAAACAACATAATTACATTATTTCATCCCAATGCTGACACTTACAGCCGAATGTGTTCAGTGAACTGGACGTCATGCAGCCATTTCTTACAGCACTATTTAACTACTTCCAGGATGTTATAGTCACGGGCTTTAATTAATCTGCACAACTGCTAGTTTATCTTCTTTCGACGTTTTTTACAGCAACAGGATACGTTTACAGTAAGATCCTATCCAAGCTGAAGTTTTAAACTGTACTATATATAGCAAGATTTAACACGTACAATAAACACATGTTTTAAATTAAATCTAGTAAAAACTAGATAAGCAGAATCATTTTTTTAACTATTAATACAGTATGAATTTTTCAATCAAATGTTATCAATAATAAAGTCAAAATATGGTGTCAATATTGTATTGAAAAATGAATTTTAATTGATGCAATGTCGGTATGGGAAATATATTTGTTTTATAAAGTAAAGCTTTGGTTTTTATTATTTGTCGACAAGCCTGTAACTGCAGACAGCAAAAAGTAAGTAAACAAATCTGCTGCTAGAAAAAAGGCTATTCAGCCTACAAGGATATTCACTAGAACACACTGCTAGTAGATCTATATGTAGATCAATATGGCAATATTCTTTGGAGAAACTCGGGATTGCAAAGGTTCCGTAAGGTTGCCCCTGTACATGTAGTTGTACACATATGTAAGGGACGTTAATCTTAAAAGTCCCCTGACAAATAAGCCAATATGTAATTGTATCACAGCATTCATAATTAACATGCTGCTGGTTCTATAGAAAACAATAAAAATGTCAAGTTCTACTGGAGGCATTCTAGTTTGTTTATGCAATTAAATAATATGCATTATATGCTAAATTAAGCTGATTATTTATCTGCAACCTTACAAAAACTTACACAAGCAATGCAAGGTCGTGACTAGTTAAAAATAGAATGTATGAAAACGGTATTAATATATATTATTGTATAATATAAGTTGTTTTCGTTGTTTAGCATTTATAATATTACCATTATTTGGAACAGGTGGTTTCTGTTTTTATTTTGAGTCATTTATATAAACTGTATTACATATATATATCATACTGAAGAATAAACTCCAGGTACTAATGACGTGTTTAACGCTTTTGTTACGTACAAAAATGTCATGTTAATTGCTTCAGAAAAGAAATACCAAAGAAAAAGAACAAACATTAATTACATAGTTGTCTTATCCACATGATATTGTAAAGCTCTCTTACTTTACATTACAATATTAATTTAAATATTATATATCTGTTTTGCTATTCATACAAACGTTTAGAATTTATCGAAGTCCTCAAACCAATAAGACGTTTGAGATTTGCATTTAAAACAATGCAGTAAGTGATATCACACGACGGATGTTTTGACACATATGACTAGAAAAGCGTCTGCCAGTAACATTGCATCCGCTTTGAAAGTATTAACCTTGTGTTCAAACCTAAGCGGATGCATTTGACTACAGAAAGGGCGTGTAAAACATTAACAAAAGACAAGGCATGTCAAGCGAAACAGGACAAAAATGATGTTAAAGGGGCGTCTCTGCCAGACTCCATATATGTTAAAAAATAGTCTTGCAGACATACCGATATTTGACTAGGGTTAGCAGAAACATTCCCGCTATTTTCCAACAATATATATTTTAGACGATAAATAATCCGAACGTGTAAATGACTTGAAAGAAAAGAAAAATCTGATTTCATTTAGCTGATGCAAAAATCATTTAAATGCTGATTTATAGTACATGAAATACGTTCGTTTGATACATACTCCAGAGTGTCACATTCAGCCAGCTTCGTGTTGTACTAATCATATTTATAAAGACTTAAAAAGACTATAAAGAGAAGATTGTAAAGACTGTGATCAGACATCTCCTTACGGACGTTAGATCTATACAATGTGCCGTCTGATCAATTTGTGTATGACCGGCTATAAACTAATAAAATCATCCACATTTGAAGCTATTGTCTATCCAGTTAAAACAAACGTGAGTCACTTTTCAACGTCTGATTATGCGACGCCCAACAGTGTATGTTAATGGTAATACTAGACTTCTAGGTGTCTTTAAATGTCCTTGAGGAAAAGAAAGCTTATGGTTATACTGTAAGGGTTGCATGATACCAGGGATGAAGATGACAGATATTCTAGATTTGATTTGAGGTTTGTTTTTTCATCCTACAGTGCTATCTGCAATTGCTGAAAACCAAATTCTGACAAATGAATAAAAAAGGCTAAGGCATTAATAGTTTTAGTCATGATTAATAACCCATTGAGCAGAATTCTAAGGATTATGTAAGATTGCTCGAGAGAATTGACACCTTAAATAACTAAGACCTTAAATAACTAAGCGCATTATAAACTGCACATCACTTATTAGCAGATTTGGTACGTTGGTTTAGGTTTAGGACTCAGATGATGTGAAGGTATCAGTTGAGGTTGGGAATACCCCTGAGTTTGAAGATGACTATGACACACATGAAGGTGGCGGTGGTGAATCCCCCGACTGCCCAGAAGTTTCTGGTCATGTTGGCCACGGCTTGTGGGTAGAACAGCTTCAGATACGAGTCTCCTGTCCGGAAACACTGCGTCGCTGAAGTAAGAGGATTACAAACTTGACACGCTGATGACATGAAAAAAGGAATGATGCAAATACAAGAGTGGAAATCTCTATAGTTTATGCTAAAGAAAGATTTATCATGCGACATTTGCCAAGCATATAAAACACCTGCAAGCAGCTTAAATAGATTAACATGCAAAACAAACGCGATACACATCTGAATAGAGTATAAACATAGGTAATGACTTCTGAAAAGCAAAAATTGCTTTCTATTGATTTTGAAAAAAAATCTTCAAGTTAGAAAACCAATAACTAGTGAGTTAACCAGTTTTTGTAAGAAAAACATCCAAGGAAACAATGCCTCGTGGAAACACAAATTTTTATTTCGATAAAGTAGAACATGACAATACTTCATGTAAAGTTTATTTAAACAATCTTTATTTAAGTATCTGTCAGTGACGTACTATTGCTCCTGCAGTGTAGGTCCAGTTTATGGAACTCGTTCGCTGCCAGAATCTCCCCGGCATACTTGAATATGTTCCCCCACGCAATCCACTGGAACACCGGTAACATGTTCTCCAGGCTCCTAAATAAAGGAAACAATAATTAGTTTATTAATTGACTTAAAAGTATCTACAAATATACATGACATGTATTGCAGACAACTGTACACCATACGCATTTAAGGCATCTGTACTGTATAGGTATTGCTGAAAACTGTATTGTATATTTATTCTAGACATCTATGCAGCATATGTATTGTGAACAAATGTAAACCATATTATTTGAAAAAGGTCCTGTACATGACATGTATTGTAGACAACTGTACATGATATGTGCTGTAACACATTGCACAACGTCTGCACTTTAGACGTCTGTTCGACATGTGAAATTGTAGGCAAATGGCATCATATGTGCTGCAGACAACTGTGAGTCATACATATTTAAGGTCAGATATAGCCGTTGGCTATTTGTACTGATTTTGTACTATTACAGGACCTTTTCATCTTGCTGCAATATGTTATTAGACTCGACGATTCTCGCCTTTACTGTAAGTTTTTTTATTGGTGTCCATTCTTTTAAAATGCTTTATATGCTGAACAAATTTGATTATTTCTATTCTTTATGCCGTTGGCACCTACATCTTCATGGTAAATTGTATCAATAAGATTGGTGGGCATTATAATTAGTCTAATGTACCATGACTCAAACATTAACTTTAGGCATTTTTAACCGTACCACGCTGTAACTAAGTGGCCCTCATAGGCATGACTTGGGCATGTTAGACAAACAATGTAGTTTCAGATTAGATAACCCTCGCTGAGCGTTTTCTTGTCAGGAGCTACACTATTTGCTCCTAAGTCTCCTTAAGTATGCTTTGCTGCATATGCATTATATGTGGATATGAAATTATAAAGCCCTTTAGTGAGCTTTATTCATGTCGTATGTTCAGGGGTAATGAAGCGGCAATAACCCGTTACTCAAATGCACCGGAATGTCGATGTCACCAGATCTGTGCCTCTGTACATGTTCCCTTTTGTACGGGAGTTCAAGAAACAGGACGGCTCACGTGTCAATACATTTCCACGGACCGTAGAAGAAGAACAAAATACCAAATACATGACACTCCAACGGAATGTGTGTTAAATCGATTTAGTAATGTCGGTGTGTAAAACCATCGATTAACGTGGAAATGGGGGATGTTGTTTTAATTGATTGAATTTGATTGAAATAAAAACTTTATCCTCTCGCAATATTGAAAAGTGTACTCGTTATCAATTCGTGAAATAATATCAGGTATATGAAATACTTAATGTAGCGGAGATAAAATGCTAATGACTTTAGATTACATGTATAATTAATCATATTTCAAAGATTTTGCATAGAAAAATGATGTAATGATATGAAGATTTATAAAATACTACGGAGGCATTTAAGCCCTTAATTTGAAATTTAAGTATAATTGTCCTCAAATGAAAAATATCTACTATCTTTAAATTAAACACTTTTCTACACTTAGCTATGTCAACATATGTATTTACAATGTTGTCGCAATATTGACTTTCTATATTGACTTATTATGTTAATTTCATTGACCAATTTACTTTTGTTACTGAAAGTGTTACATGTATTATTGACAACAGTCGTTAAGAAAGGTAAAACGTTTTGTGATGAGGAAGCTGTTTCGCGTTGTATATGTTAATGTATACATAACACAACATCTGTGTTAATAATCCATATTAAATTCGAAGTTCATTTCTAACAATTTCATGCTAAAAGTAAAAAGAAATATAAAAGAGAACTAGCAAAAACGAAAGTAGATTTTGACAACGAAGCTTCAAACATTATATGGCTGTACTGGATCTAAACTATTTGCCCAATCCTTAATTACATGTGCTAATCAGTTTAAGAGGTAAACTATACTCCGTTAAAGCAGCCCTTTCGTTGCAATCAAGGTGAAAATGCAAGACAATGAAATAGAATATGTAATTGATTGTTCATGTAAACGTGTCCAGTAGAGAACTGTATCTGGTGTAGTGTAGGTGGAGATATAGTTGTTACTATAATATGCCAGAATTGAGACCTTTCACTTCAAATATGGTCTTTAAAAGTTTATTACAGGCAATAATGTGTAAAGACAGCAAAGCTAGATATAAAAACGTGTCGAATCACAGCGTATAAATGCTAAGAATGTTGGTACATTTGTATTATGTTGTGTAAAGGCAGCAAATGTAGATAGAAAAGCATTAAGATAGAGAAAAGAAACACGGTGTCGAATGACAGAGTATTAAAAAAACTTAAACATAGGGCCACTCACCTCGTGAGACAACGTCTACATTACTATTGTCTGCCTAGTTAACATTTTAGTTAAGTAAGATTCTCATAGTATCGATACCGTGTCCATGTTAATAGGATTAACCAAGGTTAAAACTATGCAAAAGAACTTGAGAACCAATAAGTAGCTACTTGTTGTACTATATTTAAGACAATAAATATGTCTCAAAGATGATTGTAATAGTACTTAATAAAGCTTGAGACCAGGTAAACTCTGATTCTGAAATGTGCTAGTGATCAGGCTGCGGAGAAACTAAAAAGTGTCGCCATTAGTTGTCATTTGTAACTTTAAAGCACACTCCTCACAGTGGTTACGTTCCGCTGTGATAAAATAACCATTGACGTCTTGAAAAGCACGTGACCATAGTGGAGTGCTAATGTACATCGATATTGGTGATAAAATGAGATGAAAGATGAAAGGCACGTGACCTCTGTCTTGGATGTTAGCTTGGAAGCTAACAGAATTAATGGTGTCAGTTTTGCTAGCGAGGTAGAGATTCATGCTAAACAGATACACGATTGTTTTATTTGAGAAAACCTTTGTTCCAAGATCGACTTTACACACATGAGTTGTTACCTGAGGAATCCTGACGCCATAAGTCCCGACGCTGACAGTATAATGGCGACTGTGCTGTTGGCGAGGGCGGGATTCATGAAGGCGCCCATCACAAGCACACACATGATCTCCCCAAACAAGCACAGGAAGCACGTGAGCGCCGTGTACAGCAGGAAGTTCTCTGTCTGCGGCTGTAGACCAGTCACCCTGCACAGACGGGAAAAAAATAGTGATTTAGTATTATAATCATAGTCCGTTTCTTATATATGCTGAAAATTGGAACACTCTATTTTATGAAAATCTGATACTTTACATTTAATACTTTACATATGAGGTGTGTGGTGATGACATCCGACACGGGGGTACAGGGACTGACACGGGTGTACGGGGACTGACTGAATATCAGATATAAGTGTCTACAGTCCTCTAGTAATCGTATGTCCTAAAAACTTGAACGCTGTAGTTCATATACTACCTTTGTAAAGTTATTACATGTCAACATGACACGATCGTAATGGGGCAGGTGCTTCGACTTACAAGAAAATGAATAAATAACAGAACGAATCCCAGAGTGTTTGTTCTCTCAGCTATATTTTAGTAACATCTGGCATTTACAAAAGACTGATTATTAGAATTTAAGAAGGCGATTAATTACATAACCTGCTGTTTTTGTACAGTTTTAGCATGGCTCATATAAATTTAAACAAAACAAATTAAGTTGTGGTAATTATTTTAGCTAAAATTAATACAAAAGATACCAACAGTGTAACCAGCCATTAGTTTCAAGGATATAAAACAATGCGGAAAGGTATTTAGTGCTTGTTTACCTATTATGGTGTACATATACTCTGTGTCTGATTAAATCATTTGGTTGCAATGTTAGATACTTCATTATTCAATTTAATCGATGAAAATGCTAGATTGAAACATATATATATATATATATATATATATATATATATATATATATATATATATATATATATATATATATATATATATATATATATATATATATATATATATATACACACACACACACACAACAACAACAATGTAGTAATAGAAGAAGAAGGACGCCGAGGGCGCTGAACACTAACCAGTAGACAATGCTGCTAAAGATGGCGGAGCTACACATGGAGAACGGGACGATATGGAGGAGGTAGGCGAGCAAGAACGTCACGCCGGAGTACAGCCCATCCCGACACTCCCGGTAGTACAGATCCCGCAGTGGGGGAACTACAACGACACGGACGAGCTCTTTGTTTAAGTTGCATAAACATAGCATTACGACATTTGATATCACATTTACCATGACCATGCTACATAATATCCAATTATTTATTTACAACTGCATACAAGGTTTACTGAGGTATGAGAATATGCATGACAAGTGAAAAGCGACAAAAAGGAAAAATAGTAGCAACAAAAGTTTAAATATGCTTAATTTTTGTATTAGTCGACTCCTGGACCACTTGCATGACAGAACAATGCTTGTACTGACTGCGTCAGATTCTGAGTACATGCATGTCTTATGTAGTATGTTATTGCTATACATTGCAACTGGCACAATGTTTACAAACAATGTTCTATTTTGGTGATGATTTTGAAGGGGTACAACCAGCACTAAGCAGTTTTTATATTAAAGTCTGTCCCAAGTAAGGGGTCAGTCTCCATTGTTTTAATTAGTCTTTGTGCTGTATAGTCCTGGTCGTATTTGAATGGTCTTGTGTTAATATCACTGTTTCATGGAAGTAAGTATGACCAGTACCGAATTAGCAAATGGCAGATTCGTACCTAATAAATAACAATATCACAAAGTGTAACTTATTAGTAAGGATAAATCTGAAAACGAAAAACGTAAACAAATGAGCGACATATGTTTAAAACTGACATGCGAAAGGTCGAATTAAAACGATGAGCAAAAATAAAACTGTAATACCTACTTCTTCTAGAATTAAAAATAAATCCTTGTGCTTATCGGCACATAAACTAACACAGCAACACTTACTGTGATAATTAAGATCGCATTAACACCAATGTGTTCGGATAACAATACCCATGGCTGTTACGAAAATCAACTTACGAGGAAAAGTTGCAAATAATTTAAGCAATTATAACCTTCTTCTATGTACTAAAACATCAAATCTCAATAAGATAAACGTATATGATTATTATATGTAAAAACCTATATTGATAACGATTAAAACAATGCGTGTACGTACATAAAACAACTGCGTTCAGGGCTGCAACGTATGGCGGAACTTGTGAACTCTGGTACAAGAGGCCTATCCGGTCCTGCACGCTCGTCTGATCGTTCTTGAGGTGGCCCAGGAAAATACAGATGAACGGGACAAACAACGACAACATTAGCAGACGACAAAGGTAACTCGTTCTGTCACGGAATACGTTCAACGTCATCCGACTGAAAATATGTCAGGGTACATCCTTTAGAAACATAGATATGTTAATTAAATGACTAAAATATAAACAGCAGCACAAAAAACACACAATTTTTTAATAATTTAAATGGTTCGTTTTTTGTGTGGGTAACTTTTCAATGTATGTGAATGATGTTAATATCGAGACATATCACCTTTGTTTGGTAAATGTCACTAACCAATCTGGTGTTTCCTTTTATTAATAAATTATACAGAAATATATAAATATACAGAAATATCATGCACAGTTATATTGTCGTTGTCTGATCAGGCATAATTAAATATAAAACACGTTCTTGAGATGTTTTAAACACGCGCGTATGGAATTCCTGAAAACCGAAAGCCTTATTAACTCAGTGATTTATTTTATACGAATGTAACGTGTGGTTTATGTACTAGTATATTTATAAATGATGCTAAAGGGCTTGAACAATTTCATAATGAACTTATTCAGTACCCACTGTTAATAACTTTTTCATTTTATGTGTGGTATAAAGTAGCGCATTTTTGCCCTTTACATATCATTGCACAATGTGTATGTCACCTGAGTAGTGTAAAGAGAGTCCTGAAGAACGTGGACTGGTTGGGTCTGTGGTAAGTAAATCTTTGAGCCAGGAGTTGTCTGCCCGTGGTGGGTTTCATGGTATCCTCAATGATGTAATACACAATGTCCTTGTGTAGGTCCGAGTTGGCATACTTGCTGATCAGCTCCTTCACGCGATCGGCACTCTCCTCCTCGCGCGAGTTATCCCGTCGGTCAACGCTGGCAAGGTCAACTAAAATCAAAGGTCAATGTCACGGGATCAAGCCATAGTTATTGGTGTTGCTGATATAAACGTCAATATAGAGTTGAAAATATAGATATAAGTAAAGGTTACCAAACGGCAATTGCTGTGAGACAATGTAACTTTTTATATGTATATTTTTTAAAAAAAATAAAATAAAATATACAAATGCCTTTAATAATGATTTGAAGTACTTTTCATATTAGTTTAAATGTTGCAACAAGGGTACGATTAAAGATAAATCACAAGGTACTTTAAACAAATCAGCATGTGTGCATTCCACACTAAAAGTTTACTTATTATTCCTACAGACACAGAATTTAAAACCTTGGTCAACCTTAACATTTTCTTATTGTATCATCGTTTGAAAATATATTCAACATGAGGCAAAGTATTATGTATGCTATAAAGACAGCTGCTGTTTCCAGCTGCAGACGTTACTAGAAAATTGAAGATTTAAACAGTTACCATAAAAATCCGAAGGGTTCGTGTATGTTGGACAAGGATAGCCAAGTTTGTTGAAATATGGGACTATGTTTTTCGTCTCCCCGTAATACATGACCTGACCACGGGCCAATAACGCCACCTGCAGATATAGTTAGTGTTAAGAGAAATCAAGGTACAGAACGGGAGTTGTTCACTTTAATTAGCATTTTCATTACTGAATATCGTGTTTATAAATAGATATGCAGACTCCGTTAAAATTTAATTGAAAATCCGCACAAGGAATTGCAAACGGGCCTGAATGATGAATAAATAACCATTTGAATACGTATTACAAAGCATCAGTGATTAGCCTAAAACATGTCTTAATGATGTTGGTGCAAACCCCATTTTAGTGATTAGCAAGCGGAAATTATCACTTTAATCAAAATAAGAGATTAGCAAAACCTTACCAACATAATTAAATATTGATGAAGTACTGCGTAACGTCATTATTTTACGAGACGACGGCCCACCGATCACCATTTATTGTGTTCCACTTCGAGTGCTACAACTTCCACTTCGAGTGCTATTAGCAGAACAGTGCGCTAGTGCATGGGCGGGTCCACAGTTTTAACATAAAGAGGGGTGATTTGTTTCTATTGAACGTTTTGGCGGAATGGATATGTTAAACGACACAAGAATAACAATTTAGCGATTGAACCTCAATTTTAACCCATTAATACCACAGATACTTTAATATTACTGCTATCGCCTATCATATATATAACAAAAAATGACGAAGGAGAAGACGAAATGTGTACATCTGTACACAGTTGCTTCAAGGGGATCCGAGTGTATGCTCCTAAATGAAACGTTTGATTTCGGTACTGTTTAAGATGCGATTTAACATGTATACTTTTTACTAGCCAACTGGTTTATGGACAATTAACAATTGGTTTTGGAAATGTCGATGGGGTGACGTCGCAGCTTTAAGAAGCGATAATATTTTAACGATTATGATGTTGTTGTTTTTTTGTGTTTCTTGAACAACTACCATTTATTCAATCAATCAATCAACGTCCATGTATTTTGCATTTCCAGACACTTTAAAGCCCCAATCTGTTAGTTGTTGCCTTAATCATTTACCCTTCGACCTGGCAAAGATTTCAGTTTTTTTTACTTGTTTAACTTGTCTCCTTAAGCGTTTTGGTCGGAGATTAACATGTGCAGACGACATATAGAACATACAACTATACACATTGTATGGATATATCTATGCCTGCGAAAATATATGTCATGTGTATATGCATGTATATGTGCTATATGTTATCATTACGTCACTGTTGCGCCGATCGGTGCAGTGTTTGTAACTGACATTTACACATGACATATACTTCGCATGCATAGTTAGAGGCTTTATTAGACTGTTAAGCTTCAAATGCTTAAATATTAAATACAGATACTTGAAAACCGACCAAAATCCTTCCAGCCTAAAGATAATACAATATTTTGAAGGACACATAATATTCTTGTGATCAGAGCGAATACTTGAATCCTTTTTTCGTTGTAGGTTATACTCAGTTTGCTTTTCCAGGAAAATGATGCAATCTAGTAATTATAGTTTACCACTGTGAACGTCTAGGCAATGGACAATGTACTTGGTAAAGGTTGCTTTAGTTACAAAAGAACCATTAGCATGCACTTCCAGACCGTACAATTATTCGAACTACAAACCATTTGTATTCCAGCGTATCCGATAGATGTTCCGACTGAGATTGGCATTAGTATAGAGGACAGATGCATTTATAGAGTACTGATACTAATATATTACTACATTAAATATTAGCTGCGTAAGCTTTAATTTACTATGCCGTGCGTTGTAAGTTTTATATAAAAACGTCATTATATTTAGTATTTGTGGTGAGCCACTCACAACTTGTTCCTCTCTGAGAGTCTTATCTAGCCTTAACCCCTTTCAATAATATTAGGTCAAAACCAACTCCATTCTTAGCTTGGGTTTTGCAACTTTATGCAGTTACAAAAAACTAACTTAGTACAACATCTACAAACGGACCTGGTCAAACATTTTGAAGATCTCGGACCTCGGTTGGTGAATGGTGAGAAGGACCACCTTGCCGCTGTTGTGAGCCAAGTCCGCTAGAGAGGAGATAAGGTGGCGGGCCGTGAAACTGTCCAGGCCTGAGGTGGGCTCGTCAAGCAGGATTATCTCTGAAACAGGACCAAGTAGATGTTTATGTCATACTTCATGGTTCATTTCAAGTAATCGCAATGTTCAGTTTAAAATGCAGAGTGGTGCTTCCTTCTTCTATTGGACGTTTGAGATTAGCTTGCGGCCAGTGAAATAGTAAAGACTGGAAGACAGATTGTCCAGCAAAATGATCCCTCAAATGAGAGGTTCATTGCGGATCAATTGCTAATGTTATCAGTGTCTAGCTATATTCGGTATTCGAGACGGTATTCTGTATTTTGGTGCCTTGTACATCAGTTATATATAACAAACTATAATGATTTAATAACTAGGGTATAAGAATTGATAAAACTGTTTGATTGCCATCTTTGCCAGACATCTATTAACATCTACACAGTCACATCAGAAGTGACACATTTGATTGTAGGTCATACGTACTTGGGTCCTGTAAAAGCTGTATTGCTATGGTGACGCGTCGTTTCTCTCCACCGGATATTCCACGCACTATACTGCCCCCTATTTTAGAGTCAGCCACGTGCTTCAGTCCCATCTCGATTATCACCTTACTAACCTGAAAAAAACCCACAACATTATTGTTCATGATCATTTATTTTCTTTCACATTAAGCACGAAATGAAAATGTGTCAAAGTCTCGGATGCCATTAAAGTGGCTTGCCTAGATTATGATGATCCGCACTTCAAACGTACGCCTTATGAATTTTAAATGATCACGTCACTATCAAGTCAATACTGTTTTGACAGTCCCATTGTCGTAAGTCGGAGATACACTAGGTTCGAAGATATACTAGGCTGTTGTGCTAAAACAGCTAAAAGAGGCGAAAAGCGTCGCGGTGCTTCCGATTCTCCCAATCTGAAGATAACACAAATCTCTTGGGGGCTAGCATGTTTACGGCACTGTATTGTCTTCTCTGTTTATTGTGGTTCACCAAAGTTTCATTTTTACAAAATTTGGCAGAAATGCATACTTGGCCAACGGTGATCAAGGCGACCAAGTGGAAAGTAAATGTTCCACAGCGTTAGTGCAGATCACGATCAGAACCTCTCGGCAAAAGCTGTTTGACCTGGGTCTACCAAATTTCTATTAGCCTGTTTAGTTCGTATAAACTAGGTAGAAAATAAAATTTATCTGTCCTTCTCTACCTTTTCCTCTATGTCGAACGCTGAAGCGTTGCCTGGCAGCCGTAACTGTGCACTGTAGCGTAGAGTCTCCCGGACTGTCAAGTTAGGCAGCAACCGGTCAGCCTAGGATTAAAGATCAAAATGTAAATGGCATACATTTCCATTACAAAATCATAATCAACGATGTTATATCGGATGTGTAGTGAATTAATCATACAGACAGTGATAACCGTGGCATAGAAACCGATAATATCATCCTACTTACCAATAGGTATATGCATGCTATTATTTGTTTATTTGCTACCACGATGTACAAGTCTAAATACAACTGTGTCCAGTTCTGTTCTGTGTTGGGTTTTTACAGTTATTTATTATAAGCAATCTTTATTCGTTGAAAAGGTTTATACACTATTGGATTATACATCGTATGTTTTCAGCACCAACGCCTTTATACACTTTCACTTTATATAAAGTACTTGCATCCCTCTGTATACCAGTGCTACATATATATATATATATAAACATGTCTATCTTATAGTGATAGTCTATAAAGCGTTATTATATTTGAAGATGTACTGGTATACACACCTATCTACAGTACATCTTCAAATATAATAACGCTTTATAGACTATCACTATAAGGCAGACATGTTAATATTAAGCAATGAGTTATAGGCTATTACTTAAGTATACAAAATACCTAAATCTATCGTTAGCAAAGATTTATATAATACAACTACAATTATATGTGTTGTTTTAAATATAAATATATATATAGAGATATTAAAACTATCACTTTATACAAGACATCCGTAGATACAACAAAGATTTATACACTATCAACATATACAAAATATCTTTGTCTTACACCAATATTTATATACAATAAAATATGTGTTATACAATATAAGATTGTTTACAGTGCATGAAATATATATACAATATACACTATATAATCTAACATCATACAATTAATGCAATTGCACCAGCTAATTTTTACACTAATGACTTCCACTTTATACATAATATCTGCGTTGCAACTGCTGTATAATCCACACACTTTGTGCCACATATGTGTTCATGTTGCAAAGATTTAAATATACAAAATATGTTAATTTTTAGCAAATCTATTAAAATGAACATTTAATGTCTTTGAAAAGATCATATTATACTGCGATGTTACTCTTGTACTTTTGCTCAAAACAATGTTTTATCTCTGTCGACGCAACTGCATGTCCTCAGCAGCCCCGGCACATGGTGGCAGCCGACCAAGATCGTTTGAATTTGACATTGAACAAGGTTATATTTGGTCAAAATTGCACTTTTGCATTAATGAAAAGTTTATGACTGATAATATGTCTTCTTCGGATGCAGTATGACTAATATTTAGTGAATATTAATTTAACGCAAATGACTGAATGTGCAATTATGTTGTGCAATCAGAGAAATGTAACATTTTGGTCTAGGTTAAAATAAACACAATTGATTTGTTGTGCATCAATGTTTTTTTTAATGAAAAGTTGTGTGTTAAATATTTTATAAACATAGTCTTATTCCAAATATATAAGTAAATAACCAGTCAGCATTTTTGTATTTGACGATAGGGTTTTCAATAACTCTACAACAAATCGATGGGATAATGGGGTATAAGGAAAGTATTTCATGTATAACGAAATACAACTTACACAACAGAACAATACCTGGGAAGAAAACACAACAAATTCGTCAACATTTAAATTGGTGTGCAATTCAGTTTTGCATAAACGTGTTCAATTAAAATAGTGTTCAATATGAGTAACACATTCTGTGGAAATATTACTGAGAACTTATTTAGCAACAAACATCGTGAAAAAATAGTATCATTCAATACAAATCTACTCATTCACGCGAGTTACTAAGAGGAATCTGTGCTAATGTTTGTTTTATATAATAGGTAGGGACAAAACATCGAAAAAAGTTAAATAACGACATGAGTTTAAATAATTATGTTGGTGTTTCAGTATAAATTATCTATATTAAACAGGTGTTGTTGTCACTTGGATTGTGTATCTATGCTCGAAGTGGTGAAGTCGTGTTAACATACATACCTCTACACCAGTCCGCTTTTTTAATTTACACGTACATGTATATTGTTCTCATACTATGTACATTTGTATCATTATTGTTAGAATAGCATACAACAAGCTTAAAACGGTTGCGCTTTTGATGATGTAGTCAGTACAACCTCAATGCAAAAATGTCAAATATTTTAAAATTTAATAATCATACAAAGAAGATAATAGGTTTATACATAACAAGGGAAAAAAATCCAAGGGATATCAATACTAAAATTGGTATTTTTGCATAGATTATACTTTCAGCAGTAATAGAAAAAATGGCTGCCCCTACATAAATATACGCTATATAACATAGTCCCGTAGTCTCTATCTATCAAGTTAATGAATTGTTAGTCATGAGTTTACGATTAAAATATTTCCAAAGTATTTTGAGTTATATATCTAAAGTTGTGCTCGGGTCTTTTAATGAGCTATTTTAGTGGACAGACTCATCATTACTTAGAAAGTCTGTATTTGCTGATATGAAAAAGGTAAATTGAATTCATGTCATGACTAACGTTATAGATGGTGATATTAGCCGCTAACGGAACAGCATGTGACGCTACAATTACCTGCATGACGTAGCTAATAGTTTGTTGCGCCAGCTCCTTGTTACATTCCACGTTGTTATAGTAGACCTTCCCGGACACGGTACCGTTCCCTCTACACGCTATACAGTCCAGTAGCGACGTCTTGCCCGAACCTGGTGTTTAATATATAACTATTTGCATAAACTGAAACACGTTTTTGCTGTTTCTCAAAACATAGAGAAGGCATGGTTTTTCTTGCTGCTAAATTCAGTAGGTTTAATGAAAAACAACAACACGTAAACACAATATGCATCTGACGTTTAAGTTGTTCCAGTTTGCTTGTTTATAACATTGATTCTAACACTATCAATATTTTACGACCATTAACAAAGAAGCATTGTGCCGTGATAAAATAAAACGATATATCACGACACAAAGCGGGACTATTTTACCACAATAGAATAACTGATCCTTTTTCTTTCCCTACCCATGTTCGTAGTGTTGACCAAGCTGACATATTGTGATAAAATGTTTTTTTTTCTCGTTCACATGGCCTTCGCCTGAAACTTTACTCTTTCTTGGAAAGTAACGGTTTTGTTTTACTAATAACATAAGTATTAAATTGTAATAATATATAAATAGATAAAATATACAATTTCGTCGGTTGTTAATATAAAAAGAATAACAGGAAATACGCGTATTGAATTAGACCTGCCAAGGGAAACAACCTAACAACATAACAACATTGCGCATTGTAGTCAAAATTTCTGTTAGTACGTTTTAGAATGGAAATAGATTTTAAGTTTGCATGGTCTAACGCCCAATCACAGTTTCCAGTTCAGACGCATATTAATATATATATTTATATATATATAATGATTGGTATAAAGCAGACCTTCAATGCATATTTACCTGAACCACCAAGAATTGCGGCTATCTGGCCACTCTTTACATGCATGCATACGTCACGCATAACGATCTTGTGACGTATTCGCCTCAGACACGCCCCCTTCCACCATGGCCCCACCCTTTCCTTGACAACGTAAGAGACGTTAAGCACGCTGAGTGTCGTTGGTGTTGGTTCTTCGTCATCTTCGATATCACCCAATGTACACCGGCCCAAAATATAGTTGACAGGGATTTCTAGAGCGCTCGTAGTTGTCTGGTCCATAATTCTAGAAAGCAAAATATCTACTATTTTGATTTGTCTTTTTTTAACAACTTTCTACAGATGCTAAGTTTAAATTTTAAGCATGCTATACTGCTGCTATACGCGTATATAACTGTATATCATTATTATAAGTAGTATTAGTATGCACGATGCAGATAAATTAAAGCTCCCAATTTACTTTACTCATCCTGCATGCAAATGTCAACAAAGTTCATATTTCATTTTCTCTGCACACATTTTTGCCAGCAAGTATTGTAAATGGTCACCACTGGAGCATAAGGGGCAATGGACAAAGGAGATGGAAAAGTGGTACAGTCGCCATCTTTAATAATAATCATATGAAATATTCATGTTTGTTAATGTAGGTAGGTGATGCGTATGCTATGCATGGTCAATGCAATGGGTCTGTTTCAGTGAGTAGCAGACCAGTGTACACCACATATTTCGTTTATTACAGACATCAATACATCAGCAATTGTGGTTTTATGAATCATATATAAAATAAAACCACAAAACTTCAATATTATATATCTTTTGAGATTAACAGGGTTTATCAAAATTTGAAACAGCTCTTGTCAAAGTATATACGAGATGTGAGCCAACTGTAAACGTGACAAAAAGCTGACTCAAGACTTAATGTGAATGAAGAATATAACAGCGTGTTCTACAAGAAATAACTGGCATGCCATTGATTTATAATTTTAAATGGAGTAATAATGTTGATTCCAACAGCCAGTTCTTGCTACAGTAATTCTCAGTGCGATAGCCTTGTAGCGATCAAAGAAAAGTAGACATGTCTCGCAAATCTCTATATTTTCCCTTTTTAGGAAAATGTCGCTCTAATCTATAAGGCATTTATCATCTGGTAGAAAGTATTTAACAGTTGAAGATAGTGTTAAAGCTTCTTAACAGCCGTAAACACAGCGGGATGGCAGTCTTAACCAGACTGCTAAACAACAACCCATTATCTTATCATTCATCCGATCTTAACATTTTAGGAGGATGACAAAAGAAGTCAGGTACAGGTTTATAAACATAAACGGGATGAAAATGTCTATTTTAAATCTTTATTGACCTTTCGGCCCGGTCGATCTTTTCCAAATATATAACAGCGATGAAGGACTCAACATTTTGCCGCATAGCCCTTTCTTACAAACCGTTGGTTTAGCAAAGTCAGAGTAAAAGTTTAAAAAAGATTGTAACATTGAGTAAATTCTCAATCATAATAATATTAAATGGGGATGAAAGTGGCTGCTGATCAGGAGCATTGGGAGCAGGTTATCCACCGTCCAACCCCAGGTTTGGTCACTCCAAGTGTACCAGTGTTGTATTTGACCGATTGTATAATATACAATACATTTTAATGTATATATAACAGTAATCATAGTTATATCTGTAATCAGAGTGTATTATTATAATTATATTCTAAAACAACTACAGATGAATAACTTAATAATCAAAACTCGCAATGTCTTACTATAAAACAACAGCATGCCTTGACTACTCATTAAAAACTTACCGAATGTTGCGGAGTCTATATCCATGTTAACTAATGCAAAAAATTATTGTTCAACTCACATACTAATTGAAATATCAAAATCAACATGAACACGCAGGGCAACTATCAGCTCATTTTGTTTTGAAACAAAATTTATTAGCCGCCAATTAAAACCTAGCTGCACTATCCACGTGGTTGTGCTTGTTTACTTTTGTACCAACATGTCTAGTTTAAATACAGAGCTATTAAACAAAGTTCGATCCGTAGCATTTCTAGCAATGAATGTGTCATTGATTTTTGTTTGGTATATTTTACAGAAGGTGATTCCTGTGACAGTTCTTTGGAAGGAGTCTACCCACGAAATGTTTTTCAACTTTCACTGTTTCGGAAGGACTTCGACTGAATGAATGGTTTCAGGCCTGAACACTATGACAACAGTACAATGTCAAGAGTTATTCATGGGGTCTTCAAATTGTTACGGGTGTTTTTTCCTCTAAAGTGTCAAAATGTTTACAATAACGTCAATAAAATCAATGGCCACTCAAGATAAAAGGAGAAGGACATTATGATATTCATAATACAAAAACTATAAAATTGTATACACAAGTATATTGATACAACAATACAATATTAAAAATCGAGAAATAAAAAGAAAGTTATTGCAGTGTATATATTACTAACAAGAACTGACAAAAGTGCACAATTATAACATTCATTAAAACAAAAATAACTTATTTACATTTTTCAATAAACCACACGTTATTTCATTAATATCATGACACAGTCCTGGGTCGGCGTAGCCTGCAAGGCTCCACAAACATCTGTTTGGTCAGTATATAGATTAATTTTAGATTTTTCTCGATGTAAATTTTAACTTACAAGAAACACAGAGTCGTCATTTGCAAGTTCAGGATATATCATTCTTTATTCATTTAAAAGGCGTTTGCAACTGTTCCGAATGTAACAACCTAGATGGCGCTCAAACTTCCCTGCGGTGCGCCGATGGGTTCTACCCAGACTTATGTCTGTGATCTTCATCCATTAATATTTATCTGGACGCCGCCAATTACGACCACACTAGTGTCAGTAAGATGATGCAAAACTAAGAAACAAACTCTATGTAGCGACCTGTTGTAACCACTTGACCTATAACACTTGGCCGCTTCAAAAGAAAGGTGATTTTCAGTGCCACTGGCGTCGTAATTACATGCCTTTGGAAGAATCACGGAAGAAAAATGAGATCTTATCATGTCTGTCTATAAAACTATCTAAAGTAATGTTTGTTGTAATGGCTGTGAAATGGTAATGTTAGTATTGTTTATCTTGGTATTTTCCTCTTTGTTGTTTCTTTATGTCATTATTGCTTTATGTAAAAGGTTCAGTACTTCTGTGGTAGTAGCAACGAAACCTATGCATATCAATTAACGGTCTTCACACGCTCCGTTAACACGTGCATCTTGTCCACTCAAATATAAAACTATACATGAGCAATACCGAGATATACGTAGGTACGCGCCTTTACATATTTTATCAAGAACAGTCTTCAGTTTATACTTCATGCACATGAGTCGACCAGCTTGCGTCACCGAAAGAAAGAAAGCCATTGGACAAATACACGACTGTACTTCTTAACGCTATGAAAACGTTTCGATTGTCATAGTCACGTAGCTTGCGACATGCTGCAATGCCGAAAGTACACGTTACGATTGTACCTGCGACAGTGAAGGACTTAAAGAGTTCAAAAGTGCCTTAGTTGTGTCTACATTTCTGTTGGTTGTGATTGCAACATATAATGAATCGTTAACTATGTGTCACGCTAGTGGGATTAGGCAGGTGTAAATCATACGGGAAGTTAGAGTGCATTGATGTTAGGGTATGTATATGCCGGGTTTCACGCTCCACTGCCAAATGTATTGTTCTTGCAATGTCCTCTACCAGGTTTGAATTAAGTAGGGTCGACATACAATACATATATACATTGATCTACATACTTCAAAGCGTTAATACTCTTTACCCGATCTCGCAAGGTTAAAGTCAACATGTTTTATTCAGCCTTGCGTGTATTTACAGTGTTAGCATAACAAATCGTTAAGCCATATTAAGTATAAAGTTAATATTTTGTTAAAATATGAAAAGTAAATAAAGTATTGACTTTGAAGTATACAAAGCAAAGACAATCTGATCGTTCCATCTTGTGCAGGATGGTGTTGGGTTACGTTTTTAGCCGTAAAAAGACATTAAAACGAACATAACATAACATAGCACCTATGTCGTTAGCCTACTGACACGAGGGGGATCTTTGGTGTTTGTGAAATTCACTCAGAATACCATGTTGTATATTAACATTTATATGTGGATATATAACTGCTAAGCTTGTAAGTGTATTTAAGCTTTTTTCCATTGTACCTGTTTTTGTTGTTGTTGTTTTGCTGTTGTTTTTAGTAAATTTCTTATAGATACCCTATCAACAAATGGAATGTTGTACATACATCTATATCCACTCAATAACAACAAAAACGTGTGAATTGTTGAAAACAGTTGATCTCTCATCAGCCGGCAAAGTGTACACTCGTTAAATCTTGCAATATTATACATTTTTCTTGTGTTAAAAGATAAATTATGCGACAAATTGATTTCCGCAAATGGTTCGATGCACATTTATTTCAGTGCGATGGGGTTGGGGTTTTTTTGTTGACATTTTACCTTGTCCATGGGTTCGGTGGTCTAGCTTTATGCTACCTTTGTTTATGCACCCGAGTTAGCTGATTCATTCTAACCCCAGATAATGTTTTCTAAATGAGGTTTACCGTGTTGCTGGACTATGATAGGAAGAATAAATAAACGGGTTCAACAACATGACATATAAAGCCAACCTTAAATAAGTCCACATATCATGTGGATGTATATGTAAAACTTACCACTATTTTAACTCAAAAAGTTAGGTATGCATGCACACCGGTGCACCTTTAACATTAATTTTCTTACCTGTATATTTAGCTGAATACATATACTTTATAAATCTAAATAACGACCACTTAATTATGAAAGGTGTGATAGTAGTAAATAGATGATGGTGTTTTGTGTAAAGATATTTTATTTAGACCCAACTTTTAATGGCCACTTTGTGGCCGACACTTAAAAAACCTACGTCATCTGTTATTTGAATAGGAGATCAGACTAAGACATGATGTGAGGATCTATATCAGCCAGCTTACCTCCCAGCTGAGACATGCGATGATCTATATCAGCCAGCTTACCTCCCAGCTGAGCTGTAAGATCCGTATGTGTACTGTTTGTGGTGTGTTTTTGATTGTACAAGTAGTTGTAAACAAATAGCGAAGACAGTTTTTGTTGATGAAAGACCCTAGGTAAATGTCTTGATAGAAACACCGTCACACCGCAGGTCAGCTGAAAGACCCTTACCCCTGCTATAGGTCCATATCCGTATTTATCCGTATTTATCCGTACTTCTTGTACTTCTATACAAAGGAAACGTACATATTCATTTAAATGATTTTTATATACATATACGAAGTACGGATAAAGGGCTAAAAAGGTTTAAGTGTTCAGTCGTTAATGTTCCCTAGAGTTGCAAACAATTAACTGAGTCATAGTAACTTTTATTTGTTTATCTTTGTTCATAATATTCACCTTTGTTTACTTATTTAAGGACAGCGAGGTTACAGTATTGACTGTCGCCTTTCGCGTTGTTTCCATTCAGCAATGTGTCAATGTAAAGCGTTTTGTGTGACCGCTGAAAACCTGTTTAAATGCCTTTGAACATTTGGACAGCTTAACAAAAATGGCGAGACTTGCGTAGCGTAGACCAAGATAAGCGTGTTGGTACCTGGAATTGTCTGATCAGCATCTACACTTTTTGCTGTTCTGTTTCTAATAATGCGTGTTGATACATTCATATAAAGATATCGACAAAGAAGTAAGTATTGTGTAGGTGTTATAAACATCTGCAGCATGACAAGAGAAACCGTATAAAGCACGGTGTTTTCTAGAAATCAGATCAGTATTGCATTGTGATGGCATGTCGCTAAAAGTGGTACCCGACAGTTTTGCTATGTCAAACATAATTAACAAAATCTTAACCATGTTTTGAAGTAAAATAGGCACAATTTCTGCACAAACTCATTCTTTAGTTTTGGTTAAGATATTTTTTACACTACCTCGATTGTAAGACAGTACACATCGTAAAAGAATGATTCTTACGTAAATATGTAAATAAGCATGATGGGGATTTCTGCTATATATTGCTACCGACTAAGAGCGGATTACCCGGATGATTATATAATGTAATCTCAAAAGTAAGTTGTCACGTGATTTTCCTAGCTTAAAAAAAGCTATCTGTATATTGTGGCTCAGAGAGGAAATACGTGTTTGTTATGGCAAGTGTGGTGCTATTTTCCACATTTCACATAGATGTAAGACACGACATCATTGAACATCATTTTCTGTCATCTTTTCACGTAAAAATGATTATCAAAAACTGCCAGGTATGACCTTTAAGACCTGCCGACCCGGTCACTTTGTCTAATTCTGATATCTGATCCATGAGCAAAGGAGCTGTTTCACTAACGTTACCATTGAACGACTCTACTGTCAACGGTACTTTGACGGTGTTGTAACAAGGAACCTGGAACAAGCGGCACCTGACGCCGGCGTTCAACCAACTGCTATCTGAACACCTCGGCACTTTCCGCCACATTTTCAAAAAGAAATGGCCGAGGTGTTCCGAGTTTACCAAGCGAGTTTACCAAGGGAAGTAGGAGTAGTGGAACGTGCATTCGGATCATCTATTTTACTTTCAAAATAGTATGGGGGAAAGTAGCTTTGGCAAGATGGCAGCCAGACATTAAAACACAGTCTTTGGGCACAAGACTTTACTAAATGGCACAAATACAGCAAAATATGAAGAAAAAAAACGAAACAAGAGCGAGACAGAGACAGACAAACTGACAGGCAGGGAAACAGACAAAAGGAAAGATAGAGAAAGAGAAAGAAAAAGAGAGAGGGAGAGTCATATTGAGCTATATATGCATTTTATGAACAAACATAAGAAAATATTTATGTAATTGTGCTTTACGTTGGATAATTATTTTGGATATGGACAGGGAAAGCTGTCCAATTAATTGGCGAGGCTTGAGGCGAGCGGTCAAGCAAGCTACCAATTAGCGGGCTGTGGCATTTGGTCCACCCAGATAAGGCAAAATCGGTAACGTGTTAAAAGTTCAATATGCATTTTCGGTATGCGCCCTGTTTAATAAAGTATATAATAAAACAGGCATTCCCGGAAATGCCCCTTTTCAGTCAACACTTGGCATGCGTCTTCATTTTTGCCTTAGACGTGCCGTTTTCAAACAATACACGAAAAATTGCGTAAGTGTATTTTATGAACAAACATAAAAACATTTATGTAATTGAGCATTTATCTTGCATAATTATTTTGAAGTCCGAACGAGAAGACTGTCCAATCAATTAGCGAGGCTCAAGTCGAGCAGTCAAACTAGCCAGACAAAGTGCGAGCGAAAAAGCTGTTCAATGAGAAAGCGCGAATTGTATCAAGTGACACGCCAGCCAATCTCAGGCCAGTCACCGCCATTACTTTATCTTTAGAAGCGGGACACAATACAACTTCTTCTGGCTCCAATTTTAATGCTGCCTTTTCCAAAATCCCACCTCCCCAATCTTACTTTCCATTGTATTAACTTTATTTTGTTTTCCTTTCGTCTCAGGCTAGATGATTGGTCCGCTTGTTTGTGCTCCGCTGACTTGTTGTTGTTGTTTATATGCTTAAGAAGTTGTTGTGTATAGTTTGCTGTTGTGTGTTTTTTTTTAGTTGTTTTTTGTATTCACTGGTTTAATTGTGTCAACTTTTCTTATTCTGGGTTTGCGTTTGGTCCACCCAGATAAGGTAAAATAAGTGACGATAAAAATCAATAGGCATTTTGCGGTATGCCCCAATTTCATTAAAGTAAATAATAAAACAGGAATTCCCCCGAAAAGCCTTTTTTCAATCAACACTCAGTAGTCACAAACTATTCGAAATACTGCAACAGAGATTTACAATGTACGTCTAGTTTTATTACACAAAAAGACATGATAAATGCAGCTTATCTGATACAAACTAAGACATGTACTCGCGTATAAAAGTCTTTGAAACACGTAAATGCAATGTTTAGAAATGGCGCTCTCCGATTCGTGTGTTACAGCCCTGATTTGAGCTGTAACCTACGTTTTTAAAACGTAAGGTTTGATTTGGATATTGAAAGCATTTTTCAAAATAATCCATTTTGATTGCGTTGTTTCTTACTGACAACCTATTTCTCCTTAAATGCGCAGGAGCTACTTAACGTTGTAGGAAGACCGAAGCACGTACCGACAATCCCGGTGTATAAATACCATAACCTTTGAGGTTCTTTTCCGAACGTATACGGTCGGCGCCGAAGATGATGCCAATGTAAAACATGATTCAATATCCCGCGCTCGTCACGTACACTTGTCGGTGTGAAACCAAGCAAACACTTTCTCCTTGCGAAATGTCAAATGTAAATTTTAATGGCCGCAAGTCTAATCGATAGTTTACTCTGAACTTCTTTGTGCATCAAAGCTTTACGTTTGTATGTCACCTATGATCTTTGATATGACTATGGCGTATGAATGTGAAATGTTTAAACATAGTTTTGAAGTTTTCATAAAAAACATTTCTGTTTCTCTTAATAACGACATTGGTTAATTGCATTAAACAGCTACACATATCTTCAAATGATATAAACTATATTATTTAACATTGACAACTCTCATTGTCATTATCAATATACACGAGTAAATGGTATTTATTTTGTAATAGAAATGATGATAGCGTTGTTTGCAAATACATAAATAATTGTAATAATACATTAGTTGCCATGTCAATTTCTACATAAGCACATTTAACATATCTCGGAATAATCTGCATTGTGTTGTTTGTTGTTTGTTTTTATTTTGTTTGTTTTTGTAGTTGTTTTCTGTTGTTCCTGTTTTACTGTTTCAGCGCCGCGCGCAAACATTCTTAACAACATTCTGTTGACACAGTGTTCTTTAAACAATATTATTACTTCGCCTGAGGTATTTGCTACTTCAGTACACGTTGCAGTAAAAAAAGATTTAAACATAATTGGCAAAGTAATAACAATAATACTATAATTGCATGATTAAGCTTTTAGTTGATGATAGAGGAGATTGACTTGACATATAACAAGTTAAACAACAACTACTCTGATAAATGTTCCATTTCATTAACAACGTTTCGACGCTTTTATTTAATACATTACGCGCCTTTTGTCTTCACATAAAAATCCGCAAACCTACAAAAGATTGAATGCAGAAATGAATCGTGCATTACTGTAATGCACCTATATACACTTCTATATACTAGAAGACAGGACAGGCATATAACACTAATGACTATCTGCAATAAGACGAACCATCAGACTTATCTATTTATACAGTGGTTTAAGTCGGTTAAATGATGCCTAATTTATTATTAACAAGCCCGTGTGTTGCCGCCATCTGCCAATAATTCGTGGTAATTACTGTTAACCGTATGAGACGATTTGGTCAGTC
The DNA here is from genome assembly GCA_007844125.1 of Sinonovacula constricta. Taxonomy (NCBI): domain Eukaryota; kingdom Metazoa; phylum Mollusca; class Bivalvia; order Cardiida; family Solecurtidae; genus Sinonovacula; species Sinonovacula constricta. Next base: position 37,055,333 of record CM017557.1, read on the forward strand.
ATAGTCAGTTTGTGTCCCTGCTAGAAGGTGTCTGTTCAGGACGTGCACTATGAGCTACCGAGTCCCTTGACATTTGTATTGTAAGAAATTCTGGTATTTGTTTACTGTTGACACCGATAGAACAAATTATTTAATGTCGGTGTGTTTTTTATTTTTTATTTTTTGAAACCAAGAAAATGTAAGTTATTTAATGGGTGTATATTTACTAGCACATGAAAACAATCCATATTCTGATAACATGTATAACTTGAGTTAAAGTAATTGTTATCATTCTAAATAAATCAGATTATGTTATGTAACTCCGGAATTTGACAACTTCTGCATACCATGCTACCGCGAAGTAGCTTTTTTCTTTTTCTTCATATATAGTTTTCTGACGTTTTATGGAACTTTTTTTATTACAAAAACGGAACCAAGTAGATATGCTGAAAGTAAATATACTAAGGGAAGACATACATCGTGACTAATAATATTTATTTTTGTAATATATGCAGCGTATTGAGGTTTTATTTGTAATGTTTTATATCCCAGCTTTGACATATAACGGATTCATGACACAGGTGACTGTTTCAAGAGTCCAACAATTTCCTAAAATTATGCTTCTTCAAATCACAAACAGGTATTTCGCTAGTTGTACTATTTTATATATTGCCCATCAGTACGAAACTTAAGTGCATAGTAACCAATTACTGCACTTGTTTGGCACTGGTGTCTTTCATTAATTAATTGATGACCAAGTTGTTTACAGCGATATCGACCATAGCATACTGATGCGTACACCATTTAATTACAGAATACCAACAGACCTATCAACTCGCTATAAATCCAAAGGGAAGCAACCAATACGGCGTTACTTATACACACTCAACCAAGGGAGATAATTAGCAGGAACAATGACGTACGAGTTGTCCCCCGAGCAGGTCGGTTACAGGTACCTGGAGGAATTTCATGCGGCTGAGAGGTTCTTATGGTCACTAGCGGAACTCGATATGGGGGACGTGGCAGCTGGTTACGAAAACGCTTCCACGGGCACTAAGGCTGCACAGCAAAATGACGCGAATAACGTTGATAAAAATGACGGTGGTAAAAATAATAACAACGAAGAAGAGGAAGATACAAGTGAATTAATAGATATTTTAGAAAGTCAGAATAATGGCACTTCCAGTGGTATAGGGAGCATGGAAGCGGATGAAAATTCGTTAAAGGGTAATGCAGACGATGAAGATAGTAGCGAAAGTTTGAAAAGTTTCGATGAAGAAAGTCTTGAACTATTCAGTGGCGAGGACGAAAGTTTTAGTGATAGTTTTGAAATGATAAGTGAAACGGGAAACGGTGTTATTTGTGATAGTAAAAGTTACTGGAAACATAGTTTGAAGAATACTGACGCTAGATGTAACTTGTCGCAACAACAGGACAGCGATAACAACGACCACTACAATACGTCTGGCCATATACCGGAAGTAGAAGCTGGCGACAGTGACAATGAGACAACACCACTTAAAGTACAGGCGGGTAAGTCATGATTTGTTCTCTATATGAACTACTCAGAATATGTATTCTCCATATTTTGATCTGGTTCAATCAATAATTTACAGTTCTTTAAGCAAATATGCATCTGTCTTTAAATCAAAAGAAAAGAAGTTGAATCTAAACATTGTTCTTCATATAAAAACACTCAAGTTTTGAAGGGTGTTTTTTTCTTCTTCTATAAATGTCGTTTCGGTCTTCTCTTTTTCATTGTGTATGACTTTTAGTCCATTTTGCTCCAGAATTTCTTTGTAGTTCTTCATTTATCATTCTCTTTTTATCACAGAATTTTTTATTATAATGATATAATCAGAACCGTAATAGACCAGGAATACAAGTCGGGCTATTGTCTCGCAGTTGAATTCAACATTTTTCCATTTCACACAACATTTTAAGTATATATCGTGCCTTTGTGGCTGGTACGTTCAAAGCATGCGTATACAAGGATATAGTTTGTTTATCTTTAAGTTAATAGTGTCAACAATGATCTTGTGAAGATATTTCTTTATGCAATGGCTTCTGGTGTGCCCCCTTTTTATTTGCACGATCTTAGAGCAGACAAATACCAATGGTGTTGTTTATTTCAAAAGGTCTCCGATAATAAACTCAAAGGAAATACGCTTCATTTTCATGGAAAAAATAAAAACAACACCGTCTGATATATATTTGATATGGCGTTGAAACATTCAGTTCACTGTCACGATATATAGTTCTATAGACACCGTTGCCAGAGTAACAGAAGAGAGATCGGTGCAGCTTTAATGGACATACAAGTCAGTAGGGGAATTTCATTTAAAGAATATTTGACTATTTACACACACAAATCATCTGTTGAAATGATTCATTTGTTAACAATGGCCTAAAACGTGGTAAGATTTTTTTTTCAAATTGTTTCTAAAAATATAAATTATTTGACTGATGTCACATGTCGTTTGCTAACAAATATGTGATGTTATGTTACTGGTTCTATGCGCGTTTGTTGATAAACTGAATACAAATTGGGTAATGATGATGTTTACGACCTTTGCTTTAATGTTTAAGAGCAATTGTGACGGAAGGTTTGTTTTACGAAACCGATGCTAACAACACCTAATTGGAAACAATGAAGCTGAATACTTGGTCAAGCAAAGAATATGGCGATGTATTTATTTCTATATATAATATCATTGATATTTATAATAATTGTTTGCTAGCGTAGACAAATAATGTAGACCATGAGCGGTCATATCTAAATGGAAGCTGTGTGATCATGGCCTGAACTAATTGCTGCAGCGTCTCTAACAATAACCTCAGTAAGCTAATACATTTGCACGAAGTTGTTATCAAAAAGCAAGATTTATTATTTTTTTGGATCAATAATAAAATGCCCCTTTAAAAGAGTGTGTTGTATTGTTCTCTGTTTACACATTCAAAAAATGTCAACTTACCAGTCTGCACTAATCCAATACACTCTCATATTTTCATTCAGTAGTTGGTATCACGCTCCCAAAACAACATACAGGTAATAAATTCAATTAATGACTCATATTCCATAGTAAATTTCAGTTGCCTATATAAGCACAGTCCTATGCACAAAGTATGATTAAATGTGTACCTGTCAAATAAACCAACAATACCGACAGCGGTGCTATGTTTTGAAGAAAAAATCGATTACCTAAAGTTACTACGTCGCCTTGTCCTGTCACATTTTGATGCTGATCATGTTAAAAGAACGGTACGCACTATGATCCAAATCATCCCTTCACATACAAAACTGCGATTGACTGACCAACCTGTGTCCAGCGACATCCAAAACCCAACACACGCAAAACAACAACGGAATAGTTGCCTTTACTGACACAATGTAGCAGTATAGTTCGCCAAAACACCGTGTCGCGACTCCGCTTCAGTTAAGACCCGCCACAACTTCTGCTAGCGGTGATCCTATGGAAAGGCAATATCGATCCGCAATAAATCGATATTCCCAGCATCGCGGGCTCGCATCCTATGACGATTTTACCAGCGTTGTCTGTGTCTTGAAATCTTCTAGCGGAAACCTTTTTTTTCTAATTACCATAGAAACGCTACTCGTAACTACTTTATGGGGACACTACACATGTCGTCTGTGAGGATGGCGTTCTGTTGCCGCGTGTGCTGATGCTGGTTTACATGTGCTGTCTTTGTTCACGATTAACCTGCTATCTTGGATATTGATTTCTCTAGACATTTATGCTGAGATATGTTACATTATTAGGTGCTTGTCGAACAAAATGGCCATTGTTTTGGGGTTTTTCTAAACCCCGTGAGCCTTGTTGTTTTGTTTTCTTTTCTTTTCTCACGTGCAGAGTGGAATATACCTAAGCATATAAGGACTTCATTGGAACGCCCAGACGACATAAAATGATTGGCTTTCCAATAAACATTGGTGAGTTGGTTCGTAAAGTGCATTCAATAGTACACAATTGTGTTATCTGCATATTGTTAGGTGTTATTGTTCTTTTCTTTTCAACTTATATCATGATATGTTTGATAGTAACGAATAACGACTTCTTTTTGTTATTTGCTAGAATTCCATGCGTCAGATATTCTGTGTAGCAAATAGTGAAACTCCCAACAACTCAGAATGGGTTTAACATTTCATAATTACATACACTACTTTTGTCTAATGTACTATTTGTCTACTCCTGCCACTTTGACTTTAAATGTTGATTGTTTTCATTTTTTAATTATTATAAGTCCAGTGAGCATTGAGAATCAGGACCGCTTAGGGGGTTTCTAAATACAATACAATACAATTTTCAATAACAATAAAGCACTTGTTATTGTTTGCGTCTCTACTCAACCGCCTAACTGATATCCTGTTTTATGGGAAAAAACAGTCCTAAGCAATTATCTATAGAAATTCTGGATTTGTCGAACTCAAGTGTCTACATCCTGCCAGAACAATACAATTCATTTATATTTGTATTGTTTTGTCATATAAAGAACAACAATGGTTAATCAGTAGCACACCCCGGCACTGTAAATCATATGTATGGTCTTCATTGATAAAGTTCACTTCCGTTAACCCAAATATAGTTTACCTCATCTTTTTTGTTTTCCAAAAACTTCCGTGTACACGAGTTTCATATGCATTAAAGGCAGTATCTGGCAGTTTGTTATTTTAAATACACATGCCAATATCTAATGAGGAATTTGGTCATACTTTTTGCATAAACCCATACTTTAGTATATGTGTATTTATAAAACGATTTTAAACTCTAACTTTATTGTTAGACTGCATTAATCGCGAGAAAAGTACTCTAAATGTCCAGTTTTTTCCAACGCTATAAAAAGCGCGATAGTGTTCTCTGCTAAAAGTAGATATCGACGTCAGAGCGAATTACCCGGATGACTATACACAAGTAAGTGGTCACGTGGTTTTCTAAGTTTAAAAATAGCTTTTTCTATAGGTAAGGAAAAAGTGTTTGCAATGACGTGTGGTAATTTATCCTTGATTGTTCATACAGATTTTTGGCATCAATGAACAACATTTTACAAGACCTGTTCAGGCACGAATGACTTATTTAGTTTTTTTGAGAGAAAAATGGACCGAACTTGTCGGATACCACCTTTAATTAACAATTCTAGTATCAACATGTCCTCTTTACAAACATGGCTTAGTATTACACACCAATTGTAACCTGATTGTGGACCCTGCGCAGGATTATATTGCCTGTGCTATGTGTATTGATGAAGGACAATTCAATTACAATTGATATAATCGATAACATTTGCAGGGAAATCAGAATTGAGATATAATCTGTCTAATTATGTTTTGTCGCCGTATTGGCTGATGTTTATATTATCTCAGGGTAATTTAGTGGTGCCATGTATAAATGTACATTGTATCTATATTTGACTCAATTAACGTTTTAAATGTTCATGGTGACTGAGAGTCCCATTGGACCAGGTGTTGTTTGTATTTCACCTATATCGTTGCACATACTTACTATGTCGTACACAAACCACTTTAATAAACTTACCAAATCGTCTAGCCCTGGTGACACGTGTTGACCATGGGCAACGGGGTCTGGGTTCAAGCCTCAGATGACGTCAGTCCAGGCCTCTCTTACATTGTCATTTCAAAGTTGAGATTTTGCTCACATTCAAATATTGACTCCAATGCTACAACATGCTATTTTTTATATCCCATCAACGTGGAAAGGTTGTGGTATAAAGATACCAAATTAAGGTGTTTACAAAGAATAAGTAAATGATGTACAATAAACACTGAGCTTGAGCAAAGTCTCAACTTAGTAATGTTTCTGCATGTGGTGCCTGGTGGCTTAACCTGCTGGGTCCAAAGTCTAGGTTCAAGTCCAGGCCTCTCTTCCAGAAACATTGCTCAGTTGAGATTTTTCTAAAGATCAACTGTCGATTGCCAGAATACTTCTTACAATGACTAAATATACACTTCCTATTTGTTGTATGTCACTCACATGGCAAGTTTACGGTATCGTCATTTTAGTGTGAACTGTTTAACAGGGTTAAATACTGAAGCTGGGCAATTCATCATTGGTGTCACACTGGAGTGCGGTGCATCTTATGGATTGCATTTTTATGGGGACGATAATGCAGCAGGCAATAACAGGAAATCGCAGCTGTTCTGTAAGACCTGTTTTCATAGAAGAGAACCGAGTATTCCGCTTTAAACTGTGTAGCTAGCTTGATACAATAAAGTATTCCATGAAATTAGAAATAAGGTAGCAGGCATTAATACAAATTCGCAGCTTTTTGGCGTGGTATTCTTTAACAAACGAAACTGAGTATGCAGATATTAACAATATAGCTTGCAATTACCGATGTAGCAGACAAAAAGGAAACAAAGCAAAGTAGCATATAGTCTAGTTCCCGTCTGAGTTACGATTCGTTACTATCACATTATTAATTAAATGAATCAACACTGTTTCAAGTGCATGCACTCTGTCGCGCATTGTATTTCTCACATCCGTGCACTTTCTTGTTTAAGCTTGTCTCAACTGACAAATGTATCAGAATGTGAGATCAGGCGTGTACATATAATCCGAATGTTTGTATCCGTTTGGACGTTTGGGCCAAAAATAGTAGTTTGACAAGTGATTTAATTCTGCCATTATAGTGAATGAATGTATTCCATCACAAATACCAACTGGAGATAGCGTGTGTGGTGTTAATTTCAGCTAGCAACCTCAGAAATATTATGTATGTTATATACTAAAAGAGTATGCTAAAACCTATTGTACAAATGTAAATATGTGTACGAAAAAGAAAACTAAAATAAGTAAAGATATACTACAAAAGATGTGTGCTGCCATTGCAGACTGTCTTGGTAGTTCTAAATAGAAGAATATTGATAAAGTTTATACAAAAACTTTCCGTTCTGCAGTGTTCGCCGTGGGGATACTTCGAACAAGCGCATAAAAGACAGTTTGTTTAATTTGTTAAAGAAACTGCATATTGAGACAACCTTCAATAAGGAACTGAACTAAAGATCACCCATTGTTCATATGTCAAAGAAGAAAATATTTGATAATGACTCATATTGGTAGTTTATTATTTTATATTCGTTTTTTCAGACGCGTGGACATCAAGGCAAAGTTTTATTAAAGCCAACTTTTGTTAAACTGTACTTTTGTTAAACTATCTATTTTGTCTGCGCGGTAAAGTTTGCGTGACCAGTATTTTCTTCTAATAAATTATTGATCAATTAACCACTCTGAAATGTTTGCAAATGGAACCTACCCAGAACATTCGGATTGCGTAGAAATCCCCTTTTTGTGACATATTTTGTAATCAATCTCTTTTAAGATACGACTGCTCATTGACTTACTGTGACATTATGTGACGTTTAGTGTGATTCTTTCATTATCGGTCAATACCCAATACAGGTCTTTCCGAGGAAACAATCGATTGCTGTAGGCCAGAACAGAACATAAATTTATTTTGAATTTAGCACAACAGCTCATCGTCTGTAAAACAAATAATTTCAACAAATGTGTGCATGCGATTAATCAAATATGGGTATGCACAGAAAATATAAAAGGTATACAAACAGTGTACGTTAACAACGTTTATATAAATAGAACATGTCTTAATAACCCATTGTCACGCTGCTCACATGTTAGGATTTATCTTTGTACACATATAAATCAATTTTGAAATTTTCTTCTGTTTTCAATTGTAAAATGTTTGTATGTTTTTAATTATTTGGTTGCATTTGAAAATGCATTGTATAATTTAAATAATATATTTATTTAAGTTTAACTGTCCTGTTGTGCATGCTGTTGTTGTTTTTTCATGTTGATATGGCAGGAAACATCATGATCAAGTCTGAATAAACTCTTGCTCTGTACTGCTTAAAGATTGATTGGTCTCACATGACTTGCAGTGTGGACAGAATGTTAGGGTTCGAAAACCAAGACCGGTTGAACCTCCTTACCGTGGGAGTATTGATAATTATCGCCCTTTGCTAGTTACGTCACATATGTCGTATTTCACGTCAGTCTGCTTGTGCGCTCTGGTGAATCGGAACACCTCGGATAATTCACGAATCATCTCTCGGATGTATGTAGGTAGTCGGATCACCTCGGCCATTTCCCTAAATGGGACTTCTTTTGAGACAGACGTCAAAACAAAGATGGCAGCTCGGGTGACAGCTCACTACAGTACGATGCCAGTAAAACTTGTGTGGCTTCAATTTGTGGCGGCTTAAAATTGAAATAATCCGACTTTAATTTACCCAGCGCAGCAGACACGAAGCTGTTAAACGATGACAGTATTTAAGTTTTGTGCGAACTACTTAGGCATATTTTTCTTCCGACTTCCAGCGAACAAAACGATCTTGATTTCATAGTATTATTGCACCAGATACATCCGAGGGATTATTGTCCCTTGAACGGAATTACCCGAGGAGTTCCGATTGTGCTCTGGTAGGGCGGTTTATTTATAAATTTGTAGTTAATTTAGTGTTCCATTTATTATCACATTTTTTTTCAAAAGGCTAAATATTTAAAGTGAACAATTGAATAATTTTGTTTTGCTGCGTAATTGTAACTGTGTGACTCTATTTTCGTTTCACAAACACACAATGTCCAATGAATATATGTATACATATGCATAGTCAAGCAATTCTTTTAAGAAACAAAGCAAAACTCGTCATTATTGTATGAATGCCTTGCACCTTGAATAGGCTGATTTAGTGTTGGTTTTATTAGTTCATTAATTATTAAAACCAATTAGTTTTGAAATAAGGCGCATTATGGGGTAAATTAGCTCTATTAGCTCTTGGAAATTTGGGATTGTAATAATCTAATGTTTAAGGCAGTCTTTGGCATAACATGTGTATAACAGAGGATGTAATTATTTAAAGCAGTGTGAATAAACTAAATGAATGCATGAAGATATAGATAGACCCGCCAGCCAGTATGTTCAGACTGTACTTAAGGTCCATCAGAGTCTGAACACAGCGTTTTGATGATAATTTAATTTAAATTGCACCCGATAAAAAAGAAACAATGCCTCACATTTAAATTGTTTTGTTTATTTTGCTATAAACATGTTGTGTTTTATGCAATCAAATAATTGCACATGTTGCTAAATGTGTTGGCGACGAAATTAACATTTTTTTCCAACAAGCTGCATATTGTCTTTCAATATATCATTCATATTAAACGTGATGTTTTGACATGATTATAAATGTACTCGACATGATAAAGTTTTCATTTACTCATGGTTCCTACAGTGACATGACCATGTGACCATGCTGTGGTATTGCTCTATGTAGTTAGTGGTCGTTAGTAACACCTATTATGTTACTTTTGTTAGGAACGAATATTTATTTTTTAATCATCTGCTGACTCTTTATGGGAGTGTGGACAAAAACTAGCGATTCAAATTATTTTATTCTTTATAAATTATTTAATTTATTCATTAAGGTCTTCTCAGGCTTACAGTTAAAGAGTTCAGTTCTTTTAAGACGGTATCATACTTTTAGCATGGTATAAAACAAACCTTTTATGCACGTTTAGGGAAATGATAAATCTTTTGATTAATATACTTTTAAGATTTTCAAAATGACCGTAAAAGATAAGACACGTGCTTGTATTAGAGACAAAACAAAAGAGGGTTTGCTTCAAGGGATCAAATGTATAAACATATATGAAAGATTTAGATTATTAGAAAAGATGTCGTATCAACTGGGTTTTTTGTTTTGTTTTTTGTTTTGTTTTTGTGTTTTTGAGATTTTTCTGTTTCCAGTAAAATGCACTTCGCGAACAATATGTCCTCGTTAAATGATACACAGCGGTATGTTTTGTCTCACAGAACAGCCACAACAGACTAGTGCTACAACGTACCCATGGCATATTAGCTTCCAAACGAGAAATGTGATACTATCAATAACTGATCCATGGCAATATCGTGTTCTTCTGTCATCATCGCATTTTCCCTTCTTCCAGTTTCGTGGTTGATTTATGAAGAATGTTAACTTGTTAATTATTGAAAACTAATCAGTTTTAAATTCGTGCAGAAAATGTTAATATATTGCCGTTTTAACAACGGAATTAGCGGCTTTTAAACCATTTAAGTACATCCAAGTGCAGCTTGTAACAAATACAAGAGAATAACCAACCCTGATGGTTGCCTGTATCATGTATAATTTATATAAGAGTACTAAAAGTACCGAGGCTTGACACGTGTCTTGATAAGCACTGTAAACGGATGCAAAAAAATAAACATAATTAAAAACTTACCACTAAATTCATTGAATTTTTATGAAAACTTATAATCAGGAGGTATTTAGTTTATATCATATCGAATTCATTCCGATAGCAACAATATTCCGTTTCTTTCAAGATTGTTATTTTCAAACTATTTTTTTTTTCTAATTAATAAAAAGGACGAATAGTTTTAAAATGTCATTTGAAGGAAAGCATGTCCACCTATAAGCTGGTCACTAGTGGTGATACTCTATCTTCCTTTATTTATTGTGGTTCCGCAAAGTTTGGCTTTTTGGAAACACGAATATAATAACCGTAAGTATGACAGGCAGTGTCCAAGTCGCTCTAAAATGTACATTTAAAAAATAACATTTCCAAAATGTAATGTGTGGCGTATATGGAAATTTAATAATGTGTTCTATTAATAAAAAATAAGTTTCTTTTTAAAATATGCACTTCTAGTTATAATTATATAGTTATATAGTTAATTGTGTATAAACGAAGGCCTTTGGTGTAAAATAATAAACTTTCCCCCCGGGATAGCTACACTTTATAATATTAATGTAAAACCTGAACATGTTTTCTAAGAGTGGATATACCTGTAAAATCCATTGAACTGAATTTGTATTTGTGTCTATTTATTCTTCCAGTAATCTGTATGCGCATGACAGAGTATACTGGACACGTGATACTAATGACGTCAGCGATCGCACATCTTTCATTGTGTATAATTAGTTTTATAATAACTGATAGTTTAAATCAGAAAATAGGAATCATTATTTTTCTGCTAACAAAATGCCTGACTTGTCATTACTGAGTAATCCTTTGAAGTGGCGGGAAAATGATACGACTCCATTCAAGGCTGTGTTATGCAGCCACCTGAAACTGATTATAAGAGGCCAGGCTGGAGATATTTGTTACTATAGCAAAATATCTTGATGGAATATTTCTTTTTTTCTGTCGCTTTTTTTGTTTGCTCATATCTTCCCTAAAATAGAATAGAAATATCAATTCTACATCAGCCAATATGCTTTTGAATATGTAAGAAATCACGATATACTTTGACCAGAAACAGAAAAAAACATGACATGTGTGTTTGCTACATTCTAATCTTAGGTCGAAAGGTTTGTTTGCTTTCTGATAATATATGGACAGTTAATTTCTTTGAATGACGGAACTTTGTTTTGAAATGTCTGCCGCTCGATAATGCTTTTGTTGTAACAAAGCTGTTGAATCGATTCTACAATGCCAATATTGAGTCTGTGAGAGGTTCTAGTGGCGTGATATACTCCTGACACCTCTGACTCATGCTAGATGATGCGATGCAATAGGCTAATTAATGGACACGTGGATAAGTAAGTCGTAGTGTGGACTTGAAGTACATGTTTTGTGCATTGAAACAACGTTTAAAAGACGATGACAGCTACTTTTGTATAAATATTTTGAGGCAAGTTTTTTTTTTTTTTGAAAACCGCATAGCATTAGTGTCTTAGTTTCTTATTTTACCTCTTCAAAGTCTGTTTAAGATAATAATGTAAGTACGTTATATTAGTCGTTGCTTGTAGTTTAGTCTCAACAGTATATCTCATTATGATTGCTAGATTTCAAAATATTCCAAATTACATTAAAGCTGATATTTATACGCCCGTTGAAGACCTGACGTAAGTATTATGAGATTACCCATGGCATGCGGACGGCGTCCTGACGTTTGTCTGGAGCATAACTCCTACATTATCAAAGTTATTGACTAGAAGCTTGATACATAGATAGGTCTTATTGAGACGAAGTGCAGTTTATGGGAACCATAACTCTGCACTTCATGATTTTGGAGTTATGCATCTTTTTAATTTTCTTGTCCGAGCAGCACTCATACGTTATCAAAGCAATTGACTTGAAAGTTAACAGGTGGATAGATCCCATTGAGACGGAGTGCAGTGCACAAGAACCGTCACTATACACTTCATGATTTTGTCGTTTTTGATGTTTGCTTGGACTATACTTCTACATTATCAAAGCTATTGACTTGAAACTTCTTGGGCGGATAGATGTTATTGAAACGAAGTGCCGTGCACAAGAACTGTTACTCTGCGTTTCTTTTTTTTTTTTTTAGTAATGTCCTCTGTCTACACAAGCGCCATTACTCCCATGTAATGTTTTGTGTATTTGGTGTTATTCTCCTTTGATTTTTTTTATTAAATTACCCAGATTGCACTCCACATTCATGCCAGAGTGCATTGCACAACAGTAAACATCAGTTTGGCAGTTTGGCAGATTAACGATTTTTATGTTATTCTACTTTAATTTCAGTATTTCTGGCAAAAACCCCGAGTACAGTCCAAAACTTTGCCATACTGTATTGCACAAGTGTGTACAGCAGTTTGTTTCAAATTGTTCAATTGACGAGCGTATTTTTCTCCGCCTTGCGGTGCTCTTATTTGAAGAACTGTCGTTAAAGATTCGACGCATTTTGAAAAGCTTTATTCTTTAGTTATTTCTTCAGAAAAGACACCACAATGTCTGCACCTGTAATAGGTATGTCCGGTTGACTCGTAACAATTGAATGTCAACAGATATACGGCACAGTCTTTGGATTTCACCAAGGCCAGTGAACAATCATTCCAAATCTGTAGGAGCGAACACAGCCGCAATCTGTGTTGAAGGAACCATGGCAAATGTATGGAATAACTGCCGGGGCTGTGGTTGAAATGCTAACCACTTATGTCACATTTGGTCATAGCTCATATAAAATACCCAGTTAGTGCCTAACAACATAATACCCATATAAAATACTTTACTGATGAATGCTAAGCAGTAGATTATGTCGGTCCTGATCTGGATCTACACAGCAGTAGATTATGTCGGCCCTGGTCTGGATCTACACAGCAGTAGATTATGTCGGCCCTGGTCTGGATCTACACAGCAGTAGATTATGTCGGCACTGATCTGGATCTACACAGCAGTAGATTATGTCGGTCCTGATATGGATCTACACAGCAGTAGATTATGTCGGTCCTGATCTGGATCTACACAGCAGTAGATTATGTCGGCCCTGGTCTGGATCTACACAGCAGTAGATTATGTCGGCACTGATCTGGATCTACACAGCAGTAGATTATGTCGGTCCTGATATGGATCTACACAGCAGTAGATTATGTCGGCCCTGGTCTGGATCTACACAGCAGTAGATTATGTCGGTCCTGATCTGGATCTACACAGCAGTAGATTATGTTGGCCCTGGTCTGGATCTACACAGCAGTAGATTATGTCGGCACTAATCTGGATCGACACAGCAGAGATTATGTCGGTCCTGGTCTGGATCTACACAGCAGTAGATTATGTCGGCACTGATCTGGATCTACACAGCAGTAGATTATGTCGGCACTGATCTGGATCTACACAGCAGTAGATTATGTCGGCACTGATCTGGATCTACACAGCAGTAGATTATGTCGGACCTGATCTGGATCTACAGAGCAGTAGATTATGTCGGTCCTGATATGGATCTATACAGCAGTAGATTATGTCGGACCTGATCTGGATCTACACAGCAATAGATTATGTCGGTCTTGATATGGATCTACACAGCAGTAGATTATGTCGGTCCTGATATGGATCTACACAGCAGTAGTTTATGTCGGTCCTGATATGGATCTACACAGCAGTAGATTATGTCGGTCCTGATCTGGATCTACACAGCAGTAGATTATGTCGGTCCTGATCTGGATCTACACAGCAGTAGATTATGTCGGTCCTGATCTGGATCTACACAGCAGTAGATTATGTCGGTCCTGATATGGATCTACACAGCAGTAGATTATGTCGGACCTGATCTGGATCTACACTGCAGTAGATTATGTCGGTCCTGATCTGGATCTACACAGCAGTAGATTATGTCGGTCCTTATATGGATCTACACAGCAGTAGATTATGTCGGTCCTGGTCTGGATCTACACAGCAGTAGATTATGTCGGTCCTGATCTGGATCTACACAGCAGTAGATTATGTCGGTCCTGATCTGGATCTACACTGCAGTAGATTATGACGGTCCTGATCTGGATCTACACAGCAGTAGATTATGTCGGTCCTGATCTGGATCTACACAGCAGTAGATTATGTCGGTCCTGGTCTGGATCTACACAGCAGTAGATTATGTTGGCCCTGGTCTGGTCCCAGCTGGATTATCTGTAATTGTCCTGATCAGACAGGCCCCAGCTGGATTATCTGTAATTGTCCTGATCAGACAGGTCCCAGCTGGATTATCTGTAATTGTCCTGATCGACAGGACCCAGCTGGATTATCTGTAATTGTCCTGATCAGACAGGTCCCAGCTAGATTATCTGTAATTGTCCTGATCGGACAGGTCCCAGCTAGATTATCTGTTATTGTCCTGATCGGACAGGTCCCAGCTAGATTATCTGTAATTGTCCTGATCAGACAGGTCCCAGCTAGATTATCTGTAATTGTCCTGATCGAGCAGGTCCCAGCTAGATTATCTGTAATTGTCCTGATCGGACAGGTCCCAGCTAGATTATATGTAATTGTCCTGATCGAACAGGTCCCAGCTAGATTATCTGTTATTGTCCTGATCGGACAGGTCCCAGCTAGATTATCTGTAATTGTCCTGATCAGACAGGTCCCAGCTAGATTATCTGTAATTGTCCTGATCGAACAGGTCCCAGCTAGATTATCTGTTATTGTCCTGATCAGACAGGTCCCAGCTAGATTATCTGTAATTGTCCTGATCGACAGGACCCAGCTTGATTATCTGTAATTGTCCTGATCGAACAGGTCCCAGCTAGATTATCTGTTATTGTCCTGATCAGACAGGTCCCAGCTAGATTATCTGTAATTGTCCTGATCGACAGGACCCAGCTGGATTATATGTGAGTGTCCTGATCAGACAGGCCCAAGCTGGATTGTCTGTAATTGTCCTGATCATACAGACCCCAGCTGGATTATATGTGGGGATTCCTGATCAGACAGGCCCCAGCTGAATTATCTGTGGGTGTCCTGATCAGACAGGTCCAACCTGGATTGTTTGTAATTGTCTTGATCAGACAGGCCCGAGCTGGATTGTCTGTAGGGATCCTGATCAGACAGGTCCCAGCTGGATTATATGTGGGTTTCCTGTTCAGACAAGTCCCAGCTGGATTATATATGGGGATCCTGATCAGACAGGTCCCAGCTGGATTGTCTGTGGGTGTCCTGATTAGACAGGTCCCAGCTGGATTGTCTGTGGGTGTCCTGATCAGACAGGTCCCAGCTGGATTGTCTGTGGGTGTCCTGATCAGACAGGTCCCAGCTGGATTGTCTGTGAGTGTCCTGATCGACAGGACCCAGCTGGATTATATGTGAGTGTCCTGATCAGACAGGCCCAAGCTGGATTATATGTGGGTATCCTGATCAGACAGGTCCCAGCTTGATTATATGTGGGTGTCCTGATCAGACAGGTCCCAGCTGGATTATGTATGGGTGTCCTGATCAGACAGGTCCCAGCTGTATTTTCTGTTGATGTCCTGAGCAGACAGGTCCCTGCTGGATTGTCTGTGAGTGTCCTGATCAGACAGGTCCCAGCTGGATTGTCTGTGAGTGTCCTGATCAGAAAGGTCCCAGCTGGATTATATGTGGGTGTCCAGATCAGACAGGTCCCAGCTGTATTATCTGTTGATGTCCTGAGCAGACAGGTCCCTGCTGGATAATATGTGGGTATCCTGATCAGACAGGTCCCAGCTTGATAATATGTGGGTATCCTGATCAGACAGGTCCCAGCTTGATTATATGTGGGTATCCTGATCAGACAGGTCCCAGCTTGATTATATGTGGGTATCCTGATCAGACAGACCCCAGCTTGATTATATGTGGGTATCCTGATCAGACAGACCCCAGCTTGATTATATGTGGGTATCCTGATCAGACAGACCCCAGCTGGATTATATGTGGGTATCCTGATCAGACAGGTCCCAGCTTGATTATATGTGGGTATCCTGATCAGACAGACCCCAGCTGGATTATCTGTGGGTATCCTGATCAGACAGACCCCAGCTGGATTATATGTGGGTATCCTGATCAGACAGACCCCAGCTGGATTATCTGTGGGTATCCTGATCAGACAGGTCCCAGCTGTATTATCTGTTGATGTCCTGAGCAGACAGGTCCCAGCTGGATTAACTGTAGGTGTCCTGATCAGACAGGTCCCAGCTGGATTATATGTGGGGCTTCTGATCAGACAGGCCCCAGCTGGATTATCTGTAGGTGTCCTATTCAGACAGGCCCCAGCTGGATTATCTGTAGGTGTCCTGATCAGACAGGCCCCAGCTGGATTATATGTGAGTGTTCTGATCAGACAGGCCCCAGCTGGATTGTCTTTAATTGTCCTGATCAGACAGGCCCCAGCTGGATTATCTGTGGGTTTCCTGATCAGACAGGTTCCTGCTAGATTATCTGTGGGGCTTCTGATCAGACAGGCCCCAGCTGGATTATCTGTAGGTGTCCTGATCAGACAGGCCCCAGCTGGATTATATGTGAGTGTTCTGATCAGACAGGCCCCAGCTGGATTGTTTTTAATTGTCCTGATCAGACAGGCCCCAGCTGGATTATCTGTGGGGTGTCCTGATCATATACTTAGCTACATCTGCTGAATATACTATATGTATATATACTAGTAAATAACATTCACAATCAATACCTATTTTCAATGCCAAAACATCAGATCATGTATAATTGTGAGGTTGCCGTAAGATTATGTATCATGCTAGTTTGTTGATATAACAGATATATGTATAAGATAACTTACATGAGATATGCAGGTATATGTTCATGGACACTCAATGCTTTTCTGTATATTTGTATCACGGTTCTCTCACGGTTTCTTTGCTTTTGTTGTTACATCAAATGTTTGTCATAGAAATGTTACTGTGTTTGAGACAAATAAGCTATGAATTAATGAATATAAATAAGTGTTTATGTTTTTGTTACAATAATGGTTGTTTTATATGATTTGATATTATTCCATTTTTACACAAGGATGAATCAGTATGAATTTGAGGTGTATAAATAGAAGACAAATTGGTGGACAGACTTTTAAAAGTCAACACCACCTGTAAAACACAGGAACATCATAAATAACATTTGCATAATCTGTGGTCCTTTCCGTCCACGTTCGGAAAACTAATAGTAAAGTAACCGAGGCGTTTTAAACAAAGCTTGTGCCAAAACAAAATAACGAGTGTAAACGACAACGACACGACATCGGTAACGAGGAACCTTGCTAGCAATTACTGACAGCGTGGTAAATATTGTATTGCCCCCCTAGTCCTTGCACGTATGACGTCATTACGAGAATGGATGAGAAAGAAACTAGAGAAGTCCCGTCGGATAATCGATGCTGGGAATTGGATTATATGGCTATATTTGGTCAGCCACTCTATTTCTGGACAAACATGTACTTCTCCCCGGAAATGTCTTCTCAAGAAGATACCATCTATCAACTGCTGCCATGATTGACATACTGACAAGTTTGTTGATTAGACGGATATAATAATTATGGATTAGATGAGAGATATCCGTTGTGAACCCATTTATAGTTCTTCAAAAGTGAGCTGAGTTTTTTGTTTGTTTCATCGCAGTTATACAATTTTGGCCATATTGACGAAGACCAGCTAATAATTATTGAAGGAATGTAATGTAATTGATCTTATGCCAAACCAGGGTGAAAAGGGATAAACGGCGTCCCAAGACTACCGTTTGTTATAACGGAACTAGTCTGAACCATTTCGGGACTCGTATACCATCCAGACCCTAGCACTCGAATATGCTCACATTTTATCGTAAGAATTGACATCACCTGCTTTTGGAAATATACGCATCCCCTACAGAGGCGGATCAATGATTAACACACGTGCATGTCATATTTACACATTAAAGATATAATTACCTCATACAAAGTAGTAATGACAGACTTATTTTGTACACGTATATACATTTGCTACTATGATGCTAGGGGCCATGCTCCTCGCAATCCCCCAACCCCTGTGAAAATGTTGATGTTTGGAATACATGAAAAGCGTTCCTACGTGGTCTGGCCGAAACCGATACCTTTTTATTATTTTTAAAATTTAATTTATAGTATATATTTAAGTATAACGGGGAATTTTAAGGGGCCAGAGTGCTGGGTGCGCCCACTCTCTTAATCCGCTACTGCCTCCTTGCTGATGAGAAAGGGACACTATGGTGTTACGTATATTCAATCCTTGAATAGATTGCGTGTATGCAATTGGTTATTTCTGACGCAAGCTTTGTTCGCTCTATGCATGTGGGGATTGCTGCGTCACATTGAATGTTAAGGCTTCAGCGTTTACTTTATTAAAACCTGATCATGTATTTGTCAGTATTCTGTACGAATCCAATTGAGAAACTATCTGAGCACAGAGCAGTGTTTCACATGTTTAGAAAGAACCGTATTACTTAATAATAATGGTTTATTTTATGGAATTTTATAGAGCAATATTGCTTGTGATGTTTTGTGTGTAAAGGTTAGTATTTTACTATTTTTATGTATAAACATGTAAAAAATTGCTGTATGTTTTGGTTTGTTTCAGAATTCGAAACCATGTCATCTTGTCCATCCAACCTGTATTGCCAGGACCATCACGTCACCGAGGTGCTCCTGGGCAGGTCTCACACCGCCAACGGCGTCCTATACACCACATACAAAGATGAGGCCACTGCCACCGTTATAAAGCGCTCCATAGACGGTAAGTCACAAGCGGTAAACGTCAACGATGTTCCGAACAGACTGAATGCCTTGTATCATGTAGCATGCTATGCCTACATTGATTAAGCATAGGCACAAAACTGCAGGTCAACCAATGAACTATATATATACCTCGTGTAACCTGTACTGTCGTATAGCCTTAAGTTGTTAACTAAGTACTAAGAATTAAGTATTAGTTATTTACACAAAAAACATGATACGAGTTAACGAGTTTTCAAAGACGAAATTTAGAAAAGTTGAAATATAACACCAAGACGTTGGCAAACGTCTTAATGTGTCGCTTTTTGGCTCTGGCCGCTTGGCGAGTTCTCGTCTTGGCGTTCTATAATCATTTCGAAATTTCGCAATGGTGCGCGCCACGACCAAAATACGATATGAACATTAATCAGCCACCGTATCGGTACCATCTTCAATGCACCGGTTACCGGTGGTACATGGATGTATTCTACGCCTTCCTTACAAAACAGTTTTACCCAAATGTTCCATATACACACGTATTATTCATTTCTTCCACATGCCGTTGTAAACGATGACTCTTAATACATATAGTGCTATTGAAGGTTGTCAAAGTTTATCAAACTACTTCACTCTAAAATCACCTGGTACAGTGGTATTTTATGTGATCAGTTTACATTGAAACTAAATTGGGGTTGCGCAAATTATGGCAATGAATCGTGCATTTTCGAAATAACAGAACATTGTCGGTTCAAATAAATACTCAAAAGCAGCATGGAAGTTACATGCTACATTGCCTTTTGACATTGTTATTATTTGATAAATACGTGTAGGTCTTAGTTTGAGCTATCATTCTGGAAGCTGTACAGCTTTGTTTAGGATAGTTTACACAAACATTTCCGAAAAACATGAACACATGCAAAGCTAAAAAAAAAAACAATTCCCTTTCGGGGAAAAGGGTTCGCGTTCATTTGATTGAAAACTATCGTTTTCTGTGTCTAACATTTATAGATTTACGGCTTTTTTACAAAGAGAGCACTGTACTTTGAGAGGGTACAGATATGATTATTTACCGGTGATAGGGTATAACGTTATGATATTCCTGATGAACAGGACAAGCAAATACTTCAGTATAGGTTCAATCCCTCCGCGCACAGTTACTATTACACGTATTTCAGCCAGACAGACCACGATATAGTTTCGACTCATACAAATTAATAGTTCTTATATTAGATTATTAATTTTTAGCCCACGAAGATCTGGCGTAGGCAAATAAAGCCAAATTAGATCTGCCATCTGGAGCTGTCTTATCAGGATAAATTATTTTCTACTTTATTTTCATTTTTTCACTAATTCGAGTTATTAATCGTATAACTTTAAGTAGTGAGCAAAAAATCAGAATTTAACAATGGACAATAACCCATATAGTAGAAAAAGGGTAAGCCAATGGTGATTACTGCCATGTGCCAGCTTGTATTCATGAATCTGTGCACCGTATTATCGAATACATAACAGAAACTTATTGTCACGCCATACCAGCAATCCTTAATATTCTTATAAACTGTACACGGTATTATCGAATACACAACAGAAACGTATTGTCACGCCATACCAACAGTCCTTAATATTCTTATAAACTGTACACGGTATTATCGAATACTCGACAGAAACTTATTGTCACGCCATACCAGCAGTCCTTAATATTCTTGTAAACTGAACGAGGAACAACATTATAAAAAAGTTACCATGGCTGCCTTTTGAATCTGTTTTGTATATTATAACTCTAGAAATAAACTTATATATAAACTACTTTAATTATTTTGTTGTTTTGCTAAAATATTGTTTTATGATTTAAGCAGAGGGTAGCTATCAATGGAGTCTTGATATAAGTTGACTTAATCTACAATCTGACTAAATCTACAACGTAAGTGTATCCATGTAAAAATGACATAAATTTTAGGCACGGGGAAGTGATATCTTTTCCTGTGATAATCGATTTTGTAGCTAAACATACATGTAAACAAAATCTACAAACAATGATGGGATGTGTTAAAATGAAAATAATTTATCTAATAAATTCATCATTAGTCTAATGCTAAACCAGTGACCTTCACAACTACTCTTCATACCTTTGTCTTTGTCTAGATTAGTTCAAATCTTAATATCTCTGGCTATTCTTATAGGACCTTTTCTTATTTTCATCCCAAGATGTGGGATATAAACAACAATAAATCATCTTCTGTGATTCTTTTGGTGGTGGTGGTGGGGGTGGGGTGGGTGTGGGGGTGGGAGGCGAGTCAAGCCATATTCAACTTTATCGCAGTAAATACTAGATATATAGATATACACAGTAATGGACACTTACTTCGACCTAAGCAGTCACCCGACAAAATTCACTTAAAAAGCTTAGTATTTTTAAGCTTACATGTATGTGTTTGCCCAACTCTACTCTTTAACCTGGTTGGTGGTAGTGGAAGATGGTGGGGTTGGGGGGGGGGGGGGGGGATCCCATGGACCCATCCTTGCATTGTGGAATATTCATTTTTCTTGCTGGTATACATATATGTAAAAATAGAATTTTAAAATCACATTATTTAAATGACTACATTAGTCTGTTACTTACACTTTGACAATACCGTGTAAACTTGGAATGCTTCTTACAAGTAAAGACTTGAAAATGCTTGCTTTCATATGACTTGCTTAACACGAGTTGATCAAGCAAGAAAAAATAGAATAGATCCAGTTCCTTCTGGTAGGTGTCAGGTCAAGAAATTAATTATATGCGTTTATTCATTCTAAATTTACAGGTTTCTTTCTATGCCGTTATAAGCAGAAAAACTAATGATGTCACCATAGTTACATATTTGTGCTTTTATTTAATCCAGCAGGATAAGTGTTCAAAACTACTATCATGACAATTTACACTCAAGCTACAATTAAGCAGGTGCTAGGTTTGGCAAGAAACACGACACTCCTCAGAGCAATATCCTTGCATATCAGTTATCATTGGTGTAAGGAGTGAAAACAGAGTTCATGCTTTACAAAGGAATCTCTCGACCTAACAACTTAACACTGTTTTCTGCCTCCAGAGCGACAAAAAGTAGTTCTACGGATTTCTATAGTTTGACGTAAAAACCAAGATTATTAAATGTTTACATTAATCTGTCCAATTGTCTTTTAAATAGATGCAAATTTGGCAATAAAGGACAACGCAAAATAAAAGAACAAATTTTTAAATCATGCCTCCACCAAAGAGCCTAAGAAAATTAAATTATGCATTATATATATACAATAATATATACATTATATTACAAGAGGATGAAAAAAAGCTATGCTAAATGTTGAACATTGACGAAAGTCAGCTTTAGTGATTTTCCATGACGGAAATAACAGAGTTGCTTTTGTGCTTAATCAATATTGTTAGCAAAATAGAGGGTTGGGTGAAATGAATGCAGACTTACTAATTGTCATGGATACATGACGCAGGTCCGGTCACTCTATCGACTGTTGTTTGTTGACGTGTAATGGGCAGATAATCCTGGGATACAACGTACACCAACTCACCATCCACGTCAGCAAGAGCCCCACTTAGCTATCGCGTTCAACCTGGTTTAGTGACAAGTATCAAGCTAATTTAGATGCCTAAAGTCCGTTAGTGATATTGGTCAACATAATAATGAAAATGTCAATATAAATCATTCAATTAGGAGCGTGATTGTGATACACAGAGTGTACCCTAACCCACCGTCGTTTTAATCATGCTTATCAAGAAACTAGTACCTCTGTCACCAAAAAGGGAAATCCCCAATGGACTTGACGAACGAGATTTGAACGAGATTATAATATTTTTTTTAAATGCTCTAACATTGTAATTTTATGCTTACGGTAAAGTCAAATGAATGTTTACATTTTTAAAATAAACTGTTTTTATACACAAGTATGACATCCACTACGGTCACGTGTTTGAAGATTGAATTGGTGACTGCAGCACAGTGAAACGTTACCAGTGTTAGTGTGATACACTGGCTAGATAATTCTCGAAGCTAATCAATCTTTTTAGAGAGACGAGTATTTCAGACGATGCAAAACTAACATTGAGTAGGCCTAATATTATAAAAGCTGTTGGGTATTTTTCTAAAGAAAGTTGAACATGTCAAAATATGTTTCAGTAAATGCGCATTAAAATGAAAATGGCCACTATTATCGGATATAAAATGTTACCGTTTATAATGTTTACTCCAAAGCCAGGTAGTCAAAGAGTCAATGTGATACATAAATGATATGATATCATGTCCATGGTCATATCAGTATTCGATGATAACTGAAGAGATACAATGTCCATAACATGTCAACAATGTTCATCCATGCACGTATAAACTGTACTGCTTAGTTAGTTAGTCTAATCACTGACACACGCTTTCCAAACTTATCACCTTTAAACAGTCAATACCATGTATGGCCCATACATATCAAGCATCCATTTAAACAGTTTATACAAATGTATGAGGCATTCCTATCTTGCATCCACATAAAAAGTTAATACAATGTATGACAAATTCCTGTCTAGCATCCATTTAAACAGTTTATACGATGTATGACGAATTCCTGTTTAGCATCCATTGAAACAGTTAACGACATGTACGACCCCTTCTAGCAGCCATTTAAACACTTAACACCATGTACGACCCCTTCTAGAGGCCATTTAAACAGTTAACACCATGTATTACCCCTTTAAAGCCATTTAAACACTAAACACCGTGTATGATCCCTTCTAGCAGCCATTTTAACAGTGAACACCATGTTTGACCCCATCTAGCAACCATTTAAACATTAAACACCATGTATGTCCCCTTCTTGCAGCCATTTAAACAGTGAACACCATGTATGATCCCATCTAGCAGCCATTTAAACAGTGAACACCATGTTTGACCCCTTCTAGCAGCCATTTAAACAGCAAACACCATGCATGACCCCTTCTAGCAGCCATTTAAACATTAAACACCATGTATGACCCCTTCTAGCAGCCTTTTAAACAGTTAACACCATTGATGACCCCTCCTTGCAGCCATTTAAACAGTGAACACCATGTATTACCCCTTCTAACAGCCATCTAAACAGTAAACACCATGTATGACCCTTTCTAGCAGCCATTTAAACAATTAACACCATGTATGATCCCTTCTAGCAGCCATTTAAACAGTGAACACCATGTATGACCCCTTCTAGCAGACATTAAAACAGTGAAAACCATGTACGACCCCTTCTAGCAGCCATTTAAACAGTTAACACCATGTATGGCACCTCCTAGCAGCCATTTAAACAGTTAACACCATGCATTACCCCTTCTAACAGCCATTTAAACAGTTTACACCGTGTATGACCCCTTCTAACAGCCATTCAAACAGTTAACACCATGAATGACCCCTCCTAGCAGCCATTTAAACCGTAAACCAATGTACGACCCCTTCTAACAGCCATTTACACAGTTAACACCATGAATGACCCCTCCTAGCAGCCATTTAAACCGTAAACCAATGTACGACCCCTTCTAGCAGCCATTTAAACAATTAACTCTATGTATGACCCCTCCTAGCAGCCATGTGAACAGTTAACACCATGTATGACCCCTTCTAGCAGCCGTTTAAACAGTTAACACCATGTATGACCCCTTCTAGCAGCCGTTTAAACAGTTAACACCATGTATGACCCCTTCAAGCAGCCATTTTAACAATTAACACCATGTATGACCCCTTCTAGCAGCCATTTAAACATTTAACACCATGGATGTCCCCTTCTAGCAGCCATTAAAACATGTAACACCATGTATGACCCCTTCTAGCAGCCATTTAAACAGTAAACACCATGTATGTCCCTTTCTAGCAGCCATTTAAACAGTAAACACCATGCATGACCCCTTCTAGCAGCCATTTAAACAGTAAACACCATGTATGACCCCTTCTAACAGCCATTTAAACAGTTAACACCATGCATGACCCCTTCTAGCAGCCATTTAAACAGTAAACACCATGCATGACCCCTTCTAGCAGCCATTTAAACAGTAAACACCATGCATGACCCCTTCTAGCAGCCATTTAAACAGTAAACACCATGTATGACCCCTTCTAGCAGCCAATTAAACAGTTAACACCATGCATGACCCCTTCTAGCAGCCATTTAAACAGTAAACACCATGTATGACCCCTTCTAGCAGCCAATTAAACAGTTAACACCATGCATGACCCCTTCTAGCAGCCATTTAAACAGTAAACACCATGTATGACCCCTTCTAGCAGCCATTTAAACATTTAACACCATGGATGACCCCTTCTAGCAGCCATTAAAACATGTAACACCATGTATGACCCCTTCTAGCAGCCATTAAAACAGTAAACACCATGTATGTCCCCTTCTAGCAGCCATTTAAACAGTAAACACCATGTATGACCCCTTCTAGCAGCCATTTAAACATTTAACACCATGTATGTCCCCTTCTAGCAGCCATTTAAACAGTTTACACCATGTATGACCCCTTCTTGCAGCCATTTAAACATTTAACACCATGTATGTCCCCTTCTAGCAGCCATATAAACAGTTAACACCATGGATGACCCTTTCTAACAGCCATTTAAACAGTTAACACCATGTATGACCTCTTCTAACAGTCATTTAAACAGTTAACACCATGGATGACCCCTTCTAGCAGCTATTTAAACAGTTAACACCACGTATGACCCCTTCTTGCAGCCATTTAAACAGTTAACACCATGGATGACCCCTTCTAGCAGCCATTTAAACAGTTAACACCATGGATGACCCCTTCTAGCAGCCATTTAAACAGTTAACACCTTGTATGACCCCTTCTTGCAGCCATTTAAACAGTTAACACCACGTATGACCCCTTCTTGCAGCCATTTAAACAGTTAACACCATGGATGACCCCTTCTAGCAGCTATTTAAACAGTTAACACCACGTATGACCCCTTCTTGCAGCCATTTAAACAGTTAACACCATGGATGACCCCTTCTAGCAGCCATTTAAACAGTTAACACCATGGATGACCCCTTCTAGCAGCCATTTAAACAGTTAACACCTTGTATGACCCCTCCTAGCAGCCATTTAAAGGATGTACAAACGCTCCGAAAGGTTTACTTCTATAGACCTCAAGCAATTTTTATGATTGACAACAAACGTAATGACGATTAAACTGTAATGAACTTTTAATTTGTTTAAGTAGTTATTTTTCTAGTTTAAGTGTTCTAGCATACTGGTTTCCTTGGCAATGTTCAATATCACGCATTTATTGCATTTTCCCCATTTTGCCTTTGAATATGGAATACATTATGCTCCGTAAAATAACCTTCAATAAATTCCAATATCTATGAAGTCGCAATCTCTTATATGCAGCATTTGCTTATGCCATTTGAAATAAGATTGAATAAGATCAAAAGACAATTTTATTCGATCATTTCAAGAATATATAAGTAAAGATATACAAACGTGATATTCCTAATGGTAATACAGATTGTGTACCATAGTGGTAATACAGATTGTGTACCATAGTGGTAATACAGATTGTGTACCATAGTGGTAATTGTGTACCTTAGTGGTAATACGGATTGTGTACCATAGTGGTAATAGAGATTGTGTACCATAGTGGTAATACAGATTGTGTACCTTATTGGTAATAGAGATTGTGTACCATAGTGGTAATACAGATTGTGTACCTTATTGGTAATACAGATTGTGTACCATAGTGATATTACCGATTGTGTACCATACTGGTAATACAGATTGTATACCATAGTGGTAATATAGATTGTATACCATAGTGCCAGATGAAGGTCAATTGTAGGTTTCAATGTTAAGCGTTGTTTTTCACAGAGTAAAACAGAGTAAACAATACTGCACACTTTGCTTATAACAAAAATACTCATCCGATAAACGCTCACATGCATGAACATTATGTTTATTAACGCAAAATGTGGATTTTGAGGTAAGGATGCCAAAGTCTGGACTGTCTAACACAGGTACACAGACTTGAATGAAACAAGTCGAGGACGAAATTTGCGCCATCATTATAATTGTTATGTACCACATTGAACATATTTATAAAGCACAATTGTCGTATATAATTGGTTAATTATATAAAAATAGTATTGGAATTAGAGTGTTCATGCATTCAGGTCATGTTTGCATTGAGCAAACTGTGACGTTGAAGTAACAAATAAATGAATGCAAAATTTTGAAACACATTTAATATAGGTTGACTTACTTTAAAAATTGAGAACATGTTCAATGATGTCCACAAATGCAACCACAACTGAGATACAATTACATCACTGTCTGGGTATGTTGGCGTGTTATCTGAACATTGTTTTGTCTGAACTGTTTGACCGGCAGACTGTTATCTTTGAGCGATACCCTCTCTGTAAAGAGATGACGATTTACCCGAAATAAGTCAGTGCTCGTCGGCGCCGAGTGAGCCTTCGGTCTGCTTCCTGTTTGTGAAAACTAGCATTATAGATAACGCGGATACCAGTTCCGAACACTCACGAGCGTTTCCGAGCACCACCGAAAACTTTAATTCAGACTGCCTAGACGTCACCGTGTTTGTTGATGGTAATAAGTACGGACGGACTTTGTGATGACCTAACAATAGCCATAAAAACACTTGGACATTGACTTGTCCTGGATTAAAATGATACCCGTGCCTTCTTTTCGTTTAAGTCGAGTGAAAAGCGGATGTCGCTTATTTTTCCCCAACTTTGTCATATGTGACTTCTGTACAAAACAAATTTAGCGTTTAAGGTAAACTTTCTTGGACCAATCGGAACTTGACAGAAAAATGTAAGTTGATTTCAATATATGTATTTACTAAACAAAATAACAAAAGGATGAAAAATCGTGTAATTCTTTGGTGTTCCAAGCTTGTAAGTACAAATACGGAGCATTCAAAACATGCGCTTTATTCGAATGTTTCAGCAACATGCGAATATCGAGATGCACTCGCACTACTGAAAACATAAAACTTTTTTTTTCTACGTATTAGTTCGAAAATATGACAAGATCCTATAAGTATATCAATTTATATTTAAATTTAATATTAAATCGTGAAACTATTGAATTTTTATTCGCATGTCAACAGAAATAGTTTCATTATAAGCTTTTAACTTACCACCGTTCTATTCGATACTTGTTATTCCTTGTTGCTTTCTTTCTGCCCTTCTATAAAGTGTCTATTTCACTAAAATGCATATATTTTATGTTTTTTGACCACCATTGGAAGAGTTTTATTTCATTTACGTCATTTAGCTTCCACAAAACCTATGTGCATTTGATAGAAAATCCATAGCGCCATTCGAATAATCCTCTTTTTATCCATACCGGTCTGGAAAGAAATGATAACGACTTCAATCAAACTTGCCTTAACATTTTCCCCCTCAAGTGAATAAAAAACTAGGTGTAGATTAAATCTGTTTCCATTTTTGCGTGTACGCCAAAACGTTTCGTGCAAATATATATGCATTAAGGAGCATGCTCAAGTACAACTTTTGGTCCCTCACAGAGGTCAAGGTGCATGTTTGCTAACGGCCTCGGGTTTAAAGTGCCCCATTCGTATCCACTGTCAATCAATGCTGGATTTAGATTGTCACTCGAATATTCAAGTGTGCCAAGATACGCAGGAATCTTAAGGTTACTCCGAGCTACTGTACCAACGCCACATAAGGAGATGATGTAATGATAAGATATAGAAGTCTCGTTAAAAGAAATTAATTTGTATTCCAGTACAAGCATTAGTTTGGTTTGCTTATCTATTATTCGTGTTCAATAGCCACTCGTCAAAGATTCAATTTATATAGAAACGTTTTGTTCCATTGAACAGAACGGAACACTTGTTTATTGTATCGCCTGAAAAGGCGACATATAGGGATAACTTTGTCGTCGGCGGCGGCGTCGGCGTCCAGATTTCCTTGTCCGGAGCCTAACTTTGTCACCTTAGGTCTAAACGACTCCAAACTTGGTATGCATGTTTCTGGCAATGACTCGAAGTGCAGTTCACAAGAACCGTAACCCTACCTTTTTACGTTTTTTAATTATTCCCCTTTGATTGATTTTTATAGAGCATTTCTTGTCCGGAATGTAACTTTGTCACCGTAGGTCCGAATGACTCCAAACTTGGTATGCATGTTTCTGGCAATGACTCAAAGTGCAGTGCACAAGAATGGTAACTCTACCTTGTTCTGTTTTTTAGTTATTCCCCTTTGATTGATTTTATAGAGCATTTCTTGTCCTGAGCCTAACTTTGTCACCGTAGGTTCAAATGACTCCAAACTTGGTACGCATGTTTCTGGCAATGGCTCGAAGTGCAGCACACAAGAACCGTAACTCTAGATTGTTCCATTTTTTAAATTATTTCCCTTTTATTAATTTTTTAGAGCATTTGTTGTCCAGAGCCTAACTTTGTCACTGTAGGTCCAATGACTCCAAACTTGGTATGCATGTTTCTGGAAATGACTCAAAGTACAGTGCACAAGAAGGGTAACTCTACCTTCTTCCGTTTTTTAATTATTCCCCTTTGATTGACTTTAGTGCATTTCATGCGAAGGGCATAACTTGTTGTGCATGTTTTTTTTTGCAATGAGACAATTAGAAGGTTATTTTATATATGAATTTTGTGCAAATACATTGCTAATATCTGTACAACAAAAACTTATTAACATTTTTTATGTCGACTAACAAAATTTTCGTCAGGCGACACATCCGACTCGCTGAGTTCTAGTTGAGAAGAAAATCTCGAAGTATAAAGTCTACAAAAAGAAAAAAAAGCAATAACTACTCACTATACGCGTTATAATATGCTCATAAGAAGATTAATTGTATTAAGAACCGTATAAAACAACGAAAGGTGTCGAGTGATAGTGAAAGAAGCGCCGACACCATATGTATCTCAGTCCAGCCACTTGTCCCTTCTAAATGATTTGTTTTCATCGAAATGTTAACCAACAGTTGTACTCGTTGTTGTAATTGTTGATGAACTCTTGTCATCTTATCACACTCACTTTAACGATAATTTTCAAAAGATTTAGATATTCGGTTTCATCTTCACGTGGTTACTATTGCTGAATGTCATAGGCTTGACCAATTGCAAGCCCATTACAGGAAGAAGTTGAGTGATATTGCATTGTTCCACAATAATAAAAACTCCATGCTTAATTTTATTGTGTAAGTAAAAGAAGCATTATCAACATGTCGAATATCTTAAAAAGTCGATTATTTCCTCTTTCTTTAAGTGTATTTACTTTTTAACAATTCAAATGTTTGATGTCTTCAGTGAGTTTTCATTTTCAGTGTCCTGGGTTTCCTTCAGGGATGAAATAATTCATAATTAATCTTAACCTTCAGATACATTAAACTGTACAAAAGCTTAACTTGGGTCCGTTGCCAGTTGAATAACATTGATCAAAACGACACACATGTCCACGAGTGTTCGCGTCAGTTCCACTGATAGCAACTCTGGTATTTTCGATTTTTAGATAAACCTGCATAAATACCCCTTAATTTGAAGTTTAAATGGATTTAGATTTGGTTAACAAGATTATCACTTATCTTAACGTTCGCAGTTGAAATACTTATTTTTGTGGATTGCCGGATAGCTGTTGTAGCATTCGTTGATATTTACTTGTGGCAAAATTTGTTTCAACATATATTTGTTGGAACGTTAAATAAATATGGCGGATGTAGCGTTATCGTAAAGGCCGCAGTACGCCGGCAGATTTCTAAAAATAGAATAGCTACCATATTCCATATTCCTAAGAAACTTTCGGTAATTTACACGTATAACGGATAAGAAATGTTATTTCTGATTTCAAATGGGGTTTCTGTCTTCATTTAACCGACTTCTGTGAAACGTGCGTTAAATGTCGCGAAATGTGTAAGTATCACGATTTATAAGAATCAACTGACTGCATGACAATTTAATTGCGTGACCTCATGAAACATAGTTTATCAATGGGAGTAACTGGTTCCGTTGTTCCAGCAGACGAGGCAGCCGTGGTGATGAACGCGCGGGCTATCAGTCCGTCTTCTATCTATTACATCCAGCAGGAAGGTACTGCCAGCCAGCGACCTCCTATCGATGTACGGGTAAAGAACCTTTCGTACACGGTCAACCCGACGTCGTTGTCATGGTGGCAGAAGCTGTCCACCATGCAGCTTCCCTGGGAGTGGGTGGACAGCTCCGAGCCCCAGCAGGTTCTCAACGATGTCTCGTTCTCCATCAACAGTGGTCAGATGTTGGCCATAATGGGAAACTCAGGTACGTTTACGAGGAAGTTTTTGTCTAGCCGGCACTTGTTCAAAATTGTTGGGAATTTTTGTAGGAAACAGAAGCGGTAAAAGTGAGCCGCCACCGGAATTCGAACCATAGACTTCTCCAATACATACAAGCGGGTCGCTCTTTTAACTGAGCTATATGGGCTCCGTAAAAAAAAATCCAGTGAAACTACTACAGTTCTGCTCGGTATTTGTGTGAACTGCATGCATCAAGGCTCGAGATCATTTGACTTTGACATGGTAAAACATATAGTCTCACTTAATTTTTTCAACATCTATCACTTCTGACATGAAAAATCCTAGTTAATTATCCTAGTTAGTTAATTATTTACTGGATTCTTATTACCTTCTACAAGGTTGTATGTGTCCTATAGGTTTATATCAGACAGTAACTTGTTTACCTTGAAGAAATTAAATAAAGCTTCAATTTTGTCACATGCATACTTTTGCTTAGTTTACTATTTTCTACATAATAGACGTTGAACTTGTTAGACTAGTGTATATCTATGTACATGCAACCTTCAATTATATAATACAAGAAAGAACAACGTCCGTTTATTCGAATCCGTTTATTTGATTCGGTTGTTCTAGGGAGCGGTAAAACGACATTACTTGACGTCATAGCGTGTCGGGCAGAAGGCGGATTGATACAGGGTGACGTCTATTTAAACAACGTGTCACGGACTAGCACGATGGTGCGGGGGTGCTCAGCGTACGTACGCCAAGACGATAGGCTGTTGCCACATCTAACTGTAAAAGAAACGCTTATGTTCGTCGCACAACTCAAACTGCCCACAACATTCACGAACTCCCAGATCAAACGAAGGGTAAGGCCAAACACGTTTGTTGTGTTTAAAGTTTATTAACAATCTTCCAGACAACTGCTGAAACATATGCAAAGAAAATGTCTGCATCAGTCATATTCGCCGGGTTAGATTTCGTCAAAACATGTTCGCATGTTCAACAATCTTTTATCATTATACGTTATCTTGTTTCGAATAAAGGTGGCTGTACAATCTGGTCGTAAACAATTTCATAAAGGAAACACCAGCTGTAAGTGTCAATTCCGGTACATCTGGACCCAACATATTAATAAGCTGATTTTTTTTCTATCCTGGTTTGAGAAAACAATTAAAATTACCGACTATTTATCTAGTCTCGCGGATACCGGAACTCCAAAGCGTTATCTTTACATCATCATCATAGACTGTAAACTAGACTTTAATTTAGCATATGACATATCCGTTTTGTATGTTCATGCTGCAATTAACAAACATAAAGTCATAAAAGGTCTCCATAGTCGCTATGGCAACGTCGCCATAAATACTTCAGCTCATAACATCCTCCTCAATGTCTTCATCTGTTTTGTATGACTTCACATA
This sequence comes from Sinonovacula constricta, assembly GCA_007844125.1. NCBI lineage: Eukaryota > Metazoa > Mollusca > Bivalvia > Cardiida > Solecurtidae > Sinonovacula > Sinonovacula constricta. The sequence continues at coordinate 37,088,021 of CM017557.1, forward strand.
TTATATTTTTTTATTTTTTCTAGTTTATGTTTCTATTAATGAAAAAAAAATATGGACGCAATACCTGTCAGTTGGCATCGATCCACGAGGCTTCAAACATTATCCTTTCTTGAAATATTAAGTTACCAAAATAATAATTTAATAATTAACTTGAATGTTTTCAAGTGCATCAATCCATTTGAAACGTTTCACTTTAAGTAAAATATACATTTACCACCACATTTGTTAATAATGGATTTGAGTGTGTTATTTATGCGTATCAACCAAGTGCAACTGTTTATCATACCCGTCTCTGCTTTTACATGCATTATTGATGAACTAATACTAGTATGGTTTTACCATCTGCGCGGGAGTGTTTTTTTACTTACAGATAACAGGGCATGCAACATTTTTAACACAATCATCTTATTCTTCATGTCGTTTGCTTGTTTGAGATCAAGTTGAACATTTATTTGAAGAAAATGAATTTGTTTTTGACGACAACATCACTTGTCAAAACATCCTAATGCTTGTATGTACTGCATAGTCCTACCAGATATGCAGCATGAAATCACGTGCTCCTAATGGTCCAATTATCTGTTCACGTGCACCTGTAACTCTTAGCTCTAATTAAGCCAGTAAAAATAGTGTAGATCCAGAGCAGCAAGCCTATTGGCTGCAAGTCACCGCTTATATATCTTGACTTATTTTAGGGGTTGTCTTAGGGCTTCATCTGTCAGTAATTATTAATTTATCCAATCGACGAAGTCTGCTGATCGACGAAGTCTGTTGAACAAACTAGAGACCTTAAAAGTATATGTGGTAATTGAACGGTTCAGTTGTTTAACCTTTTAGAAGGTACTATCCAGTAACGCAGTATTTTCTTTGGCCAGTGTCTGAGTATTTGAACAAAACAAGAGACCTTAAAACAAGACGTAATAATTGGTTGGTACAATATCTGAATCTGTTACATGCTACATCTATCTGAAACTACTCAGGATCTAGATATTATTTATGTCTAGCGTCTGGGTATTTAAACAAAACCAGAGACCTAGCGGTGGACTGGAAGTGTACTGAACACAGGGTCTGTCAATAAATAATAGTCCCCACAGTGCCATAAATGGACCCGCTTCGCCGAAACTGACCTTATGCACGGAATTAGTATAGCCGCATCAGATACATCATTCCTGCGCCTAATGTCAAGGGTCTTCTTATTGCTATGATCATAAAAGAAATGCTGTGTAGAAATTATTACGAGTGTTTTTTCCTCGGTTCATTCATCTAAATGCGTTTCTTTTTTTGTTTTCCCACCGTGTTATAACCACTCTAAAATTGTTGTCAGCGTATAATGCATTAATGACTTTCAAAGTCATTTCGCAAGTCAAGTCTTTGACGAATGTCTTTTAAACAATTGTCGAATGACAGATATGCCGCGTATAAAGTATTTTCCCGGACCTGACCAATCAGAGAGCGAAATTCTTGTGAACGTGACCATGGGTGAATGGTTAAAGAATGAATTTGGCCCGTCGTTTAAATTGTTTGAAGATAATAATGCTTGGAAATTATGTTTACGAACCATTTAACAAATAATAAAGTGCACAGATCCTTAACTTGCTTGTTCTGTGGATCCAAGCCATGGTTCAGCGTAAAGTACATTAAGTTGAAGAAACGAGCATTACAGAATTTGTTTCGTTATATCTTAGATTACTAAATGCCACTTGTGTGCACTTGTTTGACGTATACTAACCCACAATATAACATTATTGGGATCAAGTGTACCAATGAGTGAAGAAGGATAGTTCTGAACAAAAGGCGTATGGTAATTTTGACTGCAATATACGCTTAAACGCAGTGTAAACGACTTATAATTCAAATACAAAACATAGAGCTATTCACATTAAATTAAAAGTATGTAAATTCATTAAGCTCTTCAATTTCAACTTTCTTATTTCCAGGTGGAGAGTGTGATCAATGAGTTGGGCCTCAGTCACGTAGCAGACAGTAAGGTGGGCGGAGCTGAGGACAGGGGCGTGTCCGGAGGAGAGAGAAGGCGTGTCAGCATCGGGGTGCAGCTTCTTCTTGACCCGAGTAAGTATTCGGTTTTAATATCACTTACTCAATTGCATAAATTATATTTTCGTAAATACTATATAAAATTTAATTGAATGTGCTAAGCAAAATGCAGTCAACTTCTTTATTTTGTTTTAGTATGCGATTTTGTTTTATAATAAGATTCTTATGCCAATATTATAATAACCAAGAGTTGTTAACAGGTTTGCAAATCTAAATTCTACTTCATAGTATAGTTTTGTCCGATTCCTTGCTATGCGACAGAAACATCATAGTGTTGTCAATCGTGTGTGGTTGAGTTTAAACATAGCTAACTAAGACACTAATAAAAAGATTGGAAGGTTTTAGTGTTGAATAATTAGTTCAATAAAAAATATAGGAAACCAACAAACAGCTTTTAGCAATCCCATTTGGTAAAACCATTTTTATACAGTACATCTGGAGACCTGTTGTTTGATTATTGGCCAAATCTGTAGATATATATATTGAAGCCCCAGTGGACTTTGTAATGGGGCTTTAGTAAAAACAATGCTGATCAATGGCAGCGGAGTAAATCCATGTGTTACACAGTATTTACACTTATTGTTTTATGACACACACCAGACCCACCACATTGACATTCCAGTTTACAGAAAAAACACTTATTGGCTTATGATTCTTTCCAGTTTTATTGCCTAGCATGGCCTTATCATAGGAACTGGGGAACTTAATGTGTGTGTTTTTTCTTATCCATCGTGTCAAAAAGCATCTTTAAGATAACTAATACTACAGGTGTATTGTTCCTGGATGAACCGACGTCCGGGCTCGACTCGTTCACAGCTCACCATTTGGTGGAGACCCTAGCCAAACTGGCCAAGAACAACCGGACAGTACTACTGTCCATCCACCAGCCAAGGTAGGAGTCGCCTCCAAATAAATGTTTTACCTTTGTCATGCTACTTGTGTTCACTAAATTCTTGAAAGTTTTTTTATTATTACTACGTGCGAACGTTAAAATACTTACATACACAGACATAAATGCAAATAGTGAAGATCTTGTAATAGGATCTGTCTGATCTGTTTCTACTCTGTTTGCCTAAGTCTAATCAATTCCTCTCTGGAAATATACAAATTTATTACATAAAATGTAACCAGTTTGGGCAACAAATTCGAACATGTTAACAATTTGTCCCAAAACTGCGCTTACTTGTTTCTATAACATGAGTAGACGCATGTGCAACTAGCCGGAACTCGGACCCTTGGCCTCCACATTCAAGGCTAAGGTTTTGTTGACGCTCACATTAACTATTTCCCATGTGTTTATAAGAAGTACCGTTACATTTCCAACAAAACCTGTTAAAATATTGATTATTTATCAATTTTCTGCATGCTGCATGTTTATGCTGCTATTGTCAAGTGTTTCTCGAGAGAAATCTTTTACATTGTATGTCTTTAGGTAGTTAGAGAAAAAAAACATTACAAACAGCCGAGTCAGACTGTGTGTCTTCAGAGCTAATTTACTCTACCCCTAAACAAGTTTCCGCCCTGTATCCCTTTTCCCATGGGATGTCTGTTCTGAAGGATATGCAGATTAATCCTCATGGACTTATGTGAGCTTCGCTCAGTCTGGTCTTGAGTTTGTAATAAAGACATCATAATAAAAACTGCGATTAAAGTGACATTAGTGAACGTTAAGTCAGGAGCATGGTTGTTACTAAAGTGTTTTCATTTGTATATAATATTCTCTCCATCTCGACCCATTTTGAAAGGGATTTTCTTTAAGTAGTTTTCAGAAGATTGTTTGCAAACTTTTTGTCAAGTAATGCTATCCATATTCTCATACACACACAAAAAAATCGTTAGTATAATTTACTTACATTTTAATCTACTTATAGGTTAACAATACTTCTTAACTTACATTTTCAATGATTTACCCCAAACATGTCTTAAATAAGGTATCCGACAATTTGCCTATATCAAATACATGTAGCAATATATACTTCACTAACACTACTTCTGGCAGGTGGGCACAATTTCTACATAAACTCATACTTAAGTAAAGAAGAGTTTGAACACTACCTTTATTGTTACAAAGTCCAAATCTCGAAAAAAATACACGTGCTGTACTGTTCCAACCGATCTAGGGCAATGATATAGGGCAATGAACAGCATTTGCAGGATCTTCCCTACAATAATGAATAATTTGGTAATTCGAGAAAAAATGGTCTGAACTGTCTGATACAACCTTAAACGCCAACTTGTGTACATTTTTCGACTTTATGTGAAGTGCTTTCATTAGCTTTAACTTTTTATTTATACATTATATTTACACTCATTTTTCGCTAATTTTATTGATACAGATCAACCTGGGCCCATGGTTAATCGACTATGAGCTAGAGTCGAAGATCGGCCTCAAGCATCTGATTGGTCGTAATTTTTATATAGCTCAAAATCTGACCAATCAGATGCATGGGAATGACTCCAGCCCAGAGTTTTATAACCTTGAACACTGTTTTATGGAACAAATATTGGCAGTTTTCTAGTTTTACTGTTTTACTTTTCTCATGCAACAGGTCCGACATATTCGAGCTGTTTGACATGCTACTGATATTGTCACGGGGAGATATGGTATATTTCGGCCAAGCGTCCAACATGGTCAACTACTTCAGCGACCTGGGCTATCCCTGCCCAGAGTTCACCAACCCTTGTGACTTCTATGGTTAGTATAGGCTAAGAATATTGATCAAAGGGAAATAACAAAAATCATTTTGCTTCATCAACTGTGACACTGAAATTACTCAGAAATTAAAGTTTAGACTGTACGTTCAATGAAATAGTTTACTCGCATTCAGGAAATCAATTGAAGTTTGATATTTTGATTTGTAACTAGTATTAACGTGGACTTCCAGCTTCTTGTGTTTTTAAAAGTGCACATATTGTTAATTGTTAGTAACTCTTACAGACGATGTTTGTTTGTTTGTTTTGTTTGTTTGTTTAATTTTTCTTCGAGGACAATCGAAACCATGTTTATATCATCTTCTACCTGTAATGAATCTGGCCTGAAAAAAATCAAATTAAGAATGCTACAGAGACTTTCGATGTGGTGCCAATGTTTCCCCATTTGTATGTTTAGTTGACCTGGCAACCATCGACCCGACATCCGAGCAGACGGAACAGACCAGCAGCCGGATGGTGCACACGTTGGTGGAGGCCTTCCAGCAAAACCAGCGACAGCTGATGTCCAGCGGGTCCGGTAGTCATGGTGACAAGCCGGACCGCAGTAAGGACAAGGACAAAGAACAATGGCCCGTCATGGCGATGTTCCGTAACCTGGCCAACCAGCCAGGAGGCTTCAAACAGTTCTCTATACTCTTCAGGTTGGTACAATATGGCAGACTTAATATCATCGCATAACAAGAAAAGCAGGAGTCAAAACCTGAAAATGTTATTGTTAACTAGGGTACATTCTTTCCCATAAATGCATCAAATATCAATGAAATTGTGTATTGGTTGTGGTGAAGTTACGTAGAGTTTATGGTTCACTGGAATTGATACACAAATGGATGCGACTAATGACCGCGGTTTTCATAATACCTCACTGTTTCTTGGATAAAAAGATAATTCAAACTGTGCTTCATCCTTTATCTTTGGCTAAATTGACGTGTTGGACAAGGTAATGCCAATGACTTAGATTCAATCTTGGTGTCCTAGATAAGATGGTGGCGATGTTAGATTTATATTAATTCTGTTGAAATTGACGCTCTTTATACTATGAAATGCTTCTACGTGTCGTTTTTTCCACTGCAGACGATCTACACGCAACATTGTAGAAGACTACGGTTACCTAGCGACGCAACTTATCCAGGCGGTTGCCATGTCGGTGGTGGTAGGATTGGTATACTGTAAGCTGGGCCTCGACCAGTCGTCTATGAGGGACCGGTTCGGCATGATGTACATCCTCGGTGCCTTGTACCCGTATATGGTTGTACTGGATCTTATAGGCGTGTGTAAGTTAATACCAGGGAAATATAACGTCTCATAGGCGTGTGTAAGTTGTTACTAAGGCAAGCTCAATCTCATAGGCGTGTGTAAAATAATACCAGGGAAATATCAATCTCATAGGTGTGCATAAGTTAATACCAACGAAAGCTTGAACTCATAGGAGAATGTAAGAGAATACCAAGAAGAGATTATTTTCATAGGCGTGTGTAAGATAATACCAAGAAGAGGTTATTTTATAAATTATGATAGGCGTGTGTAAGTTAATACAAAGAAAAGCTCAATCTCATAGGCGTGTGTAAATTAATACGAAGGAAAGACCAAACTTAAGTGAGTTTTAGGTACCGTGTTTCAGTAGATGTGTACATTTTGTTATTCAGTTGCCTTTAAGCAAAATATGAAAGTATGTGCATGTCGTAGCGTGAGATTTCGTAATGTGATAAAATTCAAATGTATCAAATGTAATTTATCAAGCATGCATTTTTACCAAACAGGTTTTTATGTAAGAAATATACTTAAAAACGTACTTCGTATATGAGTCAAACATATGACGATAAAATAAAAATAGTTTATGCTTACTTGGTTACGATGGTAAATCGTGTTTCTGTTTGTTCCAGACCATAAAGAGAGGTCCTTTCTGTATTTTGAACTAGAAGACCGTCTGTATGGAATAGCGCCATATTATTTTGCAAAGGTATGTTATGCTAAAATAGTGATATATTGTTATGTACATGCAGCATGTTTTAAATATAAAGTAAATGTGTTAAAAAAACTAATTCGCTTTGTTTCTACGAACAGTACAGCTTTCGTATGTACATGCATACATAAATTAACCTAATTTTATTCAGTTTGTACTTGCTGACAACATACATGTTAAGCTACTTTATTTTCTCAATGGTGTTCCTGCATGAGCCGGGTTTGCTTCAATTTTAAGCCTGATTTCCGACAATGTGTCCATATCAAATACATGTAACGATACCAAACTATTGACTGCGGGTATATAGGAATAATGCCATTTTCTCGTTTATAAAAGGACGTTATTCAAATCACATGCGTTACCTCCCTTGTCTGTATGTATTTGCAGATAGTTATTGTATTACTGCTGAAAGGGCCTCATACTGCAGCATGTACAGTAAATTGTATAATGTTATATGGGGCCAACATGAATAAAAGGATATGAGTATTATGGTGAAACTAAGCAATAAAAATAAATTAACAAACCTAAAAAAAATCTATGATATTAGAAAATAATAAGCAGCCTGTCAAGTAAGCATGTTTGCATTTGTATGATGTTATTTCTGGTTCTGAGAATCAGATGCTACAATAAACGATGTAAAGTCTCGAGTTAAAAAGTTGTACATTTCGAATATTTATTCTACAAAATACATTGTACCAATATTATAAACAATTTAAACTGTCATAATTCTTTCTACATAAAATTAAAAATTAAGATATAAACATCGTTATCTTACAAAGCGGCATAGTATTGGTCAATTTCCATTTCTGCAAAACTTTGTTGAACCACAATGAATAATGGAATAAAATATTTACTATGATCACTTGTTTATATGAAAATGCTGTGCTTCGAAATACTGTGTTAAAATAAGAAAAGATAAGATAACATTTATTTTGAGTTGACAATATGGAAGCAAATAACATAAGCTCTAAATGAGCTTTTACAACCGACTATAGATGTTGTCTTAAATTGAATAATATGAGTCACCACGCTTTACTTACTACATACTAGTATTAAACCAACAACAGATATAGTGTATGTCCGAACCACGGTCATACATGTTATGTGTTTATATTGACACAATAATTTGAATACATGTGAAGTGAAAATCTCGTGGTCCTATTGTTGTATCACTACGACAAACTGTCAACAAGTCGCTATATTCAAGAGTTGTGTTTAAATAAAGTGAGCGCTCTATGTGAACACAGTAACGTTTTTCATTATTAACAACCTAAATGCATAACATTTTTCATTATTTACTATGCAAATGCATATTTCTTTTACCATGCGTTTCCTTCTGTCTTCCAGATATTCAGTGAACTCCCGTTTCATACGTTTTTTGTCGGAGTGTATTGTGTACCTGTGTATTTTATAGCCGGGCTTAAGTTGAACGTGGTGGACTTTTTCACTGTGTTCGCCATCTTGTTTCTGCTGGTGTACTGCAGTCGGACCCTGGCCATGTTTTCCGCCGCCATGATGCCTACATTCCAGCTGTCTTGTTTCTTCGCCCAGACTTTCTTCTCAATGTACATCATGTCGGCGGGATTCTTCATCAACTTAGACAGTATATTCGATGGTAAGAGTGACCAGGGACAACGCCCCAGATGTTTTACTCAGTGATACATCGCATTATGGTCATGTTAACATATCGCCCAGCTAGTTATTGGTGGAGGCAGGTCCCAGACATACTTCTGGATAGGACCACATGCGCGTCTGAGATAAACAGGAAAGCAATATACATGAAAGTTCTCGCCCAGACAAGGATTCTAACCAACGTAGTAAGGGGCTGAGTAGTAACAGTTCGGAGACTGTAACAGCTCGGTCTCTGGCACCCCCAAAAATTAATTGAATAAACGTCAACTTATAAAAAGTATATCGTTCATTAGACATGAAATAATGATTTATGCTTGAAAACGAAGTAAAACTGGAAGGGCATTATTTATTTATTTTTTTTCATTTTTCTATTTAAAATAAAAAAATATGTATCTTCTTACCAGTTAAACGGCTATTTGATTTAAAAAAGTATGGCCATTTACCAGTATCTTACCAGTGTGTCTGTGTGTGCAGGTCTGAAGTGGGTGTCGTCCATATCGTACCTCAAATGGGGATTCCAGGCACTTTGTAAGGTACAGATACTGGGGCTAGAGTTCGACTGCCAGGGAGATAACTCGGGGTCCTGTATACGCACTGGCGAGGAGGCGCTCGAGAGTTACTCTCTACAGGTAACGGCATTAAACCATTATAATTACACCACTGTATTTATAACCCACAATAAATTCTCAGATGTATGTTTATAAAAAAAACAACACATATTTATAACAACTAATAAGCAAATAATGTAGCTGCCGATCCTGTCTAACAGACGGTCATATGCCACAATTACAGAAGGTTTTACTCATTTACTCACATCCTTGGCTCCATCCCCACTTGTTGCATATATTTATGTTTGACATGGTTTAATTTTTTAAAATTACTATTTTGTTCACCAGGTTAGCTATTGTGCCATCTATTTCACAACATTCAAGTTGCTAAAATCTGTTTGTGAATTCAGAGAGTGGAACACAAATAAAGGCAACCAAACAGCCAAGATCTTTAATAGAAAAACAGAGTATAAACATTCTTTGGTTTAACCTTGTGTAGTAATTTTCTGCGATTTTGTTTTCTTCGGTTATAGATATTTTGAATGGCGGGTGTCTTTAGTTTGAGGATACAGTTTTAAGTGATTTATTGACAATATTGCCATAAGGACAGCATGTTTATACAACACTTTAACGGGACGTCTCGGATGCTAATTTGACAGTAAATATATTTTCCTGCGCTATTTAAATATGAAAATTTGAAACAACGAGGCCTCGCTGTTTATGTAAAAAGTTCTTCGTGTAAGAAAGATAACCTGACGGTCAGTGGTTTATTACAAATCAAAGGAAATGGGAATGTTTTACGGGCATCAATCGTTAGGGAAAAACTGGAATAATCTTAAGGGGTACATGTTGATTTAATATAGTTAATAGTGCGTCGTTGTGTACACCGGATACTTACTGATGCTGTTAATTGCCATTAATATTCAATATACGTTATTAATTTATTTGAACACATGCTTACAACTTCTTGGATCCCTTATCTTGTGACAATTTAACAATGCAGTAGTGTTACAGGTTTATCCCAAAGCTCATAATTTGCTCATTTCACTCTTACCTTGTAGCTTCTTTCAACATTTCATTCTTAACTACGGGTTACCACACGATAATCAATTTTGGATGCATTTTATTATGAATTTGACAAATGTTTTCTTGATCGTTTGCACAATTTTTAGAATTCAAATTATATATATATATATATATATATATATAGATATATATATATATATATATATATATATATATATATATATATATATATATATATATATATATATATATATATATATATATATATATATATATATATATATATATATATATATGTTTATTTTTTCTCATACAATTTTTTTACTGAACCATTGTTACAGCTGAAGCATTCTTGCAGTGCACACTTATGAACTCTTCTCTCTTTTCTATAGGGCAATTCTGTATGGGAAGCTTGTGTCGTGATGGGTTCATCTTGCGCAATCTACCTGCTCCTCTTCTTCGTAGGCATGCGATTTGTGCCGCAGAAACCTCACGAGATCTAGGAAGATTTAATAATATTTGATTAAACTGTGACACCGGAAGTTGGTGCTCTGAGCATCTTGGCAACCATTCCGGAAGTGGTTGCGACAGAAGGCGCAGGTTCGCCAGTTTTTCAGAATAAAGGAGGGCAATCTAGCTCCTTGAAAAATTGTGTTCTGTGAACAACGACCTAAAGATAAGCTATTGAAACTTGACTGAAACTAGGTTAAACTGTCTCGTTTTTTATTATAAAACATGGATAATGACCTGTGAAGAAGTAGCTCTCTTCGGTTTTGTCGACGGAGGCCGAGCTACTCACGTGATGAAATGGTGGGAACACTTCCGCCGCTTACTGTAACGATCAGTGCTCAACATTTTTGAAATCTTTGGCAATTTGTACATAGTTTATTTATGTCCTCGACACATTGAAGGTGGTACCCGACAATTTACCTTTATTAAATATACTTGACACTAATTTGCCATGTTTTTGGGGGCGCGCGCGTGTGTGTGTTTGTGTGTGTGTGCGTGTGTGTGCGTGTGTGTGTATGTGGTGTGTGTGTGTGTGTGTGTGTGTGTGTGTGTGTGTGTGTGTGTGTGTGTGTGTGTTTGGATAAAAAAAACACAAAATAAATAAATAAAATAAATAGATATTTTACACCGAGACTGCTTCTGTTCGCACAAACAATGCAATTTTATCAAACATCATAATCATTTGGAAATATAAACAAGTGCTTATAGGCCTGTATTAAATTTATTATTTACTTATTTGTAGTTGTGAAATTTATTGCATGAATAATTTATCGCCCAATTCGTTGTTCATTATCTTCGAAGTTTATATTTCCAATAAGTTTTTAAAGTAAATTGTATTTATAACTTTAATCTGAAGTATATAGTTCTGTTTCAGATTAAAAGTAAGCATCATTTTGTGCACAACGTATTAACATATTTCGCCTGTTTTTCAAGTTGCGCGGATCTTTTGTCTGCCACGTAACAAAATGGCCTCATTTTCATGCTATTTATATTTCGGATCATCACGTGACAGAGATGACCTCATCCTGGGGCTACTCACACCTTTCCAATGCAATGCCAGATCAATGCAATGTTTGAATCTAGAAATTTTCAAGCTGTCTTCTTTTTCTCCGAAAAGTCATTCTTGCTGTTTGTTAGTTTTTTTATTTTTGAATCCTTTCATTGTTTTATAACTTTCATTGTTTTATAACATTTTGTTCATATTGTCATCTTTAAATTGTATTTATTAGCGTATTTTTAGTTTTATCTGAGTGTATGCCTTTTATTAAAAAACTTAACTCGCCGTTAGCCGAACACTACAGTATTGTGAAAGCAATACATACGAAGGTAATTGTTTTTATGATGCCTTGTCCATAAGCGTTAAGCGTACAAATCATTATGGACCTTCGAAGTTTATAATCAAAACGGTCAGTACCATGCTGTTACGATATTTAATATTTACAAAGATCTAAATATCTAGTCATTCGTTCCTAAAACATAAGCGATAGTTATTCTCATACTTTTGATTATTCTAAAATTGTTGAAAGCCATTATTAATATGACACTTGTAAGAAGGACAGCAGACATGTAATATTAAATTTAGTTTTATGTGTTAACTTAATTCATATGTTTAAATTTATTTTCGATAGCATACATGTTTGTAATGTTAATAAACTTTGTCGGGTGTTATGTTAGAAATAAACGTTTAAAATAAGAAACAGTGTTGTGTTCGAGACCTTATAAAATTCCACCAATGTAGCAGGACAAAGTGGCTGCGAAATTTATCAGAGTGGGGCATGTTCGCAGAACATAGAGAGGGGACTGCTTTAACCAGAAGCTTAGATAAACGAATTGTATCCTAATCTCCTAATGGTATCTCGTAAGACATTGAGGATTGTATTAGCATTTTTTAAAGGTTTTATCTAATATTTTCTCCCTTCAATAAACGACGTATGCAGACCTTTATTAATTATTGACAGTTAAATCCACTGACTTAAGGTAAAGGGACAATAACTTGATTAACTATTATGTATTTACTGTAAAAACTTTCAAGACAATATGCACTGTAATGCAGGAATGATCGAACACTGTCGCCATGTTAAGGCGGAAAGAGTAGTGTTTTGTAGAGCAAATACAGGATATAATACAGATTGTTACATGGGCGAAATATTGGATTTTAAGAAAACACAGACTTCATGCTTCTATATAATAGGGAAACGGTTATCTTTACTAATTATTACAATCTACTTTCTCTTTAAGATAAGGGTAATGTAGAGTGGGGTTTATTACCTGTCTACACATGTGCCTGCGATACTTTAGGCACCCTGGTAGCGATATGCCACAATTAGAAGAAATCACAGGTTAAATAGAAATATATGTGTCAGAAATAAGCACTGGCAAAAGAAGCAAATATGTAACAGGCTGAGTTACTGACTTAATACGTTCTAGTAGATGGAAACTATAGGAACATCATTATATGTCATCAATTAATACCATTGCAAGTTACGATCACCATCGTCGTTGTTGCTAATAAATATTAGTAACTAGTCTGGTTATGATTAGCTGACTCGGCAGTGTCACGGTGATATACCGAAACTCAGTTGCCGAAGTCCCTGGTTAGAGTCCGGCTGAATACAAAGTCTGTATTTCGCCACCCACTTAGATAAGCTATGTTTGCATGTTGAGTCCATAATGTTCAAGGACGGGTCCGTTGGTCGGGGTAGTGGTGCAGCATTAAGTCTTGTTCAGAGGTCCAAGTTATATTCACCTTAACCCCCGCTCATCCACGCCTATTGGTACCTACGTATTGAACTGTGTATAAACTATTTAACGGGTTTTAGACAGCTGAATCTTTTTTATCCTTTTTTGGTCAATGTTTTGCACGCAACCTAAAAATAAACTCAACATGTTCTTATAGACAACGCTAGCATATATAAATAATAGATTCGTCTTTTATTCAAAACATATTTCCGAAAGCAGGATTCGAGCCCGGGACTGTCGTGGTAATAAAAATTATAACCGAAATATCTAAACCAACGACTTCACCGTATTATAACGTATTTTAAAGTCGATATTCGACAGGTTGCATAGAGATTTAATACAATCAACATAACCTTCTCCTTAGTTTGGAGAATTTTGACATACTTTTTTGATTACAATCACGCTTTGGTCTAAATAAAGACGATTGTAAGCACTAGCATTTCCTTATGCATTAGTCAATCGGAACACCTCGGATAATTCACGAATCATCTCTCGGTTGTATGTAGGGATTAGGGATTGGGATTAGCCGGCATTTTTGCCGATACTGTGCAGTGACATTTCTATCATTTTAGCACAGGGGCGCTTATGAGGTGCTCAGGGACTGAACCCGGCCGGTCCATTATACTGAAACCGACGAGTCAGGCGTAATGCTGTCCCCTTAGCCCCGAGCGTTAGGAGGGAAGCCACTACTACCAACTTTAAAGTTTTTGGTTAGACCCGGCCGAGGTTTGAACTCACGACCTCCCGATCCGCAAGCCGACGCTCTACCACCTGACCTATATGTATGTAGTCGGATCACCTCGGCCATTTCCTAAATGGGACTACTTTTGTGACAGATGTCAAAACAAAGACAGCAGGTCTGATGACAGCTTACTATAGTACGATGCTTGTAATACTTCAATTTGTGGCGGCTTCAAATGTAGATAATTCGAATGTTAATCTACCCAGCCCAGCAGGTCTACACGCAGCTGTCAAACGATGGCATTGTTTATGTTGTGTATGAACTACATTTTCGGCATAATCTTCCGACTTCCAGCGAACAAAACGATCGTGATTTGGGCAAGTATCATTGCACCAGATACATCCGAGGGATGATTGTCCCTAGGACGGAATTACCCGAGGAGTTCCGATTGATGCATTAGTGTTTAACACGCATTTATGCACTAGCATTATTACTAGACAGTACTAATCGTGAAAATGTTACTAATGCTCAATCTTTTTTAAATCTATAAATAAGCACGATGAAGATTTCTGCTAAAAATAGATACCGACTTCCAAGCGGATAAGCAGGATGATGCTATAACGTGATCTCACAAGTAAATGGTCACGTGGTTTTCATAGTTTAAAAATAGTTCACTGTGCACCGTAGCTTAGATAGGAAATATATCTTGTTAATGACGAATATGGCGTTATGCACCACTTTTCACATAGATGTAGGACATCAAGAAACAACATATTGGGGGATCCTTTTAGATAAGAAAAGACGTGCTTGTTTCACAATCAACACAAACACTACGTTGCCCTGCTTTTTGATAGCCATGACACGACTACGTTTGTTATAAACGCGAGTGTCTGATGGTCAGTGCTATGTAGGAATGTTAAATCTGAATCACTTTTATATAAGAATAAAAAAGACATACTTTTCAAGTAGTTTGTTTACGGTTTCTTATCTTTAAATTGTCATTTTGCTCTTTAAACAGCAGAGTTAAAAAAAATCATAACCAGAAAAGTGGTCTTCGATAACTTCAGCTTGATTTGATAACGATCCTTTTTAATCCTGCTCGGATCAATGTTTCAAGCAAGGGCTTTACGATCAAATGGTGCCTCTTACTCCAAAACCTTCCAGCGCTTATTTAGCAATTAACAACCACCAACAAGCATAATCTCATAAGGGAACAAAGTGGGTGTCGTTAGCGGGGTTGGTATAAGAGTGATTAGCAAACTAACGATATTTTTTCTGTAAGAATGAAATAATTATTGTTTTGATTTTGATTTACCGATAAAAAATACATAAGTCTCTTCTTTTACGGTCGTTGGGTCGGTCGGTCGGTCGGTCGGTCGGTCGGTCGATGGGTCGGTCGGTCGGTCGGTCGGTCGATGGGTCGGTCGGTCGATCGGCCGGCCGGTCGTTGGGTCGATGGGTCGGTCGGTAGGTCGGTTGGTCGATCGGTAGGTAGGTAGGTAGGTAGGTAGGTAGGTAGGTAGGTAGGTAGGTAGGTAGGTATGTCGGTAGGTATGTAGGTAGGTCGGTAGGTAGGTAGGTAGGTCGGTCGGTAGGTAGGTAGGTAGGTAGGTAGGTAGGTAGGTAGGTAGGTCGGTAGGTAGGTAGGTCGGTAGGTAGGTAGGTAGGTAGGTAGGTAGGTAGGTAGGTATGTAGGTAGGTCGGTAGGTAGGTAGGTAGGTAGGTCGGTCGGTCGGTCGGTCGGTCGGTCGGTCGGTCGGTAGGTAGGTAGGTAGGTAGGTAGGTAGGTAGGTCGGTCGGTAGGTAGGTAGGTAGGTAGGTAGATAGGTAGGTCGGTCGGTCGGTCGGTAGGTAGGTAGGGATGGTAGGTATGTAGATCGGTCTCCGTCTTTCGCCGCCTGTTGATGATTTAATTTCGCCGACTATTATCAGGTTAAGCCTATGGCACAACTTAATAATAACATTAATGTCGTGGTTTGTTTCTAATAATTTCTACAAAATACGTACTGTCTTTACCTTTATCTCGGAATTTCCCTTGACAAGCACCTTTTTTTGACCAAGAGTATTTGGGCAAAATTGTATGTTTGCATCAAGAAAGGAAATAGTTTGCGAGTCATCTACTGCGCTGCAAGACGAATGTTCCGGAAAATAGAACTCCATCGCTAAGTATTACCTTCACTTTGTATACAATTAATTTAAACGCAAATCTGGACAAACGAAGCAGTTGACCATAAGTATATAAAAGGCATGGTGTCTTGGTGAAGAGGTAACTCTTTAATAATAAATGTATTCAGTCAAAATGAATCAAGATTGACAAAATGCTAAAGAATTACTGGCAATAACAAGAATAAGAACAAAACACAAGTACTTATTTAGAGACGTAATACCTTACACAATAATCAGTTTTGTAAAACATAGCACTACCTTACACCATAATCAGCCTGGTACTATATAGCACTACCTTACACAATAATCAGTCTGGTACTATATAGCACTACCTTACACTATAATCAGTCTGGTACTACATAGCACTACCTTACGCTATAATCAGTCTGGTACTACATAGCACTACCTTACGCTATAATCAGTCTGGTACTACATAGCACTACCTTACACTATAATCAGTCTGGTACTACATAGCACTACCTTACACTATAATCAGTCTGGTACTATATAGCACTACCTTACACTATAATCAGTCTGGTACTATATAGCACTACCTTACACTATAATCAGTCTGGTACTACATAGCACTACCTTACACTATAATCAGTCTGGTACTACATAGCACTACCTTACACTATAATCAGTCTGGTACTATATAGCACTACCTTACACTATAATCAGTCTGGTACTATATAGCACTACCTTACACTATAATCAGTCTGGTACTACATAGCACTACCTTACACTATAATCAGTCTGGTACTATATAGCACTACCTTACACAATATTCAGTCTGGTACTATATAGCACTACCTTACACAATAATCAGTCTGGTACTATATAGCACTACCTTACACTATAAGCAGTCTGGTACTATATAGCACTACCTTACACTATAATCAGTCTGGTACTATATAGCACTACCTTACACTATAATCAGTCTGGTACTATATAGCACTACCTTACACAATAATCAGTCTGGTACTATATAGCACTGCCTTACACCATAATCAGTCTGGTACTATATAGCACTACCTTACACAATAATCAGTCTGGTACTATATAGCACTACCTTACACAATAATCAGTCTGGTACTATATAGCACTACCTTACACAATAATCAGTCTGGTACTATATAGCACTACCTTACACTATAAGCAGTCTGGTACTATATAGCACTACCTTACACTATAATCAGTCTGGTACTATATAGCACTACCTTACACTATAATCAGTCTGGTACTATATAGCACTACCTTACACAATAATCAGTCTGGTACTATATAGCACTACCTTACACTATAATCAGTCTGGTACTATATAGCACTACCTTACACAATAATCAGCCTGGTACTACATAGCACTACACTATAATCAGCCTGGTACTAAATAGCACTACCTTACACTATAATCTGTCTGTACTATATAACACTACCTTACACTATAATCTGTCTGTACTATATAGCACTACCTTACACTATAATTAGTCTGGTACTATATAGCACTACATTACAATATAATCAGTCTGGTACTATATAGCACTACCTAACACTATAATCAATCTGTACTATATAGCACTACCTAACACTATAATCAGTCTGGTACTATATAGCACTACCTTACACTATAATCAATCTTGTACTATATAGCACTACCTTACACTATAATCAGCCTGGTACTAAATAGCACTACCTTTCACTATAATAAGTTTGGTACTATATATCACTACCTTACACTATAATCAGTCTGGTACTATATAGCACTACCTTACACAATAATCAGTCTGGTACTATATAGCACTACCTTACACTATAATCAGCCTGGTACTAAATAGCACTACCTTTCACTATAATCAGTCTTGTACTATATAGCACTACCTTACACTATAATCAGCCTGGTACTATATAGCACTACCTTACACTATAATCAATCTGTACTATATAGCACTACCTAACACTATAATCAGTCTGGTACTATATAGCACTACCTTACACTATAATCAGTCTGGTGCTACATAGCACTACCTTAGACTATAATCAGTCTTGTACTATATAGCACTTCCTTACACTTTAATCAGTCTGGTACTACATAGGACTACCTTACACTATAATCTGTCTGTACTATGTAGCACTACCTTACACTATAATCAGTCTGGTACTATATAGCACTACCTTACACTATAATAAGTCTGGAACTTTATAGCACACCTTTCACAATAATCAGTCTTGTACTATATAGCACTACCGTACACTATAATGAATTGGGTACTACCCAGCACTACTCTACACTATAATCAGGTTGCTACTATAAAGCACTACCTTACACTATAATCCGTCTGGTACTATATAGAACTACCATACACTATAATCAGCCTGGTACTACATAGCACTACCTTACACTATAATCAGTCTGGTACTATATAGCACTACCTTACACTATAATCAGTCTGGTACTATATAGCACTACCTTACACTATAATCAGTCTGGTACTATATAGCACTACCTTACACTATAATCAGTCTGGTACTATATAGCACTACCTTACACTATAATCAGTCTGGTACTATATAGCACTACCTTACACTATAATCAGTCTGGTACTATATAGCACTACCTTACACTATAATCAGTCTGTACTATGTAGCACTACCTTACACTATAATCAGTCTGTACTATGTAGCACTACCTTACACTATAATCAGTCTGGTACTATATAGCACTACCTTACACTATAATCAGTCTGTACTATGTAGCACTACCTTACACTATAATCAGTCTGGTACTATATAGCACTACCTTACACTATAATCTGTCTGGTACTATATAGCACTACCTTACACTATAATCAGTCTGTACTATGTAGCACTACCTTACACTATAATCAGCCTGGTACTACATAGCACTACCTTACACTATAATCAGTCTGGTACTATATAGCACTACCTTACACTATAATCAGTCTGGTACTATATAGCACTACCTTACACTATAATCAGTCTGGTACTATATAGCACTACCTTACACTATAATCAGTCTGTACTATGTAGCACTACCTTACACTATAATCAGTCTGGTACTATATAGCACTACCTTACACTATAATCTGTCTGTACTATGTAGCACTACCTTACACTATAATTAGTCTGGTACTATATAGCACTACCTTACACTATAATCAGTCTGTACTATATAGCACTACCTTACACTATAATCAGTCTGGTACTATATAGCACTACCTTACACTATAATCAGTCTGGTACTATATAGCACTACCTTACACTATAATCAGTCTGGTACTATAAAGCACTACCTTACACTATAATCAGTCTGGTACTATATAGAACTACCATACACTATAATCAGCCTGGTACTACATAGCACTACCTTACACTATAATCTGTCTGTACTATATAGCACTACCTTACACTATAATCTGTCTGTACTATATAGCACTACCTTACACTATAATCAGTCTGTACTATATAGCACTATCTTACACTATAATCAGTCTGGTACTATATTGCACTACCTTAGACTATAATCAATCTGTACTATATAGCACTACCTTACACTATAATCAGTCTGTACTATATAGCACTACCTTAGACTATAATCAGTCTTGTACTATATAGCACTACCTTAGACTATAATCAGTCTTGTACTATATAGCACTTCCTTACACTATAATTAGTCTGGTACTATATAGCACTACATAACACTATAATCAGTCTGGTACTATATAGCACTACCTTACACTATAATTAGTCTGGTACTATATAGCACTACCTAACACTTTAATCTGTCTGGTACTACATAGCACTACCTTACACTATAATCAGCCTGGTACTACATAGCACTACCTTACACTTTAATCAGTCTGGTACTTTATAGCACTACCTTACACTATAATCAGTCTGGTACTATATAGCACTACCTTACACTATAATCAGTCTGTACTATATATCACTACCTCACACTATAATCAGTCTGGTACTATATAGCACTACCTTACACTATAATCGGTCTGGTACTATATAGCACTACCTTACACTATAATCAGTCTGTACTATATAGCACTACCTTACACTATAATCAGTCTGGTACTATATAGCACTACCTTACACTATAATCAGTCTGTACTATATATCACTACCTTAGACTATAATCAGTCTTGTACTATATAGCACTACCTTACACTATAATCAGTCTTGTACTATATAGCACTACCTTACACTATAATCAGTCTGATACTACATAGCACTACCTTACACTTTAATCAGTCTGGTACTATATAGCACTACCTTACACTATAATCAGTCTGGTACTATATAGCACTACCTTACACTATAATCAGTCTGGTACTATATAGCAATACCTTACACTATAATCAGTCTGTACTATATAGCACTTCCGCACGATTTCAGAGAATAATGCATGCTGTCGTTTTCAAATGCGCAGTAATCTTAACACAAATGCTAAAGGCATGAATAATTAATTATAATGCATCTAAACAAAATAATTGTTACATCACAAAATTCGATACTGTTTTGATCAATCTACATAAAAACGCCAGAGTTGCCATCGATTGTACAGTGCACACATCGGGAAAAATGTGCTGTAAAATCTTTCTGTGTTGAGATAGTAGATGAGAATTTCGTTGATTGTGTAAGAAATATAGCTAGTATGGACTTTTGAGGTTATAATTTGGGTCCGAAACATAAAAGGGTGAAACATTGCTATTCAAACTAGATTTAAGCAATGAAGCAAAAACTACATTATTATTTCATCGTGTTAGAATACCTTCGTCAATCTTCCCCACTATAATCACATGGTAATGAAAAAATAAACATGTCAAAATAATTTGACACAGCGTCCTTGATTTTTTTGAATGAGGCATTCGCTTTTTACTGAGAATTTAATCTTTGCTTTCACGACTCTAAAATCTAATCACCTAAATGGAATTAGTCGTCGGATTTAATAATAATGCTTGCTAGATAACATTCTTTACGATAAACGGAATCTTCTGTCTAAAGTCGGTTTGCTGTTGTAGATAAGCGAAAACAAATTACAAAAAACACGTGCATTTAGAACCCAACAGATTGCACGACAATCACATTTCTTATATATGCAAAATATATTGTGTTCCTTTTTTAAGCACTGATATAATGTCATATAATTCAGTTACAAGCAATTGTCGATATTGTCACATTGCGAAAGTACATACTGGCATAGGTTCTTGTCACAGTATGGTGCCTGTCAGAGATATTGCGAGAACCAGTCTTTGACAGAACCCCCCACCCTAACCCTGAGACGTTATTGATCACGTACAACAATGTACAAACAAGGAAGCATCAGTGTTATCACGTAAACACCTACTTAAGTATATAATATTGGCTGTTAAGCCCAGTAATTTAAAGTTCCGTATGACATGAAACTTGACATTAAATACTTTACCAGCAGAGCGATATATTTATTGAATATTCTCCTGTAAAGCGCGTATCTATACAAATAATTATGCACACATTGTGACTTAGCTACCAAAACAAACGTTAAACACGAAGCAAAAACAGTTTGGTCTTGTTTTGATAAATACGAAGCACAAATGCACGTATACGTATATAATTACAACAAATCTCTTATTTGCAGAGGCTATAAGCATATCGGTAGACCCATTGATAGTGCGTTGTTTAGCTAGTTGACTTCATCGCATGCCATCCGATCATCTTTGTCGGCTTGTATTCGGATAGCAGTCAATGGATATTTATAACTTACAGCCAAATGTTTCAAGGTTGAAACAATAAAAGATCCATATGGGTCAGTTGATACATAACCACATACTACAGCACCTCTGTTGAACACTGATCGTCCAAACAACCGACATCTACTCAACAGCAAAGTACATATCGCAGACGAGTAGGGAACCAAGGAAGATCTGACTGACATTTCAGGTCTCACTGATATTTTTGAACAAAATATAAACGTCTCACGGAACAGGATAAGTCTTACCTACAAGTAGAACCAAGTACCCAACAAACAGCTGCAAGCACGTGTACAAAATAATAACACGTGGATTAAGACTAACATAAAGCAATCTGCAACGGATGTACTGAACAGCCAATAGAACTAACCAGAACGGTGAGACTGACCTACAAACAACTAGGAATGGTAACTCGGAGCAACTTCTTGAAAACAAAACGCGTTTAATTGGAGAAACCATTTGTGCAGTTTCTCGATAAAGTCTGGTTAGGTGTATGTGAAGATCAAGGTACAAAACTTATCTGGTGTTGCTCCAGAGAAAAACAAATAAGGATATCTGCGATTTGACGGACAAACAACAGCCAAACAATAGAAAAGTTTGCCACTGTGATAACACGAGACGTTTCATGTGTTTCACACATTTAGGTCCAAGCATCGTACCGCAAAAGGAAATTCCACGGTAAAGGAGTAGTTCAAATGCTAACAAGCTTGAAGTCCGGTAAAGCCACTCGGTCTCACGATATACAAACAGTTATCTCAGAACTTGCTGCTGATGAATCTTCCACAAATCGTACGAGGCTGTTACAGCACAAACTTGCTTTAGGTATAACGTGACTGGAGGAAACCATGTGTTGTTCCACCCAGCGATATGTAGCAACATGTAAAACAGGCCGCAATAGCTCAAGCGAACGCCGGCTTGCGGATCGGGGGGTCGCGGGTTTAAACCCCGGCCGGGTCAAACTGAAGGCTTTAAAATTGGCAGTAGTGGCTTCCCTCCTGCTGCCCGGGGCTAGGGGGACAGCATTACGCCTGACTCGTCGGTGTCAATGTAAGTGACCGGCCGGGTTCAGTCCCTGGGCACCTCTCATAAGTGCCCCTGTGCTATAATGATAGAAATGTCCCTGCACAGTATCGGCAAAAATGCTGGAAAAATCTCAAATCCCAATCCCAGCCAGTAAACTACAAACCCATGTCCCAAACATTCTATGTAGTCAAAGGCTCCATGCATGTCAATGTTGCAGGACATTAACGATTATGGGGTCAGATATAGTGTAAATCAGTAAACTCGTTACGCAGTTTACGCCTGCAGCAAATAGAATCTAGTGGCGCCATGTCAGACCCTACATGATGTTGTCCTAGGTCAACATGAGAAGCTCATGGCACATTACTCAGGCTTCGGCTGATTTTTTTCCCTCTTCTACGGAATCTTCCAAACACCGCCTTAATACAACAATTAACTTATTTTTGGATGGCAATGTGCTTTTTCTTTCAATAAACAAGACAAATAACAACTGCAGAAAGGTAATAATACCTCTAGAATAAAGGAAGCACATAGAATTTCGTCACATAGCAAGACGTCAACCATACAAAATCCGTTCTCTGTGGAAAAATTCTTGAGCTTTAAACATCTTGGAGTCCCTGTAACGAACAAGAATAGTTGGTAATAATCCTACTGTCTACTGAGAACAAAAGGGCGAGGGCAACCTCGCCAGCCATTTGTGGCTTCAACGACTACGCAAACAATCCCAATGGCTTCTTCACAACATTGTTAAATGACCGTTGCACAGTTTTAAACAATATAAAGAAAGAATCAGCTCTGCAAGGATCATGATGATAATGATGATGATGATGATGATGATAATGATGATGATGATGATAATGATGATGATAATGTTGACGACGTCATTTTGAAGAAATGACAGTTAAGTTTAGTGAACATGTATAAAGGTCGTCTGCTGCGTATCACTGTCAGAAGAATATCTCAACACTTACAACATTTCTCATCCCCACTTGGTCTGGATGTGGACCTGAGGGAAAGGTACAAGTCGGCGATTGGACCCACTCGACCACAGGCGACCTTTGACACTTGTATAACATACGAGCACATGCTGAGGCAGGTTCTTTTCATACACCAGTTTAAATACGTTAATGTATATGTATAATAAAAAATACTTTAAGATGCGGTGAGTCATTACGAAGCAAAAAACCGGCACATTAAATTTTAAATGGAAAATATATCTAAAACAACCAGGCCGCATGGCTAGAAGAACATAAGTAAACATGCCACTCAATATAATTACAAACGGCGGATGTTACAACCGTCCCTTTAAACATACTTAAAGCCATTTATGAGACATTTAATGCATATGTAGTACTATACGTAATTCAAGTTGCTGTAACAGAAACAATTTGTCGTGTAGATTTTTATATTAAAAAGTATTTTTGAAACTTTAAGTAACTGGCGCTGATGTGCTACCGATTGCACTACCAGATAAGATTGTGTTTGCATGAATATTAAAAGTTACAACACATTTTAATAACGCTCTCGTACTGGCTATATTATGATCCTAATTGATGGTCGCAAGCATTTGTTGCTAGTAAATATTATATTAGATAAAAAGTTATTGTGCTTACATAAACACCTCTTAAATTTGATTGATATGCTGGTTAGAGTAGAATAACAATAATTAAAATAGATAGACATGGAGACTTTTATAAAACGTTGATAACGCGAATCATTTAAGGCGAATAATCTACATTTCTGAGATACGATATGTTGTAAAAGTTATAACACTAAGTATGTTAAAGCTTGTAGTTTGTGCTGCTCTTGATTAGTTTCATTATCGTAAGTCCTGGTTGAAAAGTGACATATTTTGATATCGTTTTTGATAAATAGTTCTGCTGGACAAGCGGTAAACGTCGTGGAAGCCCGATTTAGCACGAATGGTATAGACCCGGCTCGGAACTTTTCGGCGATTCGATTTTCTTGACACTGACGTAGAATAGCGGAATTACCCAATAAGTTCCGACTGTTACGTCGGTATTGCCTTATCAGTCCGGTATTCTACCTTACTGGTCATACCTGGCTGGGATATACGTCGGTCGGTCCTAATTCAGCAATTTTGTCGGCAATAAGACACGATGCTTGCTTCCGCTTGTTTGTTCTGTTCCATTATTAATGTATAGACAATTGATGTAATTGTTTTTGTCCTATTGTTTTTTTCCGAGTCTACATCCTGGAAATACCCGGATAATAAATTCCAGTCCAGATATTAAACTATCCAAAGAAGAGTCATGCGTTCTTACCTGAGTGAGTACCATAAACACTATCACATTATCAACATTATTTCATACTTTTGTTGCATTGAAATTGATATTATTTGATTCATTATAATTAAAATTCAAACATTTAATTTATTTAAACAAACTGAAAAAATGTAAATGTAAGATTTGTCTCTGCGATTTATCTGTCTTTGTATTATTTTTAAAGACCAACATAGCAACTTTCAGACAATTTAAAATATTTAAAATGATTTTTTACATTGTCAGTAAATTGCACTTAACGTTCAAATACAAGCTATTCATTCCGAACAAAGATAGTTTCTAATTAATCAGTTCATTTCTTCAAGACTTTCTTCAAATAAAATGCACAAAACATTTTAGGCAAAATTTAAAACATCTTATTAGAAAGTATTAGAAATATACAGGTAATAAAGTACTGAATTATCCTATTATACCCAGAATTTTATTTTGGTACAATATTCGTTTTCTAGTTACATGGTCACAATTTCTGTCCTCGATTATAAAGAAATATGAAAATTAAGTAAATAAATAAAAGTACATTGTTATTTTCTGATGCAAACATTGGTCAAATTGTGATCTTGTGAAAATGTTATGATAACGTGAAGATATTATTTTATTTCACTGATCAATTATGATCTTTCACTGTGTAAGTGCAAAGTTCTTTATATTCTTTTTTAATCACATCAACTTTTGCTTGGATGTTTGTGGTGTTTGCTTTAAATCTAGAACATGATATGGAACAACACTGTGTATCAGCACATTTTTTCACGAACCTGGGTACATAAAATCATGTTAAAGATATTTATTTTACTTTATAAGTGTATTGTAGTTCCAGCAAGCATGTAGAAGCATTGTTTCCGGTTGGTGACGCACGTTCTAATGGCCGAGAAAGTCAATTAGAACGGTTTAAGTTCATATATTCCTCATCACAGCCTAAACTCTTTCATCATTTCTACAGCATATCAGTAGAACAAAATAAATGAATACTTAAAAAAGTAAATTCAAGCAGTATTAGTTTCTTTTTATAAAAATTCCGGACACTTAAACAACAAATAATCGGCACTGTATATTCTTGCTAAGGCATTGCCGACGAAAAGCCTTTTGGTGTCACTGTAAAAAATCATAACCTATAGCTAGCTTCATTTTGTTAAAACCCCATGTTAAATTATCAAAAGATTTTGCTTTTAATATTTTATGTTGCATTTCATGGTTTAGAGAAACAGAGACTGAGCAGCATATAGGGTAAATCCTAATCAGACAGCTACCAACAGGGAGATCTGGATCTACACTATATATTTGCTTAAGACTTATAACTATGTGAATAGCAGGCTAAGATTTAAAGAGAAAGCATTCACCTTGCAGATTTCTTTTTCATTTACGATTTCATTGACTTACTTTAATTTAAATGACAACAACCAAAAGCAACATGTGATAAATGAACACAAGTGGTGACATTTTTAACTGGCACCGATACATACATAGATTTTGCTATTTGGCACACGAACAATGGTGTTTTAAGTACAAGTGCGCTTCACGAACGTGTCTTACTTGAATTTAGGAAATAAAAATGATTTAGATATTCACATAAGACATATGATAAAGTTTGTATGTACGGTAAAATGATGGAAACATTACGAAAACTTAAAATACAAACCTCGCAAGATCAACATTTGAACTTAATTAAACCAATCACAAGCAAATCTTGTCCCGTTGTACAGAAACGTTATACGTGCGTTAGATACAAGGTTCACCTCAACGCTCTTGTAAAGGAATTATACCATCCTGACGTTCTAATAGTTTGGTGATCGCGAAGAGGTAGATTAATATAAGATTTAATTTGATCTTCCCTAATAATATCAATGACATTTTATCATTCAAATCAATACCATGATCAAGTACTTCGGCTATCGCATTAGGAAAATGTCATACTGAAATCTATTTTGCCTCAGTTCATTGTGTGCATATATAATAACATGTAAATTATTAATATACGAGGTTCATACGGTGCATATATTCTAGTTGTTTATCAAAACAGAAAATACCGTTATAAATCTTCGTCAGCTAAGCATGAATTTGTACCAGTACTATAGGTCCACATCAGACAACTTTCGTTAGCTGCTATGGGGCCTCTAGCTATGTCTTGTTAACTTTGTAGTTGCTAGCAAATTACAATTTAAGATTTTGTAATTGCTTATAACATATGTCATGCTACATTTAAAAAGCAATAATTATTAATTATTGACAACATTTTAGGACATAATATTTTATTGATTCTTCATTTGAGGCGTATTGCTTCTAGAACTGCCGCCATAACATTAATACGGCTTTTCCCTTTCCGAATATTGTATTGTAATTTTCTTTTGATTTCTTTTTTACATCAGTGACTTTTGCCATATGTCAAACTCTGTAACATTCATGAAGACCATTTAAGCAGATCTGCTTTGACGATGTCAAATATTATTCTATAAAGAGTTAGTTTGTATGATGTTTTGTGGAGTGTGGGATAAAGGAAGATTACGTGGATTTTCATTAATCTATCCAGATATGTTGCATTGATAAATGACACATTGCTGAGTGTGTTCACATTACACACATGTTGTTGCGAATGTCGAGCGTCTAGCAGCTAAATGAAGGCTAGCAGAAAACATCCAATAAATAACCGAAAAATGTTAAAATAACCATCTCTAGCTTTAAAGATGAAATCCGACAGTTTGTCTACATCTAATGATTGTAACAACATCTTATCTCATCAACTTATACTTCAGTTTAAGCAAATGCTGTTTATAACATTATATCAATTTTTAGACAGTACAAATCGCGAAATATATTATTTGAAATGTCTTTTATTTCCAAATCTATCTAACACGATAGGGATTTCGACTAAAAATAGATATCGACGTCAGAAATGATTACCTGGAAGATAAGGTTACGTGATCTTGAAAGTAAATGGTCACGTGGTTTAATTAAAGTTAAAAATAGCTAATTGTGCAGCGTGGCTAGTATAGTTTCAACATTTTTTTCGACAAGTGCGGTGTTATGCTTTAAATTTTACATATATATGTAGGGCACCAATAAGCAGAATTTCGCGTGTTCTTTTCGGGTAACAATAATTTATTTGGTTGCATGAGAGAAAAGAAATGGTTCAGACTTTCGAATACCACCTTTAAAGTAGGGTGTGTATCTTCTTATCCTAGTAAGACCCATTGTTATTATTTTATCTTTAAACCTTTATTTGACTGTTAATTTAAAATGCTACTGCTATATAATACTACATGTATATAACTGCAACATTAGATGCGAGTTTCTTGAGGAATGCACTTCAACAATGCGATTGTTATAAGATATCAACCAGAATGTATGCGACTTTGCCAGCGAGCGGTTTGGGGGTCCTTGGGTTTGGATCCAGCAAAAGAAAAAGGGTTTTGTTTGCTTTTTAAATTTTACTAGCGTCTTTTTTCTAAAATTAACATAGATTTGTAAAAAAACAACATGCATTTACATGGACAACGTGGATACAATGCAAATAACATGTACGCATTTTTAACAGATCCAAAATCCAAGGAAAAGTTACAAAGTATTATATAAGTTATTGTTTTCAAAATATTAAAAAATGAAAATCTAGATGTTGTTGACTTTAATATATGTTTTACAGAATCATCGCTGTGAATTTAGAAGTAGGTTTTTTTTTATTTCCTCGTAAAAAATGTAAATTATAAAAGTAAGATGATAAATAGGAAAACAATCGTGTAAGGAAGAGCGAACATTTTACAATGTTCAGTTTTCGGGTTTAGTTTGTTTGGGGTGGGGAGGTGGTGGTGGGGGGAATCTCGCTGTTTTAATGTTTTATTAGAGCAACAAATTTGATATTAAAATTTATAACATATTCCGTTTGCTTTGAAGCAAGAAAAGTTATTACAAACCATTTCCTTTAAATAAAGTAACTTATGGATTCACGAAAAAGATAAACTGAAAAATGAAACTGTATTTCTAATGTAATTCAAAACCAAACATTAGTTCTTTCCATTATGTTTGAATACAACATAATTAGTTACTAATCAAACGTTTTTAGTTTCATTATAATCTTAAGGTGTGCCAGCTAGTGTGTAAACATGGTTTTGTCCATTATTGCATGATTTAAGAACATGGTTACATACGAGTTTAATCCGCGGATTAAGAAAAAAAATCAATAGCTATATACACCGGGCAACCAATTATCCGTCTTGTCACATTTTGTTAAATTGTCTAATTCTTCGTCATCTTTTTACATCGACATAATATGTCGCGCTAGATAATAGCTTACTGTCGCAGATTCAATACGGGGATTTTAAGGTTAATACATTCGCTTATACGTCAAAATTAGTTTTCAATTTTGAAAGAAATCAACCTCTTCAATAAGGGGTGGAAAAATTAAATTGTTATCTTGTTGGTTTTTATTAAATATATCCATGGTGCTTCTTACTAGACCAAGGTTAACGTGGCCCTGTGTTGTTTAACCCAAACCGCTTCTAAATTGGCCAAGACATAAGAGGCCCCGGTTTCAATGTAGGTCGCTTCTTACTAGACCTAGGTACACTAGGCCCCGGGTTCAACTCCGGGCACTTCTTACAAGACCCAGGTGTACGATGCCTAGAGTTCAACCACAGGCGCTTCTAACTAGACTAGGCCCCGGGGTTCAGCCCCGGGCGCTTTTTACTAGACCAAGTACACGAGGCCCCGAGTTCACCTCCAACCGCTCCTAACTTGACCCGGGTTCAATCCCGGACGCTTCTAACTAGACCCAGGTAAAGGAATCACCGGTTTTTACCCCGGACGCTTCTAATTAGACCCAGGTTAACATGGGTGGTTCAGCCTCACGCGATTCTAACTAGACAATGGTACACGAGGCCCCTGGTTCGATCCCAAGCGATTCTAACTAGACAATGGTACACGAGACCCTTGGTTCAACCCCAGGCGGTTCTAACTAGACAATGGTACACGAGGCCCCGAGTTCAACCCCAGACGCTTCCAACTAAACCCAGGTACACGAGGCCCCGGGTTCAACCCCAGACGCTTCTACCTAGACCCGGGTACACGAGGGGCCGGATTCAATACCAGGCGCATCTACCTAGACCCGGGTACACGAGGGGCCGGATTCAATCCCAGGAGCTTCTATCTAGACCCGGGTACACGAGGTCCCGGGTTCAACCCCAGACGATTCCAACTAAACCCAGGTAAATGAGGTCGTTCACCCCGGGCGCTTCTTACTAGAACCAGGTTCACGAGGTACCGGATCAGGTCCAGACCCTTTTAACCAGACCAAGGTATACGAGGTCCTTGGTTCATCACCAGGCACTGCTAACTAGGCCTAGGTACACAAGGCACTCGGGTCAAACCTAGTCGTTTCTATCAAGACCCAGTTACACCAGACCGTGGGTTCAGTTGACGACATTAGACGATGGGTTAGGTCATTGGCGCGTCATACTAGAACCTGGCACACGAGGTCCCGGATTCAACCTCAGGTGCTTCTAACTAGACTAAGGTACAGGAGATTACGGGTTCCAACTCATGCGCTTCTTACTAGACCAAGATACACGAGGTCCCGAGTCCAGACTCAGGCGCTTCTTACTAGACCAAGATACACGAGGTCCCGAGTCCAGACTCAGGCGCTTCTTACTAGACCAAGATACACGAGGTCCCGAGTCCAGACTGAGGCGCTTCTTACTAGACCAAGGTACACGAGGCCCTGAGTCCAGACTCAGGCGCTTCTTACTAGACCAAGATACACGAGGTCCCGAGTCCAGACTGAGGTGCTTCTTACTAGACCAAGGTACACGAGGCCCTGAGTCCAAACGCAGACGCTTCATACTAGACCAAGGTACACGAGGTCCTGAGTCCAGACTCAGGCGCTTCTTACTAGACCAAGATACACGAGGTCCCGAGTCCAGACTGAGGCGCTTCTTACTAGACCAAGGTACACGAGGCCCTGAGTCCAAACGCAGACGCTTCATACTAGACCAAGGTACACGAGGTCCTGGGTTCAAACTCATGCGCTTCTAACTAGACCAGCATACACGAGGTCCCGGGTTTAAACTCAGGCGCTTGTTACTAGACCAAGGCACTCGAGGTCCCGGGTTAAGCCACAGACTTGAACATACAGATGCCTTGATCCTTGTCATGCAATTTTTGTTAATAACCTAAAGTAATACTTTTTCATGTTCTAACATCTTGTTGCAATGGTGCCCATCTCTAATGCTAGTAACTCAATAGCAAAAAGTGCAGATCCTGGGGTGCGTTTCATGAAAATTATACGATTTGGCAATATCGTTTACGATATTTTTTACGATTACAATAACCCCGTTTCATGAAGCTTGTCGCAGATACGCGCTCCTATCGAATGTTTACGATTTCTTAAAAACCGTTAAGACAGTCCATAATTCGTGTTCTGGTTAGGCACCCCTGCTGGTGAGCCAACGGATGATTTTAGTTTACATTTTGTGCCTGAACAATTCCTGTTTAGCATGCAAAGGGTTAAAATTTCTACCGGTATAGCTATCTCGGCCTCTTCAATTTAAGTTTCAACCGTGTTTGAGAAGATTCAGAAGGAACGATTATTATTACAATAGCAGTAACAATAAAAACAATGCTAATATTTCTTAAATACAGTCGCTTTCACTGCGCGAGAATTTGAGTGGTCACAGAATAATAAAATACAGTAGGGAGTTTCGTAACATTTACGAAGACGAAGATTTTTTCATCATAAACGGTCTGCTTTTCGTGTTATTTTCTGCAAAACATATTCTCCGAATTAATTGGACGTGTTCTTTTGTCATAAGAAAAATATTATCAAGATTTAATAATAAATATTAAGCAAAATACACTCCTCAAAACAGCGCTATTCAGCAATAGTTTTGTCCGCTTGTTGTTGTTGTTGTTTTTGTTAATACGTTTTCGTCTGACGTAATTTATCATTTTATGCTGTTGTTTTTGTGTTTTGTTGTTTTTTTTGTTGTCTTTTTGTTTATATAATATTCATTTTCTACATTTCATATATGTTTACAGAAACCATCATTAGCCTGAATTGTCTTCTTCTGTTCATAAGGTGAGTAAGTCCATAATTTAAACATGCTAATTATATAAACTGCAAAAAGTACTAAGAAACAATCGTTTGTTGCCATCATGCAATCGATATCATTTACTAGTACATCTTTTACTTGTAATCGGTATCTTTTACATGCAATCGGTAGCGTTTACTTGCAATCGGAAGCTTCTACTTGCAGCCGGTATCTTTTATATCTTCTACGTTATTAGGCCTATTTCTAGATCTTCACATTACTTCATCCACACAGTTTCGAGGAGCCTAATGAATGCTTCTCGTAAAGCACTTTTTTGCGTGTTCTAAGCATATACAGTAAATGAAAATTAATTTAACGACCCCATTCTATGTCGGTGGTAATACTTTAACTTTTTTCAAACTTTTTGAGGCTGTTTTGTGACTTAATACCCTTGAATGACAGTCGTCTCGAAATATGGTGAAATAAAGTGTGATACAGCCAACAATGCTGCAACTATTAGTTGCGGTTACAGCAAATTGAGAATGCGCTCTGTCACGAACCATTGATATCTGTCAATCCCCGAGTCACCTTCTGTTAACCTCATGTTATCGAAGTTAATAGTGTCTATCACGTTTAAATGACAAATGTTTATTTCGACACCCAGCGGGATTCTCTTCCTAGGGATAACGTGTAAGTTTCAAGTCCCACTGTCGAGTTTCAGCCATTACTTAATATTCTACAAATGAGGTCTAAACAATGATAAATTGCGACATATCAAATCTTATTCTTCGCAGACCTAGCAAGGATTGGTATAACTTAATAAAAACACTCGGTTGTCGTTTGGTATGTGCCATACCACATGACACGTACATCGCGGACGAATCCAGAAAATGTTGGTGGGGGTAAGGGGTATGAATCAAGATCCATTCAGTTTCATCGCAGTAAATATTAGATATATATACACACAGTTAGGGACTCTCATTTCGACAAAATTTACTTTAAAAGCTAAGTATTTTTGAAGCTTGCTTGTATGTGTTTTCACAACTCTACTCTCTTACCTGGTTGGTGGGGGATGTTTCCCCTATCCCATCCCCTCTGGATCCATCACTGACTTAATGACATGTGATTTAAGCTATTGACGCCTAATCATGGGGCAGTGTCTGCTGTGCACATTGGAGTAAAACTTTATTTCATTTAGAACAATGTGTAAATTTGTTCCCTCATAGTGACTAACAAACCTGACCTGGTAGCGCAATCGGTAGAGCGTCGGCTCCAGGTAGGGGAGGCCCCGGGTTCGATCCCGGGCCGCGACATACCAAAGTCGTTAAAAATGGTAGTGGTATAGCTCCCTTGCTAATATAAAGCAAATATAAGGGTAGTTCCACGACCGGTTGGCCCGGTGTCAGGATAATGTGACTGGGTGTGGTATCATGCAAGGTGTTCACGGCTTGCTATACACAGTGAAGGCAGCACTTTATCTGCTTCAAGTGGACACCGTCTCCAGATAACTGAAATACTGTTTGTAGGACGATAAACCCAATAAAAACAAACAAACTAACAAATACGCAAAATATACCTCTTAATCTTTAGTATAAAACCTTTTGGAACGTGCAGTTCAGTTGATATCGCCGACTTCATTTCACTTTCAGTGAACTAACTCTAAAATATCATACACAATAATATATATATATATAGAATGCGTAACAACAGAAATATACAGTCTTCGTCAAATGGGGGTTCTTTTTTGTATACATATTGAACAAAATGTGTAGAGGCCAAGAAAGACCCAAGTTATTGATAACATATAAAAATTAGCGATGTCTGCTTTTAAAATTTGACAGAGCTGTTCCTTTTATCTGCATTCTCTAGCTCTTAAATTTGAATAAAATGAAAACGCTTGAAAGTAACTTGGAAATTTTATATTTGCCAGTAATTTATTAAAGTTTTGGGCTTTATTTTGCACAATGTGAATAAATACACTAATCTATGTTATGGCCATAACGTGTTTATGTGCTACCATTGCCCGATATAAGTGATAACGCGATAAATCTCTACGTCAAACAATAAAACTGATATGACGACCTGATTCCTGAAGAATAGATAAAATAAACCCATTAAACGGCAATATGTTGCATGTTGGACAATTTAAGTTCACAGTTACATATTGTACGTAGACTACTACCATATAAGTGTAAGGAAGTTAATGTTTCATAAAAGCATGGATATCTTGGTGTTATCACTAGGTCAACAGACTTCTTCTATCGCGTTCTCCTCACTTTAAACAGTGGGACATCACTGAGTAAGGAAAAGCAATATCACAGTGCGAGGCTACTACTGCAATCGGAACACCTCGACTAATTCACGAATCATCTCTCGGCAATCGGAACACCTCGGATAATTCACGAATCATCGGATGATTGTCCCGAGGACGGAATTACCCGAGGAGTTCCGATTGATCTCTCGGATGTCGTTTCGAATGTCTCTGATGTCAATCGGAACACCTTGGATAATTTACAAATCATCTCTCATTCTATACATAGCGTGACGTCACTACGTTTAAGTCATCTCTATACTACGACTCGTAACTCACCCAAAATTTGAGATTTGTGCCTACATAAAAAATAGTTCCGCGTAGGAAATACGTTCGATTATAATATTCATTGAATTTAGATAAATGACTAAACAACCATATTCTAAGGCCTTATTCTATGTCCAGAAACTTTTAAAGTCTTGATATTTATAGATAAATGGAAAAAAATACGATGAGCAAGTTTTGCTACTTTCGCTTTCGTTAAACAGCAATATGTCCATTATACATAGCGTGTGACGTCACTACGTTAAAGTCTGGACCGTTTACAAAATTTAGTTCAAAATTTTTGCACGAAACATATTTTAACTATTAGAATGTATAAAAAAATGCCAAAATAATCTGTTGCATACCTCTTCATACTTGTTTTGTTCATTTTAGTAATCACTTCCGTACTCATAACAGCCATGTTGAAGAACTACTTTACCCACAATACACCGAGTGCAATCACACAGGTCATTTTGACCGTGTGTTGACGCAACGATCATCTCTCGGATGTCAATCGTACCTACTCGGCGATCTCCGACAAGCTTCGGAGATAATGCCTCGTATGTAATTGTATGAATACACCAGTTGGTGATTTGCCCCGGCAAATAACTTCTCATTGCATTTATGTAAACAAAGATGGCTGACTTTTCAAAGTGCATGCAGTACGCTTTAGATATAATGGAGATTCAATACTCTTTGAAAGAAGAGCAGATTGCTTCGTTGAAGAATATTTCTTACTTAGTTGATACTGTATGTATATTACCAACTGGATTTGGTAAAAGAGTAATATACCAGTTATTACCCTGCATGCACTCGGATCACGCTTCGGTGACGTCTATAGTCGAAGCTTGCCGGAGATCGCCGAGTAGGTACGATTGCCATTTTGGAAGTAGTTCGTCGACCGCATTATATCCGAGGTGATTACGTAAAGGACGGAATTACCCGAGGAGTTCCGAGTGCTCGGATGTATGTAGGTAGTCGGATCACCTCGGCCATTTCCCTAAATGGGACTTCTCTTGTGACAGACGTCAGAACAAAGATGGCAGCTCTGATGACAGCTTCATGCAGTTAAAAAGATTGTTTTTCTGCATAAGCAATAATAATACAGTGATATATTGAGCTACATAAACGCACACTTAGAGCCAACATATAGGGTAGTATCTGATATATCAAACTATTTCAAAGCCTGTCAGCAACAGTCATCACAATCATGTCCTATAAATTTCACCACGATGTTTTCTTTGCGGAGAAGTTATAAAAAGGGGGCAATAAAGGGTTTCTTATAATTAGACAAACTTTAGCTTATGGGTAAACAAAAATTATATGTTTTCCAGCACATTTTATTCTCATATCCATGATTAAGGGTTGTAACATAACTACCATGTACTAGCCTTTCAGACCTATGTTGATACATTAATAAATGGGATAGTTGTGTTTTGCTGTTGTTTTGACGGCTTGTAATAGGGTAAATATGTACCACTGTCGATCTGTGGTGCTTTTTTTTTGTAGTAAAATGTATGGTTTCAGTTCATCTCAGTCAGAATCCCCAATCGATCATTACTCCTGGACACCGTGGATCAACCATCGCCAACCTATTGCACACGTGCAACGAAATCTTCGAGGTGACGAAACCGAACATGTGACGCCCGACGAACTCATTAACTTATGTCCGATGGCAGACGTCAAGGCGATCGAATGTGCCCCTCATGTGACGGTGGGTAACGTTGTGCAGCGTGTGAGCTGTGACGTGACGTCAGGACTACGTTGTATGTCAGCAGACAACTTACCGGGCGGGTGTCATGATTACAAGATCAGACTGTACTGCATCCGGAACTTACCTGATAGTAACGTTTTATTTCATCTATACTGTTCTACGGACCATGATTACATACCGATTAAAACAAAAAAAATCATCTTTCTTAATTTAAAAGATGTTAAAAAGAGATACACTTTAACATATTGTAAAAAATAAATCTCATGGTAATGTATGTTATACTTTAAAATATAAAGTAACAAACTTAATGAGATAAATATTTTAGACCTGCCGTTGCGCATGCGTCGAGCAGCTTCCGGTATGACAGCCAACTGCAACTCGTGGTCTGAGTGGGTGAACGACAACCATCCGTCTGGAACTATCATAAGAGATAGGGAGACCGTCCAACAGGTAGCACTGGATTCCTTCTGTCCGCCATTGGTAGGCGGTAGCCTTGACAAGCTGGAATGCCAAGACGACAAAGGAGAACCCCTTACCAAAGACACCAACTTGACCAGTGTGGGTTTCTTCGTGCATTGCTCCAATGCCTACACGGGAGTCCTGTGCGAACCATGGAAACCGAATGTCACGTGTGCGGACTTCTCCTTCCGCTACCACTGTATATGTCCCCCCGCTGCCACTAACCCACCAGGCACGTTAGCAGGTATATAAAGATCAATGCAATTTAAACAATCA
Organism: Sinonovacula constricta; assembly: GCA_007844125.1. Taxonomy (NCBI): domain Eukaryota; kingdom Metazoa; phylum Mollusca; class Bivalvia; order Cardiida; family Solecurtidae; genus Sinonovacula; species Sinonovacula constricta. The sequence continues at coordinate 37,125,164 of CM017557.1, forward strand.
GACATGGCTATAAATTTAATAAAACAAATTCACAAAAGATGTTTGTTTTAACATATATGTCCCTTTCCTAAGTTGTAAATCTTGTCAGACCCCTCTCTATCAGGTTTCACATACTGACACTGACCTGCCATAAGAACAAGGAACACAAGCAATGATGTTGTTTTGTTGTTTTCGTTGTTGTTGTTGGTGTTTTCACCCCGCTAAGTCCGCAGATAAAGAGAGGAAAAAATTGACCAAGTGCAACTGCATATTTACCTTAATAATATTGAGGTGTTAGAATGTTTTGTGAAATGGCAGGTCTATATACACTTTAGAAAATTATGTATTTCTATTCTGTATTCTTCTGCTGGCACACAATGGTCAGTATTTCGCTATATTGGCGCTTAACTATCATGAAACCTAATGTGGTTTATGTGTAAACAACTCCTACACAATGTAAACAAATTAAATAAGGAATTTATAAATCTACGTTCATTTCTCTTTAGTTTATCTGAATTATATAACAGTTGTGTATTTTTATCCCCTCAGCCAGTTTTGTATTATGTAAGGAGAGAAAAGATAGACCTATGCACGAACTTTTTCAAATTTGAGTTTTTTGACAAGTATATATTCTATAAGCTTTTCTTTTTAGTTCAAGACTTTACAATGATCAGTGTGAGATATCTGGTCCCACAATAAGAAGAGAAAGATTACAAAATAAGACAAAAAAATGTGGCTCGCCATTTGTAGACCGTCAAGAATCAGTTGACTTAGATTATTTTTAGTTTCAGTTTCTTTAATCGTGTTTAAGTTATTTTATGACATATGATACATTTGTCCAAATTAAAAAGAATAAATTTTCTCTGAGCAAGAAAAGCAACAAAAAAAAACAACAAAAAAAAAACACACACTCACACTAAACACACACAAAACATGTCTGATGCGTTCTCTGTCAAGAAGTTATTGTTTCTTCGTTGACATACATATTATTGAGAAAAGGATTATGCCAGTATACTGCATTAATATGATTATTCACAGAGCTCTGTATTGGTAAGCAGGTATAGGCATTTGATAAAATATACCTATAAACAGATGACAATTCCCCTGAAATGTTGACCTATCTTGAACAAATAAAACAAAAATAACGCAAACAAATCTTTACAATATTCATTAAATGTCTATAAACGTAGTCATATATTTATTCGTATATTTATTTTAAAGCACGAAAGTTCTGGCCTATTCATTTATTGTTTATGTATGTTTTGCCGATGGACGCGAATTGTGTGCCCATTTCCACAATAACTAGGGATTGGGATTTGCCGACGTTTTTGCCGATACTGTGCAGCGACATTTCGATCATTATAGCACAGGGGCACTTATGAGGTGCCCAGGGACTGAACCCGGCCGGTCCATTATACTGAAACCGACGGGTCAGGCGTAATGCTGTCCCCTTAACCCCGCGCGTTAGGAGGGAAGCCACTACTACCAACTTTAAAGTCTTTGGTTTGACCCGGCCGGGATTTGAACCCGCGACCTCCCGATCCGCAAGCCGACGCTCTACTGCTTGAGCTATTGCGGCCGGTCAATAACTAGGGCTCAGGTACCATAAATAAAAAGACTGTAAAACAAAATATACTACAGAACATGTTCAAAACTGTGATTTTTTTTTTCAACCCTTTTTGCATCCAACCCTGTCATAAACATAAACATAATAGCTGATGATAATTATATGCAGGTAAAAGTTGGGGTTGAGAACTTTCCCGTTATTTAACGCCGTGCTCGCCACTGAAACCCCTTCTTGGTTGGGACCTGGTTTATTTTGGGTTCTGTACGGAAGTTCTATTGATAGCCAGGTCATTATAGCGCTTTCATTAATGATGGTATCCGATAGTTAGCCTATATCAAATGCATGTACAGTACATTCATGTAGCCCGTTTTGTATAATTTGGGCATGATTTCTGGATTCACTCATACTTTAAACTAAATCAAGACGATTTTGAACATAAATTGCTACACAGTACAAATAGTGAAAGAATCGCTTTGAATGTTCATTCTTTCCAAATATGTAAATAATAATAAATTGGGATTTCTGCTAAAAATAGAAACCAACGTCAGAGCGGATTGACCGGATGATGATATAATGTGATCTTAAAAGTATGTGGTAAATTAATTTTTTTAGTTTATAAAACTAACTAGCTAACTGTGCAGCGTGACTCACATAGGAAAACATCTTTTCAATGTCTTAGTGTGTTATTTTAGACTTTTTAACTTAGATGTAGGACATTATTTCACATTTCACGGCAATAATGAATGTTTGAGAGAACATTTTTTTTGTCCAAACTGTAGGATCCCAGATACAGAAGAGAAATTAGATCACTTTAATATATGTCTACGAAGTCATGAGGTAATCGTTACTCCTTATTTAAATGGAAATCCTTGTGTCAGCCTGCGATTTCTCCATAAAATGCCATTTTTGATATTAAACAAAAGCTGTTTCCTTAAAGTTCCATGTTTCTTATGCCATTTTCCAGTAGTTATGATTTTATTCTTCCAGACTTAACCGGGTCCTTCTTGGTTTCCTCCTTAAGACCTCAATATTAGTGTAACCCTGCTGTTGCCTTCTCTTTCAGACACAAATCAAAACAAGTCACAACAACCCGCTACAGCCGAAATATGGACAACAAGTCTTTTCTTGATTTAACTATCACATAATATATTCAAGTCGTTATTTAATAACAATTTTAAATTTTCTTTATTACATTGAATCGTTTCGTTCCAGTTTCATCTTCAGCCATTTCCGCAATGTCAACTGGACCTACAGTGCCTTACCCAACCAGTGTTCCCGATATTGCTACGAATGGAGTTAGGCAAGGAGCTGGAACATCAAACTCTTTCAGAAATATGTCGGGTTCCGGCTTGTCAAAAGAAACTGCCAACCAGCTCAGTCAAGATAGCGATGACGTGTCCAAGAAGCTCTCCTGGGAAGACAAAGGCTGTAATTTACTGGTTTTGGTCGTTGGGCTAGGTGTGTGTGCTCTCTTATTGCTGATCAATGTTTTCATCACGGCGTCACTATGCCGAAAGATTAATCAGGGACTGAAGCAAGCTCCTGCCAGAAACAGCAAAGTTGCGCATCTGGCAAATGTGTAAAACGATTACCGGTAGTAATGCATTAAAACCTATGTTTATGGCTTGTGCGGTGCATTCGGAAACAGAAATAGCTGTTTGCGGCTACTATACCTTAAAAAGGGACATATAACATAATGAATGTAAAAGTTTTGTCCAAAATTTGTTCAAATTTTCCAAAATAAAAAAAAGGCGTCAGAAGTCTTGTATTGTATCGATTTTGTTTTAATTTGAATATTTTTTACCAATCTGTTATTCAACTTCAAAAACGCCGGTCTCTACTGCATTTGAGTGTAGTTTCAAGATGGAAACCTACTGGTAAAGCAGCAGTATATTGTATCTCTTTGGAAATATATTCAGCCAGTATAGTAAGTCATTCTCACTGACTGAAATTAAGCAGACAATATTTATGGATAACAATCATATGGTAACTGCATCGACAACCGATTGGTTGGGGGTGATTCTCGTATCTGGTTCGAACTACATTTGATACATGTTGAGATTTTTTTATAAAAGCGACGATGTTGTGTTCATACGTTGCGTTTATTACATTTGTTTCGCAAACAATAGTATCTAATATAAATAAACAAAACAGAACGTTTGAATTGTAAATGTTTACATACTTAGATATTTATTATTATGAAAGTTTATTTATAAATGCTGAATACATTTGTTTATGTTTATTATACAAACGTAAAAACATAATCCGTGTGTTTAACACATGATATTTGTCGATTTCGGTGTATGGTCGCATTTTTTTTGCTCTAGTGAAAAAAGAAATCTATATAGCATTATTTTTGACCAAAAGTGAAATACAATATCATCATTCTCTGAAATCAACTAATTTTCCTTTTCTTTCATGGTTATTTAGTCTTTAAACTTTGTTTTAATCAGCACTGTACGGAGACAAAAGTAGTCCCTATTCACCTCCCTTGGGAATCTTGGGAATCAGAGTACAAAATTATAACAACAAAGTGAAACGATAAGTGTTTTTAAAAAATTTCTCATTATAAATCGAAACTTATTACTGACAATTTGGGTATTTTTAAAAGATTTTAATGGGTACTGTCATGCAGTCAGTATGCCATCAGTAATACTTTACATATGCTTCAAAGTCCAAGTCGCCCCACTCTAAAGATGGCGGTCTCATAGTTTATATAATAATTTATAAGTATCTATAAAGTAAGTAAATATACTAAACTATATGTATCATGAATAACTACACTAAACTATATGTACCGTAAATAACTTCACTATACTATATGTAATATCAATAAATTCACTAAACTATATCTACCGAACATTACTGCAAAAACAATATGTACCGTAAATAACTACACTAAACTATATGTACCGTAAATAACTTCACTATACTATATGTAATATCAATAAATTCACTTAACTATATCTACCGTAAATAACTACACTATACTGTATGTATCGTAAGTAACTGCACTGAACTATATCTACCGTACATAACTGCACTATACTATATGTACCGTAAATAACTACACTATACTGTATGTATCGTAAGTAACTGCACTGAACTATATCTACCGTAAAAAACTGCAAAAACAATATGTATCGTAAATAACTACACTTAACTATATCTACCGTAAATAACTGCACTATACTATATGTATCGTAAATAACTGCAAAAACAATATCTACCGTACATAACTGCAAAAACAATATGTACCGTAAACAAAAACGCTTAACTTTATGTACCGTAAATAACTGCAATATACGGTAAGTACCGCAAATAAATGCGCTAAACTATATGCATCGTAAATAACTGCACTAAACAATATCTACCATAAATAACTGCACTATACAATATCTGTCGTAAATAACTGCACTAAACTATATCTACCGTAAATAACAGCAAAAACTATATAATCGTAAATAAAAACTAAATCTACCGTAAATAACTTCATTATACTGTATGTAGCGTAAATAATTACACTATACTACATGTATCGTAAATAACTGCACTATACTTTATCTACCGTAAATATCTGCACTACACTATGTCTACCTAATAACTGCACCATATACACCGTTAATAAATACGCTTAACTTTATGTACCGTAAATAACTACACTATACTATATGTATCGTAAATAACTGCACCATACTATATCTAACGTAAATAACCGCACTAAACTATATCTACCGTAAATAACTGCACTATACTGTATGTACCGTGAATAACGGCGCTAAATTATATGTACCGTAAATAACTATGCTAAACTATATGTACCGTAAATAACTGCGCTAAACTATATGTACCGTAAATAACTGCGCTAAACTATATGTACCGTAAATAACTGCGCTAAACTATAGGTACCGTAAATAACTGCGCTAAACTATATGTACCGTAAATAACTATGCTAAACTATATGTACCGTAAATAACTGTGCTAAACTTAATGTACCGTGAAAAACTGCGCAAAACTGTATGTACCGTGAAAAACTGCGCTAAACTATATACTATATGTACCTTGAACAACTACACTAAATTATATGTACCGTAAATAACTACGCTAAACTACATTTACCGTAACTCTAAATTATATGTACAGTAAAGAACAACGCTTAACTACATGTACCGTAAATAACTGCAAAATCTATATGTACAGTAAATAATTCCGCTCAACTACATCTACCGTAAATAAACTGCACAAAACTGTATGTACCGTAAATAACTACACTATACTATATGTACCGTAAATGACTACACTATACTATTTGTACCGTAAATAACTTTACTATATTATATGTACCGTAAATAACTGCAATCAACTATATGTACCGTAAATAACTACACTATACTATATGTACCGTAAATAACTTCACTATACTATATATACCGTAAATAACTTCACTATACTATATATACCGTAAATAACAGATCTATACTATATGTACCGTAAATAACTGCACTATACTATATGTACCGTAAATAACTTCACTATACTATATATACCGTAAATAACAGCTCTATACTATATGTACCGTAAATAACTGCACTATACTATATGTACCGTAAATAACTTCACTACACTATTTGTACCGCATATAACTACACTATACTATAAGTACCGCATATAACTACACTATACTATATGTACCGTAAATAACTTCACTATACTATAACTACCGTAAATAACTACAATATAGTATATGTACAGTAAATTACTGCACTAAACTATGAGAATAATATTTGATAGTTGTAAAAGCAAAATATACGCAAACTTATCAATATGAGCAAAAATATACTTTTGCACATTCTTTTGCCACATTTGCTTTTATTTTGCTTTAATTATTGTAAAACGCTTTCTATTTCGAGTGAGTATATTATCAGCTATATTGAATAGAACACTTTTTAATACTGTACGAGAAACAAGAGACGGTCAACGGACACATCGCATTCATAAATATTGCGCTGTCAATAGCTTATCAAATCAACCTACAAACTTTACTTGTAAACATTATTTCAAAGAATATAAAAGTAGAAACAGAATATATATTATTATAAGTAATTTTAAAGACATCTAGATATAGTATTCGGAAATTTGACGGTCAAGCGTTGGATTTTATTTGAGATCCCACGAAAAAAAAGCTTCCTGCCCATGTGTTCATTTGGAAAATTGATGAAATCTTCTACCCATGCGTTCACATTGAAAATTTTGTAGTCTAAATCCCCTCTAAATCCCCCACCCCTCAAATCGTTGTGAAATAGTTGAGGCTTATGGCTTTAGACATATGAGGACATGTGTTAAATGAATCTTTAGGACGAAACAAATGCTCAGAACTTTTTTAATTGTCAAAATATTGACTTTTAAAGAGCGATTTTGCCATCTTTTGCTATTATCTAGTGCAGTTGAGGAGAAATTTCTCAAAATTTTACGGAACTTTGGCGAATGTGAGTTGACCATAGTTAACGGTCAATATAGGATATCAGCATGGGCAATATCTTTATCTGATATATACATTATCAATGAAATGCGATACGATTTACTTACCACAGTACCCGATTCCCTGCTGAAAATGGGATCTATCCATGCGTTCTCCGCCTGTGATCTATAGTGAACGATTGGACTCGGTGAGAATAAACACACCACACTGGAACGTCATCCGCCAGCCACCAGACTTAACACACCACACTGGAACGTCATCCGCCAGCCACCAGACTTAAGGCTCCACACTGGAACGTCATCCGCCAGCCACCAGACTTAACGCTCCACACTGGAACGTCATCCGCCAGGCACCAGACTAAAAGCTCCACACTGGAACGTCATCCGCCAGCCACCAGACTTAACGCTCCACACTGGAACGTCATCCGCCAGCCACCAGACTTAACGCTCCACACTGGAACGTCATCCGCCAGTCACCAGACTTAACGCTCCACACTGGAACGTCATCTGCCAGCCGCCAGACTTCACACGCAACACTGAAACGACAGCCACAAGACCAAACACGTCACACCGAAACGAAAGCTTCATAGCTTTCAGTATTAGAAAAAGTTAGTATAACATAAAACACGAAATAGTCTTGTTGATACCATAGGCAATAGGTACACAGCCTTACTTGGGCATACGGTTGGGTATCACTTTGCTTGTGGAAAATCTTTAAATGTTACAGACTTTGTAAGATTATTATTAACAACGAATACAACTTTGATTAAATATTGCTGGAGCGCGACGCCTATATAAGGAATGCGCACTGAAATTTGCCAATCGTAAAACTTCGGGTATTTCCGTATGGTTCGTAAAATACACCTCGTACATAGCTCTAGAATACACCAAAGTGCGTCGCCTGAGTTATGAAACAGTGTCCGTTCGCGAGAAAGTAACAAATTGTATATATATCATTTAGTTGAGTATATCTTGCAATAACAACGATTTTTTTTATCAATACAATCTATATGATTTACGGAAAATTGAAAAGTCAACATTAAATACCCAGTATTAAAACTAAGACACACAAAGTAGATCAAAGATGGCGCCTTATTATGTCAGAGGTCTCTTGCATAGCATAAAGGCCGAGGTGATCAGATTGTGAAATTTGCATTTGGGGAAAGTTTGTTTTGCGGACTTTCTTAACCCGAGAAAATACGGGTCCTAACTAGGTTAACGGTATTTTATTTTATTCATTTATATTTTAATTGATTTTTGTGTGTCTGTAACTTTCAAAACAACTTTGAAAATAAACAAGATACTGAAAAAGAAAAAGAAATACTAAGTTACAGAAAAATACTATCTGAAAAATAATTATTTTGTAATGTGAGGCTGCTGCACATGTGCAACTTCTGCTTGTAGCCTTTAGTCTTATTGTTAATATAATGATTTTTCAACGTTTTTCCTACATATGTAATATCTTGGAAAACCTATCAAATGGCGTCGAGTTTTGCTTTTTTATTTTGGTTTGAACCATTCCATGGTCTCAGGAATATACGTTATACATACTTTTTCTCGAGATTTATAGTATGCTGAAAACTTTCAAATAAAAAAGAAATACCTTTCAAGTATGTCTGTTTACCTGTTCCACTTTTTGCGTTGCCTTTGATGCTTCGCATCAACGACTTTTCTTGTATACTCCTATTGCGTTGTAAGGTCCATTCAACGACACTTACCGAAACGCTCAACAGAAAAAAACGGGCAAATTCGGATATATGATGTTGCTCTGTTGCTTTTAGTCCCCACCTCAAATTAACGGTCTACGGAAGAAACATCACTTTTGGCAAAGTGTTTGCCATTTTAATACGTTTGGAGGAAAACTACAAAGCATTCCAACCGTATATGGCCTTAGAAATGCATATATGTGTGTATGATTTTTCAAAGGCAAAATACCGCTACAATTCAGCAATTTTTATACATGTAAATGACACAGATCAAATCAATACGGTTCAACGAATAGTTATATACATTGTATCTTTACTTGTTTGTTGTTTTTGTTTGTTTGTTGTTGCTTTTTTGTTATTGTTGTTATTGTTTTGTTGTTGTTGTTTTGTTGTTGTTGTTTGTTTGTTTGTTTGTTTGTTGTTGTGTTTTTTTTTGTGTTTTTTTTTTTGGGGGGGGGGGGGGGGGGGGTATTGTTCTTTTGTGTGTGTTTTTTTTTTTTTGTTGTTTTTTTGGTTTGTGTGTGTATGTTTTTCTTATGTACAGGTCTCTAGTCGATATCGAAACTGAAAATCAATCGAATTATGTAAATTCTTGTTGGGACGACTGCTGTGCGCTTCAATGAGAATTTAACTAAAAAACAAACACTTGAAGACATGATCGGCCAACCTCTGGTATACGACATTTTAATCATAAATAAATTCCTTTAATTCAAGATTTTTATATTGGAACAAGATTAAACATATTAACATAAATGTAGTGATAAAGACAGACTTTCGGAGGTGTAGTAAACCTCGAATAAAAGAAATTTCCTTTAATTTAAGTATGTTGTGTTTGAACGTGATTATATATTAACATTGAAGTAAAATGTCCTAAAACAGACTTCGGTAAGTATTTCAGACCATTCTGGAGGTTCGATTGATTTCATCGCCTATGGATTCATTACTCTTTTCAATAAAAGACGCAATTTTAGTCCAAAGTTGAAATAGGTAGAAAACAGTAGACAGGCAGTGTCACTTATCCAATTATTTAGGCCTACATCATAAATTATTTGAGAAATTGAATAGAAATAAACAAATTGACTTTTTATTCCTGTCGTGTTTTTTACAAGTTGTGTCTTCATATAGTGATTTTTTCTTTCAGATTTATGCTAAACAAACATAAAAAAAGAAAACGAAAGTATGGCAAAATAATTTCCAGCAAAATACGCACGTACTCACAAACACAAACTTGTAATATGACAATAAATTCTACAGCACATGTGTGTCAAAAAGAGGGTATTGTTGATTCAATTACGTTCTTCTAGTGATAATAAAATATAGGGGAGATAACCAAGGACGTTTAATGAATTCTGCGTTTAGAGTAGCCTTCCCAGGTAGTTCTCTGTCAATCATCCGGAAGTAAATAAATTGACAGACATGAAAGTCTGAATCTGCCATTTTATCAATTTATACCAATGGAACATTGATTGTTATGAACGGAATGCCTGAAATCGAGTATTCTGTAGGGGATTGGAAAGGCCGTCTCCAGATTCACGGCGTATTGCTGAAGAAATCATCGAATCAGTCTAAATGGATGAGAAGGTAGGTCGAATGACTCAATATGAATATCTGTTTGATGAATTACGTTGCAAGTTGTTCCAGTCTTTGCTTTGATTCGAAATTGATTTCCTTTGTTGTTTTTTCACTTTGGTGTAATGCCTCTAAAGCTATGGTGTTAAGTCACTGTTATAATTTTTGCACCCATTTGACATCAAAGAGGTTCGTCAATCAATGCAATGTCACCCTTTCACTCTTCGGTTATGTCTTCTATTCATCCTTAAATTGTGTTATTTTTTACTCTGCTTCTTCTATCTATTATCTATGTAGATATTTTTATATATAATATATAATAATACAAACTTTCTGGAAAACGAATCTTTATGTTCATTCTTTCTATTTTATTTACACTTTCATTTTTTTTAATATTGTGCTTGTACACAGAGCTGCAAGCCAAAAGTCCCTTATTTAGGATGGGATTAAAAACATAGTCAGGTGTTCTACTAACAGAGTTTCCTGGGCTAACAACTCTGGTGAGAGCATACTAACTGTAAAACAGGTGTACCCAACATTGAACAAAATCATTGCACTGTTTGTACTTTATAATGAATATGCTCTCACAAAACTGTTACAGGTATCGGTCACCTTGGTAAATTACCATTTTGGTAAATTGATCTTATATAGTAATTAGTCTGGTCATTTCAGTAAATAGGTAAACATATAGTATAATGCCTGATTGAGACAGAGAATTGGGTTTGTCCACATGTGAAATGATTTACTGAGACAGATAAGTAAAGATTAATTAATTAGCTTCGGACTATGAATATATGTAATCTTTAAATAGGTGAACAGGATGCAAACTTTCTGAGTAATATCTATCATGTACCTGTGTCGTCAGCAACATGTGCCCCATTGTATTATATGTGCTTTTTATTTGTTTTTCTTGTTTGTATTGATGCAATGTTGGTGTTTGTTATCACTTTCTGCAGGGTATATATAGAATATATAAATAAATGTGAACACTTTTATTCTCACTTTATATTATCCTTCATAACAGTGGTATAAATAAATACCAAAATGCACTAAAGTTCAAATATTAAAAATATAAACAGCTAACTAGGTTGAGGAAAAAATAAGTCAACAAACAAACTAACAACAATATTACATACATATTCATCACCATATTAAGCATTACAGTTACAGTTGATTATTCATAAATATATAAATGATTAAATTATCTATCTCGGGCTGAGGTGTGAAAAACTTTTCACACGTGGACATACCCAATTCTCCGTCTCAATCAGGCATTACACTTTATGTTTACCTATTTACTGAAACGACCGTACTAATCCCTATATAAGATCAATGTACCAAAATGGTCATTTACCGAAGTGACAGTAAACCACTATAACACATGATCATCTTCATACACTTGATGCTTTTATTTGTTTGTTTTGAAATTATTTTTAGCCACTAAAGTCTGACTTAATGCAATTAAATCTCTTTACATGTTCTTGTGGTAAAAAATTCCTTGTAGGAAGTGTTTCCTTGTAGGAAGTGTAACTAGTCAAAAATTAACAGATTTGTGGTAGCGTCTGATTTTAGGCTTAACAGATATACATTAATATTTCCTGAATTTCAATTTCTGTTGAATAGTCAAGAACCTGTTGTGTATAATTTACATGTAGAGTATTTATGGAAGTTACAACTAAAACTCATCTTATAAATAAATACCAAAATTTCCAGTGAACCCTTGAATGAATGGTGGTACAAACAAAACAGTACTGATTTGCCACGAAGGCTCTATTTATTGTTGGACTCATCGAAATAGATCTATTAGTAATTATTGTAGAACAAACAAAATATGCTCACATCTTCAAATTACCATCATGTTTTAGTACTCTAGTTATTTGGACTTTAGAAAGAAAAAAAATATTGCCAAATCATTTTATAGATGTATTTAAATATTTGAAACAGCAACATGTTTTACATTGAACTGTTATTTATGTTTCTGTTTATTAGGAAGTTTAATTATTCTAAGAGTAATCAAATTGGACACTGATACAGTGGGTTTGGATTGTCATGGCCTTGAATAAAAGCTATTGTTAATTTGTTATTAATAATAATTTTACCAATTTTACATTCAGTATTATTTTATGCCTTTTAACAACCTTCACTTGTATGTAAACATGCCTCATATTAAGCTAGTACGGTCTCTACAAAAATGGTCTTGATAAGAGAGGTTAGATTTGAACTAAATGGATTTATTATGCTCCCCCCCCACCACCACCACCACCACAACCACCCCTCTCAGAGATAACACAACAGGTAAGATCACAGCTGCAAGAGTTGTTAAAAACTTAATTTGTTTACTATACACAATGATGTCAAGTGAGACAGGGGTCATAAAACAAAAAAGTAACACTTGATGACATTGGTCAGTAAGACACCCCAACCTCTCCTTGAGCCAGGTAGAAACCACCCCAACCCACCAACCCTTCCCTAATCCACTAACCTTTCACTGTGTAGCCAGATAAGGTCAATTCCAGTATTCAATGACTTGCCAAGCGATTGAAGTTTGTCATACCAAGTGGGATAGCGTTTATCCTACCGTCTCTTTTATAAAAAAATAGTGTTGTATCTTTTTTGTTTTTCAAATAAGGAAGTTGTGTTTGAGTGTTGGTGTTGTGTTTTCATACGCACTTAACAAAAAATAGTAAAAATTAATAATCCTTCGTGAAATATGATCCGTAAGAAACGTTAATAAAGTTTAACCTTACTTGTAGCAGAAGTTACCAAAGCTTCACTGTAGGTGCATCGCCTTATTATCAAACTCAAATTAAACAATGTATGGGTGGGGTACAGAGTCAACAGATTAAGTTTCGCTAGAGCACTTTTTAAGTCTTATTTAAAACTGTTCACCGCGAAATCAAGAAGACCTGATGCAGTTGCACATCCCATCATTGCACTAACTCAAATCCAGATTGTACATGTATACATTGGCCTTTTTATATAAATCACCAAGTTCTGTTGCTTTTAAACCCATGTTTACAAATTGACACTTATAAATGACAAAAAGCTTTTGAAGAAATTTATGTCACCACATGTGACATCATTTGACATAAATGAAATAAAATCAAAGGGATTTAAATCCTTCTAAACTATTTTATTTTTGTCATAAGCTGTTGCATCCCTAACAATCTGATTATGTTTTTTACGATTGGAAATCCAAGTGGGGCATGCAATTTATGCATTTAAAATGTGGTCCATCTAGATGCGCATGACAGGTTTACACACTGGTTCTTGGTAAAGCAAATATTATCACATGGGGCATTATATATATTTATATATATATATAATGTCCGAGGTGATGGTAGGATAAAAAAAATACTTCAGTGATGAAAAAATGTACTGACCAAACCATGTCACCAATTAGACATGAATGAAGGAGTGAAATGAGACAAAACAGTAAAAATACTGAGAGAAAAGAAGCCAAATAAATATATACAGACAATAGAAGGCATAGATATAATAACAAACATTCACATACTTCATAATCTGGACAACAGGACTAGACAGATAAGACTGATAATTTGGAGAGCAAGAGGAAAGCAAGACAGTGACAGACATATGCCGACAGAGACAAACAGTTGTTCTAGGAGATAAACAAACAAATAGAAAAATAAAAAAATAAGTGAAGAGACACAGACAATACAGAGAGATATATAATATAAACACATAGGTAGACTGGTCATATACAGGTCATGGTAATAAAAAATGAGTGTGAGGGAGAAAAAAAATAAGGAAAGGTAAGAAAGTAACAGCAGGTAAAGGTTCATTCAATGATGACCGTTAGAGGTCATTATAGTTCTAATAGATTGCTGTGACATACATGTACTGGCACATGATCTATGTATGTAGGTGCCTTAAGTGCCCACCAACTGAGGTGAATGATGGTCCTGTCAAGTTGAACGCTGTGGCTGCAATATGTCTGATGTAATTCAGTCATTGCTTACAGCCATAATGTTTCAGAAAGGTGTGCATGACCCACCCACCTGTCGCATGTAGACAACAAAAGAAAAAATATTGAATAATAACAAAACAAGCCAGATAGTGACTTGATGGCATGATGTAGACTATGATTGGTCATTATTTGTTTACTGGTCCAACCCTGTAGTAAATGATGTTTGAAACAACTAAGGAGTGAGAGTGAGTGCAAGAGACAAACAGACAGACAGAGATAGGCAGAGACAGAGATAGGCACAGAGAGATACAGAGATAGGCAGAGACAGAGATAGGCAGAGACAGAGATAGGCAGAGAGAGAGATAGGCAGAGACAGAGATAGGCAGAGACAGACAGGCAGAGACAGAGATAGGCAGAGACAGAGACAGGCACAGAGAGATACAGAGATAGGCAGAGACAGAGATAGGCACAGAGAGATACAGAGATAGGCAGAGACAGAGATAGGCAGAGACAGAGACAGGCAGAGACAGAGATAGGCAGAGACAGAGATAGGCAGAGAGAGAGATAGGCAGAGACAGAGATAGGCAGAGACAGAGACAGGCAGAGATAGGCAGAGACAGAGATAGGCACAGAGAGATACAGAGATAGGCAGAGACAGAGATAGGCAGAGACAGAGACAGGCAGAGACAGAGATAGGCAGAGACAGAGATAGGCAGAGAGAGAGATAGGCAGAGACAGAGATAGGCAGAGACAGACAGGCAGAGACAGACAGGCAGAGACAGAGATAGGCAGAGACAGAGATAGGCAGAGACAGAGACAGGCAGAGATAGGCAGAGACAGAGATAGGCAAAGACAGAGACAGGCAGAGACAGAGATAGACAGAGACAGAGATAGGCAGAGACAGAGACAGGCAGAGACAGAGACAGGCAGAGAGAGAGATAGGCAGAGACAGAGATAGGCAGAGAGAGAGATAGGCAGAGACAGAGATAGGCAGAGACAGACAGGCAGAGACAGACAGGCAGAGACAGAGATAGGCAGAGACAGAGATAGGCAGAGACAGAGACAGGCAGAGATAGGCAGAGACAGAGATAGGCAAAGACAGAGACAGGCAGAGACAGAGATAGACAGAGACAGAGATAGGCAGAGACAGAGATAGGCAGAGACAGAGATAGGCAGAGAGAGATATAAGCAGAGAGAGAGAGAGAGAGAGAGAAAGAGACACAGAGAGGAGAGAGAGAGAGAGATTATCCTGGTTTTCATAATAGTAAATACTGTTAATTAACAGTAAGTGGATCTCAGTATTCTGTCAGTGAAAAAAATCAAGTTGTGATAAGTGTGTCCTAACTGAAAGACAGAACATAACTTTAGTCAGTTATTGTTTCTAAGTATCCAGAGATATTTACTTGCTATTTTCACATAAAGAAAGTGTATTTAGCATACATACACTGTAGTTGAATCACCAGACACCACAATTTGCTGATAATATAATTATGTGGATACATGTCTTGCTGTATATAGTCCTACTCTGCTAATTACAAAATTGATCAGGCATAGGCAAACACTGTATAACCAGATTAGCCACCTACTTCTGGGAGCTGTCTGATCAGGATTTACACTATTTGCTGCATAGTCTTTATCAATATGTTTTGTTTTCTACGCATGTAGAGAGTTGCTAGTAACATAAATATGGTATAGTAATATTATGTAGAAATGTGGCAGTCTGTCCCTATTATATATTAGGGCAACGTGTCAATATTTAAAATTATACAGCAAAAGGCATATACATGTATTGTAATAACTTACTGCTGACACAGCTGGTTACAATATCATTCTCGGACATAGATTTTTGAGAAGTTACATGACTCATGGTACCCCACAATCCACACTTCATGAGTATTTTAATAATAGCGTCATTATAAGCAGATTGTTTATGACTGACCTATACATATGGCGCATATAAAAGGTGGTATCCAACAATTTGGACCAGATTTTTTTTCTCTCAACCAAATAAATTATTGTTGCCTGAAAAGATCTTGCAAAATGCAGATTATTGATGTCTTACATCTGTGGGAAAAGGGAAGCATGACACATCACTCGTTATTACAAACAGGTATTTCCTATCTAAGCCATGCTCCACAGTTAGCTTTTTTTAAACTAAGAAAAACATGTCACCTGTAACTTCATATAATCATTAAGGTAATCCACTCTAATGTCAATGTCTATTTTTTGCAGAAATCATACTCATGCTTATTTATAGTTTTAGAAAGATCAGGCATATAGAGTGATTTAGTTTATGATTTCTGGTGTCTTACAGTTTAGACAATGTTCAAAAAAAGTCTTCTGTTAGACTTAGGTTTGACTTTTTTCAGAATTTATGCCCCAATTCCCCCAATCCAGGTTTTTGTGTATCTGTTGAAGACAAACTGTCGGATTCCATATTTAATGCATGGGCAATTCACCGTTGTACTATGTTGTTAAGCTAAAAAGATTAAAAAAAGCCTTGATTCTTCCATCATACAGACAATACAATCTTTTGAAAGGTACATGTAGCATGTTCACTTATAATCAAGGGATTAGGCAAAGTATTTTACTCTTTTGTTCAATGTGGTTCAACAAAGTTTTTGCTGTTATGGAAAAACACACAAATTGGACGAACTCAGACAATGTAATTTTAGACTGTAAGGCCATTGTATTCACATTTATGATTTTTTTTATTTGTTTAAGTTTCCTCATTTGAAGATGTTGGACAGACCAGTTGCATGTGTTCTGTTCACAAAAATATCTTGAGGTGTCTCATGTTTGTATTTTCTGTTTAAGGACAGTTTTACAATGGTGTCTCATGTTTATATTTTCTGTTGAAGAACAGTTTTACAATGGTGTCTTATGTTTGTATTTTCTGTTGAAGAACAGTTTTACAATGGTGTCTCATGTTTGTATTTTCCGTTGAAGAACAGTTTTACAATGGTGTCTCATGTTTGTATTTTCCGTTGAAGAACAGTTTTACAATGGTGTCTTACGTTTGTATTTTCTGTTGATGAACAGTTTTACATTGGTGTCTCATGATTGTATTTTCTGTTGAAGAACAGTTTTATAATATAATGGTGTCACATGTTTATATTTCTTGCTGAATGACAGTTTTACAGTGGTATCTCATGTTTGTATTTCTTACTGAAGGACATTTTTACAATGGTGTCTCATGTTTATATTTCTTGCCGAATGACAGTATTTCAGTGGTGTCTGCTGTTTGTATTTTCTGTTGAAGAACAGTTTTACAGTGGTATCTCATGTTTGTATTTCTTATTGAAGGACAATTTTACAGTGGTGTCTCATGTTTGCTGTTCCAAATATTGTCCTTGCTAGCTTAGCTCGTAAATAACATTAAGTTAAAAGTCTGAATTCTTTAAATATCTGTACTTTGTCATCTAGAAATTATACTTAACAAAACTGAAAGTGTTGTCACCTAGTTCTGAAAGACACATCCTTGTCTTGACTTTATTGTATGAATTATATCTTTCATGACATGAAAAGGGAAGTCTTATCCAAATATTTACATTTTAAGTGGGAAATTAGGAGGACTTTAACATGAAATAAGGAACATCCTCCTTAAGTGACACATGTAAAACCTAGGGCTAACAATTCCATGCACACAAATCCCCCTGACTGTGCACAGAAACTTGTACAGTTATAGCAAGTGTCAGGGCTCTTAGGAAAGACCAAAGGACAAGACATTTCAAATTTTTTAAGGTTGTTTGTTTTAATACAATTATGAGCCATTGAAAACAGTCATTAAATTTTGACATTGATTAAAAAGAAATAATTTTATTCCATCTACAAAGTATTATTTATATCTTTGTGCAGGTATGTTGTGGTGCGAGATGGCTGGCTGCTGTACTACCCTGAGACTGAGAAGAGGGACATGACTCGCAGGAACTACTTTAATGTACACCCAAAGGTAGGAAATGAAGAGAAGGATGTTGTCCTTTGTTAGAAGATATTGCAGTTTTAAAATGAGATTCTTAAAGTACAGCCATTTATTTTGTAAACCTGATGATACTCTGTTAAAGGTGGTTACTGACAGTTTAGACCACAGATATAACTCATATATTCAAAGTCATTGTTACCTGACAAGGTCCAACAAAATGCTGTTCAATGATGCAATAGATCATAGAGAACACTAAAGCACAAATACGCAGTCATCATTTCATACAGGTATTTCCTATCTGAGCCACACTGTGCAGACATAGCTATTTTTAAACTGAGAAAACCATGTTATCTTACTTTTGAGATCACTTTATATCTTCATCCAGGTTGTCTGCTCTGATGTCAATATCTATTTTTAGAAGAGATGACTATAGTGCTTATTTATAGATTTGGAATGAATTAATATTTAAATAGATTTTTTTTAAATTTGTACCGTCTAACAATATAGGCAGCATTCAAAATCATTGTAACTTAGACTAAAGTACAAGTTTATGCTGTAATTATGGCTAAATTCTCTAAAACTGTGGAAAAGAATATTGTTACATTCAACTGATATAGGCAAACAGTCAGATCCCACCTTTAATTTATAAACAATAGAAAGTCTTCAAAGTTAATTTGCTTATAGCTACATGTGTAAGTAGTAAGATGTTTTGGTAAAGACTTTTAAGGGTAGAAAATAGCCTAGTTCCTGATCAGACTGCTTCCATTGGGGTAATCTTATGTCATTGACTGGACCCTAAGAAATGCAGAGAAATTTTAACTCTTATAATGCTATGTACAGTTGTTAGTCATCTATATTAGATTATAAGCTTCAGTATATGATTTTATTCACATGCAAATGTAACACAGTATACAGATAAACGTGTGGATTCACCACTTAGCCTCTCACAACATTCAAGTACCGGTCGCTACAAACAACTTATTGTGAGAAGGTCTTCCACCTGACCTGCAGCGTGCCAGTGGTTTTACCCAGACATGTCTTCGACAAAATAGCTGGAGTTCACTATAATGACCACCATTGGTAACTGTGATGTACTTAAAAATCAGACTGATGGACACAAGGCAGCAATTGGTGAAGATCCAGATTAGACAGCATAAGCCGGCTGATCTGGAGCTACACTGTTTGTATAAGCCGGATCAAGCTAAGCAACCTAACAGTAATTTGGTAGGTACATGATACTTAATACAAACCACAAGTTACTAACATACTTGTCTTTTTAAGTGGATTTCAACACTAGCAACAGTACCTGATTGATTAACACAATCTTTAGCAGTGATTGTGAAAAACATCCCATACACCATTGTCCATTGTATTGTCCAGGTCTGGGAGAAAGTCATTGATTAATGTTTGAGTGTTTATAGCTTAAAAAAATTAAAGTTTGTATTCGGTTACTAGCAGTTGCAGTAAGGTACATATTCCATGCATATTTAACATATGACTTTTTGGGGTATTTGATTTGATACACAATAATGTTCAGTCACAACTCTACCCAGTGGCCTTCAAAAAGTTGAATATTACTTCCACTATTTATTGGTTAAAAATACTAAGACGCCTTGTCTGGGTAGACCTCACTCTGCATCTCAAGCTAGCAGGAGAGCTTTAGTAGTTGAAAATTTTTGTTATCCTGTAACTTGCAATTTGCAATTCCTTCACTTACCTAGATTGCATAATAAAACTAATATTGAACATTACCTTGTTTCTACGTTGAAAGACACAGAGCACTACATTGTCCATGTTAGTTGAATATTTACCTATCAGGATTTACAGGTATGTAATCTTGTCCCATTGTGACTAGATGTATTCTTTTTCCTCCATCAGGCTGCTATACCCCTGGGAGAATGTAAGATTGTTCCATCCACAGAATATGGCCAGTCATATTCCATTGTCATTTCCTCGGATGAAATTGAGGTATGTTTTGATAAGGTTTGAACATACCATACAGATAAACTTTACCTTTCAGCATAAAAGTATGCCAGATACCATGAAAACTACTCACTTAAGCCGTGGCTGAGCACTTTGCATAGACCTTTGAAACCATGCAGACATTCCATGCAATCTCAGATCAGACAGATATTCCATGTGATCTCAAATCAGACAGATACTCCATGCAATCTCAGATCAGACAGATATTCCATGCGATCTCAGATCAGACAGATACTCCATGCAATCTCAGATCAGAAAGATATTCCATGCGATCTCAGATCAGACAGATACTTCATGCAATCTCAGATCAGACAGATATTCCATGCGATCTCAGATCAGATACTGCATGCAATCTTAGATCAGACAGTTATTTCATGCAATCTCAGATCAGACAGATATTCCATGTGATCTCAGATCAGATATTGCATGCAATCTTAGATCAGACAGCTATTTCATGGAATCCCAGATCAGAAAGATATTCCATGCAATCTCAGATCAGAAAGATATTCCATGCAATCTCAGATCAGACAGATATTCCATGCAATCTCAGTTCAGACAGATACTCCATTCAATCTCAGATCAGACAGATATTCCATGCAATCTCAGATCAGTCATATATTCCATGCAATCTCAGATCAGATACTGCATGCAATCTTAGATCAGACAGTTATTTCATGCAATCTCAGATCAGAAAGATATTCCATGCAATCTCAGATCAGACAGATACTCCATGCAATCTCAGATCAGACAGATATTCCATGCAATCTCAGATCAGACAGATATTCCATGCAATCTCAAATCAGACAGATACTTCATGCAATCTCAGGTCAGATACTGCATGCAATCTTAGATCAGACAGTTATTTCATGCAATTTTAGATCAGACAGATATTCCATGTGATCTCAGATCAGACAGATATTCCATGTGATCTCAGATCAGACAGATACTCCATGCAATCTCAGATCAGACAGATATTCCATGTGATCTCAGATCAGACAGATATTCCATGCAATCTCAGATCAGACAGATATTCCATGCAATCTCAGTTCAGACAGATATTCTGTGCAATCTCAGATCCGATATTCCATGCAATCTCAGATCAGACAGATATTCCATGCTGTCTCAAATCTTCCCTTAAGTCTTTCAAATTTTCTACATGCTACATTGCTTAGTAAACCATTCTGTTTCACCGAACCTGGTAGCGCAATCGGTAGAGTGTCGGCTCCAGGTACGGGAGGCCCTGGGTTCAATCCCGGGCTGCGACATACCAAAGTCGTTAAAAATGGTAGTGGTATAGCTCCCTTGCTAACGCTCAAGCAAATATAAGGGTAGTTCCACGACTGGTTGGCCCAGTGTCAGGATAATGTGACTGGGTTTGGTATCATGCCAGGTGTTCATGGCATGCTATACACAGTGAAATCAGCACTATATCTGCTTCAAGAGGACACCATCTCCAGATAACTGAAATACTGTTGGTGGGACGATAAACCCAATAAATAAATAAATAAACATTTTGTTTCAGGTATAGGTTACATTATTTTCTGATAAAGACTTTCCAATAAATAGTGTATATCCTGATCTAACAGCTACTAGTGGAAGCTAGCTGATCTGGATCTACACTATATGTCTATGCCTGATTTATTGATATTCATCAGGCTTAGAAATGATAAAGTCCAAGTATTGTAGCTTACACAAGCTACAAGAAGGAAACAGAGTTGTGATGTAAACATTTCTTTTATTTTAAATTTATACTTATTGTAAAACTTCTAAAGAAATATGAATTAATTTAACTGAGAAATGAAAAGGTGAAGGACAATACCTAATGATGAGGAACATTGAGTAAATGTGAGAGATGAATACATACATGTATAAATGCCTTAAGCTAGTGTTATCACAACTTAATTAGTCACACATGCCTGTGTTAATTGGCTTATTAACCTTTGTTACAATTTTCAGTGTTGTATATAAATTAACCAATTACCATCATGATAACAATTAATTGTGTTCTCAGTCAGTCTTCTATCTGATATGGTTATTTTATCTATGTTTGCTATACACAGTGGTCATATACTCCTTTGCATGCGGCCAGACATACTTAATAACTAGTTAACACTAATTAAAGCTCATAGGGCTTGCATGTTTTTAAGTATTTAGGAACAATTGTCATTAATTTAATCCTTCTTTATGCAGTGAGATTAGCATCGGCTCTTTGTGCTGGAGGCTGTGAGTTTAATTCCTAACTGAGGCATAGTATTTTTATGACTGGCATTGTGTTACCCACTTCCTACATGAATTGTTCCAAGACTGTGCAGTGTTGGAATTATGTGCAACAATATTAAATCATATGTTCCTTAAATGCAATGACAGTGGAAGCAGTATTATATCTGCTTTATTTCATGTGACAAAATATTCTTACAGTTCAATCTAACATTGGCTGCAGAAAATGAGTATGAGCAGAGTAAATGGATGGGTGCCTTGGAGAAATCCAAGAGAATGTAAGTATCTATATTCCTTTCATAAATGCATTTTTTCAAGTTCTTTGTGGGCAATGGAAATAGGTTACAAATTCATTAACATCTATTTTTACCTATTTTTTGCTGCTCATTTTTCTACTGTTGCTGTTCTTTTTTTGCATAATAAATTTGTTATTTTAAATAATGTTTGAAAGCTTGTAGCATATGTTAATTGTTTCAATAATTAATGAAAACAATTTAATACAGCATAATTTGTGCAACTACTTTTATTTATATTTATTAGTTTGTAGCTACACTGCACTAATAGCAGGGAGGTAGACAAGAGCAAAAAATTCTTAATATAAACATATAACATTCCAGTTGACTACAGAGTATCTGTTGTTCTCTTGTTATATTATTGAAAATAGTGTCTGTATGATGCTTAAAAAACAACACTAGTTTATTTTTTTATTTGTATTATAATCATAACATGATTAATATTATATGTTAATAAATAAGTGATTTGATATAGGCCCTGTTATTTGTCCGAGGCTCAAGGCCGAGGGCCAATTTGACTGTCCCGAGGACAAATAACAGGGCCTACATCAAATCACTTATTTATTGACTATTTTAATAAATAACTATTTATAATCTAATTTAGTTTCAATTTAAATGTTTTAAAACAACATGATAATCAAATTACTGGACAATTTCCAGCAAAAGTATCTTCAATAGACAAAAGTACAAGATGGCCGCCACTTTCAGCTAAAATCTATATGGCTTTTTGGCCCTGCTCTAGCAGCCAATCAAATTGCCCAAAATGCGGGCTTTATATCTATATGACTTTTCGGCCCCGGGTCAGAAAGTGATATAGATATTGGCCCGCTTATTTGAAATGCCACTGCATTATTATGCCAGGCAGCAAACAATTTACAGGGCTAATAATACATAGTTATTTAATAATCAAAATTATTAACCATAATTCAGTACCTGGTCAAACCAGCAGTTGTCTGATGGTCTCATTCGCCAGTTGGAAGAACATGGACAATCTATGGCACAGCAGAAGCAGGAGTATTTTGGTATGTTTTACCCTTACCTGTTATAGTTATTAAGAACTCGAATCAGTTCTAAATTTTCTTCTAACAAAACGTGCACAAGACATGTTGCTAAAAACTGAGCAGTAGATAATTGATATACCCAGATGTCCTAGAGCAGCAGATAATTTATACATCCTGGAGCTGGAGATCATTTATATACGCTGGAACAGCAAATAATTTATATCCTGGAGTAGCAGATTATTTATATATTCATAAGCAGCAAATAATATTTATATCCTGATCAGCCAGCTTGCTGATCTGGATCTATTCTATCTTCTTCAGTTTGTGCTTAACAGGGAAAGAATAAATATAGACTACAGACATATAATCTCCTTTTTTGCTTGACTACATTACTCTTATTTTAATTTTGATGAATGTATGACTCACATTTGTCTTGCCTCTGATCCAGATCGCCTGCAGTCAGAAGTCCTGGAGCTGGCAGACGAAAAGGAAAGAACCTGGGTATGTTTAGTCATGTTTAATATGTCCATGTTGTTACAGACGGGATGCATTTGAGATTGATTAGAAAGATTAAGAACCTGACAGAGGTGCAAAGGAAACAGTTAAGCATCAGTGGTTAGGGATAACTGTAATGTAGTGAATACAGTGTGTATGGTTGAATTCTGTTCATGCTTTTTATCTTCAAATGGCAGACAGTTTATTAATTGACGTGGGTAAGGTTGTTCTGGAACAAAGATGTCACTCATTTAATGATTTTTGAAAGCTCATTGACTTTAAATGAAACATTACTTGATCTTTTGAGTAGTTTATCATCTCCCTTAATAAAAATCATGACTTTCTTATGAACTTGATTATCAAGGTTAAACAAGCTTCCTTTGAGATATGCTGTTCTGGCACACAGAGAATCTTCTTTTTTATCATTGTTACTAGAAAACTAGTCATTTTATCTGTCAGCTTTTTTAAAGATAATAAAACATAAAATAAAAGCTATGATTATAAGTTGACTTGAGAGTTTTCAGTTTGTATATAGGTACACAAAAGATTAACTAGTCTGTTACAGAATCCAAGAAAAATTGAATAAGGCTCATTCATTTTTCAGTTAACATTTCAAATAATGTGTGCAAATTGTTATTGTTCATTTAGGAACTTGAAAAAATGAATGAAGAACTGGAAAAGGAAAAGGCCAGGATGGAAGCTTTTAATGAGGAAATGAAGGAAGAATATGATAAAGTTAAAAGGTATGTACATGTAACAGGTTGTTGTTGTTGTTTTATTTCCTTATCACTAACTATTGTGTCCAAATTAAGTACAACAGGTGCTGGTGAGGGTAACATAGAAAAGAGAGTTTTAAAAAAATTAACAGCTCGAGTTTGATGGATTCAGATGACTAATAGGCCACAGTGTGTGCTAGTTAATGCTCAAGCAACATCCATTGCACATTATAATGATAGACCAAAGTGATGACATTTGTATTATTATTCTACCAATGATAGTTTAATAGGCCTCTATTCTTTAAGTGACATAATGCACACAATTTAGTAGATGGAAAATTTGGCTTTAATCCGAACAATTTTAAGAAGAAAATTGATCTTAAATCTGTGACTGTTTCAGATTGCAATCATCTGTCTAATCTTAAGACAGACCCTGATGATTAAATGTCATTGCATGATAAACATTCAAATTATTTAGATATAGCTTGATCTTAAGTCGAACCAAATACTTCTGACTGCACAGATCTGGATAAATGTGCTAAAAAATCACAGTTTCTAGACGTAAACATGAACACCAACCCACCACCTCCAATTCCAACATTTCTCCAAATTTTACAAGTCACCCTGTCAAAAATACAACTATCTTTGCAACTTTATAGCACTATAGTCAATGTTCAGAATTTCAATACCATCAACAATTAAAATCCATGAGCTACCTGTTTGTTACATCCACAAAAACACACACACCTTGAATGTAATTCGCGTTTATTAATGCCAAGTGGGTAGCAACTTTAATGTTACACAGCCTTTTTCTAACCAATATTTTTAGTTATCGTAATCAATAAAATAACAACCTTATGTATAGCGCAAATAAAATAAAAGAAATACACGTAACATGTTTATTGTGTTATTTTTATTGTGATAAAGAACTGTTTCTTAAAGCCGAATTACTCTATGCACGCGCATGAATTTCGTGTATTGAATGGGAATGTCAGATTCTGTGAGGGAGGAGCAGTAGAGGTAAATTTAAATGTTTCCCTTTGAAAAAACTGTTGATGGTGGGATAAAAATGGCAGAGCCTCGTGCTTTCTGACTTTCTTAGCCTTGCTTGGTAACATTTATCTTTATCATCACTAACCTGGTATTCTCTGTTTCTCATAAGATTCGCACTAATTCTAGCATTTATGACAATGCTTAAAAGAGGATTTTGATAGTGTTGTGTTGGTTATAAGGGGATATTATTTTGCTTCAATGAGTCAGGTTAGCTCCATTTTATAGGAGCTCTTACATTCATGATTCTGTCTCATCAGAGAGCTTGAGGAGATGCAGGCATATATGAAGGACCTGGACACAGAGAGACAGGAGCTCTCCACACAGCTCAACAAACAGGTTGAGGACCTTCAGGTATGCAAACAGACACTCTGTGGTCCATACGCCTTCTTTTTACACCAAGCCTTCATTATCTATCAACACCTTGCTCTAATTATTAACTTTTGGCTAACAACTTTATGCAGTCATAATGCAATCATAATGATGCATATTAGTAGAGATAAAGCAACAAATAGTGTATATGCTGATCAGACAGCTTTGACTGACTGATCTAGGTCTACACTATTTACCTGAAGCTGAGCAAATCATTATGAGGAATACCTGATGACCACTTAATACAATATAGTTGAGATGAGCTTTCAAATATTCATCCTTAAATTTGTGAAAAGAACAATTTCAATAAAATTCTAAGTAAATAAACACTAAAACATTGTTGAAAGAAATAAAAAAAGATGAGCCTTTTAAATGCAAATATGTTTTATGCATTTATGTCTAGTATTTAACTTCTTCTAAGTTTTAACTGTTACAGCAGACACCATTTTCACTGTTTCTACAGCATAAAAAAGTTTTCCCTTAATATCATATAATACCTTATACTACTTTATTCCGTTTTCTAAAGCTGGTCACTCTTAAGCTTCAACTGGGAATATTTCTCTTACTTTCAATTTAAACAAAAACATATCATTAGGTAAATTGCTTATTTGTAAGTCAAATGTACTTAAAACATTTTGAGTTAGCTTGGATGTTAAAACTTATTACTTAAAGTTCATTGTCTATTCCAGCGGCTTGCCTCTGAAAAGGAGAGTATAGAGATGACGTTGAAGCAAAAAGAGAGTGTAGCGGAGAAACTCTCTG
The DNA here is from genome assembly GCA_007844125.1 of Sinonovacula constricta. NCBI lineage: Eukaryota > Metazoa > Mollusca > Bivalvia > Cardiida > Solecurtidae > Sinonovacula > Sinonovacula constricta. The sequence goes on from CM017557.1 coordinate 37,152,205, forward strand.
TAACGGAGGAGGAGATGAGGATAAAACTGAAAGACATAGAGGTGCAGACAAACCAGCTGCTGCGGGACAAAGCAGAGGCAGAACAACGGTGAGGAATTGGCCCAGAAACAAGTAGAATTTTTTTTGCACCCAGAATAAAAAAAAATAATTTAAAATTCCTTATTTTGATCCCCAGTCTTTCTGGATTAGTTGTATATAGTTATACCAGTGCAATGTTAAAGATACTGTAAGTAAATATTGAGTTTTTTTAGTTTGACAAACCCACAATTTACAGATGGTTCTGCATTTGGGACATTAGGTTCAGGGTCTGAAATTATAATACTTTAAGCTGAAATCTGAGATTTACCTCAAGGATCTGACAGGCTGAATTTGAAATACAATTTGAAATCTTACCAGTCAGATGCTTGAGGATGATTCAAGACTCCTGCTCAAAGTAAACTTAGATCCAGGTTATGTAAAGATACATGTATATCCATGTTATGTAAGCATAGATCTGGACTATGTAAACACAGATCTGGGCTATGTACACATGGACCCAGGCTATGAAAACATAGATCTGGGCTATGTTAACATGGATCCATGCTATGTAAACAGATCTGGGCTATGTAAACATGTATCCAGGCTATGTAAACATAGATCTGGGCTATGTAAACAGATATGGGTTATGTAAACATAGATCGGGCTATGTAAACATAGATCCGAGCTATGTAAACATAGATCCATGTTATGTAAACATAGATTTGGGTTGTGTAAACATAGATCCAGGATATGTAAACATTGGTCTGGGTTATGTAAACATAGATCCAGGCTATGTAAACATGTAAACTTTGTAACCTCAGGGATGAGTCTTATTTAATAGTTACATAGATCATAGAAAAGTCTTTTTCAGACATGTGTTTAGACCTAAATATTGTGATAATCACAAACAAAAATCCTTAAGACACTTGCATTTATGACTGATTTTCATTTGACATAATATCGTTGTTTATCTTAGTCAGTATCTCTTACTGCATCAGGACACAATAAGGAAATGATAAGGATATAAAGAACCCCTAGGGTGTCTAGAAAACCATTAGAACAATAAGATTCTGCTGTTAAAACATACACTAAATTCTTTAGTGTCTGGCTTACAACTTAATGCAAATAACAGCCTCAAACCACCCTATGAACCATATTAGTGATTTTTGTATTAGTAAACTTGCCATTGGTATGAATATAGGTTACAAGACAACGAACTGAGAGCTCAGGAACTGGAGGAAGAGAAAGAGATGTACAATGAACAGGCTCATGAGCTGCAGTCAACAATTAAGGTGGGGCACATTATAAGTTTATAAACATTTATTATATTTTGTTAAAGGTGTTGGATGTTTTAACAATAAGATTTGAGCTTTAACAAGTACATGGAAACTTTTCATAAACATACATGTATAAGGAAGAAAAGCTTTTGACAGTAAATCCAAAAGGAAAACAGCGCTAGAGTCAAAACATTGGAAGATAAAATTTCAGCAAACAGAAACAACAAAATGATGATAGGAAGCAGAAAAAGGCACTTGTTATTAACACGACATTGTTGTTACATTAAAGTACTGTAAGTTATTTACATGACATTGTTGTTACATTAAAGTACTGTAAGTTATTAACATGACATTGTTGTTACATTAAAGTACTGTAAGTTATGAACATGACATTGTTACATTAAAGTACTGTAAGTTATTTACATGACATTGTTACATTAAAGTACTGTAAGTTATGAACATGACATTGTTGTTACATTAAAGTACTGTAAGTTATTTACATGACATTGTTACATTAAAGTACTGTAAGTTATTAACATGACATTGTTACATTAAAGTACTGTAAGTTATTTACATGACATTGTTACATTAAAGTAATGTAAGTTATTAACATGACATTGTTACATTAAAGTACTGTAAGTTATTTACATGACATTGTTACATTAAAGTACTGTAAGTTATTAACATGACATTGTTACATTAAAGTAAGGTAAGTTATTAACATGACATTGTTACATTAAAGTAATGTAAGTTATTAACATGACATTGTTGTTACATTAAAGTAATGTAAGTTATTAACATGACATTGTTACATTAAAGTACTGTAAGTTATTAACATGACATTGTTACATTAAAGTACTGTAAGTTATTAACATGACATTGTTACATTAAAGTACTGTAAGTTATTTACATGACATTGTTACATTAAAGTAATGTAAGTTATTAACATGACATTGTTACATTAAAGTACTGTAAGTTATTAACATGACATTGTTACATTAAAGTACTGTAAGTTATTTACATGACATTGTTACATTAAAGTAATGTAAGTTATTAACATGACATTGTTACATTAAAGTACTGTAAGTTATTTACATGACATTGTTACATTAAAGTAATGTAAGTTATTAACATGACATTGTTGTTACATTAAAGTACTGTAAGTTATTAACATGACATTGTTGTTACATTAAAGTACTGTAAGTTATGAACATGACATTGTTGTTATATTAAAGTACTGTTAGTTATGAACATGACATTGTTGTTACATTAAAGTACTGTAAGTTATTAACATGACATTGTTACATTAAATTACTGTAAGTTATTAACATGACATTGTTACATTAAAGTACTGTTAGTTATTAACATGACATTGTTGTTACATTAAAGTAGTGTAAGTTATGAACATGACATTGTTACATTAAAGTACTGTAAGTTATTAGCATGACATTGTTACATTAAAGTACTGTAAGTTATTTACATGACATTGTTACATTAAAGTACTGTAAGTTATTTACATGACATTGTTACATTAAAGTAATGTAAGTTATAAACATGACATTGTTGTTACATTAAAGTACTGTAAGTTATTAACATGACATTGTTGTTACATTAAAGTACTGTTAGTTATTAACATGACATTGTTGTTACATTAAAGTACTGTAAGTTATTAACATGACATTGTTGTTATATTAAAGTACTGTTAGTTATTAACATGACATTGTTGTTACATTAAATTACTGTAAGTTATTAACATGACATTGTTGTTACATTAAAGTACTGTTAGTTATTAACATGACATTGTTGTTACATTAAATTACTGTAAGTTATTAACATGACATTGTTGTTACATTAAAGTACTGTAAGTTATTAACATGACATTGTTGTTACATTAAATTACTGTAAGTTATTAACATGACATTGTTGTTACATTAAAGTACTTTAAACTATTAACATGACATTGTTGTTACATTAAAGTTCTGTTAGTTATTAACATGACATTGTTGTTACATTAAATTACTGTAAGTTATTAACATGACATTGTTGTTACATTAAAGTACTGTTAGTTATTAACATGACATTGTTGTTACATTAAAGTAATGTAAGTTATTAACATGACATTGTTGTTACATTAAAGTACTGTAAGTTATTAACATGACATTGGTGTTACATTAAAGTACTGTTAGTTATTAACATGACATTGTTGTTACATTAAATTACTGTAAGTTATTAACATGACATTGTTGTTACATTAAAGTACTTTAAACTATTAACATGACATTGTTGTTACATTAAAGTTCTGTTAGTTATTAACATGACATTGTTGTTACATTAAATTACTGTAAGTTATTAACATGACATTGTTGTTACATTAAAGTACTGTAAGTTATTAACATGACATTGTTGTTACATTAAAGTACTGTAAGTTATTAACATGACATTGTTGTTACATTAAATTACTGTAAGTTATTAACATGACATTGTTGTTACATTAAAGTACTTTAAACTATTAACATGACATTGTTGTTACATTAAAGTTCTGTTAGTTATTAACATGACATTGTTGTTACATTAAATTACTGTAAGTTATTAACATGACATTGTTGTTACATTAAAGTACTGTTAGTTATTAACATGACATTGTTGTTACATTAAAGTAATGTAAGTTATTAACATGACATTGTTGTTACATTAAAGTACTGTAAGTTATTAACATGACATTGGTGTTACATTAAAGTACTGTTAGTTATTAACATGACATTGTTGTTACATTAAATTACTGTAAGTTATTAACATGACATTGTTGTTACATTAAAGTACTTTAAACTATTAACATGACATTGTTGTTACATTAAAGTTCTGTTAGTTATTAACATGACATTGTTGTTACATTAAATTACTGTAAGTTATTAACATGACATTGTTGTTACATTAAAGTACTGTAAGTTATTAACATGACATTGTTGTTACATTAAAGTACTGTAAGTTATTAACATGACATTGTTACATTAAAGTACTGTAAGTTATTAACATGACATTGTTGTTACATTAAAGTACTGTAAGTTATTTACATGACATTGTTGTTACATTAAAGTACTGTAAGTTATTAACATGACATTGTTGTTATATTAAAGTACTGTTTGTTATGAACATGACATTGTTACATTAAAGTAGTGTAAGTTATTAACATGACATTGTTGTTATATTAAAGTACTGTTAGTTATTAACATGACATTGTTACATTAAAGTAGTGTAAGTTATGAACATGACATTGTTGTTACATTAAAGTACTGTAAGTTATTTACATGACATTGTTGTTACATTAAAGTACTGTAAGTTATTAACATGACATTGCTACATTAAAGTACTGTAAGTTATTAACATGACATTGTTGTTACATTAAAGTACTGTAAGTTATTAACATGACATTGTTGTTACATTAAAGTACTGTAAGTTATTAACATGACATTGTTACATTAAAGTACAGTAAGTTATTAACATGACATTGTTGTTACATTAAAGTACTGTAAGTTATTTACATGACATTGTTGTTACATTAAAGTACTGTAAGTTATTTACATGACATTGTTACATTAAAGTACAGTAAGTTATTAACATGACATTGTTACATTAAAGTACTGTAAGTTATTAACATGACATTGTTGTTACATTAAAGTACTGTAAGTTATTAACATGACATTGTTGTTACATTAAAGTAGTGTAAGTTATTACCATGACATTGTTGTTACATTAAAGTACTGTAAGTTATTAACATGACATTGTTACATTAAAGTAATATAAGTTATTAACATGACATTGTTGTTACATTAAAGTACTGTAATTTATTAACATGACATTGTTGTTACATTAAAGTACTGTAAGTTATTAACATGACATTGTTGTTACATTAAAGTACTGTAAGTTATTAACATGACATTGTTGTTACATTAAAGTAGTGTAAGTTATTAACATGACATTGTTGTTACATTAAAGTACTGTAAGTTATTAACATGACATTGTTACATTAAAGTAATATAAGTTATTAACATGACATTGTTACATTAAAGTACTGTAAGTTATTAACATGACATTGTTGTTACATTAAAGTACTGTAAGTTATTAACATGACATTGTTGTTACATTAAATTACTGTTAGTTATTAACATGACATTGTTGTTACATTAAAGTACTGTAAGTTATTAACATGACATTGTTACATTAAAGTAATATAAGTTATTAACATGACATTGTTACATTAAAGTACTGTAAGTTATTAACATGACATTGTTGTTACATTAAAGTACTGTAAGTTATTTACATAACATTGTTGTAACATTAAAGTACTGTAAGTTATGAACATGACATTGTTGTTACATTAAAGTAATGTAAGTTATTAACATGACATTGTTACATTAAAGTAATGTAAGTTATTAACATGACATTGTTACATTAAAGTAATGTAAGTTATTAACATGACATTGTTACATTAAAGTACTGTAAGTTATTTACATGACATTGTTGTTACATTAAAGTACTGTAAGTTATTTACATGACATTGTTGTTTCATTAAAGTACTGTAAGTTATTAACATGACATTGTTACATTAAAGTACTGTAAGTTATTTACATGACATTGTTGTTACATTAAAGTACTGTAAGTTATTTACATGACATTGTTGTTACATTAAAGTACTGTAAGTTATTTACATGACATTGTTGTTTCATTAAAGTACTGTAAGTTATTAACATGACATTGTTACATTAAAGTACTGTAAGTTATTTACATGACATTGTTGTTACATTAAAGTACTGTAAGTTATTTACATGACATTGTTGTTTCATTAAAGTACTGTAAGTTATTAACATGACATTGTTACATTAAAGTACTGTAAGTTATTTACATGACATTGTTGTTACATTAAAGTACTGTAAGTTATTAACATGACATTGTTGTTACATTAAAGTTCTGTCATTTATTTACATGACAATGTTGTTACTTACAATTGTAATCAGAAGTCCATGGATATACGCATTGTTATTTGATATGTTTTCATTCTATTAGATTTCTTGTCCATGTGTGTCTACAACAGATTTGTCTTTCTTTCAGGATCTCACAACTCAAAAAGAAATGACTGAAAGGGAATTGAAAGTAAGACATTTGACTTTTTTATTTCTTTTAAAATACTTTTTATATTATTTCAGAACCCATTGAAATATTTTTTCTTTTGGAGTTATAATTTTTTTTTTTATTCATATTAAATTAGTTGTAATTATTGTATTTCGTGGAATATTGTATAAATATTGACATTTGTTGAGGTCTGGGTCATCGGTCAATATAAAAAAAAACAGATCTGCAAAACTCAATCCAATGGTCTGCGAATATTTATATTAACTTAAGCCTAAGTTTCTTTTATATAATGTATCAATCAAGTTTACCTCAAAGTAAAAATAACTGTGTACATTTAAGCATATATTTACCTTCATTTAATTTAAATTGTCACATCTTAAATAACATCAATGAAGAAAACCCTACTTCTTTTTGAAGTTATTTTATTAGAAAAAATATGAATCAACATTCTTTATGAAAACAGATAAATCAACAAAACATTAGAAATACATCAATGGTTGTTTTCTTATTAGATGACAAAGTGGCTGTAGAAAAAAATATTGTTTATCCTTTAATTTGTTAAGATGACAGCCGTGCGTGATAACATTTTCAGGTCAATAGAAATGTTTCAGTTTTTTCCTAGTTGATATCGCTTAATACTGACACACATATCCCGTGATTGACCAGTCATATCTCTTGGATGCATAGAGTACACGATATTATGCAATAAATATTTCTTTTCACAGCAAACAATCAAGAATTCATAAAAAAAAGAAAACAAAGGAGACCCTAGTTTAGCTGTCTGATATTTGCCTGGGTTTCAACTTTTGTTCATATCATGCGTTGAATAGTCAATGTAGTCTGGAGGCAGTCTAGTTTGAATTTATTTTTAATGTTTGCACGAATGAAAAACTGATTAGGGTACATGGTTACTTCTTTAATCATTACTTTTGAAACAACCATGTGGTTGTTTTAAAGATTTTGATGATATAAATTCAGATAAATAAAGCATAGTAAAATATATTACTGTTTTCAAGTTAATGTATATCTCAGAAACTCCATCTATCTGCTATGTATTTTGTTTTGTAAATACTGGTACATTGCAGCAGCACAATTATGGTCCTAATAAAGATACCAAATATTTGGTTGGTGGAAAATGCTAGACAAATGTCTGGGTAGAACCACCAGCACAGCTCAGGTCAGCTGCAAGACATCCCCATTTTGAATCCATTTTTATGTGACCCAGTTGGTGAGAGGCTGAGGAGTCCAAGAAGTTGCAAGCCATGGAAGCTACCCCTTAGTTATGGGCTAGTTGGTATTTAAAATAGACTTGGACCAATGCACATTATATGTATAAGTCAGTCATTTACTGTACTCTGGTTAGCCTTATAGTTTATTGGGTTTATCATCCCACCAACAGTATTTCAATTATCTGGAGACGGTTAGCCTTATAATAACAAAATATCTAGGCAAAAACAAGAGTAGACTATGTGTATGTCAGTTGGTTTCGCTAAATTGTGTACAAGCTGCATTAAAGCAATTATTGGTTCTTGTGTTCAGGAGGAAATTATAGCACGCATGGCGGCAGAACGTAGACTCCAAGAGGCAGAGGCATCTCTGCAGAAACTGGGCCTTGCAGTGGAAAATGAGACCCCCAACATAGAACAGGATGTCAAGGATCAGATGGTTGTGAATGTGAACAAACTTAAAAGTAAGTGTGTGATCTGACCTGTACACAATATAGTAGTAATGAAAAGTAATGTTGTTTTGCATGACACCTCAAAAGCTCATTATTATTGTATTTATATTATATGTTTTTTCCTTTTCCACATGTTTATAAATTTTGCATGTCATCTTAAAGTTGTAAATATTTTTTTTCGACTTAATTATTTTACAATAGAAACTGTTATATTCTCAAAATATTCTTTATATTAAAATAAATATAAAAAATACATATTTTTGGTCCCTAATGATATTTTATTCATGTTAACAAATCTATTGCATTGCATATTCATGTTAACAAATCTATTGCATTTGGTACAATACTTGTTTCAGCTTTCTTTGAAAATCTTGCTGAGGAAGCCAAGGTGGACCCAGGGGCGCCTGTAGTTATGAAGAACTCAATACATGCCCGCAAAACTATAATGCGCAGAAACAAGACACGGAAATTTGAAACTAGAAAATCCAGTAGTAAGTATTCATCCGATATATACGCAACCTCTTTAACTAGTAACCATTTGTTAAAAGACAATTAACAAAATTTTACATGTTTTTCATCAGTTTTTCTTTTGTGTAGTACAATGTTCATCTTCTACAACCATATAAATTTTATTAGAACTTTGACACCAAGAGTATACATTGGTTTGTTAAGGTTTGTGATTGTATGAAAAATATAATATACTTGGAGCAACTAACAATATGCATAAACATATGTAGAACTTTCCATGCAAGTTACTTCTACCTTATATAAAACTGTTGTATACACAACCATTTCTTCAATGTCAGCATGGCTTTTAGACCTTTTTCATTGAAGTGCTTTTGGCACATTCAATACACACTACTGGTTAAACTCAAATAACCATGTTCCCCTTTTTAGCTCACCTGAGCACAACGTGCTCAAGGGGAGCTTTTGTGATACCGCTTCGTCCGTCGTCCGGCGTCCGTCGTTCGTCGTCCGTCGTTCGTCGTTCGTCGTCAACATTTACCTTGTGAACACACTAGAGGCCACAATTTTTATCCAATCTTCATCAAACTTGGTCAGAATGTTTGTCTGCATGAAATCTTGGATGAGTTCATTATTGGGTCACCTGGGGTCAAAAAGTAGGTCACGAGGTCAAATTTTAGGAAAAACTTGTGAACACACAAGAGACCACATTTATTGCCCAATCTTCACCAAACTTGGTCAGAATGTTTGTCTGCATGAAATCTTGGATGAGTTCGTAACTGGGTCACGTGGGGTCAAAAAGTAGGTCACTAGGTCAAATCTTAGAAAAAGCTTGTGAACACACTAGAGGTCACATTTATAGCCCAATCTTCACCAAACTTGGTCAGAATGTTTGTCTGCATGAAATCTTGGATGAGTTCGTAACTGGGTCACGTGGGGTCAAAAAGTAGGTCACTAGGTCAAATCTTAGAAAAAGCTTGTGAACACACTAGAGGCCACATTTATAGCCCAATCTTCACCAAACTTGGTCAAAATGTTTGTCTGCATGAAATCTTGGATGAGTTCGTAACTGGGTCACGTGGGGTTAAAAACTAGGTCACTAGGTCAAATCTTAGAAAAAGCTTGTGAACACACTAGAGGCCACATTTATAGCCCAATCTTCACCAATCTTGGTCAGAATGTTTGTCTGCATGAAATCTTGGATGAGTTCATAACTGGGTCACGTGGGGTCAAAAAGTAGGTCACTAGGTCAAATCTTAGAAAAAGCTTGTGAACACACTAGAGGCCACATTTATAGCCCAATCTTCACCAAACTTGGTCAGAATGTTTGTCTGCATGAAATCTTGGATGAGTTCGTAACTGGGTCACGTGGGGTCAAAAAGTAGGTCACAAGGTCAAATCTTAAAAAAAGCTTGTGAACACACTAGAGGCCCTATTTATAGGCCAATCTTCATCAAACTTGGTCAGAATGTTTGTCTGCATGAAATCTTGGATGAGTTCGTAACTGGGTCACGTGGGGTCAAAAGTAGGTCACTAGGTCAAATCTTAGAAAAAGCTTGTGAACACACTAGAGGCCACATTTATAGCCCAATCTTCACTAAACTTGGTCAGAATGTTTGTCTGCATGAAATCTTGGATGAGTTCGTAACTGGGTCACGTGGGGTCAAAAAGTAGGTCACTAGGTCAAATCTTAGAAAAAGCTTGTGAACACACTAGAGGCCACATTTATAGCCCAATCTTCACCAAACTTGGTCAGAATGTTTGTCTGCATGAAATTTCGGATGAGTTCGTAACTGGGTCACGTTGGGTCAAAAAGTAGGTCACAAGGTCAAATCTTAGAAAAAGCTTGTGAACACACTAGAGGCCCTATTTATAGGCCAATCTTCATCAAACTTGGTCAGAATGTTTGTCTACATAATATCTTGGATGAGTTCGTTATTGGGTCTCGTGGGGTCATAAAGTAGGTCACTAGGTCAAATTTTAGAAAAAGCTTGTGAAAACACTTAAGAGGCTACATTGATGGCCCAGTCTTTACCAAACTTGACCATCATGTTTGCCAGTATGAAATTTTACATATGTTTTGAAGTGAGTCATGTGGATTCAGTAGGTTACTTGGTAAAATTCTAGAAAATGTTATCAACCCAGTGGCCACACTAATGGTCCAATCTTCACCAAAGATTTCTAAAGTAAATGACTCTCAATTACTTAATGCCAGATTTGAGCCTACGTAAAGCCTGTGTCATCAGGTGAGCGATTAAGGGCCATCATGGCCCTCTTGTTTAATAACATTTGGCCCTTTACAAATCAGTTACATTTTTATAGGAAATATGTAGATTTTTTTTTTCAATATTTGAATTGTTTTCTATCATCAACAAGAAGATGACCATGTGTCAGAAATTTCTCATGACTCGGAGAATAATGATGATCCTCCCAGCCCATGTGACTCTAAGGGAATGTACTCTTGTGCCTTATCATAAGGGAAACAACTCCGTGAGTTCATACTGGAATGTTTTGTTTGGAATGCATAAAGAGTGTTGTGTCTCTTTATGTTGCAGAATGCATTTGTTGACTAAGGCTTATTATTCATAGTTAAAATCTCAGGTCTGATTAGTTTGGATTCTGTCTTTTTTGTTGTTGTTAACTATATGTAGATATATTATATAATCATACGTATTATGTTTTGGGGCTCAGAGTATTATTTTTAAAGTCTTCTTTGAAGTATCGGAATTTTTTATATTTTATATACATGTATTTTTTTCTTTATTTATAACAGTTCTTAAGCCATTTTTCACTTGCTAAAGAATGGCAATAGTTTTAGAATAAAAAAAACAGTGCCAATGTCTGAATGTTTGGCATGGTGTGTGCATGTTAGAAAAAGACCTTTTAATGTAAATGGAACAGACTGTAATTAAGCAAGGCCTTCCAAGGACACCTTATTGTTGTATGAGTAACTTTTAACATAGGTACAATAAAAGATATTGTCTTTCTCTCAGTGTTAATAACATAGTATATTGACATCAGGTTGATAGTTAAAACTTTATCATGTATAACCAATTTTTATTGATACAATTTTAGGGACTTAATATGAGAGAAAAGTGGGTATAAAAAATCTACTTTGATATTAAAAACAATTCTCCCTTGTTTTGATTTAAAAAGTACTAAGAACTGGCACAGTTACAACTATGATTTGTACTATTGACCTAATTATAATTAAGTATGAATGTTTTATCTGCTGCCCCGACTCAGGCTCATTGAGATCTCTTGGGCTTCCCAGTCCCCCTGATGTGATGATGTGCAGTCTTCAGGCCTTCTAATTTTTCCATCTATTGGCAGGTACACTGCACTGTCTACTGCCTGTTGTCTCCACATTACCCATGAATATAACCTGTGGTCACATGCTGCACTGCTCTTTGTCACATGATCAATTGCTGCTGCATTGCCTATTGTCACATGACCCACATTATTATAACGCATGTTCACATCTCCTAAATCCATTGCCACATAAACATTTTCACATAACCATGTGTCACATTATCCAAATGTCACATTACAAATCGCTGCACTATTGCATATTGTCGCAGCACAAATATTTTTATGTCCAGTGTTTACATGACCTATATTAACATGCCTCAATGGTTACACAACCATGCATAACATAAAGCCACTTCACAATTATCTCTTGTTAACTGAAATATTATTTGTCAGAAAAACAACAACAAAAAAGCATGGTCACATGACTTAGTAATTTAGGTTTATCAACCCATGTGTCACAATACCCACAGTCACATGACTTAGTTTCACAATACCCACAGTCACATGACTTAGTTTCACAATACCCAATGTCACATGACTTAGTATCACATGACTTAGCAACTTATGACCCTGTTCCAGAAATAACCTGTTGTCTTGAGAGCTTCCTTCATATGCTAAGTCTTGGGCTTTCATGATTTGAAAAAATATTCCATATCATAACCAGTTTCCCACAAACATTATTTTCTTGCTTCTTGTTTTATTCAGAAATTTGGGTTTCTTTGTTTACATTTTACTGCTTTAATATCACCTAATTTGACAATTATGTCATTTAATTAGGTGTTGTAAAAGATTTATTTATTTTGCTTTATTTAATGTCTTAATAAGTTATGATAAAAACATATTATTGACCAAATAAGTTTGGCTCCATATTATGTTTCTAAAAAGTTAAAAGTTTATTTTAGTCAATGCTTTGAAAGAATATCAAATCTGACACATACCCATTTTTTTGTTTACAATCTTAAATCAAGATCTATAAAGAGTGGAAGCTTGATTTACAATAAGCCTACTAAGGATAACCTACTAATGCTGCATTGCCTTATCTTATATATCTTGTCATTGAAGGGAGTTGTTTGCAAATAATGAACAATAAGGATGGATTATTTACAAATGCAGCAAGCTAAAGTATGTATAGTTGCATTCAAAAGTGAAGCTCTGCCTCTCTTACCTGATTTAGTTATTAAGAGGTATTTTCATTGCTACAGGTTTCATTGAGGAGATGCAAAAACAACTGTTTTCTTAAGATAAGTTACTTCAAGTTGTATATTATGATCCACTGTAAACCCATGTATTAAAAATAAACACCTGTTGTAAATCTGTAACATAAATAGGAATACTGATGCAGTAACGACCATGAAAATGTATGTCACCATTGAATTACAGTTATTCATTGCATGGTTAATGTTTAACTTGGAAAGTACAAATTGAGTAGTCATTGTCAGATAGTGCAGATCTCGATTAGATAGCTCCCAGCTCCCAAACAGCTCCCATACAACTCCCAGCTCCCATACAGCTTCCAGCTCCCATACAGCTTCTAGCTCTCATACAGCTCCCATACAGATCCCAGCTTCCATACAACTCCCAGCTCCCATATAGCTTCCAGCTCTCATACAGCTCCCAGCTTCCATACAACTCCCAGCTCCCAAACAGCTCCCATACAGCTCCCAGCTCCCATACAGCTCCCAGCTCCCATACAGCTTCCAGCTCTCATACAGCTCCCATACAACTCCCAGCTCACATACAGCTCCCAGCTCCTCTACAGCTTCCAGCTCCCATACAGCTTCCAGCTCTCATACAGCTCCAAGCTTCCATACAGCTTCCGGCTCCCATACAGCTCCTATACAGCTCCCATACAGCTCTTAGCTTCCATACAGCTCCCAGCTCTCATACAGCTCCCATACATGTCCCAGCTTTCATACAGTTCCCAGCTTCCATACAGCTCCCAGCTTCCATACAGCTCCCATACAGGTCCCAGCTCCCATACAGGTCCCAGCTCCCATACAGGTCCCAGGTCTCATACAGCTCCCATACAACTCCCAGCTCCCATACAATTCCCAGCTTCCATACAGGTCCCAGCTTCCATACAGCTCCCAGCTCTCATACATCTCCAAGCTGTCATACAGTTCCCAGATTCCATACAGGTCCCAGCTTCCATACAGCTCTCATACAGCTCCCAGCTCTCATACAGCTCCAAGCTCCCATACAGCTCCCAGCCCCCATGTTGGGTACCATTGGCATTTGTATGGGATCTCAACAGATGCAGCATGTTAAGGATAAAAACAGGCCCTATAGCAGACTAGTTTACAATAAGGCACATAAAAGCATGGTTTGTAGTGATTTTGACATTATTTTTCCATTGAGTTGGTGTTAGATCTTTGCATGTTGTGTGTAAAATTACAGTTTTGTTATATAAATTATGACAGTGCCTATATCTCATGAAATAGTACTTTATAGATTCAGTGCCATACAATATGTTTACATGGATGAGTTTTATTTCTTTAAATTAGGTATATTTATCAATTTCATTCAAATTTCATACTTATACCCCTTTAGTCTTGTAAACATTCTATGCATGTTTTACAAGTATATTCAACCTTACTATTATAAAATAATTGATATATATAAAAAAATCATATTAATAAAGTTTTTACACTAATAGTTCACATTTTATAATTTGTTAAAGCTTTTACACTTTAAGTATTATCTTAGATTATCTATAGATAAAACCTGTACATAATAAGCAATATTAAATATATAAAATCCTGATAATAAGCTTTCTTTTCAGTTGTAAGTTTTGATATCTGTTAAATTTGTTTAAGGATTAGCTTACTGTTTTTACCTCAAACAAATATAATTAATAAGAAGATTACATGCTTGGAGAAGTCTAGTCCCTTAAATTTCCATGTCTGTTCTGTTTGCTAAAAAAGAAGAGTGTGTCTTGTTTGTTATTAATTATTTTGTAGAGAATTGGCTAAATATAAAACTGAAAAACCAGAAAGCATCTGATCAGTCAAACAAACCAGATTTTTTTTCTGGCCAACACTTTATGTCTAAGTTTATTGTTTGGGCTTATGTCCTTATTTAAATTTGTTAATTAAATGTTAATTACAAAAATTGGAAAAAATTTAGAATTTCTTTTCCATTTTAAACATTTTGGGCTGTATTTTTTTTTTCTAAATTAATAAAAATGATACTTATATTTTGAATGATTTGTGTTATTGTTTTTGTTGTTGTTTAATTGACAAATTTGCCTATTTTTTTAACAATAATTGATACTTAATTGACTGGTCAGAAGCATTGGTTGTAGCAGCATTAAAGGCATACTACCTGCTAGCAGCTCATGTGCGTGGTTGTCTTGAATCAATGTTTTATTTTCTAACCCAATGCTAGTGACTGGCCCAATATTTGTGTGATGGAGGTAAGTCAACTTGTAGAGAATAGGAACATTGCTGAATGAAGGAAAATCATCAGTCATAGACAGACTGTGTGGGTCCAGATCAGGGTAAAAGGTCATTGAGCCATCAGGCTGATCAGAACTTAATGTTGTAAAACTGAGTCAGGGATTAATAAAGTTGATGATTATTATGTAGCACATTATTGGTTCTATCAGTTGATTAGGAATGATCTTGCTTTTGAACTTAATGATATGAGCCTTTAGCCAATAACACCATACCTTGCTAACAAAGGGACAAAAAGGTGTTGTTTTTAGTGCTTAAATGATGTGCTGGTGTGAGGGATAAGGCCAAAATAAGAATATAAATTTATTGGTAGAATAGTAAAAAAAAATATTAATTAAAAGTAAAAAATATAATGTTTATAAATTAATTTTATAAACTTAGGATAACTAACACATAAAGAGACTGATCTGGACCAGTACTGTCTGCAGTTGGTGACAGGTGAGCCTATCTTCAGCAGTTGTTTATAATCACCTCTGCCTGCATCATCAAGTGGGGCTCTGGTGCATTGTTGCTCATTCTGACCTAGAGACAAAAGTGACCTATTTGCATTGCTATGGAACAGTGTTATCATGTCAACCTAGTAACCTTATGACTGTATGACATAGTGATGTAATAAAATAAGTTTTCTGTTGATATGGTAACAGTGTTGCCATGCTGGCATAGTGACCTAGTTTTCTGTTGAATTGGTAACAGTGTTGTCATGCTGGCATAGTGACCTTGTTTTCTGTTGATATGGTAACAGTGTTGTCATGCTGGCATAGTGACCTAGTTTTCTGTTGATATGGTAACAGTGTTGTCATGCTGGCATAGTGACCTAGTTTTCTGTTGATATGGTAACAGTGTTGTCATGCTGGCATAGTGACCTAGTTTTCTGTTGATATGGTAAAAGTTTTGTCATGCTGGCATAGTGCAGTGTTGTCATGCTGGCATAGTGACCTAGTTTTCTGTTGATATGGTAACAGTGTTGTCATGCTGATTCAGTGACATAATAATGTTACTTTGTTAAAAAGACATTGTAAATCTAGCTGCTGTTTAAAGTATTTGGTGTTTGTGTTGTTGTCATACTATCACCAGTATAGCTTTTCCTGTCTGTATGTCTATCACCACAATGTTGTGTTTGTTCATTTCTAGCTGCTGCTTTCACTGTTGGTGTATGTTTGCCCCATTAATGTCAATTATGTATACATCTATCTGTAAATGTGAATTCAATATGACTTGTTTAAACACAGAATTTATTAGGGCTTCTGCACAAAAGTCTTTATTTATGCTTGTAAATTCATACAAATATGTTATGCTAAACCAGAAAGTAGCAAAACATATTTGTGGTACATACTTTCTTTGAATAAAAATTTACTTTGTTTGACTAACATTAAATACACATGTTCATGATAAAAAATATAGAAATATAGGATTCAAATAACCATAAAAGTATAATCTTTCTATGGTTTATCAGTGAAGTTTGGCTACTTTTGCTATTTATTTTGTACAGCAGATTTTATTTGAAAAATAAATATTTTTAAACATATAAAGACTGAAAATCAGCCATCTCCACTTATATTAATGCTAAACCATTGCTTTGATAGTAATACTAGTGGTCCCTTTGGGGACATTTTCAGCAGAATTGCAGGAAAGGAAAATCATGTCCATGCACACAATACAAATATCAAAATAATTGAAGCTGGTAATGTACAGTAGCTGGTAATGTACAGTAGCTGGAAATGTACAGTAGCTGGTAATGTTAATGTACAGTAGCTGGTAATGTACAGTAGCTGGTAATGTTAATGTACAGTAGCTGGTAATGTACAGTAGCTGGAAATGTACAGTAACTGGTAATGTACAGTAGCTGGAAATGTACAGTAGCTGGTAATGTACAGTAGCTGGAAATGTACAGTAGCTGGTAATGTACAGTAGCTGGAAATGTACAGTAGCTGGTAATGTACAGTAGCTGGTAATGTTAATGTACAGTAGCTGGTAATGTACAGTAGCTAGAAATGTACAGTAGCTAGTAATGTACAGTAGCTGGAAATGTACAGTAGCTGGTAATGTACAGTAGCTGGTAATGTACAGTAGCTGGAAATGTACAGTAGCTGGTAATGTACAGTAGCTGGTAATGTACAGTAGCTGGAAATGTACAGTAGCTGGTAATGTACAGTAGCTGGTAATGTACAGTAGCTGGTAATGTACAGTAGTCAGTAATGTACAGTAGCCAGTAATGTACAGTAGCTGGAAATGTACAGTAGCTGGTAATGTACAGTAGCTGGTAATGTACAAGTTTTAAATTGTTGCTCCAGTATATTGACATAAGTTGGTTTGTCCAATACTTGTATGATTTATAACTCCTTAGCCCCATTACAATTACTGTATTGAATTGAACCCTGATTTGGTTGAATTTCCACCCAATGTTATTTGTTGATAGTGTATTTGTTAGTATATGTGTTCTGCTGTTACTTTCAAGCTCATAAGAATTTCATGATTGCTTTTATAGCCATGTTTTTGTGGCCACTTTATATAAAAGATCTAAATTAATATGCCAAACTGTCAGATATTTCAAACTGATTTAATAATGCTGTACATAATTGCACTTTAATGTCTAGATATGGTATATATTATTTTTGTTACATAATTTATTAAAAATTCTTGCACAAATTAAAGGTCTCTGTGAGTCTTCTTTTTAATGGATGCATGTTATACATGCATATCAAAACCAAATATTTTATATTTTGTGCAAATTTATATTTTCATAACCAAATCTTGCAAATATATATGGAAAATGCACTGTGCAACAGCCACAATATGTGTTGGAATACTTTAATGTTTGTGTATTTTGTTATTACTAATAAAACAAGTTCTCCATAGCTTTGTGTACAAGATATTTACAACACTTGCAGCACTAAGATTGATACTTAGCAAACCTAGTAAATTAGTTTCTAATGCTTTTCTTTTGATGAGTTTTTGAAAGGATTAAAAGTTTCTGCTTTATGCAATACCCTTCTTGTGCACTACCCTTCTTGTGCACCACCCTTCTTGTGCAGCTTTAAATTCATCATTCTTTTCTCTCTTGATTTCAGTTACAGTTTGCCTTATTCTAGAACCTCACATCATTTTTGATTTTGGTACATTTTTATTTTTTATTTGAATTTGATAATTTGCTCTTTTAACTTTTCTATGCACTTAAGAGTTTTCAACTGTTTATGATCCTGATGTCCAACACAGAATCAAATTTGAGTGATCTGATTGACTATCCCTTATATAGCAACCAATTAAAACTCTAGATTTTAGTAGAATTCTCATTCTGTTCTCACATCCATCTTATATTTTTGTAATATATTTTGACACATGAGCCTCAAACCACTATTTCAGTACAGGTTGTGTTACCAATGTTACCAATGCTTTTGCCTTGACCTTTCATAAAGATTCTTATATTGAAGTCACTATTTTTTTTCCTAGCTATTACTAGTGTTGGGTAAGTACAGATGACTGTAAACAATCCTAGCTGTGGGAACCAGTGGTAACCAGCTCTTATGCTAGATAATTTTGTAACAACTTACCTTATTGTGAAGTACAACATCTGCAGAATAACTAATGCATATAATTTCACTCTTCACCTGCTAAGCATGAGTTGAAGCCTAGGCAAGTAGTGTCAATCCAGATGAGCCAGTTCCTGCTGCGAGCTGTCAGATAAAGGTCTGCACTATATGCACTTTATGCTGAGGAGTTGCTAGCAACATGTATCATTATCTTGTTGTCAGCAAGATTAACTATGTATGTTGCCAAATGTAGCTGGTTATTGGTTAAAAAGAGAACCAGCTATGTCTGCTTATGGCCATAATGGCCAGTACACTACACAATTTGAAATTGGAGTTGAAAGATAATTACTTATGAGACTTTAGTTTATCATTGACAATGATAAACTTACCGTAAGTCTTATAAGTAAATCTCTCTGAACACCAATGTAGGCTGGAGACTATATCATTTGGTGTACTTGTAGGTTCCAAACATTTAAATGCAGTACACTGTACTTTCAGTTCATTCGGACATTTTAGAATAGGGAATATTTGATTGCAAACCTGGTTATTGAGTTTGCCTGTTCCTTGACAGCTATTCAATTCATCCAGTAGTTCCACGACTGGTAGGCTCGGTGTCAGGATAATGTGACTGGGTGTGGTATCATGCTAGGTGTTCACGGCATGCTATACAGAGTGAAGGCAGCACTATATCTGCTTTAAGTGGACACCATCTCTAGATAACTGAAATACTGTTGGTGGGATGATAAACCCAATAAACAAACAAACAAACAATTCATCCAAGTGTGTGTGTGATAATAACCAGTCACACATTGGCATAAATAATTACGTAGCTTTCCCTGTGATCATACTTAGTTTTAGGTTGGGTTTTAAAGAAATACAGTTTTGAATCAACATAGGTCGGGTTTTTTTTAAAAGGTATTATCAAGCTTACATCCAACTATCAAACACATAAATAGGTTAACACTGTCCTGGGACAGATCTTGTTATTGTGTAATCTGTCAATATCACACATGTTTTAAAACTACCAGTATTAATTCATCAACACAAGTCTTGTTTTGTATAATACTGATATGCAATGCAAGATTTTTTTAGTTATCAGTTATTTTTAGCAATGTTGTTCTTCATTCCAATATTTTAATATTGTTTATTTCATTACAACTAATTACATACCGATAAATGTATACTTCCTCTAATACACATTGGTATCTTCCTTTTGCCCTCCAGGTTCAAAATGATATTTCAACTTTATTATTTGTGGTGTTACTTTTGTACGTAGTTATTTCATCTCATGTTGAAAAAATGATGGTATGGGGCGCATTAAACTTTACAGTTTAAATAATTAGTTTTCAAGTTTGGTGAGTGTTGCATGAATTTTGATTTGATACTGGAAATGTTGGCATGTACAATTTAAAAATTGCTTTAATCAGTGTCATTGTGGGTTATAGTTGCATATTAAACTCAGCAAATTTGTTCTCTCTCTATGTTACAAATTGTAACTTTCATGCCACATGAGCATGTATATGGTATAAACATGTGGTGGTATGAACATGATATTGCATGAAAGGCTGATTTAATAGGAAAGCATTTTTGCATAACTCTGTAGCATATTTAGCTTTTTGCAGCAATTTAAAAAAAAAAAAAAAACATTATCCACACATTATATTTTATACATGCATATTAAGTGCCCGTAATTAATTATGCATTGATGTATCCATGAGTTATGAAATATATAATGACATACACAGTATCACTGAATGTTATGTATTGCTTAGCAGTTTAAAAGTCAAATAACTACATAATGCTGCATAAAATGTAAAATACCTATAATCATAACAAATATAAGCTGTGATCATTTTTTAAAGTGACACAACTTGGGGCATGTTATATAATATTTGTCAGCAAGGTCCTTTTGTTTTCATGTTTCGGCATGAATAAAACATTTTCTGTATGAATAGTAACGTCTGTGCTGTTGAAGTGTTAAGCATGTGCCTGTAACTGGCTGGGAGGAAATAATACCAACTATCCGGCTACATTTAAGCAATACAAAAACTTAGTGACTTGCTAAAACTAAAAGTACATGCAATGGTATAAAGGGGTATAAAGTGCTGATCATGATCAGACAGCTTTGAGCTGGAGAGGTCTTTATTTGATCCTCACTATTTGCCATAGCCAGATCATTTCATACTTAGCAGGCTTAGCCTTTGTTATATTTCCAACATTTCAGATATGTTTCCATAACAAAAATTTACAAAAGATAAGACAAATAAATGTTGTTATAATATTATTTGGTAAATTTTACAAGATATAAATAGTACCCCTTTTCCAAAGTGATTTATAAAATCATGCAAACTTTCTCTATAGTGATTTTTAAAAAAACAACAACAGTGTCTATATTATTTTTTTTAAATCCATCTTCGAAACCTCTTAATGCTTCTATTAAACTAACATAATGTGTCCATATGTTTAAACAATATTGTATAAATTAACCCAAAAGCTTCAATTAATTGCTTGACTTGCATGCTAGACATTTCTGATAACCTTGATTAAGTTTAAGTGAAAAAAAAGTTAAACTCTTAACCTGCTAAGTGCAAATTCTCTTGACTTAGGCCACTAGTGTAGGCTAGATTCACCAGCTCCAAGCTGGGAGCTAGTCTGTCATCATGATTTAAACCCCTCTCCATTATTTATCAGTTGGTTTTGTAAACTTTGTAAGGGTTTTTGACAAGTGCATGGAATGCAGGTTATTGGAGATATCTCATTTGTAGAAAATAGATCTCACTTTTATTTTCTTTTAAGATGTGTATACTGTAATACGTCTTGTTTAGCAATCTTAATCAAGATTTTTTTTTACTTATATGAAATTTTCGAACAAGCATTCAGTACATTCAGATGCTATTATTATTGTTAGATTAGTTAACTATTTACCATTGTGTTACGTGCTACATAGTATAGAAAAAAAATCTATATACTCATTAATAATTAGCTTTGTACAATTGTCTTTTTGTTAGTTTTAATTATATGTCTAAAACATGTAAATAAAAATTGTCATGCATTATATTGCTGATGTCTATGTAATGTATCTTAAAAAGACAAGCAGATTAATGGTTCAATTTAGATGACAAACAGGACACTTATTCTTCTGTAAATTAATTACTTATTACCTTGGCTTTATTATCATACGTTTGATGAAAAGGTAGGTTGTGCTGTATAAATATACTACTGCAGGGGTTTTCATTATTAATTCTTAGCTTGCTACATTTGTTAATAACCCAGATAGTTCTTAAGTCCTCTTCTTAACCTTGACATGCAGAGATTCCTAGACATACTACGAGACTAAGAGATTCAGCAGCAAATAGTCTAGATCCTGATCTGATAGTTTAGAGCTTGGACCTGGCTAATCTGGATTAAACTATTTGTCAGTCAGTCATATACATACGTGTTCAGCAAGCTAAGGGTTAACTAATTGCTAATATCACTTCAAATTGCGTTAAAGCCTGTTGTTTGTTTTTAAGAATTTTGACTGAACTAGGCTTCATTTGCCTCTAAAAACCTGGTATAATTGGTTGCTTTAAGCAAAACATTTCCATTACAAGTGAAAACCTTGCTGCATCCTACTTAACAAAATTAAAAAAAGTTAGTGTTATTTTGACAATATTGATTTGTTCAGAGTTCACGGACCATGTACATGCACTTTTCTGTTGAGATAAGATCATGTGACCATGTACATTTACTCTTCTGTTGAGATAAGGTCATGCACTTTTCTACCTTCAGGTATGAGAGTAAAGTCAATGGATTTGGAGTCCGTTTTGTTGAGAGCTTCTAACATACCTAACAAACGTCGGGCCCAGTCAACTTATGTAAGTGGGAGAACCATAACTGGAACAGAGGAGGCTGGGGAATTAGAGCCAGTTGTGGAAGTTTTCTCTGAACGTTTCTGAACTTTTTTATTAATGGCGACCACAATAAACTGTTTTTGGACACCTTTGGTCCGTATTGATTTGTACTAAGTTTTCAGGGAAACCTTTGTAGTTGTTAATTCTTTTTCAGTAACATTTCTAAATTTTACAGCTAACACAGTTAAACGTCACTGTTACATCGTTATGAATTGTGCTATTCCAACTTTACTCTTTCTTTTTAACTTATGGAAAACATTCTTTCTTTTAATATGCATAGCAGACATTGATGATGCCTGAGCAAATAGTTTAGACCTAGATCAGTAGTCTAATCAAGATCTGGGCTGTATGCTTCCTTGTGGCTTGCAATTTTCTTATTGACTTTTAGCATATTTTCAAATAATAATTACTATGAATCATCAACAAAGTGTAGCTGGTGATAGGGTAATTGTCAGAAACACTGCTAAATGTTAATTGAAGTCTGCTGTGGACACTTTATGATTGTGAAATCTTCAGCAATTATTTTCAAACTAACAGCAAACACAGGTTACTGTCACACAACAATCATTCAGCAACATGCTCATGCTTCATAATTAAGGATCTGATTTGTATTGTCAAATTGTATTCATTTTGTACATCACTAGTTGTTTTTGTTTGTTAAGTGACTGAACACGCATTTGCTATGGCATTTAGGTGTTTACAATGTACCTGTTAAATGTTGGTATGGTGAAAATTGCCTTAAATGTCAATTTGTGCTTTTTTGTACACTTTTAGATGTAATATGCCTCTTGTAATCAGTTAAAGGAAAAGATGAAGTTTACAAAGACTTTGACTTCTTAGACAGTTGGTTTCCACCTTGCAGAATAAATATAATGAGAGCACAGTGTAGTCACTGGAGATCTAATCAAAGCACTGCTTAATGTGTATAAAGGTCATACAATATTTTAGGATTTCTGTCTTAAGGATATAAGAACAAGTCTTTTGTGAGGTGCTTTTGTGTGTTTTGCCACACATCATTATTAATTTTTCTATTTTATACATTTTACTTGTAAAAAAAAACTATATACATGTATATTGGAAACATAAAAGGTATTCAGCATATTAATATTAATCTTTAAACACAAGCAGATTAATGTGTGATTGTAAAAGCCTTTTTTTTACAAAAGTGCCTGAAAAGTAAATAAATGTATTTCACATTAATCTGTTACAATGTTGATTATATTAGCCTCCTAAAATTGATGTTTACACTAAATAATATGGTGAATTGCCTGAAGCTTCCTTTAAAGGGTCAGTATATGATGTAAGCTTTTGTGTTGTTCTTTTTACTTACACACTTGTTTACCCTAATTAGGAGCGGTTTGGAAATTGGCGAATTGCCTGTGCTGGGACCATGGCAGACTAGGTCGGATATTTGTGTTAAATACTAATATTACATGATTTACATATATGTCACATGATTTACATCACTAATACAAGTATTACATGATTTACATAACAGTTGTTTCTACTGTGATGATAAAACTTGTACCTGTTCCATTTTTCTTTTCATACATATCCAACTCTTGTCTCCAATTTTATTTTTTATAAGTCGTAGTATTTTGTACATACATTTATGTTTATCCATACTTTGTTAGTAATCTATGTCAAAAATAGCTATTTTATATGAAAGGAAAGTGTAGCCTGCCATCCATTCTTTTTGCTGCAGAATATAAAAATATTGATTTGTCAGTAATTGTAAAATTATCAAATATATAACTTGTCCTATTCAGGAATACTATGCAAAGGTAATGCTTAAAGAATTAGCTTCACTGTCAAATAGTACAAGCTTGATGGTTGGTCAGATGTATGATATTGTACCAGCAAAACAGAGTAAGAATAGGTAAACCAACTCTTCATCTGAAGTATTCCATGTAATCATATAAAATAGTTTTGACAATCTTTTAGTAGTCAATATGTTATAAATGCTTATTTATGTATATTTTTATGTATGTATATGTAAGTGTAGCTTTGTTACAACTAAAATTTGGTTGAGTCAGTATAAATTTTACTGTGGTCTTTTTAAATGTTTGATATTAGAAGTTTTTATTATATCTAGCAATTACTAATGCAGAAAAGACAAACATTCTTATGGTAATCTTTGTAAAGTGTCCATGATATAAACACAAAGAATGAAGCAGCTGCCAGACTAATTACCTGCTAATCACAAGTTGATTAGGGTTAGGTAGATAGTGCAGATCCTGATCAGACAGCTACTGCTGACATTGGTCATGATTAGTTGGTGACCCTCTTTGGTTTTAGGGTCAGTTACATAATGGTCAAGGTCTCAGCAACACTGAATGTGATATCAGTTTTCAATTAATATCTAGAAAGTGCATAAGCCCCCCATCCTTAAAATTAGTAGATGACCTCTATTGGTTTAGGGATCTGTTGCACAAAGGTCAAGGTCCCTGCCACCATGTTTGTAATTTTTGGTTCTGATTGAAATCTAGTGATAATTCTAAAACTCATATTTGCAATAAGTCTTAAGTACTGGTAAATGACCCTTATTGGTTTTGGGGTCAGTGGCACAAAGGTCAAGGTTCCAACAATATCAAAAGTCTTCATACTTTGTAGGGATATTGATCATGATAAATGGATGATCCTAAATGTTTTGGGGGTCTGTGGTACAAAAGGTCAAGGTCACAGGGACCTTGACTGTGATGTTTCTTTCTGATCAATATCTAGAAAATGTATGAGCCCACAATCCTTAAACTCGGTAAGGACATTGATAATGGCAAATAAAATAAAATAACTCTTAGCAATTTATGATAATTATTTGCAAGGGATCTGTACCTGCATCCTTTGCCTAGCCTTGGTTACTAACAGCAGTTAACAAAAAGTATATAGGATACAGGTAACTTGCATTTTTTTTCTCAGTAGATAATACCACTTTATATTATAAATTAATGGTTTCTATGAGGGGAGGTACTTTGAATATTGTATTTTTTTGTAATTTTAATAGATTTATTTCTTTCAACCGATTATTCATTTTTAAATGTGTCAGGTTAATCCATTTAGATTTTTGTATATTTAAAAAAAAATCAACTCATATAGAAACTCTTCTTGTCTTGTAATAATACTGTTATCATAAATGACTGCTCAATTATTTTTAGTGTAAGTTGTTAACTTTACTGAGTAAACTATTGTTTTGTATTTTAACTTAACCAATATTCTGTAAACCAGTGAACAAAAAGTGAGTCATTAAAATCCCCAGAGCTGTTGCTTGCTGTAAGTGTTCATACATGTAGGTGTTTTAAACTTGCTAACAACACAATCATATTTTACCTTTGTAAAAGTGCCATTTATTCATTAAAATACATTATTTAACAATGTGCTCCCCTTTTCTGCACTGGAAGATTAACAATCACTACATTTTTTGCAGTTAAATGCCTTCATCTTATTTTGACAGGTATTTGAATAAGAAATTGTCCATGTTGATTGTTGGTGCATGTAACATACCATATATATGTTAAACTTTTAGTTTTACTGATATGTGTACAAGAATTGTTCATGTTATTTATACAATTATTTCGGAGTTGCATGTCTGGTAACTTTTCTTATATGTTATTCATAAAAAAGACTGTAACATGTTATGACATAGTGAAAAAAAAATGCAAATCAAATGTTTGTTATGTTTCTAGCTAGCTTTGTTTAACATTCCCATCAATTTGCCTGTTAAATATTGTTATTGCAATTAATTGTGTAAATTGTATTCAATGCTAGTTTATGTTGTTTTCGATTTTTATGATGTCAATGGTTATGCTAAATGTGCATCATGCACTTATTTTAAAACTTTGTAAAAAGTTTCAAATTACTTGCCTACAACTTTTTATCTAAAGAGAAACAAACAAGTATATTATGTAAAATGCACTCAATGACTAATTGTCACAAAGCTATATACATATTCTACACAGGTTGCTGCCTAATGTGTTAATATTAATGGTAATGATACCAGTTATCATTTTTGATAATCATTTTTGTGTTCCAATGACCTTTTATTTTTTTTGTAACTTTTATTAGTTTGGGTTTTCAACAATCCAGAAGCATTTAATTCTTGTACTTTTAATGTGTTTTCAGCAGGAGTGAAAACATTTACTTAGATGCACCATTTATTTTTGTTAAAATGCTGGCATTTTTACAGATTAGTTTTCTGAATTTGTGCTTTGTTGATGTTTATGTAACAATCCTTAATTATATGAATAACTGCAGTAAACTTTTCATGATTTTAAATCCATTTGATTAAAGAAGGCTTCATAAGCAAAATATATAAAAAATGTTGGTAGTCTGCCCTGAAGTATAGAATATGCACATCATTAACTGGATCAGGACCTTTTTTTGCAAGATTCTATTGCCTGTGTTACAATTATTTTGATTATGGACTTATTTTTTCACTTTTTCATTATCTGCAATGTTCTCTTGAAGAATTTATCTTCATTTTTAGAAACATTATTAACTGATGGTACAAATGCGACGGAAGCTTTGGAGCCGCAGATATTTATTAAAAATTTATATCAAATGGACTTTATAACAAATACTACATCTGTCTATCAACATTCCTTATATACTACAGGAACTAAAAACCTTTGGTATCCATTATACCAAGTGAGTTTATCTTTTAAGCTAGCAAAATGACCATTATTTGAAAAATTAGAATGGGGACCACTGTGTTTTACCCATTTTGCAGCATAGTTGAAAGATTGGGTTAATCCATGTTTTTTTTTGCACAAAATTGATTAAGAATTGCTTGCCCAATTTTCTGAAACCCAACTCAGAATGAAAGTCCTTTCATAATTCTTAACTGCTAAGCTCTTTTGGAATGTCAACAAATCTAACGTGGACATGGCTATGGCCACTGGATTGTTAGTTTCATACAAAAGAAACTTGTTCATTATGATTTTATTGAACAAAAATACAAATGAGTGTGTATATCATGAATTATATAACTGTACCTAATGTAGACAACATGATGAATTTATACCAAAATCATCATAATAGCAAAATCATCACCTGATTACTGTTTCTAAGCCTTGTAGGTATCATGTCAAAGTACAGGTAGAAAGTGTTTCTAAGTTTCGTAAGTGGGCCGATTCATTAGAAATAAAAAATCACATTAATGTATTCATATTAACCTAATTCATTTAAAGCAAGGACAAAAATACCATATAGCAAAGATCAACTTACAAATATTTATGAGAGGGAAAAGAAATTCAGGAAATTTGACAGGTTGTATTTGTATAGGAACATTTCAACAACAAAAAAATTCACTAAAGCACAATTATGATAGCACAATTACCAATATGTCATTTGATCAAACTAATATCTTTAATGGATAATTATGAAACTTCCACGTAGTTATCGATTGAAAATGGATATAGAATTGCTGTTAGACAACATATACAAGATTAAACCATTATCCTATATTAATAGACATTCATAATCCTGTATATTCAATGATTATCTTGAAAAATGTGTACAGAAAAAGCAAGTTTCAGAAAAATGGCTTATTTATTGTATCTTTGATTAAAAGGACACTTTTAACAAGAAGTTGTAAAGATAGAAACTTTTTACTCATGCTTTATAAGTAACATAATTAAACATGGCAAAATTTACAACTTTATACTTATAGCCAACTATGATGCATGGTCCAATGTCTGATGCATGCTTGAAGTATTTAAGTAATTTAAATGACTACCAAACTTTCAGGAGAACAAGCTTGCACTGGTGTTGGCATATTGGTTAGTTTTCCTGTACCACTTCATAAACTGTATCACATCTGCAGGTAAGTAAAACTGACAGTAAATAATGACACTAACAAGACAATAAAGAAACATTCATTAGCGAATGGCGATGATACCGGCTTCAAGTAGTTTCTCTATTCTGGAGGCTACTTCAGGGTTCTTCAAATGCCTGCAAGAAAAATCAAAACAAACATTTACTATTAATACAGAAGTCTATTAAAAGAAGATGGACTTTAAACTTCTTCCAATGCTAAAAATAGGTAACCAGGGAGGTACATAACAGAAAGCAAATTATTTTTATGGATTAAAAGATGTAACAATGAAAATCATCACCATGGCAATAAAACCTTGCACCTCTGAGTATAACCTTGATTTTTAAACAACCTGGTTCTTATCTTTGAAATGATTTAAACCAACTTTCCTGCCATGTTGCAATAAAAGAAAATCAAATGACCTTGACCTCTGAATTAGTCATTTGGTTCCTGTTCAAGACATTATGTCTCAACAAGGCAAGTTATCTGAAAGTCCAAAGATCCTCTGTCAAGACTGAACCTGAACAAGCAAATATTCTGGATTTTTTAACATTTGACCAACAATTATGACCTTGAGCCAGCAAACTAGTTTTGTGTGCCACACTCTGTATTAAGGCAACTTAATGTGCTTAGTTATATGAAAATCTGTTAATGCTGTACAAAGAAAAGCCAGGACACTCTTTGTGACCAATGGTCAAAGCGACAAAGTCCACCCTACAACAAGTTACAACAAGCATGACATTTGTGACTTCTGATGACAATGATTCTGCAACTGTATCAAGCAGTGTATTTTAAAAAAAACTTTCATGAACTATTAAATTGTTGACTATGTCTATCTTACTCTCGTAGTGCATTTGGATCTTTCTGCATCTGTTCAAGGATGTGCCTCATGGCAGGGTCAGCAAGGATCTCCTGTATCTCGGGGTTCTCCATGGCCCGGCGTCGCACAGCCTCAGGGTCACTGCTCTCCTTTAGCAAACCATTCTTGTACCCCTCCTGGGCCTCCTAGACAAGGACAAAGACAATACATTTTAATGAATGTATTACTTAAATGTATTGTCATTATTAATACACTGTTCACTGATGTTGCTATGACAATCTGCCTCTGCCCCATGTTCTATTAATGATAGATTTTGATAGTACATTTTGTTAATGTAATGTAACTCAAGTGAAATCATCTTTTTGCATTGATAACAAGAAACTTTTCATGCCCAATGGCTTAAATCCAGATCAGAAAGGTCCAGTTTGGATCAACATTACTAGCTGCAGAGTTAATTTAAAAAGTTCACATAGCTGGAAGCTAATTTATAGCTGTAACTGGTAAGCAAATGTTGCCAGATAATGGCAAAGCTTTGTTACTCACAGAGCAGTTAGGGTCTATTTCTAAAGCTTTTTGGTAAGCTGCTGTTGCTTTAGAAACATCTTTCATAGCAGTGTAGATGGCACCCTTTCGTAGATAGCCCTTGACTGAAATAAGGTACAAAAGTTATACATAAACCAGAGCTCCAACAGGACAGCAAACTTTGTGAGCATTTTATGTGTCACTGTCACTAATTTCACCTCATTCAGTGCAGAAAGTGTAATACCTGTATGATAATTACCAAACAATCTATAACAATTATTGCTGCCAGACATAAAAACTTGCATGATGATGTAAAAAAGCAGGATATTTTTAAGAAAAAAAAACAGTTACAGTTCCTGATGAGGTATCAGGAAAAGATAACTCCAATGCAGATCTTGGGAACACCTTAACCTGGGTAACTTAGAGAAATATTATTTTTGATTTAATGTAAGAACCTTGCAAGCACATATGAAGTAAAAATCAAGGGAAATTAATCTAGCTAACAAATTATACTAGAAGGTAAAAACAGATTCTATAAGAAGAACCATGAAGGGAGCCAATTTTATTAACACACCTATCGTGGCAAAAGAGGACTTTTTAGTTTATATTTTGTTGAATGAAAATATTTACTTAAGCATGTGCAGCAAACTGTAAATATACATAAAATCCATGAAAAAATTACTTACAATTTAAGGACTTTATAATAAGCATAAAAAATAGCTGCTTGGTGACAGCATTACAACAATGGCATATGGGTAGCCATTTGGCAAAAATTACTGCCCTTTCAAATACCCATTGATTTTGAGCAAAGTATTAATGTGGCAAGGGCAAATCAACAACTTAACATACTGAGAATGATTTTAAATATTTTTTTGTTATAAATATACACTGAACAGATTTCACAGTGAAATGATCAAACTGCCAATATATAGACCCTTTAAGAACTTGCATGGTTTTGTAACAGTTGCTATATTGTTTTATTTCTCACAAAAATCAACATCAAGTTTTAGAACATAATTAAATGAGTAAGAATGATCACCTGAAGATAAGCTTCATTCCAGCATATGCACTGGATGTTCAGATATAACCCTAATTGTGCTTTTGCAAGCAAAACTGTGACACCAAAGTGAATGGTCAGACGAGGGGAATAGCTCTTCTTATTCATGCAAAAGTCTAATCCTGTCCAAAAAAACTTGTTTTTCGCTTTTAGAAAAAGAGATTTGCTGGCATTTTTGTCGATACTGTGCAGCAACATTTCTATTTCATTATAGCTAAGGGGCACTTATGAGGTGCCCAGGGCCTGCACCTGGTTGGTCCATTATACTGACACCGTCCAGTCAGGCGTAATGCTGTCCCCATAGCCTTGAGCATTAGGAGGGAAGCCACTTCTACCAACTTAAAAGTCTTTGGTTTGACCCGGCCGCAGTATGAACCCACAACCTTCTGATCTGCAAGCTGACGCTCTACCGAGCTATTGCGGCCGGTGCTTTTAGAAATGCATTGCAATGACACACTTATGGTCAGTTTAGCAACCTCCAGCTATTTTGGTAGAGGGATACCCTTGAACAAAAGTTTGGGTAGAACCATGGTGCACCCCAGGTCATCTGGAAGACCTTCCCATATTGAGTCCTCCACTGCTGTGGGAGCTCAAACCCGGGCAGTTATAAGTCTGTGACTCTACCACTACGCCACAGCTGCCCCTTCAATTAAGTGTTGATTTGAAAGTGCAAAGGTATTGTACTTTAAATTGAGTTGCCAATTTAGACAAGAGATGCAGAAAACAGCATTAAGTGCACAAAGACTTGGAGCCTATTTTCAACACTTTCATTACAGAGTGCAAATAAACACCTTTAGAGGATTTAGACAGATAATCATGGATAAAAAAGTGCACACTTACTAAATTTGGGGTCAATCTTGAGGCATTCCTCACAGTCCCTCAATGCCAGCTGGAACTCCATCAGTTTGGTGTAGCAAGCTGCTCGGTTACTGTACAATTTTGGGTCCTCAGGGTTTCGCTTGATGGCCTCATTGTAGTTCCTCAGAGCCTCAGGATACTTGCCTGTAACAGCAATAGTCAACTCTGGGATTACATATGCACTCTTTTACAAAGTTCATCGACAATGCATAGAAGCAATAGGATATTTAATATAAGCTGAATAAATTTTATACATGGCAAAGTTGAACTACATACAACCTGAGCAATATTCTATTCCTATAAATCATTCCATGGTTTTCTGGCTGATGGTATATCATATCATTCAAAAGAAAAGTCATGTAATAAACATCCTACCTTTTTGAAATAATTCATTTCCTTTATTCTTTTCTTCTAATGCAAGGTCTGGGTTGATATATGCTAATCGTTCTTTCTCTTTCATTTGTTTGTTCACCTGAAAAGTATGAATAAACATGTCTGATATCTTGATCATTTTTTAAGGTGGGTAAGGTGTTAAAGTTGCTAAGTTAAGGTTTAAGTTTCAGCATAAGTAATTAGTTGCTAAGTAATATAATAATATACTACCGCAGTTTAACCATATAATCAAAGAATGACCATTCTATACATTGATACAAGGGGTAAATGCATTTGCAAGCAAGAACCCTCTGACTGCAATAGCAATTAATTGCTTTTTTGTATAAGATGACAGGTTTACTGTGCAATCTGCTCATTGCATATTTAAGCTACCTACCTCTACAACAAGTTTGGCAATGTCTGCCACCCTGTGTTCTGACAAGGATTTGTTCAGGAATCTCAGAGCATTAGCTTCATCACCCATCTTCAGATAGGCTTTACCCTCTCTTGCAAGAGCCCTGGAAAATATTTTATGTGGGTAATAACACCAAGTGAAAAACATGCGTGTACATACTTTTTTCATATATATACATACATATGGTTAGTGCAATTATGGTTACTCAGATAATGATTTGTATGTAGGTCTTTTCATATTCTTTATTCGATATTGTCTATTTTCTTAAATTTATCATATTTTTTGTTTGTATAATACTTAAGCATTTTCAACAGTTTAAAAAAGGTTAATAAAATTCTAATTATATTTCAACAAAAATATCAACTAAATACCTAACCTCTAAGAGATAGCACTGTGTTATCTGAATATAGTAATGTCACCTTGTAAATAAGTCAGTAATTTGGAAAGAAAACCCCCAAAAAACTGTTGGTCACGCTGAATTGAGACTTAAAAAGAGTGAGAGGATGAACAGCTAGAAGAAAGCCACTAAGTATACCCACAAGTTTTTATTGTAGAAATCAGTAAACATGATAAACAGTTAATCCATTTCATTCTGCAGTTTATCTTAATATAAAGATATCTAGGATATGTTACTTACTTGGCAATGATTGTGAAGTCTGCCCTGTTGTCTCTGCCCACCTCTACTGCCTTCTCACATGTTTCTATACACTCAATATATTTCTGCATCTCAAAGTAAACAGCTGAAAAATATAAATTAACATTTTATTTACTGTACAACTTCCAATATATAAAAAAATCAACATACCCGAAAATCTTTGAAAATGATAATGATACTATACAACAGTTAGATATAAATTTAATCTGTGTGTACATGGCCTCTAAAATACTGTTAAAAGGTTTAAGCATCTTTAAGCTTTTGGGAGCCTACCTCAGCAAAATTTAATAACAGCATCTACCAAATTTCAATAGCTGAGACTTTTGTTCAATTGTTGTTGTCTTTTGAAGTACAACACTCACCAGCCTTGTTGTTGATGAAGGTCATGTTCGATGGGTCGAGGCTGATGGCTTCATCATATGCTGCCAGGGCTGCCTCAAAATTCTTGGCCTTGTAGGCTTCATTTCCTCTCTCCTTCGCAGCAACAGCCTGCAACAGAAAAAAGGTTATAGCAATAACCAACTAGATATTAATTGTCACAATAAAAAACAATCTTCATGCAATGTAACATGTATGCAACAATCATCAAAATATTTTTTGCTATGGAAAAGTACTAACAGCATGCTCAGTTACACTCAAGGGTAACAACCAGCCTTATCTGTCTCATTGCAAACAAATGAACTAAAGAAAATAAGAGTGACAAGATAAATTTTGAATAACAAAGAACATTAAATGCAAAGCATGAACAAACAAAATCACAAATGTACCTAGAAGCCCATTACCTATATTATTTGTAATATATTAAGTAAGTGACTTGGCATACTGATAGTACAGTTACCACTGATATCCAGTCCATATATTATACAACACTTTGGCAACATCTACATATTGAAGGACTATCACCTGCTTCTCAGATTTAGTGAGTTCTGGACTAGAATTTGTTTCAGACTCTGACTGTTTACTAGTCTTGGCTTGGGAATGTTTTGGAGGGGAAGGGGATCTGGGGGGTGAAGGGTCAGGCTCAGAATCAAGATTTTCTCCATCAGGAATGTCCTTCATTTCCATGTGCTCAAAGTTTACGCCCAGCAACAGTCCAAGGCACTCTATCATTCGTGGATCGGATATGCTCCTAAAAAAGAAATATGTAGTTGTTAAATCTCTTGTAAACACTGGCCCATTTTCATTGTTTCCAAGGCTAACAGAAAGTCAATGGCAAACACACATTAATATTCTCATACCTTCTCAGTCTTAGACAGTTAAATATAAACACCAATGTACCAATTTAGACAACAAGTCTAGCAGGCAAAGTAATGCAGCTTCCAAACATGTTAAAAATGGTTGGGCTAAAAGTAGCAGTGACAAACAAAAATGAAAGATCTAGGAAAACAGGGTTTGACTTCAATGGACATCTGTCAGACCAAGACCCGCAGTTCAAACTCTAGCTTAGTGGCAATGGTATTGGCTTCTCAATTAATCAGGAAAATAAGTAAAAAAAGGTAAAATCATATTAAAACTTTTAACTAATGCACTATGGTGTTACAAACTTACTGACAGCATGGTAGGGGAATGTGAGAGATTGTTACATCTTTTCGCTTATGGTAAATGTTATAAAGCTTACAGTGGGGTGGGAAATTCATGGGAAATACAGTGAAGAAATGTACCCATTTAGAAACAAAAGGCATGGGAGTTATCTGACCAGAATCTATACTATTTGCTCATAAACAGAGTATCTATTATCTTTTTAATGTGCTTATCATTTCCCTGCAAAAAGTTGAAAGTCCAACCAATTTTTGCAACTGGTCCTGTTTACCACTATTTTGGAAATGTTTGGGACAAGGCCTGCCTAAACATATGCTTACGTTATAGACCATTGGCACATTGCATGCTAGTTTAAATTCTCTTGTATTTCGTTAAAATCATGTCTAAACCAGTCTCAACTTGCACTAGTAAAGGACTGTGTGGATAAAAGTAAGCAACTCTAACCACTCAGGTCAAGACCAATAGCTGTATACTGTGAATTTATCTTAACCCGGATATCACAATTAAACAAGCTTTTGCAAAAAAGGTAGATCCCTATCGGCCAGCTGCCACTGGGAGCTGGTATAACAAGATTTGCAATACTTGCTGCCAAGTATCTAGCAATATGTCTAGGTACCTTTAGAGGTAGATGTAAAAATTAGAAAATTACACAGCTAGCTAGGACTCATCATCGGTCGACATTCAATGTTAGACTGAAATATATAGAAGCATGATCTGGATTATCAACATCTACACAAAAGAGGCGTACCCTTACCCAAGATTTCCTGTTGTTCTGACCATCTCTAACTGCATCCTAAATACTGGATCCTGAAGAAACTTCTTTGTCTTTGGGTTGGCTTCCAGTCTTTTTATAGCATCCGGGGCAGAGAAAGGGTTAGTAAGGGGCTGACTTTGACCTGGTCCTTAAGACAGGAAACAATTATAGATCTTCAGTGTCTAAACCTTAAACCATCCTCTGTTGATTATTCATATTAAATTCTAAATTCATTAATGAAATCTGCATGGAAAAGTTTAAAAAAACTTATCAAAAGAGACTTAGCAGGAAAATGTATTGTAGATCCTAATAAAATTTAAATAACATATTAAGAAATTGAATGTTATTCTTTATAGTTATTTGTTTCGTTTTAGTTGTTTCTATCTACTAACTACCATTGGTATATTTTTACTTCACATTTTATTCCTTTGAATACAGTGTTTTCTTATCTTACCAGTTAGGTGTCCATCTGCTTCCTTCAGCCCATCCTTCATTTGTTGGTTGTCTGGGTCTACCTTTAGTCCTTCTTCAAAGGCTATCTTAGCCTCCTCAAACCTTTTAGGTAACATAAGGCTGTGCCTTTTCTGGACCAACCCTATCATTCAACATAAAAAATTCTTGTACAATCTCAAGCATGTTACAACCACTATTATATGCACGGTGTAATTGGATATTTATGATACTTATCATACCCATACCATACCAAAAACTATGTTACTCAGAAAAGTACAGAAGTAGTCAATGATTCATTATCTTCTATTGAGTTAACTGCAGCAAGATCCTTGAATTTCAAGACGCTTCACTCATAACGAAGACACTTTCCTGTCAGAGCAGAAGGCTAGCCAGAGTGCTTTGCCAAAACTCCTTTAACCCCTTTCATTAAAAAAACATGTATATTAATTTACCAAATTTTGTTCATTTTGTTTGAAATATTGAAACATATTTTTGGAATACACATATGTTCAGTATGTATAATTATAGATCCTGGCTAAAAAGAATGAAACAAATAAATCTCCTACTTGTGCAGATTCGACTGTGACATAACTGCAGGCATTGCAAAAGCATAAAATGGCATAAGCATGCATGAAAAGGTTAACTGAATAATCCAATAAGAGGTTGCTTATATTGTTATATCTTATATATAAACATCAACATAAAATGACATTGTTTTACCTTTCCCCAAGATGGCTTTGCCTCTATTGCTTTTTCTGCATCTTCAAGTGCCTTCATATAGTTTCCTTGTTTGGCATAGGTTGCTGACCTGTTACTGTAGAGCACCTCATTTGTATCATCCAGTGCCAGGGCCTCAGTGTATAGACGCAGGGCCTCCTTATCATCTCCCTTCTTTAGGGCATCATTCCCCTGAGCTTTCAACTGATCAGCCTGAATGGTATGATCTTAGTAAAGGGGGTCCTTAACATCACTTACTATCATTCATTAAGATAATGGGCTTCTAAATACTCTTCTTTTACAATCCAATAATGGAATACAACACAATCAGGTAAACAGTATGGTACATGGAAAGGAAATGAACAAGTAATTACCAAAGAAACAAAGTTCATTCATTAAAAAAAAGGATATTGCACAAAACAATAAATCCCACATTGATTTCATGCACATCATTCTCAGGCATCATTGTTGACAATTATTGCTTTGTTGTTCTTTGTTTTAAACAATGAATTATTGCCAGAAGAATGTATTCTAAACAGATACAGTTTAAAAACAGTTTCATTCAAAGGTAAGAAACAATGGTATACTGTTGTTTATTTACAATGACCAATATTAAAATATTGTAAAACTAACAATTGTTAGTTTAACACACATATTTGACAAGACAAAAAGTATGAAATTTAACTGTCATTAATTTATTACTACCTATATTATTAATGGTAGGTTTCTGCTTAATAAGGTGTCCTGCTCAGTAAATAATTATTAAATCGAAACACACAAAAACGAAAAATGTAAGAATGTTAATATGTCAATATGATCAGTAAAGAAAGGAAATGTCAAACGAAAGACTTGACAAAAAAAACTCATACCCTTGCTTTGACATGTATTACTATTCGCTTTAAAAATGAGATGGAACACACCCGACCACACCATTATGCTCAGACATCAAGTTACTTGACACTGTAGCACATGAACAAAAAGGAACTAAATTCTACGAAGAGCCAGTGTCGGCGAGACAATCACATGTGTTGTCGCACGTGCTATACAGAATAAAATGTCATTAGAATGCATATTTCATTATGAATAATGATGATTTTAACAATGACTCAGATAAAATAAATAATCAAAAAGCTTGTAAATAAACTAAAACGCCTAGGAGCAACTTACTTTAGTCTTGTTGTCGGCCATGGTTCAGAATCTTCTGGAAATGTTAGAGTTAGAGTTATTTCCCTTGACCAGCTTCGGCCAGACTATTGGGCCCGAGACAATTCGAGAACATCTTTATCCCTCGTCACGTTAATGAAATTCGGCGTTCTCCTAAAATTCGGCGGAAGTATGTTTTTAAAACTTTAACTCACTATTACACTAGTTTAAAGATATTTTCTGTTTAATGGTTACAAGCTGGAGGCTGTTATTTAGGCAGTTTAATACTACAGTTTAAGGTGTTGTTATGAACGCCGATGACAATATGCTTAAAACGTCGATTTTATGTCACACCGGGATACATCGTAATTAAATAAAGATTAAGGAGCGGCTTTTATCTTTGTTTTTTCTTGCATTGTTGAAATCGCGGTCGTGAATTGGTCATTATTATTTGTCGATGTTGGATTGTATATCCATTGCTCGTTCTGCATGATTGTTTTAATTGGATTTGCAAATGTTTATTATCCTAGTCAGCTAGTGTAACCTAAATGGTACTGGTCCAAAAAGGCCGCAAACCAGAAAGGCCCTAC